>JBANSL010000004.1:62427792-63096126 GCA_037127255.1 Persicaria tinctoria
ACATAGGTGTTGATCAAGGAAGTGAGTTGTCATTATGCTCAAGATATGTCTTGGAAGAATGGTGTATGCTCACTTGTTAACTGAATTGTTTACTCATGGGGATGATGACACTAAGCTTGATATGGGTTTTGAGAGGTTGGGTGGATGGGGAGGATGTGCAGGTAAAAGTGGATGGAAACAAGAGAGCTCCTATAATAACACTTCATGGAGGGATTGGAGGCATTTCCTTTGCCCCTCTCTGTTTCTGCATATCCTATCCTGTAATCCCAAACATAGAGTCTTGCATTGAGATATTACTTCCTTGCACCCATGTCATTATCATTCCACAACATAGACTAGAACTGTGAGGGATGCTACCTATTATAAAATTTCAGTTTGCCTTGAGATATTACTTCCTGGTTGGGAGAGTATTTTTTCAGGTGTACTGTAGGTGGTTTATAAAATTTCCTGTTATCATTGCTCAGATTTGCCAAATTTTTTTTATTATGCTTGTTGGTGCTAGCAGAATATTTTGCTATGCTATCTAGCATGTGTTGAATGTGGGGGTGGAAGAAAAAGGATCTTTTATCTTTTTATTTTTTGTGAAGGGGAAATAATAAGGAATTGTTGCAAGTAATTCTATCCTAGAGATGAGCTATGGATCTTGCCTTGACGGTAATGAGCTAGCATCATGATGGTGATAGATACTGTAAATCATGACTGATTGGGCAAGTTTTGATTCAAGAGTCTGAGATGTGCTCTACATTTAGCCGGATAGATTTTCTGCGCCTTGATTCCCTTGACTATTTTGGTCATGCCTAGTGGAAACTAGAATCTGTGACTTTTTGGCATGTTTTTCTCCCCTTGAAGCTAAAAAGGAGAGTGGAAATTGTTGCAAAAAAGATTAGCTTTTCCCACCAAAGCCAAAGCATCTTATGGGTGATTTCTCTACAAAAATGAGTTCCATCTCATTAGGAAGTACTGCTCTGGGTGTGTTGTTGGTGTTGGGGGGGGGGGGGGGGGGGGGGGGGGGGCAGTCATGAGATGAGCTACAGGAGTACTTGCCCGTTTAACATGAGATAAATAAGCAGGTGTATATTAAACACTAGCATTATGAATCTTGTCAATAATAAGCTTCATAAGTGAGCAGCTTCTTTGATATGATGTAGTTGGGTTAATCAGCATCCCCAGCTCAAAGTTATTTTACGCGAGACTTAAAGCTCATGTCTTGCTGCCACTAAATGACTCTTCTGCTGAGCACTAAACCTCATTTTGTTGTCATCAAAGCCCCAGTCCTCATCGTGCATAGCTGCATCCAAGCCTACTGCTAAATAATGCAAGATAGATACATTTGTAAATTATATTTACCCTTTCCTTCTACTTAATCATTCCCTCCTTGATCTTGATGCAGAGTCTAATAAACACTGCTGGAGGTGATTTTAGCTGGTGTCTGTGGACTTTGAGGCAACTTAGTAGAATAAATTTTAATTTCTTGTTATTCTATGGAGTTTGGAACCTTGTCATGTCAATCCCAAGCTCACATATTTTTAGCTGGTGTCTGTGGACTTTGAGGTAACTTAGCCTCCATGCCAGTTGGACCAGAATCAGGAATTTGCAAAGGTTCTCCCCTTTACAGCTTGTTAATCACATGACTGTCCTGGACAGATGAACTGAAAAGAGTGTTTATTACATAAGAGACCCCTATTTCGACTCTCTATCCCGATTCTTTGTATGGACTATAGAGCGCACGAACAAAGGGTGTTTGTTATGGCTTTATCAGCACAGTTCACAGATAAAGCATGAATCGGATGTTGGAAAATTTTGATGCCAAGCTCCTTCTAGCCTGCTGTCCTAATGTAGCCTCAATCTTTTTGGTAGACAATCTAACTACTGAACGTATTGTTTAAGTCTAGTTCCTTGTTTCCACGCTATTGGCCTACTTTTTCAAGCTTGATAGCACTCCTTGTCCATAACTGGACTCTTCTTGATAAGGATCTCTGTTCTCTTCATCTCTCTCAAAGTATCTTCCCTTGATAGTATTCCTTGTCCATAACTAGAATCCGGTAGCAATGTGAACTGATTGACATGTGAGTGGCAACATCAGTGTCTTCCTCTGCTCTCTTCACATCTCTCTTAAAGTATTTTCATCCCAGCATAAGTTACTTAATATGAGCTGAGCAGCTCCAGCCTCTGTTTGCAAGTGGGACTTCCCTTTTCCGTTCTTGATGCATCCCCAACACTGTATCTGACAGACATTTTTTATGTGAAAGATCAATGGGATACAGTAGAGATTCCTGTGATGCAGTTGGATAACATATGGAAGATGAGTAAAAGAAATAAGAACAGAATCAAGCTTTGGGTTTGGATGGAGCAAGTTTTGTTACATAGTCATTGATTGGCTTGTATTCGTAAGAAGTGTGTACGGGTTTTTATGAATTTGGTTAATATGGCTGACAATGGGTCTCAAAAGTTGACATTGAGAGTTTTATATTACTTAGTTTTGTCTATTTGCTGACAATTGTTGTTGGCAAGAGGTGAGGTTTTAGTAACAGATGTTTATGCCTATATGTAGTTCATCTTTTTGTTTACTGCATGGATCACTGGCAACCAACTAATCAGTTTTCTCATGAATTGTCCCATTTGTTGCATTTTTTAAAATATGATTGCAGGCTTCTACCTTACCATGTAGTGGCAGACTATGAAGCAGAGGAAGATGACAGAATCCTTGATTCCGATACAACTGGTCAGATGCCCTCTCGCTCCCAGCAGTGGGACCACAATATTGCGGCAAAAGTCGCTGAATTCACAGCCACTTTTGAGAAACAGGCCCTAGCCTTCAACATAATAACCCGCAAAAGGGCTGTGGGTGAATTCCGGTCAGAGGAGAGACTGATGATTGAGCAAGCCCTGTTGCAAGAGGAGAAAAGAGCCATGTTGGAGCTGAGAGCTGAAATGGAATCGAGAGAGAAGGCTGGTAGAGAGGCCCATGAGGCCAAGATGCGAATGGCAGCCTTTCAAGCAGAGCAAGCAAGAGCCGAGTCCCACGCCCATGCTGCTGAAATGGCAGCTCGTGCTCCAATTCGTCCTAATGCTCAAGGTAATGATGGCTCAATGAGCGAGCATGAGCAAGGGGTCAACCCCGACGAGATGATGAATGGATGGGGTAACAACAGTAATGTTCAACGGGAAGAGAAAGAGCCATCAGAAGATTTCTTGAACGACGAGGAGGCTGAGAATGGTGACACGGGAATGCAAGATTGGCGTGAAGTTGGGGAGTTTGATCTCAACAGCAGCAGGTAGAAAACCCAACTCAATGCATAAATATTCATGTTCTTTGAAAATGCCCTGGTTCATTTCCCTGTTTATGTTTCTGGAAAAATGTCTACTTGCTTGAAATTCAGTCTATTACATTATATCTACTGATGATTAGAGATGAAAACAATGAGACTTTTCACATTGTAAACTCTCTTTTAGTTGGGAACTGGATTTTCTCCAATCACTTGGAAGTGGTGTTGACTACTGTTGTTTTATATGTAACTAAGTGTTAGGTAGATCCGTAGATCATCTATGTAGACCCAAAGCCAATATATTTGTCATTGTTTGTGATCTGTTGTATGTGGCATCGGTTGCACGTTCTAGGTTTATACCCGAAGAAAAATGTTAGCCAGAGGTCCTGAACTCGATAATTCCTTGTGAATTGCGACAAATGTGTGTGGGTGCAGCAGCAGGTACAAAATAATTGTTGTACAATACTCTGTAAAACCTAAGTGGCAAATTCAAAGTCTTGCCTGAAAATACCATCCTTTTTTTATTCAAGAGGATCATCAAATCCAAACGTGGTTCAGTCATGAAAATAGGATGATCCAAAGCATACTGTGTGTGCTTCACGGATAATAGAGTTCGATACGAAATGGCACACAACGTGAAATCGAGTGGAGCTAGTAAATAGACTCGTGCAACGCTGTTTTAAGCCTGAACCAGGGGACGGCTAGAAGTGAGTTCAGATTCAGGGCAAATGTGGCATGAACGAATCACCTTGATACCGCTACGCATCCTATTCATTCAGGCTTTCTACATGTGATAATGGCAAACCTTATTAGATCCTTCTTGTATCCTTCAATCATCAACGGCATTGCTAGCGCGCCCTTGATGGTTCTCCATCCTGATTGACCAAATAACGCCAAAGAAGTCGCTCATCAGATGGTAGACAAAAAATATAATGATGCCGACTATAAGAAAGACCAGGCTTACCACTGCGCAACAGAGACGTAACCCCCTTCCATGTCAACGCAGAGCGTATGACTGCTGGCCAGAAAGGCGCGACATACTGAGACCAGTCAGCTGCCTTAATGTCCTGCGATGCAATAAAAAATCAGATGTTTATGATGACCAGTCAGCTGCCTTAATGTCCTGCGATTCAGGAAAATTTTCAAAACCTGGAGGGAGAGAGATTCAAGCAATTTGACATAATCAGCAGTAGAGCACCAGTCCGGAAGATAATAAGCATCACATATCTTGCTCAGGAGTTGTTTCTCATCAGGGCGGAGGGATTCTTCGGATGGGGAGAGATCCCGGTGACACCATGTTACTATTATTATGGTGGCACCCGGTGCTGCAACTCGAGCCAGCTCAGAGACAAACTGAATGGAGGAGGACACAGAAACATACACTTTAAGTTTTTGCACCTAAGAAATGAGAACAAGGCAATGGAAATGACTTCACAAAGCTACCAAAACCGAAAGGCGAAAAAGGGACCTTGCTTTTATTAGGCATATGTTCTCCACTCTCCATTGACCAAACCAAATCAAATTGGCCATCAGGGAAGGGCTGATTCAATGCATCAGCAACTTGGAATGAGACCTGCGACGTCTTTCAAATGTTAACGAAAAATGGAGAGAAAGAAGCATGTAAGCGAAAAAAATGGTGAGAAACAAAATGCAAACCCTGTCGGCTAAGCCTTGTTGAGCGGCTAGAGCTTGACCTCGCTGAGCTTGGATCGGGCTCAGAGTTATGCCTTGGCATTTGGCACCACCATACTTGTTGGCCAAGTACCTGGAGCTGCCTCCTATTCCACATCCAACATCAACTACACTCTTAGGCGCCTTTCCGGGATCCTCTGCAATGGAAACCAAAATACATACAACCAAGTGAAGTTTGTAAATTGGCCTTTGGTACTTTTTTTTTTTTTTATTATTATTAAGTAAGAATTCGAGATCATGCAAGCCTGATTCTCAAAATGTTAATGAATCGGTAGGCGGAAACCGTTTAAGCATATAAAAAGAACAGAAAACGACACTATGAAACAAGTAGAAATAACTCTACAACAATAATGATCTAAAAAGAGTTATTAACAGTTGGCCTTTGGTACATTGTCACAACTGCATCAATCCTTACAAACTAATGATGATAAACCACTAAACATGTTTAACCCAGGTAAAGGCAAACCAAAACATAAATACCAACTCTAATACAAAGTACAAATAACCCACAAACAGCATAAATAAGTGGTTGGTGTGCGTGTTGAATAGCAAATAATCCACTATTTTTTTATTTAAATAAATGAATAAATATCTCAACAGTTAAAATAGTGTCACCACTCACCACCCACCACCCACCACCTAACTTTTAAAGTCCATAATTTATTACAACAACGTAGGATGGTTACGAACTTTATCTAAGGCTAAAGCTCAAAAGATAGTAACAAAATGGTGGGGAATATGGTACTTTCGAAATTGTGTTGTGTTTAGGAACAAACAGAATCCATCAATTAATGCTATTGACGCGTTATGTGCAAAACAATCGGAGAATTGAGACCGTGCTTACAAGTTTGAAGATCAGTCTGACAAACCTTCGAACTGCTCCTCAATGGATAGAAACAACCAACGAGTAGCTTTAAATTTATTGGGTAAATTAGCCCCTAATCCCTAAGTTTTTATATATTTTTCATATTGATACTTAATCTTTCATTTATTCAAATCAAGTCCCTTTCCTTGTAAACTTTTTTTTTTAATCATTTTATTCAAATCCATAACTTATTAGTCTAAATTATTTATAAAAATAAAAAGTAAAATAATGAGATTTTATATTAAATATGATTTTGAAAGTACATTAGGATAAGATAGATAGATGGATCCATTGGATCATGGATGTGTGGGGCATTAATGATCCCGGTGAAGCCAAAAGAACAACCAATACTCGGTTCGTTTGACATGAATAAATGTCCTAAGTCCTAACTATATCGATGTATTGAATATTTCACAACTTCTTTTTTTTTTTTAAGTCTGATATGATTTTTTAGAATGATAAAAATTATATTATAAAATATTAATTTTTTAAATACTACTACTACTGTATTATACTCCTTATTGTATACTCCGTATATCACCTTGATTGGAGGCCTAGACTTGTGCAAAGGACTGAGTGAACCACAACAAACTTTGGAGGGTAGTACTGTATTAATAGATCGGCATCGGCGTCACATTTATGATCCGTGTGGACCCAAAAATCAGACTTTTTTTCGCATGTGACGATTTTAAAAAAAAAAATCAAGATGAGTACTTTTGGCATTTGAGGTTATACTCATCTTAATACAAATGTTATCAGTTGGATTTGAACCCATCGTAATGAGAGGTCAATGCTACCCACCTGAACAGGTGGTTCAAACAGGGCCCGTCTATTTTTCAACTATATATATATTTATTTATATTGTATATCGTTTAGCTTGAGTCATCATATATTTTACTCCCTTCAGTTTAAAATATATATCGTTAGATTTTTTAACACGTATTTTTAAAAATTATATAAAATATTAACTTTTTATTAATTTTTTAATAACTTAATATTTGTTAGTAATAAGTATTAAATTACAAAAAAAAATAGAAAAGTTAATATAGTATATAGTTTTTAGTTTCTTAAAATACGTTGAAAAGCTAAACGTTATATATTTTAGATCGGTGGGAGTATACATAAATAACTTACACCTCTTAAATCACACAGACAGTGTATATTTAAAAAAAAAAAAAAATGTGATGTAGTATATAATAATAATAATAAAGTGTGGTATATATCACTTCTCAATTCTCACAAAAAATAAGGGATAAACGGAGTAGCGATATTCTTGAGAATAAAAATAATATAATAATAAAAGACAAAAAATAATCCACCAAATCAAACTGGAAATCCACCAAATATTTGTTCCATACAGTTAAAAAAAGTACACCTTTATACGGAGTACTGGAGTATTGTTTTTTTTTTTATACTCCGTATTTACCTAAAGCTTCGTTTTTTCATTTTTATTTTTTCGCTCATGACTAAAGCTTCGTTTTAATCACTACCAAAAAAAAAAAAAACCTTCCTTGAATTGGTAAATAATGAGCGGTCATTCCGAGGTTCGAACCGGAGACCTATGGGTACTACCCACAAGTCATTTCCGGTGAGCCATTCCGGAATGGTTAAAAAAAAAAAAAACTTCCGCTTTCACGGAGTGCCCCAAAACCAGTCCAGATCCAATGAAGATCCCTACATCATTTGGTGCTTCACTACATGTATTACGAAATTATTTTGAACTAAAATTTATATTAAAAATATAAATTATATTTAGATTTGAAAGACCTATATTTATAAAAATTTATCTTGAAAAATCATATTTCAGACTTTTAAAAAATATATATTTCAAATAATCATCTTTTTAATTTTCATATTTTAAAAAAAATGATTTTTCAAAATAAAAGTTTATAAACATATAAATATAGGTGTTTAGAATATTAATATATTTTTTTAAAAAAAAATTAAAAATAAATTTTATGTTAAATTAATTTTGTGATGTATGTTGTGAAGCATAGAGTGATGTAGAGGATCCTTATTTGTCTAGACTCTAGACCCTCCGCAACCTTCGGTTCTCCCTCCAGTGTTTCACAAAATTATTTCGAGTATAACTAAATATCAAAAAAATATTTTTAGATTCTACACATTTACATTTATATTGATATGTTTATAAAATTTTATTATGAAAATTTATGTTTTAAAAATATAGATAATTAAAATATCAATTATTTTAGAAAATATTTTTTTTTTTTTTTTAAAATATGAATTTTCATAATAATTTTTTTTTGTTTTTTGGTGAGATCATAATAAAATTTTATAACAGGTCAATGTAACCAAATAGGCACTACCCGAGCCTGAACCCATTATCTGAGATTTAAATACTCAAAACCCTCAATAAATATCCCCAATTTGGACTCTCCGGAATCCAATTTAAATCAAGATCCGATCTTGAAGCTCCGCAGCAATGGTGGACTCCAAGAAGTACATCACATCCGAAGATCTCAGCACCCACAACATAAAACTATTTCCTTTTCTGTTTTTTAATTTAATTCAATTTAATTTTTTGAAGGGGAAAAAAAAAGGAAGAGGGACGAGATTCGGGAAGAAGATGGAAATACGAACCAGAAACGCCGGCGAATCGGAGAGCCTCATCGATCATGCGGATCTGAGCAGATCTATGATCGGAGAGGGAGACAGTATCGCCGGAGTCATAGAATCCGTGATGCATGTGGTCTCCCCAAATCTCCTCCCATATCCCGGACGACTCGTCGTAGAGCGCCGCAATCCCCTTCTTCAATTCCTCCGTCGCCGCCGATGCTTCGGCAGTCGCCGCCACAGGCGCTACGGAGGACGTCGTAATCGACAGGGATGGCGAAGTGGCGCCATTGACGCTGCTGCTACTCTTGAGCCAGGAGTTGGAGGGAAGATAGGGATTGGATTTCCATGGCCGAGATGAGAGCAAATCCCACCAGCTGGAGGAAGGACGGTTGGCGTTCACCGAAACGCTCGGCTTCATTTGGCTTCAAATCCCCAATCAATCAAGTATCGAAGCAAATCAGACTCCAACGCAAAATCACAGATCCGAACAAAACAACCACTCCGTCTATTAATTGTTGGAATTTACTGTAGGATGCAAGTGGTGGCAGTCCGGGCCCGTGCCAGGTGGGCTCATATAAATTGTGTGTATATATAATTTGCTATCAAAAATTACCATTAATTTAAAGTTGCCCTGATGGTAAAGCGTCCATAAATATGCATCAGTTCTCCTTAGCAGTTCTAATACTTTACACCAGGGGTGGGCACAAATTCCGGACCCATCCCGCAAAAATTATACGGAACGGGACGCGGGACGAGCATTTCTTATCCCGTCCCGTATATTTTATAAATATATATAAAACACATTTATTCACTATATATATTCTAGACATATTTTTTTTTATGTACCTACAGTGTATATATATATACACAGTATATATAATGTGTATATATATACTAGTGTATTATGTATACATATACATATACTCGATCACTTATATATATATACTAATTATATACTTTAAATTGTATTAGTCAGTGTCTATATATATTGTAATTATATGTATAATACTATAATGTATCAAATGTGTATATATATATATATATATATATATATATATATATATAACAAAAATCGTAAAATATAAAAATATTATAAATCTATATATATGTTACGCATTTGAAACCCGTAAAATATATACGAATTTTTATAATTTTCTTTTAATATTTATTATTTGAGGGACAAGGCTCGTCCCGGTCCCGCACCATCCCGCAAAAATTACGCGAGACGGGACGCGGAATGACCCCAATCCCGTCCCGCGCCCACCCCTACTTTACACCGTGTTTTTTTTTCGGTGGCCCCTTTTTTCATTTATACTACCCTCTTATTTTTTCTTTGTAATTATTTCCTTTATTTTCCATACGTTATTATTACATACAAGTCTTTTTATTTCTTTTAAAAGCTATGATTCTAAAAGGTTTTATTGACATACACAATAAAAAATGTTTTTATTTCTATTATAGTCATTTTATGCTAATATTATATTTAAAAACAATTTAATTATCATCTTACTTGACAACTAAAAAAAAATTAATCAGGATAGTTTATTATATAGAAATTTATAAATATTATACCTTTAGTATAACATTTTTTTATTTTTTAAGGAAATATTTTCATAGATAAATTTTCTAAAAGAAATATTATTTTCTTACATCTATTTATCTTCTTAATTCATTTCATTTTAATTTTCGTACAGGGCCTCCAAAATATTTGGCACGACCCAAGCAGTCAGATCCTCAAATGTGCATCAGTTATTTATTACTGTATTATTTTTTAATTATGTAAATAATTCGGCGCACCGAACAAGTCTGATGGAGCGATAGGTCGAAAAATCAATGAAAGATAAACCGTCAAATATGCTAAAACAAAAGCAATAGCAAACCGCCCCAGTCGGGGTGGCTCACTGGTGGGGAGCAAGGGGGATGTCAGGAGGTCTCGGATTCGATCTCTACCTCCGCCCCTTTCCTTGGATGAAAATCCAAGGTTTGCCATGCTCATTTCCAGTGGGTCGAGCCGGTCGGTGCAAGCCGGTTTACCTGGTGCGTGACTCTTGCCGGCTGGGTCACGTGCTCAGGGTTTGCCACCAAAGGTGGGTTCCTCGTCATAAAAAAAAAAACAAAAAACCAATAGCAAAGCAAGAAAAATCAAAATACAAGGGTGCAATAATAGACGCAGTCTAGCACAAACTAAGAAGGAAAAGTACGAGTGTGCTACAAGTCTTCGGTCCGGTGGTAGAGACGACGCATGGTAAAGACGACGCATGGAATTCCTAGAGAACTAAGTGGAAACCTCAAACTTGGATTCAGTCAACGAGCCTTCAAGTTTCGAACACTTCCACGACCTCCCACGCATCGACAAAAGAGACCCCAATGCCAAACAACAACACCACAAGTAGTTCGACCCCATGCTAAAAGACAAAAGAGAGCTCGTTCAGATAATTTTGTAGAGTTGATTCTCTTATGTGTATTAATTAATTATTTTAGATACATATAGTACAATAAATAAAATAAAATAAAAATATATTTATAAGAAAAAAATTATTTATCTTTTAAAATAATATTATGATATAACTAATCCTTTATTCATGTATATTTTCTAAAAAAACTAGTTCTTTGAATTGTCTTTCTTGCTTTTAACCCTTTAACCCGTTTTCTTTCATCTTGGTTTAATTTGTCTGTCAGAGTGGTGTCGTTTTCTTGGTGCGCCTACGTTTAGTTTCGGATGAAAATGCAGTCTCGATCGCCCTAATGATCGAGTTGATTGTGACAGTGTTCGTGGTTTTCGAACATCCCTCATCTAGGTGAGGGGAACACGGAGTAGTATACTTCATAAGAATACTACTCTGTACATCCCTCATCTAGGTAAGGGGAATGTCGTTGATCCACACTTTCCCAGGAGATGCCTTTTTTCGCTAATGAGTTTCTGCCTCGTCGAGACGTCGTGTCAGGTTCATGACTTTCCTATGTTCTCAGGATTCACAATATGTCTTCCCTTGGTGTCCATCGATTGTCTCTCTACTGGACTTGTTTGCTGAGATCTTGTAGTTGGGTTATTTTTTTTTGTATTGGTTTTTTTATGATTGTATTACGACGATTAGTCCGACGTCCGTCGATCCGTTAGCCATTCGAGTTACCAGATTGTATGTTGTCTAGTATCTCGAATCCTTTCCATTTTAAAAAAATCATGTATATTTTTTAAACCACTGTCTTTAATAAGAAAATTTTTAAATAGCGACTATTTTTTATAGATGTGTCAAGATAGCTCGTGGCAAAGGTCTAATGAACATCATTATTGAATATTTGAAGGTGACATTCTCGGCGTTGTCAAAGCCATAGAAGATCACGACAATATCCATATGGAAATTCTCAAAAAAATGGGGACGATACAAAATATGAAAAGCAGTTTAGTAACATCAAATTCAATCATTGTTATAAAGAGTCCAACGCAAGTGCCGATTATATTGTCAAAGCTAGAAGTACTTGTAACACTACGCCAAATGGCCTTTCGGGCGACGGACCAAAGTCGTCGCCTGAAAGGTGATTTTTGCCCTCTGACAACTCAGGCGACGAACTTCCGTCGCCTGAGCTGTTGTCGGGTGACTTTCATCCTTCCACCATTCAGTCGACGAGCATCTGTATGTACGTCGGTGGACTTAAGTCAGGCGACGGAAAATGTGTTCGTCGACTGATGATGTTGTCAGAGGCCAAGGGCCATCCAGGCCCACCCATTAAGACTCAGGCGACGAGTTTAGTGTCATAAGTTCGTCGCCTGAGTCGGTCCATAGAGCTATGAAAGAATCCAGGCGACAGACTCATTCCTTTATGTTTCGTCGCCTAGATAGTTTCAGAAGACGGACATAGAATTATTTTGTCTCCTGAGTGTAGTCTAAAGATGCATTCTCAGTTGTATGTCCGTAGCTGGAGTGTTCAGGAGACGAAATTTTATATAATTCCGTCGCCTGAAAGGGTTAAAAAAAATTTTTTATTATTAATAAGACGATGTAATATTGTTTGTTCGTTGCCTGAATTGTTTTGATTTAAAAATAAAATAAAATTTAATAGGGCAGGTGCCCCCTGTTAGAATGTACCTTATAGCACATGTTGTGCTCCTGTCCTAAACTCTATAAACAACAACACACACAACACAAACAACAACATACTCAACAACAACACAATCACAAGCAATTCAACCCATCAAATTAAAAACCTTGTAATCCACCCTAAACCTTGTCCAACATACCAAAAGTATGTGATAAATATCCAGACAACTTCACACAAAACTTCACAAAAAGTATCTCCAAACACTACAAGTTCCAGAATACACAAGTTCTAAAAGTTTCTCCAAAAAACCAAACCCAAGTTTTAGTTATATATATGAGGAGGGCGTCCTTACCTAGCTATTTCGGCTGGGGGGAGGGCTGGCTGTCTGTTGGATGACCAGATGAGTTGTTGGAGGGCTGAGGAGAAGTTGTGGCTGAAGGGACAGCTTCAGGACACACTACAGAGGTGACGGGTGGCTGTGAGTTGGCCTGACCACCTAGCATGCCCATCATGAGCCTCTCGATGCTGGCCATACGCTCCTCCAGCTGCTCATTCTTGCTCTCGGCTTGGGTGGTTTTCTCACGCAGCCTTACAATTTCAGCCTTCGCCTCCTCCAGCTCCTTGTCCCTCTCTGCAGCCCTTGCTGCCCATCAACCCCCTCGTTTCTTTGCAGGCCGCTCTCCAGTTGCACCCATTCCTTTTAAAAAAAGATTGAAAACATAATAAGAGCTATAAGTAAAATCAGTGGGATTGAATTATAATAAGAGCTATAAGTAAAATCAGTGGGATTGAACACATAATAAGTAAAATCTTGTTATGAACTATAAGTAAAATCAGTAATGAAAATTGTAAAACATAAATAAAATCTTGTTATGAAAACAAGATTGAAAACGTAAGTAAAATCTTGTAATGGAAATTGTAAAATCAGTAATGAAAACATAAGTAAAATCTTGTTATGAATTATAACAAGTAAAATCTTGTTATGAACTTCTGAAAAATTGTAAAACAATAATAAAATAAGTGGGATTGAACTATACCTCGAACTTCTGTTCCTCGTCTTTCTCCAAGGCAATCCAAGATGATCTATGTTTGTTCTTCGACAGAGAGGGGTGGTATTTGGCTTGGGTCTTCTGCTCCTTCTCCAACAGTGAAGACTTCATTAAGACGATGTTTCAATTTGGCCTACAAAAACAGAAATTTATAAGTAAAAGGAATATATATAAGTAAAACATAGAAAGGAATGCATATGTTGATTTCAAACCAATAAAAGGAATATATAAGTAAAAGGAATATATATAAGTAAAACCAGTTATAGGATGTACACAAACTCAGAGATAGGATGAAAGGAATGCATATATAAATTTCAAACCAGTTATGTACACAAACTTAATGCAATATTGATTTCCCATAACTTACTATCATGTGAAATCATAGGAAATACACTTACTTTTTAGGTTTAAAATGCAATATTGATTTCCCATAACATTTGCATAAACTGAGAATGTATAAACTAATTAAGATGCCAAAAGGAATGTATAAGTAAAACCAAAGAAATAATTAAGGGAATTTATAATAACACTAAAAGGAATTTATAAGTAAAAGGAATTTATACTAACCCTAACAGAAATAATGAAATTAATTTATAATAACAGTAGGATTTACCTACTGATGCTTTTCCTTAACAGAAATAATGAAATGAATTTATAACAGTAGGATATAAAAAATAATTTGGTCATACCAGTCCATCCTGCGCACCCGGACACCTCTCGTAGGCTTCTATGGTTGTCTTAAGCCATGTCGTCGGATGCTTTTCCTTAACGATGAGCTCTTATGCTCGGAAGCTCAGGGGCTTGGACCCATTGTGATGATTCAGGGGGTTCAGGTTCTTGGTCCTATTTTGCTTGTTTCGCTCACACAGGGCCTGTAAAAAGAAAGTCATTCAGAAATCACAAGTGTTAAACAATAAGATAAACGGCGAATAAAAAAACAAGTTAGGGAATTAATGAGAAATTACCATTCTCGCTTCGTCTGTGAAGTCACTCACCAAGAACCGCCACTGCTCAGGGCGAGCGACAAAATCAAGTGGTATGTCCTCGCCCCCCCCCCCCCCCCCCCCCTCCCCCACTCCAGGAAGTGTTGATGACAGTCATATTTCCAGGCCCCATATGCTTTTCCGCTCTTCTTCTCCACGTATGAGTCAATTGCAGGGTCAATCTCATAGTGCATCTACACATCCATATCAGAAAAAAAAATATTTGAATAGAAGATAAGTGACAGTAGATAAGCAACAACCAAGCAAGCAAACAAAAAAAAAAGCAACAGCCAAGCAAGCAAACAAATCTCATAGTAGATAAGCAAGCAAAAAAAATTCAGAGCAAATAGATGAAAAGCAACAGTAGATAAGCATATTGTGAAGCAAGCAAACAAATCTCATAGTGCATCAAACTATTTTTTATATATCAACTATCCAGACCACAAATCTCATATTGTGAAGCAAGCAAACAAATCTCATAATGCATCACACATGACAGAAGATAGGCAACAACCAAGCAAGCAAACAAATAAAAATTCAGAGCAGAATAGATGTGAAGCACAAAACCAAATTATTTTTTATATATCAACTATCCAGACCACACAGAAAAATCAAACTATAAAGATAAATCTCAGTCAAATAGATAAATAGATAAATCAAACTATAAAGATATATGTAGATCTCAGTCAAATAGAAAAATCAAACTATAAAGATAAAACCACATTATTGAGGAGATATTCATCTTAAATCTCAGTCAAATACATAAATCAAACTATAAAGATATATGTAGATCACACAGAAAAGTACTTAAAAGTAATAAGTACTTAGGTACGTAAAAGATAATAAAAAAAAAGTAAACTACCTCCAAGTAATCTCTTACGGGGGACTGTTGCTCATCTGTTAGTTTGGTCCATGTTGATGCAAGCATCGGCACTTTGTCCCTGATAGCACACCCAATGTCTCGGACAAAGGTGTCATGGAGTTGCTTGAGGCCAGGCCCCTTGTGGAAGCAGGACCACTCAATCTTCATCTTCTTCCATGCTGCCGCCTTGAGGAGTGTTGTTTTGTGACTCTTGATGGTACGATATTTACCTAAAATTCATAAGAACATATAAGATAACAGTTGAGATAAATAATAAGACAGATGAGATAATAAGACAGTTGAGATAAATAAGAACATATCAGATAACAGAACTCTAACATTAGACAAAAATAAGAACATATCAGATAAATAAGAACATATCAGATAATAAGACAGTTGAGATAAATAACATTAGACAAAAATAACACAGCTTTATAAAAGTGGAATGGGTATGTTCATGGTGATTATATATACTAATTCTCAATTTAAAATATAATATCCAGTTTAATCATTATTATTAGCAATTTACAGGAATGTATCCATGTGACTTTAAAATATCAATGCAACAACACATGTCCTAGTGGCATTACTAATCATATATAGGATTAGGAGCAACTACACATTACAAATTTGATAATATATGGATTAAATGGATCCTCACTTGCAGATTTACAATTCAGCCATCTATTCACTAATGCAATTTACAAATACTATTTGACCCTAACTGAATCTGGAAAAAAAAAAAAGAAAGAAAGAAAATTCATCATCAACATAAGTAACATTAATAAGCAACAAAGGAAACCAGCAGTGGAAGGTCTAAATAGAACCATGGAACCAACACAATTCCAAATCCTAAATCCTAAATCTAAAATAGCATATTGTGAGGAGTGAAAGAGAAGCAAAAAAAAAAAAAGCAACACAATTCCAAATCCTAAATCTAAACTAGAAGCAACTACCATGGAACCATCATCAACATAAGTAACATTGTTTGTAAGTAGGAGTGAAAGAGAAGCAAAAAAAAAAACAAAAAAAAACACACTTTTAAGGTAGATCGACATGGAACCAACACAATTCCAAATCCTAAATCTAAAATAGCATATTGTGAGGAGTAGTTGAAAACTTGCACCTCTGTCATTTTGATATAGCCAAATTTACAGCATATTGTGATAAAACTAAGTCTAAAATAGCATATCTAGAGCATCACGAAGTAATAAACACAATTCCAAATCAAAGATCAACACATAACCAACACAGAACCAACACAGCAACATTAATTCATAACATGCTGTAAATTTGGAAACCCTAAATCTTTCAATAATGGAATCAGTAATGGAAATTGTAAAATCACAGAGCTTCAACTGGAAACCCTAACTCTTTCAATAGAAACCCTAAATCTAATTGAAACCCTAAATCTAATACCATGGAAACCCTAAATCCTAAATCAGTATACAATTGAAACCATAAATCCATACACAATTTTAAAGAATCTGATAGAGGGAGAGAGAGGTGCTAACCACGACAACAGATGGAGCGAGGGGCCTCGCCTGATGACGTAGCTACTGGGTTGGCGTCGACAATGGATGTGGATGGCGCAGGGTTGCCATTGGGCAGAGATAGGAGAGGAGGTGGCACCGGGGTTGTTGCAGAGGGAGTGGGAGAGGGAGTAGGAGTCCCTGAGGAAGGAGGAGTTGGGGCCGGGTTTGGAGAGGGAGTGGGAGTCGGGGCCGGGTTTTGAGAGGGAGTGGGAGTGGGAGTGGGAGTCGGGGCCGGGTTTGGAGAGGGAGTGGGAGTGGGAGTTTGCAGAGGGAGTGGGAGAGTCGGAGCCGGAGGCGCTGAAGCTGCTGAGTTCGATGGTGAGGGCTCCGGTAATTGCAGAGGTGGAGGAATCGGGGCCGGAGTGGACGAGGATTGCTTCTTTTCCCCCTTCACAGGGCGGCATTTAGGAGGCATGGCGGAGGAGAGGTCGGAGGAGGCGGAGGAGGGACAGAGCACGAAGGAGAGGGAGGAGGCGGAAGAGAGGCGGAGGAGGGACGAGAGGAGAGGCGGAGAGAGAGAGAGAGAGAGAGAGAGAGAGAGAGAGAGAGAGAGAGAGAGAGAGAGAGAGAGAGAGAGAGAGAGAGATGAATGAAATTGATTTGGGGCTAGGGTTAGGGGAGGAGTCCGAGTTACTAAAATCCTACATGTTCAGGCGACGGACATTTAAAAAAATATTGTCGCCTGAAAATATGGTTGAAATTCAAATTTTCGTGAAAATATAGGGGGGAAATTCACTTTTGCATTGGGGAGACATACCAATAATAAGTTCGTCTCCTGAATCATCTCAAGCGACGAGCAATTAACTAGTCCGTCGACTGAACATTTGGCGGAAATTCAAATTTTGGTGAAAATAAAGGTGGGAAATGAAATTTTAGTTGAGCCAAAATGGGGGAGAAATTCACTTTTCCATTGGGGAGACGTACTAGTAATAAGTTCGTCTCCTGAATCATCTCAAGCGACGATAAATTAACAAGTCCGTCGACTGACCATTTGGCGGAAATTCAAATTTTGGTGAAAATAAAGGTGGGAAATGAAATTTTATTCGAGCCAAAATGGGGCAGAAATTCACTTTTCCATTGGGGAGACGTACTAGTAATAAGTTCGTCTGCTGAATAATATCAGGCGACGGGAATTTAATTTGTCCGCCGCATGAAAAAATCTAGATTTTTTAAAAAAGAGCACTTTGCATGTGTTATTGCCCTGTTTACCATAACTTAATGACAAATTGCACCAAAAAAATAGTCTTAGAAGCCATGATACCAACCATGTCATACACATACGAAAATAACCGCCATGTCTCACAAAAACAACGATTACAATCTATGATTTATGGAATCCGAAGACATTATCAACCTTCGTCATCGTCATTTTCATCTTCGTCATCCTCTTGTTCGTCTTCATCTTCATCTTCATCTTCATCTTCATGTTCATCTTCATCTACATCTTCATCTTCATCATCATCGTCTTCTTCTTCTTCTTCTTCCTCCATTTCAAGATCAATGGCGAGGTTCAAATTTTCGAAATAGATCACCGGGTCAATCTCCTGATAAGCTTCTTCCACCTCATTGGTAAGATCATCTCCGCGAGTTGCTAGAGTTTGAGGATCATACACGTTGTTCGTGAAATCCCTTGCCTCGCCGAGCGTGCAAGACAAAACGGGGAATCCTCATACCAACTGTTGTTCGTGTCCACAGAGAGCAAACCCATATCTACCTTGGTGCTTCCACTATTTTCAGGGTCGGTGTCAAACCACTTGCATTTAAACAACACAATTGGCATACAAGTAGCGTATATCAGCTTTACCACTTGTTCAAGTACCCCATAGCACTTAGCATCTGAAGTTTCCACCATCACCCCTGAATTTTGTGTTCTCAAATCTTTGTCTTTGTCCCATGCCAAAAACTTCACCCCATTGACAAAGCAGGCCCAATACAGTTTGCATTGTAGTGGCCCCTTTGCCAAGTTCAGAACCTCCGATTTCAGGTAGTTGTCTCCATCTCTGTGCAACTTAGAAACCTATACAACATAACATGTTAGAGTTCTGTTTTGGGAAAACAAACATGCAATTTGTTCAATGAAACATCACGGTCATTCTTACCCATGGGTAGAAATAACTGAGAAAACCTCTTCTGCGGTCCCATTCTTCATACTCCGGGTAAGCCTCACTATACAGGTTCTCATGCGATGTCAAGTAGAACTCAACTTCCTTGCAGTTGGTTAAAACCTGCCAGTGAGCCTCTGTAATCATAGGTTCTCCTAACCTTTCTCTCATGATTTCACCGTGAGGACGCACGAGGCTTGAAACGACAGAAATATCATAGCTCAGCTCCTTCATAGCATTCGTACCTTCACGACTCTCATCTCGACCCCCGAGATACAAGTTGCAGTATGTTGTTGACTCGTTTAAAACGTAACGCTCTGAAATACTTCCCTCCGGGTAACAGTAATTCTTCACTTGAGCCTTATATTTGCCAAGTTGCCTATAAAACAAAGGAAGAAGTTTTGGAGGGGTAAGATGGACGTGAAATTGTGAGATGAATTTAATCTATAAGTAGCATACCTTTCTATTGGGTACATCCAGGTGTAATGTACTGGTCCAGTTTCTAACACTTGTTGCGGTATGTGAACTAGAAGGTGTACCATGATTGTGAAAAAGTGCGGGGGATAAATCATCTCCAGTCTGCAAAGAATCTAAACTATCTCATCCTCCATCTGGCGAACATCCTCCTCCCTCACCTCCCTAGCACACAATTTCTGAAACCATTTCGCTAGCGCAACCAAAGTCTTGGCAACACCCAACGGCAGGTATGCACGGACAACAATGGGAAGAAGACGCTGAAACATAACATGAATGTCATGGGTCTTTAGGCCGTGGAACTTTCTCTCTACAATTTTGACCTTGTTGTGCAAAGATCCAGCGTACCCATGGGGGTACTTCACTGCACCGAACCATTCGAATATATCTGGTATGTCCTCCCGTTTCACCAGGAATGGCGCATGAGGGAGTGTTCCATCTCTCTTCTGTGCCTGGCTTCTCCGCACCCCTCTCTGCTGCAATGCGGCTCGAGCTTTGGGACCATCATTTGTCTTCCCTTCTATGTTAAGAGTAGTGCCGATGATGTTGTCGAAGACGTTCTTCTCGATGTGCATAACATCGAGTGCATGTCTGACTCTAATGTGACACCAGTACGGCAATCTCCATAACTCGGACTTGTTGGTCCAACACATTCTGTTAGTCACACTATATGGGGCCTTGAAAACAGGGTGCAAGCTGAGGACGAGGAAGTTGATCCTGTTGAAACAGATGGAAACATAATGAGAAAGACATCAGACAAACGTATGAAAAGGGAAAAGAGAGTGAAAAGAGAGGTAGTTCTCGTACCTATCGATCTGTGAAAGAATTTGCTCCCCGTTCCAAGCATAAGGGCGTGTTATGTGTTCTTCGCTTCCATTGAATGCCATACCATCGGTTCGCCACGGGTGGTTTGGTGGAAGCCATCTACGGTGCCCATCGTAAACCATTCTCCCCTATTCATGCATTGCAGAAGTACCATCCAAGCAAATAGGGCAGGCTTTATACCCCTTCGTCGCAGCTCCAGCCAACATCCCCAAGCCAGGAAAGTCGCTTATAGTCCACAACACTGCTGCTTTCATCGTGAAAGTGGACCTTGAGTATCGATCAACAGTATATACTCCAGTCCCCCATAAGTGGCGAAGCTCATCGATCAACGGCTGCATGAACACACTAAGACACTTTCCTGGAGACTTTGGTCCCGGAATCAACAACGCTAACATGTTGAATTCCTTCTTCATGCACAATGACGGAGGCAAGTTGTATGGCATCACTATGACAGGCCATGTGCTATGAAGGGTTGACTGATTCCCAAATGGATTGAATCCATCGGTTGCAAGTGCAAGTCTCACATTCCTCACGTCTTCAGAGAAATGCAGGTAGGTTTTGTTGAATTCTTTCCATGCCTCACCATCTGATGGGTGTTTCAACCATTCTGCATCTCTCACCCGCTCACCATGCCATCGCATAGCCTTTGCAATGTTCGGCTCCATTAACAATCTCTTCAGTCTAGGGGTTAAGGGAAAGTACCGGAGAACCTTCCTGTGAACCTTGCCTCTTGTACCCTCCCTAGTACACCACCTAGGTGTGTTGCACTTGGGGCACGCTTCGAGATCTGCATATTGTTTGCGAAATAGCACACAGTTATACTCACAAGCATCGATCAGCTCGTACCCAAATGCAAGGTCCCTAATCACACTCTTCATCTTTGCTCCATCCGTAGGATGTTTATGTCCTTTCGGTAACATGCGAGCAATGTGTGCGCACATGGCGTGCATGCTCCTATCTGTCCACCCAAACTCTGACTTCATCTACATCGCATCCAGACAGGCATCCAAAACAGTCATATCGCTGTTCTCACACAATGGCATGTTTGCTGCCTCTACAAGCCTATTATATTTCTCGTAATCATCGTCAACAACATATTGGAATGGGGGATCGTCGGGAACAGAGTGCGCCTCATATCCGGCATGAAACGGAAAAGCATCGTGCAGAATGTTCATAGCAGGACCATCAACGGAGGAAGATGCCCCTTCCTCCAAGATCTGCGTTCGTCGTTGCTCATTTGTCCTATCAACTGGGGCTTCGCCATGCTTGTCCCAAACAGTATAACTAGGCCACATTCCCATGTGGGCCAAATGACTGTGTATTTCATCTATTGGGTGCCATTCATTGTTGCGGCATCTCCGACACGGACATAGGAAATGAGTCATTCCATTCGCATTATCTCTAAGATTCTGCATAAAGAGAAATATTCCATTTTGATACTCCCCGTGAGCGTGAGGGAGTAGCATCCAACTTTTATCGCCCATTATCGTCCTATCATTATCAATCCATTCATATGAATTCATCACATTCTCAAATAAAATTGCACATAAACAATCCATTCTCATCATCTATGTCATTCTACACCACATTCTAAAATAAAATTGAACATAAACAATCCATTCACATACACAATCCATTCATACCTCAAACTCAATTTAAAATCAATTTTCAATCATAACATTATAAATTCCATTTTCATCAAAAACTCAAATACAAATTCCATTCTCATCATCTATGTCATTCTACACCACATTCTAAAATAAAATTGAACATAAACAATCCATTCACATACACAATCAATTCATAACACAAACTCAATTTAACCTCCATTTAACCTCAATTTCAACTACATATATACATACACAACTCTTTCCCCTCATAAACTCCATTCAAACAACTTTTTTACCATCCAAACTCCATTAAAAACGACAAGCTCATCATCAATCCAAACAAACAATGTATATGCATATATTGAACAAAAAAAAACAAAAAAAAATTAAAATTTGTACATACCTTCAATGGAGGTGTGAAAATTGTGAAATAGGGGAAGAGTTTTCGAGCCCTCTAGGGTTATTTTGGGAGAAAGGATGAAGATGAGAATGATTTATTGTACAGTACAACCGATTTTAATTGTTTGTTATGGAAAACACATTTAGGCAACGGACATATATATATATCTCCGCCTCCTGAGTGAATAGTAATAAATATGGGGTCAACTACCCCACTTTTCAGGCGACGGAAATATTTAAATGTTCGTCTCCTGAGGGAACAGTATTTAATATCCGCCACCAACCGGACTTTATTACTTTACTTTTGAAAAAGTCCAACGTTCAGGCAACGGACCATTAGAATTTCCGTTGCTACAAAGGCCCATTCTGACAGCCGTCATTCGGACACTGGTTCGGGCGACCGATCTTGAGCAAAGTTCGTCGCCTGGATTTATTCCGTTGCTTGAGTTCAGTTCAGCCGACGAACATTGAGTTTTTCTGGTCGGCTGAACATGGGTTGGAGGCGATTTGGGCCTCCCAACGTTCAGGTGACGGGCCTTAGTAAGTTCGTCGCCCGAACCTGATTCAGGCGACGAACATTTTGAGGTCCGTCGAGCGAGACGCAATCTGGTGTAGTGTAATATGAGGAACCTCCCCTTTAATAGGAGATTATGTAAGATCATCCTCTTAGAGGATCAATGATGATCTCTGCCTACAAAAACATCCTACTTATTGTCTACTGTAAAAATAAAAATAAAAAATTTAACTTCTTTGGGGTCCTTAAGCATGGTTGAGATCAACCATCTCAAAACCCTTATCCCCTGCTATCTTTCCTTACTTTTTTTTTATTATGTAAAAATTTGAGCTCAGACAAGCCTGAAGCTCGAGAGGCCGACGAATCAACGGACGTACTAGCTGTCAACATACAACATACAAACACGCAAAAAATAAAACAGATGAAAGAAACAACCCCAGAAACCCATATAAGTCACGAACCAGCGGAGGGTCGATGTAGATCCAAGGCGAGGCACGAATGCCGAGAATACGGGAGAGTGCGATAACTCACACGGCGTCTTGACGCCAAGAAGGCGGAGAACAGTAAACCACCACCGGTTTTAGGGCGAAACCTGGGGAAGTGTGGACCACCGACGTTTCTCCCACCTAGATGAGGGATCTTCGAAGACTACGACCACCACCACGATCCTCTCGATCATACAGGACGCTCGATACTGCAACCCAACTCAGAACTAAACGCACACACGCCAAAGCAGCGACCCAACTCCAAAAGGGGAACAAATAAAGGCCAAAAAGGGAAGAACTAAACATCAGCCGAGAAAATGCGTGCGAACTCCCAGAACCGAATAGAGTCCGGGAAGAAATTATTTAAATATTTAGTACACAAATTATTTCCCATACCCTTTCGGGATTTTTTGTCGAACCCTTTCGGAATTTTATCGAACCCTTTCGAGAATTTTGTCAAATCCTTTTGAAAATATTAGTATTATTGTTATTCCGCTTCTTCTTTAATTAATTGGGTTGCCTCGGGCCCAAAACACATCCTTGGGCCCGAAGCACAATTAGTCGGGCCATCTTGAGACAACTACGGGCCTCTTCGGGCCCAAGGAAGCAGGAGAGCTCCACACAAGAGAACGCCATAACCAAAACGGGGCTGGCACCATGGGACATGGGCCACAGGCCGATTGTGGACGACTGGTGGCTAACCCACAAGATCAACAACTAGCAAATTAATACCATAGGTTGAAGGAGGGGAGGGCCAACGGTTCAAACGAAAGAGATGGTAGCAGAGCAACAAAGCGGCCGCCCAGGCTACACCAACCCTCGACTGGGGGCTGTTTACCCATCCTTGATTAAGGGAGTTACTGCTTATGCAAATCGGAGCATTAGAAGATACAGAGGCACACGGAGGAAGACACCGAAGGCTAGCCCCAACCCATTGGAGTTCGGCGCTGGTTTACTCAACCCTCCGAAAGGGGAATCTCAGATTGGGAAGCAGATACACGAATTAGACCGGGGGAATGAAAATTTGAGAAGAATGCACACTAACCAACACAAGCCCCAATCCAATTCGGTTTTTTATTGAGACCAAAAAAGGATATACTAAGATAGGGTTTTCCATTCATCTTCTACAACAGCACGGCCGACGGCGGCGAGGTGACCGTAGAGCGAGCGCGGAGAAGGAGGGAAAAGGAAGGCGGTTTGATTTGACAAAGGCGGCCTAAAACGGCCACCACGACTGCGATCTCCGCCCGAGATAAGTAGAAGGGAGGTAAGAGGCGGAGAAAGAGAATAGGCAAAGCGGTTTCCGAACTCCAAAGAGGGGATTCCGGCCTCCGAAGAGGGTTTAATAACCTCCAAAGAGGGGATTATGACCTCCGAAGAGGGTTTATCAGTCTTCGAAGAGGGTATCATCGACCGCCGAAGAGGCTTCTCGGGGGAGAGCTGCTATCCTTCCTTACTTTTTTTTTTATTAGGAAAGGATTCGGGTGAGCAAACTCTGCCCGGCAGCATCCTTGCGGATGAGGTCTAAAAGACCTAAATCATTGTGAATATCGACTCCCCGGGCAGAGTTGAAAATGTGTGCAACCTTATCAGTCACTCTATTTCCCAAACGAGGCACTTGAAAGAAGGACACTTCTTTCAAAGTCGATAGAAGAAGTTTTACATCGGATAAAATTAGCTCAATTTCCCAAGGACATTTAGTTTTTCTGTTTAAGTGGTCAATGATTATACTAGAATCACCTTCGATTTGGATTTTGTCAATATTGAGTTGAAGAACGTGTTGGATTCCCATTTTAAGAGCATGTGCTTCCGTTTTAAGAGGGTTTTGTTTACCAAGTTTTTGATAACATATTCGAATTGGTTGACCATTCCAATATCGGATTATGGCGCCCGCCGTACTTTCATTATTTGTTACCGTTGATCCATCAAAATTAAGCTTAAGCGTACCCATAGGGGGTTTGCGTCACAAGATCCTTTTTTGGTTCTTTTTCTTTTTCAAGGGGTTGGAGTTATGGGGGAGTATGGGAAATTCCTCATCTAGACTAGCCTCTAGCAAAGCCGTTTTACTCCAATTATCGATGTGAGATTTAATCAAGCGTAAAGCTATGTCTTTCCGCGGAATGGGGACCTGCCGAAACACCTGTTGGTTTCGAATATACCAGACAGACCACCAAGAAAAGGCAAGCACCTCATTGACCGACGAATTAAGATCGTTCCCAATGAACGACAAGATAGGTTTAATGTCACGCGAATGAACTATCATGCTTGTAATAGTTTATTGTACACGAAAAGGGAATTGGTAGATAGAGCGTACAAATTAAGGGACATTCCAGCAGGAGGTGGATTTCATCTTCAACCGCACCGTTGCACAGACTACACGTGGAAGGGATAAAGGCACCCCTACAGGAAAGCCTAGAGGCAGTAGGGAGACCATCCTGAGAAACCTTCCAAAGAAAATTTTTAACCTTTGGTGAAATGTTCACTTTCCATATACAGGCGTTGTTGTCAGAGTGTAGGGATGATTGAGATGTTATTAATTTGTATGCGCTTGTAGTGGTAAACCACACAGCTCTATCGGGCCACCAGTAAAGCTGATCCTCAAAATGAGAAGCGGGTAGCGGAATGTCTAGAATTTCATTTACTATGAAATTAGGTAACGCATATTGTAACTTCTCCGTACACCATCTACCCCCCAAAATGTATTCGCTAACATTTTCCTCCATGTTATAGATATGAGGGCAATTCTCTCTAGATAATAGATCAGAGGTTGTAATCCAATTATTGGTCCAGAACTTAATTGATTTCCCATTTCCAACAGACCAAATAAGCCCCGTCTTAAATTTGTCGATTAGAGTTGTCAACTTGGCCCACTACCAGGAGACGACCCCACTTTTCGTGTATTCGAGAATGTTGACAGAACGAAGATATTTGTGTCTAATCAAAGTAACCCAGACATTATTCGGTTCAGCCAGAATCTTCCATAAGAGTTTCATTTGGAGGGCTTCATTCATCTCTTTTGATTTCCAAAACCCTAATCCCCCACACTGTTTTGGTCTGCAAACCCTATCCCAACTTATAAGCGGTCGATGACTCGATGTTGAAGATCCTTATTCCAGAAGAAAGTAAGACTAATCTGATCAAGTTCTTTGTGCATTGCAGCGCTATCCTTCCTTACAATTCAACTAATACTCCACATTTTTTCTTAAATTTTAATTATTTTTACTTTTCAGAAAATAAAATTAGTGAGGAGTGATATTCTTAAATCTTTTTTAATTTAAATTATTTTTATTTTTACAAAATAAAATTAGTGAGAAGGATAGGGGAGATAGTCCAATGGAATATAGGGATCCTCAATGGCTTACCCCTTTAATTATTTTGAATTTTTTTTTGGAAGCGGGATAAGAATTAGGAAGCAAGAGCCAGCACGACCTTCTTAGCGCATCATTGCTGATGAGAACGTGAAGTTCTTGATCATTTTTCAAGCAGTCATCGGCAGGGATAATGTATGCGAGGTGAGCGATCCTATTTGTTACGACATTTGATTCCCTGAAAATATGACGAATAGCAACATTAGAAAATGACGAAAGATCTAGCTTAATATCTATTTGTAAAAACTCGATATTTTATGGGCATTTTCAATCACCCAAGAGAGTCTTAACAACCACGAGATTGTCTCCTTCACTCAGAATGTTTGGTATATTAAGGATTTTGCCTCAAGGATCCCCTTTTTAGGCCCAAAGCCTCCGTACACAAAACTGGCGTATTATTGCATAAGCCCCTTCTTAATGAGACAATGTTGCCCAAAGATTTACGCAACACAAAATCGTAGGAAGCGTCTCCACTACTCCGCATAGAGCCATCAAAATTAAGCTTAACATAATGTATAGGAGGCTTATCTCAAATCTCGTTTCTTTGATCAATTTGACCATAAGAAGGCGTATTAACCTCTCTTGTAGTTCGCAAAATATGGCCAGTATTGGTCGTGTTTGTTTCGTCTGGGTTGAAACGCTTAGCCTCAGCACAAGTTTGACGAGCATTCAGGAAAAAGACCTTCATTTCAGTAATAGTAACATACTTTGTGTGGCTGAAAACCAACTACTTCCTAAAGAACCAAATGGACCACCAACAGAGAGCAAAATCTCCCATTCGAGAATTATCAATAGAATTTCTAATAACTTGGGGGTTTGTAAATTGATATAGTGAGAGATTCCAAAATTTGATGACAGATTGATGCCTAATACCTGTCTTAATTGAACTGGAAAAAGGCAGTCTAAGAAAAGATGATGAGCTAATTAGTAACAACAACAAAAAACGCAACCTGAAGGAACAGAGATGCGATTTCTGTAATCGTTTCGTAGTAGGTAACCCATCTCGATCAATTTTCCAAAGGAAATGACGAACATTATGGGGCACGTCAAGCTTCCAGATCCACCCACAATCAAAATAGGCATCTCCAGAAGGCTTAGTTAGCAAGTTTGTTGCAGAACTAGTAGAGAACCAGCCATCTCTGCTAGGTCCAGTAGAAAGGGAGTTCATCAGCAGAACAATGTTATCAATATGATTAATATCTTCATTAGAAAGAAAACTCTACACGACTTGTTGTAGTAGATTTGAATCCCACTTATTATATGTCGATATAAAGTGACTAACTTTCTAAGATTGTCGAGAATCTGTTAGGGTACGATAATAATGTCTACAAGCTGAGTGTCAAAGGCCCGGTTATCGGACCAGAAATCAACCGAAGTCCCATTCCCAATGCTCCAGCGGAGACCATGCTTGAACAAGTGACGAATGGATCAGTCTGGACCATTGCCAAGATGTATTACTTTGTTTTTTATAAGCCAGAAAATTCAAGCCTTTCATATATTTTTCAGATATCACACGGACCAAATATTGGATGGTTCATCCATTATTTTCCAAAGAAGCTTCAACTTTAAAGTAATGTTCTTAGTTTCATCTTTATGAATACCGAGGCCACCTTTCTGTGTGTCCGCACAAATCTTATCCCAACAGATAAGAAGCGACGTAGCCGCTTCTTTATTCCAGAAGAAGTGTCTATAGACTTTATCCACTTCATGGATAACATTAGTCGGTGGTAAAAAAGTTTGCATGATAAAAAGTGGTTGAGCACTCAGATTAGCTTTTATTAGAACTTGTCGGCCTTCAACCAACAAGTTAGAGGCTTTCCATTTAGTGAGTTGTTTAGTTTTCATAATGATATCAACAAATGTTTCTTTGTTCACCCTGTCGTTGATAATAGTAGGGGGGGTATTCGAGCTGGACGAGTCGAGCTTGGCATATTCAGGCTTGACTCAAACGGGAGATGAGCCGAGCCGAGATGAGCTCGAGCCCAAAAGTTATTCGAGCTTATTTTGGGGCTCAAGCTCGGCTCGCGAGCCTAACCTTAAACTCGAGCCTGGCTTGTTAGGCTCGAACAAGCCAAGCGAACGAGACAAAGCTCGTTCGAGCTCGTCAGTCGGGCTCATTCGAGCTGGTTCTATGAATTATACAAATTTCTAATCAACATATTCACATAAGCGAACGAGCCGAAGCTCGTTCGAGCTCGTCAGTCGGGCTCATTCGAGCTGGTTCTATGAATTATACAAATTTCTAATCAACATATTCACATAAGCGAACGAGCCGAAGCTCGTTCGAGCTCGTCAGTCGGGCTCATTCGAGCTGGTTCTATGAATTATACAAATTTCTAATCAACATATTCACATATCCTTGAATTGGTAAATAAAGAGCGGTCATCCGGGGTTCGAACCGGAGACCTATGGGTACTACCCGCAAGACCTTTCCGGTGAGCCATTCCAAAATGGTTAACATATTCACATATCCACAATTAACACATTTCACATATCCACAATCGATAATTTGGCACAAATTTCTAATCAACATAATTAAACTATACAAATTTCTAAATTCCAATCAAGCAAAAATCTTCGATTTCACGTTGTAAGAGGAAGAATGGATCAACCTGGCACACATCAATAGCTTGTCACGTTCGTCGGCCTTGAGCGACTAAGAGGAAGAATGGAAGAGGAAGAAGTATACTCCGATCTAAATGGGAGCACACTGCATACAAACCCTAGAGAAGATGAGTGGTGGTTCATGAACGTCGGATCTGAGCAGAAGACCAAGAGGGTTACCGGAGGAACTGGATCTGGGCGAGAGATTTAGATCTGGGTAGGAGAAGGAAGACACAAAACATATCTGCTATGGCGGTACTATGGGAGGCTCGAATCTGATGAGGAACACATCGGATCTGGAAGCTAAGACGATGAGGAGGGTGACGAACCAAGTGACGCCGCCGTTTAGGGCCGAGGATCCGAAACGGAAACCCACGAGCATATGTGCGATTTCATAGCAGCTATGAAGGAAAAAGGAGAAGACATGTACATTATAGGTGGAACCCGATTATGGGGGAACAATATGTGGGAGGTGGAACAATGAGGGAGTAAGAGGAAGTTAGGGAGAGAGCCAAAGAGGAGGCTCTGAAGGTATGAAATCGAAGACGGAGGCCTGAGAGTCTCCGAGAGTGAAAGCCTCTCAACTCAAGTCTCAAATAAATGTAGGGGCATTTATGTAATTTCGACACCTTAAATACTATTCAAGCTCGGCTTGTTTTACATATTCGAACGAGCCAAGCCGTTCGACTAAGATAACAACCCTAGATAATAGGGCATCCAGATATTTCTCTAAATTGTCCACCGGAGGAATACCTAATGAATAAGTGATATTGTTAATTGACACCTTGAAGTATTAGGCGAGACTTGGAAAATTGATTTGGGTAGATTAACCTAATTATTTATTTTGAATATAAATACAAGGGAAAATGTTCCAAATTTATATACACGTGTTAATAAATTTTATTATGGAATTTTCTAACTAATCTGTATTTTAATTATTTATACTTTTAACATAATTCAATAAAAGCTTATAAACATATCAATAAAAGGGTATAGAATATAAAAATAATTTTTAATTGTTTCTGATATTAGTTTATGTTAAAATAATTAAATGAGGTAATAGAAGGATTTTTTCACCAAAAAAGGTAGTAGAAGGATTACAGAGATCCGGCCTCTAAAGCAGTAATCAACCAAGAACCAGGTAAACTGAAGGAAAAAAATAATCTCACAAACTAACAAATGTGCCATGACTGCCATCTAACGATGTTTCTAAAAATTGTACCAACCACAAAGATGTGTCATCTGATCATCGTGCAGCTTCACGTTCCCTTAGGCAAATACTTTCACACTGACCAGTAATTTAAGGTCAAGTAGGTCACTGAGTTACAACTTACAACCAATCTAATTCAACACGGCACATGAGAACAGATTCAGATCCGGTAATAAAGACAAATGGACCTTGTTAATCTACACCGAACTGTCATTGGGATATCAGCCACACATAATCAGAGAAAATTAATGTACTCTTCTTCACAGGGATAAGTCACTAAAAAAGATCCATTTAAATCTCACCAAAATTAGAGCGAAAATGAAAGCTCACACAAATAAATTTTCACAAATCAAAGACACGAGTTGTTCATATTTCACAAAAGTACAAACCTACTCTAATACACAGTATTTTTGCCCGGTTTAAGGTTTGAACCCATATAACTAGTTTGCGAGGCCTGCAACCGAAAACTAGGAGGATCCAAAGCATATTTGTCCAGGTGATATGGCACTTCTCCAAGATCACAGGATTTTTGCACAGAAACATAGTAACGAAAATCTGACATAATTTAACAGAATGAAAGCTACCTGGTCCATGGCTGTGTTTGTTACAGTCCAAAGGCCACTCTTTGTACATGATCTGGACGCCTTTTGCTAGGCATACGGAGCAGCCCTGTAATCTGGAGTTCCATAACCGCCCTGCAGAACCTTGCTCTGTAAAAATGGGGTCAAGGATCTCAAATAGTTTTAGCCTTTGTTATGTGTTCAGTGTTCACAGTTTCACACTGCTTTCCATTCAGTTATTGGTAACTGCTAGTACCACGCTATTCTCTAATATAGGCAGTCCTACATTTCGTTGGTGAAAGCTACATAGGCTCTTCTGTAGATAGAGATCTAACAGTGGTCTCCCAGTCCACTCGTAGCTATCGGTGAATGGTTCTTGTAAATTGATATGCTTACGTGAGCGGTTAGAAAAAACATATAGATGATCATATAACAAGTTGCAGTATAAAATGAAGGATACTGAGTTACTGCTGCACTTTGATTCACAGAAGCGGGGTTTTCCTTTCTTTTCTTAGATGATGGTGAATTCTTGGGTGCCTTTCTCTTTGTGGTAGCAGGACGAGAACCGACTGCCTTGAAAGACTGATACCAATCATGAAGATTGATCACATCCCCATGCTCTTGTGCAAGGTGATACCTGACATATCAGGAAGTGTATATCAATCAAGTACATGTTTTCAAACCCTTTCAACTAAAAGAGATTAAGAATGCAGAAGAGAATTAAATCCCAAGGTAGCTAAAAGATATGCACATCACTGTGATGAAATGACATAGCATCAAGCATGCCCCCTTCTTTCGTATTAGCAAAATGAAAGACCTAAAATCGTGATTAGATCTATATACAAGAGATTCACACACAAACGTGTAGAAATCACAGGAGATAGTAAGTTGTAGCCTCTTTGGATCGAATGGAATGAGGGGAAAAAAAAAAGGGATAAAGTGGGAAGATACTCCTACCAAGGGTCGAAGGCAGATACACCTGGTCAAAAGGGCAGATACGCCTCTCAACTCTCTAAACAAGCAAATCCATGTATAACTAACTAGAAGCCCAATGCCTTATTTATACTAGTAAAACCAATTCTAGTGCATTCTATGACTTTGGTTAACCCTCTCAAATAAAGAACATATCACAAAAACAGAGAACAATAACTTAAATTAAGCATCTAACACTGAAAAGGCAACTTCTGTTGAGTTATTAAGATCCACCAGGTGAAACAGAAACAAAATCCCTTACATTATAGAAGTATCATGAAAAGACGGAGTGAACAAGCTTCCCCCAGTGCAGCAACTACAGCACAGAACTTTGGACGGCTCCAAAAGATCAGATTGAACTCTTCTTCGAGGATCTCCAAGTAAAGCCTATAAACATCACATGGTTGAGAAAAATTGACACTGGGCATGTAGAAATTTACCATTCAAGATACCATTTTTTTGGGGCTCTAGCAAGCATGTATCTGGATCTATAATTACAAGACTTTCCAAGCAGATTGGAAGTAGTACTATGTGCAATGCAACCTGAATACAGGCAATAATTAATGTAAAAGCCAATATCACAGACTTAATGTTTAACTTATTTATTTATTTTAAATGTTTTAGAGTTGAGGATTTAAAAAAGGAAAGAATTTTTCAATACATGCCTACAACTCTGATATATGTAGTAAAGAAGAAAAATGGAAACTGGTGTCAGTGTACTTACCGCTTGAAGTTTATCAACATCCTTGAAACAACAGATTTCATGAAAAGGTAGAGACTCTATGGGCGTCATGTATCTGCATGTACAATGGGCATCATCACACCAAATAGATAAACAGATAATAACAAAAAATAATAATAATAACAGAAAGTTTAGGCCAAAAGAAATTCAAGCACTAGAATTCCACCTTAGCACCCATTCGATCAATCTACAAGCTTTCTCACTCAACGCTTTGGTTTCCTTCGTCACATCAGGAGGATTTTGAAATCTGTTTCGCCTGCAAAACAGAAGGTAAAATTAACCAAATCAGACATGTAAAACCCCAACCCAATCCAAAAACTTTGATACAGAATATAAATAAATGAAAAGCTTGTGAGTAGATTAGTGAAGCAGGTATTTATATCGTCCATTAAGGCCCAATGTCAAAAATGGTCATTACAAGATTATTTTACTTGATACTTAGTTGATTTATCATTAATGATTTCATAACAAAGTGTTTGTCAGTAATTGTTTTTGACATATAAAAGCATGACCTTATATTTGAGGGACCTCTCATTGTGTACTTGTTTTAAGCAATTACTTGTTTTAAGGGACCTCTCATTGTGGAATCTAGACATAGCACCACCTTGTACTATAGCAAGCAGACTTAAACAAATATATAACAGTAGCTTTCTCGTAACTATCCAGTGCATTTCTTCTGCCCCAATTTCCCGCCTCACAACCTCGCCCCACAAAAATATTTAACCCTTAATTTAATATTAAAAAAAAATTTAAAAATATATTTAGCTTCTACATTATTATTATTATAACATATATGAAAAAAAATTCTCAAAAAATCAACTTACAAAATTATAATAATTCAATAGAGATAGACAGATTTTTAAAAGTTATAAAAAGATGATATTTTACTATATAAAATTTTAAAAAAATTATAAGTTGATTTTTTGAGAAATTTTTTTCAAATATGTTATAATAACATGTAGAAGCTAAATATATACTCCCTCCGTTCGGCAAAACTTGTCGTTTTAGAGTTTTGTTTTTGTTCGGAAAAACTTGTCATTTTAGATATTTTTGCGTCTACTTTACTAAAATGCCCTTGATTTGATTGATGTGTTGTGAGTTGTAGTTTTTGATAAAGTAAAAAGTAGAGTAATAATTGAGGGCAAATTAGTAAAAAAGAAGTGTAATTATTAGTTTTATTAAAAGTTGTGTGGAGAGTTAAAATGACAAGTTTTGCCGAACGGAGGGAGTATTTTTTAATTTTTTTAATATTAGTTTAAGGGTTAAATAATTTTGTGGGGCGGGAAATTGGGGCAGAGAGGAAATGCGCCGGTAATTATGAGCACAAAAGCATTACATGGAGGGGTCCCTTGAATTGTATCTGAGGTTCCTGCCTTCTCCGGGCTTTAGCATGAAGCAGAGGTCCTTGACTTTCTCATGGATCTGTAGAAAAAATATATAATTATCATCTGATGTAGAAGTGGGTTTTATTTGATGGAAAAATCAGCATCATAATTGCACTTTATAAGGGCATAGCATAACAACAGCATATGCAAATCTTTCCCCGTCTGATGTTACACTGTGTACGTTGTTTGAGTCCAACACCAAAAGAACCTAATCTCTAAGTGATAGTTTAATCTCCTCATACGAAAAAATTTAAGGAATAGGAAAATACAGTATAATATTGCAAGATTAGTCCCAGTCTTTCCACTCTCTCAGATTTCCATTTGAGCAGAATAATATTGGTTTCTACACCCTACCCCTAATTACTTGAAGATGGTTTTCATAAAACTAAAGGCTTGCAATTTCAAAACTTCTTCCTTTCCTTTGTTTCACCATACCTCGGGAACATCTTCAACGTACTTTTCCCAGGCCTTGAGCAATTCATGCAGCAACGCAGGCTGAAGACCCCTGATCAAAACTCAATAATATGATAAAGAGCACAAATTGAAGCAAATATATGATGCAAAAGAATGATCATATGTGATTGCATACAAACAAGCTGCTGCAGAACCAAATGGTTGTGGCTTGCCTAAGTATGTTCAGGAATTAAAAAATCGTTTTTACCCAAATAATGGCAAATCACCATAAAAATCAGTACTCGGTCACAAGCAATATATACTACTTCCTGAGCCTTGAAAGAAAGCAAACAAAATGGCCCATTTGATCTAATAGACAACATTTAATCTCTGTACTTCACATCTACAAGAAATCGCAGCTTTCTCTATCCAGTCTGTCTTGTACAATTGTACTAACAAGTTTAGCCTGTCTATAGGAAATATCAATGATGCATAAGATGCATTACTAGCTGTTAAAATTTCAAAGCACCAATGCCTCCCATAAACCATCTAGCATACAAGGCTTGCCACCTACCTTATCCTGCACACAACCTTGTTGATAGAACTGTTGGAATGATTAGTATATTGCCCAACTGTATGTCTGTCACTGGAAGGAGACAAGTCAGCCTCTGTTTTGGAGTTCAAACGGTTATTCGAAGACCTTGATTTGGTGGAATCAGGATCAAGGGCCTCACAAAATAAATCTAGCAACTGGATTTTTGGAGATTTTCCAGCTTCATGCAGGCACTGCAACAATTTATTTTTTCAGTCAAATAACAAGTACTTTCTACCCAACCAACTGCATTATAAATAGATGCTCAAGCCAACTGAAAGAAGCAAGGCAATATGAAATTTATTGCTATTTGCCCAAGAATGAGGCAACTCTTGCATCCATGAAAGTATGGAAGTTTTCAAATATAATTGCAAATATAACTTCAGAGGTGCATATTAATAACTTTATTCTGAACCGGAACTTTGCTCCCTTACCAGAAGAACAGTGCTCCAACATCTCTGTGATTTCTCTAATTCTGTTAACCCATGCACTAAACTTTCTACAGTATGATCAGCCTTTCTGTTTCTTCCAAAAAAAAGTTTGGCAATAGTCAACAAAGAATCCTCCTCATACATCAATTGAAAAGAAGAAATTGCAAACAATGTTACCTCCTGCAAGAAGGAAGCTCTAATACATTGCTTAACAAGCTCTCTTTGGCATAAACATGATTTTCAATAGAAGTCTGCAGCATTTGCAAAAAAAGTAATCAGTAGATGGAGGGACAAAAGAAGCTACTTGGTCTACCATAACTATAGAAATTTGAAAAGAATGAAAGGGCAAGGAAGTGTTGCCACAACAACAACAACAAAAAGCAATAGTGTGTTAAAGGAAAAATGAAAACAAGAGCACGATGAAAAGAACTGATAAAATGAAGAAACAATTTTAAAGGCAGAACCAAAACGAGCACACTTAAAGAAGTGAGAAAAGGAAAAGAAAGAAATAAGTAATCTGTCAGCATAAACATGATATTACCACATCAGCAAGTGCGAGTGAGATAGTGATGGCAAAATAGTGGCAGAAAGTTCTGTTTGAGAATTGCGAACTCCTTTAAGGAAAAGACTAGGGTGAATGGTGTTTTTTTAACCATTGTGCAAATCTATTTAAAAAAAAAAACTAGATTATCCTTTCTGCATGAAATATTGCATTTAAATTAGCTAAGATTTGTATCGATAATAAACAAATAAAGTACATTATTTATGTTTGAGATTTGATTAAAAGAACAGGAAAAGGTACAGAAAATTTCAGACCTCAGTAACACCCTCTGTTGCTAATTCTTTGAGGAGGAAGCTCAGAGGCTCTCCAGAGAAATGAAGCATACATGCAATCTGAAACACATTTGTTCAGAACACTGACATAAAGCAATATGAACAAAAGTGATGGTGCTTCAGCAAAGAAGATTTTACCTTTAAAGCTCTGATGAATGCAGTTAGGGTTCCATCCTGGTTTAGAAAATAATTCTTCAGGAAAAGAGCCACTTTGTGTCCAATAGAGAACCAAGAACATGGCCTGACAAGAATAGCTTCGACAACAGCATCCATACGTTCAGCAGGAGATCCCAACACAAACTTAAAAGGACGCAGCACCTGTAAAGCATCTGAAGGAAGTATGACCCTCGCAGCATCAAGAGTTGTAGCAGAACCCATAATTAGGATTATGGGAACCTTAATAACCCACTCACTGATCATTTAGAGCAATATATAATCAGAAAGATATATTTGATACAAATAAACGGCTGTAATTGACTTCTTGAATGAAAGAAAGAAAAAAGAAAAAATCCTACTTTTTGCTATTTGAGTTGGGGGTTAGAGAGGTTTAAAATATCCAATGCTTTATAACAACTTGTAACATATTATGACATATGCCAAAATATATAAGCCTTTTTGCTCCATTATATAGCATTGAAGGAAGGTTTAACTGTATTTGATGAGTACATGAATCTCACAAAGTTGGGAGTTGAGTGTTGTTTTCTTGTAAAAGCAAGTACCGAGTAGGAATTGGATACTTCTATTTGTGCGTTATTGTTATTTTTCTCTAGGGCCTGCCAAGGTTTGATTGTACTTGATATGGGCTAGTAGGACAAGATTATTATTCCTTTCTTTTGAAATAGAAATAAATGGCAATTCATTCGAGTGACAGTGAGGTCTAGTTTGATTACTTACCTTAGCATCAAAATGAAATCCGACAAGATTTTTCCAGAGCATCTCTCCATATCCTCGATGATTATGATCACTGGTTGATCATCTCCTTGCTCATTGTACCATAAAGCCAAAACGGACAAATCAGCAACCTGCTTGAAATCACAATAAGATACTGATGAACAGCAAGGTCAAATAGAAAATTACCATCGTATTGACATCAAGAACTTACATCTGGTACAACAGTAAGAAACTGCCGTAACAAGCTTCTTAAACAACCACCAATCCCGTTGTTGGCTGAGAAGTCTGATGAAGAAAGGTTGGCCACATGCGAACCATAAGACCTCAAATGGTGGCCAAGCTCCTCAAAAGTCAGGAGATCATCAACAAATTCCATGTTTTCTGCAGATTTCATCCCACAGAAACTGATTTGTAAGAGAATCTCTATGAGATACTAAAATACGCAACAATCAAAGCAGATGGCCAAAAAAAAAAAAAAAAAAAGGAAGCAGCTGGGAGCATACTAGTGAAGACAAGAGCAGTGTAAAGTTGTTTGACAGAGGCATCAGTGACAATTGGATAAGGGCGAGTTGCTTGAAAGTAGCCAGGTCGTCCACAGGACCTAATGGTTTGGAAAGATTTACAGGCCCAATTATGCAACTCATCAAACACATTTTTGTTGATCTTCCTCAGAACATCCTGCAATACTTACAATAGGCATCATTACTTTCCTGCCCGTTCTCTTTACTTGAATGTTCAAATAAATATGAAGGCAAAGTTCTATTCAAGAGAGTCTAGTTTGAAAATGCGGACATGAACGATCAATATTTTGCTAATTTTGACTGAATCAGTGCACTATATGCATCAATTTTAGATTGGAGATCGAATTGAAAGAAAAAAGAGGGAAAAAAACCTTGATAGAAGACTCGATTTTGAACCAGACAAAATCAAAGGCTTCAGATTTTAGCCGCTTCAAGGTATCATCGTCTTCATCCACGGAACCTCCGGCGTCATCATGGCTAAGAGAGAAACCGATTTTCCTCTTCGTTTTAGATGTGGATGGCTTCCTCTCAGATCCCTTCTTCATTACGAAAAACGGCTACAGCATGCCCCAAAATCGCAGAATCAGACATCGGAAATAAAAAAACGGCTGTCTAGCAAGTTGTATATTACGAGAGAGGGAGGGAGTAACCAGTAGATTGTTCTCCGAGCATCCATTGGAGGAGGAAGGAGCTCCGGGATCGGCGGTTGCTGCTGATGGTGGTGCCATTCGCCTTTCAGTTTTCTCTGCTCCTAACTGGAGGGGAGGCGTTGCGTTAGGGCACACATTCTTACCGCTCCTTTCTTCTTTTGGCGGGAAACTACTGATTGTCTGCGTATTGACTAAGCCGCCTGGTCCGGGTTGGACCGATAACTCGGTTCAAACGTCGGTCCATGTCTGGCCAGTCCCGGTCTAATACCATCCGCACTATGGAAAACCTCTTTTTTCGGTTCGCCCTTCATCTCCTAACTTTATACTTCATTTATTTTTTATTTAAAATTATTTTTACTTTTTCCCCCCTCTTCTTAAAAGGTTGGGTGAATTGCATTTTTGGTCCCCAACCTTTTAGTTTTGTTTCAAAGAGATCCCCAACCTTTAACTTGTTCTAATTTAGTCCTTAACGTATGCAAGTTTATTTCAATAACAGTCCACACGGCTAGTCTTCCGTTAACCAAAGGTTAATTAGGTTAATAGATAGCTGATGTGTAACCATGCTGGAATTTCACTAATTACGTGGCACAACAAATTGAGTGACATGGAACAATCATTGCAAATTGGGTAACAAAGACGTAATCTTTGGGTGAGAGGATTCTATCTTAATAAATTCAGAAAGGGCAGTGTTATCTGATATTGTCCACAAGGCCAATTTGTTGTTGATATTGTAGCTCGAGATGCTCCTGTAGAAAGTGGGAGTTAACTGGCATTCCTTGCACCCATGAGGAGTTTGTGCATGAGTGTTATCTGATAGACACATGTGCTAAGGTGTATGATAATATAATAGAGTCAATTAGGAGCATGGACGAGTGGGATGATGTGCATCATAATCCCATTCAACCCCCAACCTCTGCTCCACCTAAACCTGGGAGACCAAAGAAGAAGAGAAAGTGGTGAACTTGCACCTAAAGGCAAAATGAGTAGGCTTCGAATGATCATGCATTGTAGGAATTGTGGTGGAAGTGGGCATAACAAAAATTCGTGTAAAAATCCTCCAAAACAAGCTAAGGTACATCATTGCAGTCACTTTAATTATACATTCTTTGGTTTACTTTTAATTCACAATCTAACTTCATTGTTATTTAGAAGCCTACTACATGCAAGAGTAGAAGAAGAACAACTAGAGTGGAATGTGGTCCAAGTCAATCTACCCATGCACTAAGTGGTATCGAAGAAAGGATTGCCACAAATACAATTACTAGATGGATGCCTGATGTAAAGATTTTTTTTTGTTTAAATAGAAGAAGTGATAACTAAATGACTTTGTTTAATGGTTTACTACTCTTTAACATTTACTGTTTGTCAATATGACAGGGTACCACCCAATCTTACCCTCTAACTTCAAGTATCCAGAATACTGATCAAGGTCGAGCCACACTTTGAAGATCAAGAGGAGGACAAGATGGAGGTAGATAGAGATTGTTCCTAGCTAGTTGCTCACTGAAAAATTAGGTTGCTTGAAAAATATAGTTGTTGCTATATCAAACATCTGGATTAATTTCTAGTAGTTAGAAACTTAGAAAACTACCAAGATGTGGACACCTTTATTTTTTGCCTTTTGCACTTAGTTTGCAGATTTAACTATATTTTCCAAGTTTTAGAAACTAATTTCAATATGTTGGGATCATCTTTATTATGTACATAGTTATGTCAATACTCGTTTTGAGACTAATTTATGATATTTTGAAGGGCGTTTTTGCTGCAATGAGCTAGTGTTGGCATATATACTTTCACACACTTTAAGGCACTTTAGTTGTCTGTTTAAATTAGAGCAGTTTTTCCATCCATCAGGAATGATACTCCAACAGAGATATCAAAATTTCATTGAATCAATATCTAGATAGCTTATGTGGGATTTGAACCCACACCTTGTGCGTTAGCACATTGCTCTACCGATTGAGCTACTAAGCTTTGTAAGATAGTTGAAGCTTCAATTGAAAAATGAGTTATCAACTAAAAAATATGGTCTCTAACTCGACAGAAAAGTAGTTGAATCATTGTACTAATGCCAACTAGAATCACATGCTTTATATGAAAATAAGATACTACTGTGACTTCAAAAGACCCCTAAATTTGAAATTTGAGATTAGGTTCTTGTTTGCACAACCTTGGTGTAGTTCAAATTCTAAAGGCTAAACCCAAAATTTGCCCTATTACAATCCCTAATCCTAAATTTGAAATTATAATCGATCTATTCCAATTCCTAAATTCAACCATAAAATCCCCAAATTCAAATAGTAAATTGTAAAATGTTAAAACAAGAATTGGAATTACATACCTGCTTTGAGTTGCCACCGCCTGTTGCCTCCTACCACGCACCACCATCCACCCTCACCGGCTCCGCTCTCGAGTCACAAATCGTGGTCGCTGCCTACCACGCACCACCCTCACCGGCTCCGCTCTCGAGTCACAAGTGGTGGTCGCCGCCTACCACGCACCACCATCCACCCTCACCGGCTCCGCTCTCGAGTCACAAATCGTGGTCGCCGCCTACCACGCACCACACACCACCCTCACCGGCTCCGCTCTCGAGTCACAAGTGGTGGTCGCTGCCTACCACGCACCACCATCCACCCTCGCCGGCTCCGCTCTCGAGTCACAAGTCGTGGTCGTCCTGGGTCACCGGTTTCTTCCCTCCTCATCTTCTCTATGTCTTTTGGATGAATCCGGGATTGAGATACAACTTACAAGGAATGAATTCTTTTAAATCAATTTTCCCTTTTCTTTCAATTTTTTTTAATTATATGCCACATCATTATTTTTCATTAATGAAAATTTCAACTAAGACTACACGTGGACTTAATTAACTTTAGATTAACGACAAATTTGACGGAGGATCTGTTTAAAATAAACTAGCATACGTTTGGGACTAAGATGCTACAACTTAAACATTAGGGACCTAAATGAAACGAATTGTAAAGGTTGTGGATTGAGAATGCAATTTACCCTAAAAGGTTCTCTAACTCTAGAAAACCCCTTTTACATAGGGATGGAATTGGTACATTACCAATTCATTTTTTCATTTATATAGTACCAACCCATTTAAATTGGTAATCGTAAAACTCTTACTATTACCAATCATCGAAACGGTTGTACACTTGTACCAGCTTAATTGGTTACCTAACCAATTAAGTTTGTTGGTACAGGTTGATAATGATAATTTAATTACCAACTTTCGAGTGTTGAGAAAAAAAACATACAAATACAGTACAACTTAATTGAAATGTACTCCCTCTGTTAATTAAAACTCGTCGTTTACTATTCATGCACGCTTTTTTAAAATAATAAAAACTATACTATAAAATATTAACTTTTTTAACATTTGTTTTTATAAATTCATTCTTCATAGTTACAAATATGAAATTATTTTTAAAAAAATATTTAAAAAGTTAATATTTTATATATTTTTTAACACCTTAAAAAGCGTGCGTGAATAGTAAAACGTCAAGTTTTAATTAACGGATGGAATATAAGTTATTCCAACCGTTGGGTTTTTGTATAAACCGATAATATTTAAGCAAGATAACAACATAAAACTTATAAGTTATTATAGCGTGTTTAAACACTAAATCAAAAGCAACATAATAGTACAAAGGTCCTAGTCCTACAAACGTTTAAGTTTTCGTCTGAATCGAAGTTGAGCTAGTATTCCTCCCTTGATTAAAAAGTATTTTCTGTAAAGGGGTTGTTTTCTGCGCATTTTCACTAGAACACATTGATGGGGTTGAACTGTAGACACTAGATTGACTCTATGAGGATTGCATATCCATATTCTAACCTATATACTACTTCCGTTTGAGAAATGGATGTCATTTGACTTTTTTACACGTTTTTAAAGAGCTAAAAACTATATAAAATATCAATTTTTTAGTAATTTTGTAATATATTATAAATACTTATTAATCATAAGTGTCGTATTATTTAAAAAAAATTATTTAAAAGGTTAATATTTTATATAGTTTGTAGCTTATTAAAAAAACATATCAAAAAGTCAAACGACATGTATCTCTGAACGGATGTAGTAGTATTGAACAACTAGTAAAAAAAACGTTCTCTAGTTTTCTAGAGAGAGAGAGGTAGTCTAAATCCCTTCGGGGCGTGTACTCTCCGGTCGACCAAACTTGTCCGGTTGTGGTGCTCCGCCTCCTCCTAGTGCTCGATCGTAGTGCTCAGAGTTGAGGTTGTGCCACTTGGTGTTTGGTCGCTGGCGTTTAGTTCTCCAACCAGGAGCTTAAAACCCACATTTTATGACATCCCACTTAATCTTCTCAATTAGCTCAATTCTCTTGGGACTTTTGTATATCTATAGTCACAGATCTCGATTTTGTTCTTGCCTCCAACAAATTTGTACAACAAGCCTTCGATTTTCGGATCTAGGGCTCGCTCTTCTTTGGAACACAAACCCGGCTCTCTGGTTCGAGCAACCTGGTGGTCTGCTTTTGCGTTTCAAGGCCAACAAACCGATCCCATCTCCTGGTGCGAAAAATCCTCTCGAATCCTTGGTTTTAGTCCAAATCTCTTCCGTTATCTCCTCCTTCCGGCGATTTCGACATATCTCTTAGGGATTTTGAGTAACTACTGCTCGATTCCTCTATATTATTTAATTCCAATTTGGTAAGTTATTGTTGTTCTAGCCTAACTTTGGTTTGGTGCCGATTTTCATCATGTTTGGTGCAGAATCGTGTTTAGAATGACTGCTTGTTGGGCACCGGTTCATCCTTCCCATCGAATAGGTCTCCTTCTCGCTGGAGGGGGTCCTGGCGGTCCTTCTGGCTCCGTCCGGCTGCGCCTCCGACCCTCGCCATTCCTGTCCATCCTTCCGGCCTCCTCGGTTTCTCATTTGAGTTTGGTTGTCCTTGCGTTACGATGGCTCCGTTGTAAAGACTGAGAAATTTTATAATAATAGAATTATTAAAATAGTGATTTATAATCATTTCGACTTCCAAAATTCGGAAGGTTTGGGAATTTCCGTCCTCGAGCTATTGGTTTATTCTGAATATCTCAAAACGAGTTCCGGCATTATTTGATTAATAAAATTAGAACATGTTTTATCCTGCTTTTATATGTCGAGAATTTAAAAATAATATTCGGAGTTCATTATTTAACTTGGAATTGAAAATTTTAAACGAGTCGGGATAATGTCGAGAGAGCGGGTTTTAGGTATTTTGAATTTGGGTTTGTGTGGGACCTCTCCCCTTTGTCTTATCTCCGTTTCTTTTCTTTTGGGTCAACACCCTCTCCCCATTTTCGGTTCAGAAGCAGCAGCAGTGCACAGCTACCCTCCTTTGTCTTCACCCTTCCTTTTAATTGAACTGACGCCCAACCCAAACACACAGCAACACACAGCAGATGGAACCCCTCCTCTCTCCCTCTTCCGTTTCAGTCACCGAGACTGAGTCCTTGCTTCCAAGAGGAACCAGCGAAGCCCCTCATCCTTCTCGTCCCCGTGAGCCACAGCTGCCGGCATCTCCAGATCCTCCGGTCTTCATCTTCTGTCTCCGGGCCCGAAGAAGCAGCCAGGAGGTCCGAGTTACAACGCCTCCTCCTCTTTCTCTTTTCCGGCGAGCCGCCACCGCCGCCGAGGCGCCACCTTCTTCCTCTGTTCTTCGTTCTAAGAAGGTCGGTTTGTCTTGTATGCCCGATTTCGATTTCAGTTGCATCAAAAAATCCGTTTTTAACTCCCTTCCCCCCTTCCTAGGCCTTTCCGGTGTCGAATCCGCCCCCGACGAGCCGAATTGATCTCCGACGAGCAGTTCCGGCGTGAACGACGACCAACTCGGTGAGATCCCTCCTCCTCTCTCCTTGCTTCGCTTCGTTATTTCTGTGTGTAGTGGGGTCGGGGAGAGATTTCGATCGGAGTGGGGGTGGTCCGAGTCGAGAACGGAGCTCCGGCGGTGGCCAATCTCTCCTCCCTTCTCTTTCGTTTTCCGTTGACATTGTCCAGCGTTCTTCCTCCTGTTCTGATTTGGGGATGAAGATGGGTTCAGCCTTTCTTTTTCTTTCTCAGACCGGCCGGTTCGGCCTAATTTGTCCGGTTCACTTAATCAGTTGCGGGTTGGGCTTTAGTGGGCTCGGGTCCTGGTTTTCTTTTGGGCCTGCTGGGTAGAGTGTTGTTATAATTTGTTACTTGTTAAATGCTTTATGTTATGTGTTGTGATTTATGTTGTTATGATTTATAATTCGTGTTAGGCTTATTATTATCATTATTAAAATATTATGTTTTGAGGAAATGTATTTCTGAAATTATTATTATATATTATAAAATAGTTTAAAAGAGACATTATTGGAGTATGTTTTTAGTGATGCTTTAAAAATGTTATTTTAGGGGATTTGAATTGAATTGTGGGTTTGATTTATAAACATGATCGTGGAAATAGAATTATTTCTGGTGACTAAATATCGGAATTTATTTATGTAATAATTTTAAAAATAAACATGCCGGGATCTTTTAATAACATGATTTTGGGAGATTGGTTAAGGATTTAAATGTACGATTAATGTCGGAATTTGGCCAAGTATGATTTGAGAAATTATGTTGAATATGAGTTGACTTAATTTTGGATTTAAGAGTTTGGAAATATGGTTGGTACAATTTTATCAATGGGTTTGATTGGAAGTAAATGATTTTGGTTGATGTTTATTAAATCGGAAAGGTTCTGAAAATGGTTTTACCATCGATTGGTTTTGAGGATGTTGAGAACTTGGGTTCGTGTGTATGAATGTTGGTCCGGTAGCTTATGGAAATGGCTTGATGATAGGTGTGTATTGCTTTTGGATTACTTTGGACTTGCATCTGGGCCCTTGCTTGTGTTATCTTGTTGTTCTGCATCTTCAGGTAAGTTCCCTAGGGGGCTTACTCAGGTTGGACATTCATGCCTGTTGTTGCATTTTATGTTAGGTGTTGCATATGCATAAAAACATGCCATGTAGTATCATGTTTAGGTTGCACTAATTGATTGAGCATCTGTTTACTTTATGCGTTTGAAACAGAACGGCCGTTATCTGTGATAGTCCTAGAGTCTTTGCTAGGGTCATAGGGTAGCCCAGCCTCATCGGGTACCCTGAGTCAATCGAGTCATGACTTCCTTATATTATGCCTGCGGGCTTTATTGTGGAGCGGGTTAGGCTTGCGTGCCGCCCTATTATGAATGAATGCATTCACGAGCTGGCCAGTCTCCACCTATCGGAAGGGGTGGAGGTAGGAGAGGGATATGCCGTTGGCATTGTCTTGGGCCCTTTACAGTATTTCTGCACATTATTATGAATTAGGAGCATGCTAGTGTGTTTGACTTTCGTATTGCATTAGAGCATCTTTATTAGGTATAGCACATACTATGTGGCCTCAGCGAGGACTGCCGGTCCCGCATGAGTGGCTCGATCTGACTCCTTTCCCCGTTCTTCCTTTAAAGGTATTTCTGCAGATCTTGTTTGCTCCATGTTTAGGCGACGGGAAACCCTTGGGCGAATCGAAGAATCTAGCTAATATTCTAATTTGGTATAAATGGTAATCATTTGCTTACGTTTTGGTTTGAATCGGCTCTGCCGTGACACTTTGTATCTTAACTTGTTTCCGCCTTACTTTCATTTAAACTGAATTGCGCGACATAGTCTCAGGACAGGTTAAGGGTACCCAACGACCCTTCGAGGTTTTTAGGGTTGAAATCCCTCTTTCTACTAACCTTAAATGAGTTAAAACCTCGACCCGTACATGGATTGCAAGATCCGAACAACGGTTTTCATCCCTTGAAACGTAACCCGGAAATCATAATTTTGGGCCGTTACAAAGATGGTATCAGAGCCGAGGTTGTGCAATTCGGGTACACAAGGGTCGAGTGTATGTTTTGGAAAACCGCCCATGAATTTCAAAGGATTTGAAAGTGTTTTGAAAGGGCAAAATGAACTTAAGATGCCTAACCTAAATTGGACTAAGTAATGAACTCGACTTGTTATAAAAGGGGAAAACCGACTAAAGAGGGACCGAGTGGGTAGAAAGGCGTTAGACCATCCCTATGGATGTAGTTGGGAATGGGTATGCAAATATTAGCTTGTTCTTTAAAGATGGGTTGGGAGTTTCTAATGAGATGATTATGAGTGTCATTAACTGATTCTATGCTGAGTGCTTGCTATGCTAGAGATCTGATTTGGATGCCCTAACAATGAAATGTGTACTGACTGATCTGTGCAAACGGGATAGTGGGAGTACCCTTATTTTTGTGTGGTCGAGTCCATCTTGTGTGAAACAGCCCCTTCAACTATGTTCTATCGAGTCTTCCTCCCAGATGTCAGTGTCTCCCACGGGGAAATTGGGTCGGTAAACACATTGTGTTAGAAACATGTATGGATATGAAGGTGGTTTGAGTGAGTATTGAAAGATAGTTCTTGATGTCATTTTGAGTCTAGAGTAAGGTGTTACTGAGGCTGTCTTTCTTGATTTTTATGACGATCAACCAGTGTCTTCTTGCCATGAAGAGTCGTATCGGAGCCCCACGGGAAAGAGGGGAGATGAGTCGGTTGGGAAAGGTCAATGGTTGCCCTTAGGGATCTTTTTCCGGTTGTAATAATGACTCTCTCTGAATTGCATGACATGATCTTATAGCCTCCTGCATATACCTTGCGAATGACCATTAATACAGACTGCTCATGCTATTACATATGTGATTGATTACATTGCTGGAGTCTCGCGTTGTGTTTTGCCTTCTATCATGATTATATGTTGTCATAGCATGTCCACTTGGCCTATTGTATTGCCTGTATGATTGATTTGAAGCATGGACCATATGATATGAACCTACGTGATAGTTGTTTTCCCCTTGGTTAGGTCCATGATGGCGTGATAAACTCTTCTTCGTATGAATGCCTGTAAATTATCTCTTCAGCATGCTAGTTGATGACGCCTTGATGTTTATTATCCTTTTGTGACAAGAATCTATAGTATGCCCATATGTTCTGTATTTGCCAGATTAATTAACGTTGGTTGCTTTGCAACTTGAATTGTTGTGTGATTACTTGCGTTGGATGGAGAATATGTGGTTTAATTGAGTCTTGATGAATGCATGCTTTATCGTGTTATGTGTTGATTTGAACTCATGTTCTTGTATTCTAGTCATATTGCTCAATACTTGGACTCGTGTTATTCATCGTAAAAAACCTTCCTCATGCTTCTGTATTGTTAGAATGTGATTGAATTGAATTCTTGCATGTCTTCATGATTAGTGTATGCATGCATCGTATATTATGTTGAGCCTTAGTATCACGTAGGATCCTCGGTTATGACTCGTGTGAATTATATCTTGCTTGCATTATTGTCGATTCTCTCTCGAGCTAGGTTCCTGATAGTGTGGTTCTTCCCTCTTTCTATCACCATAACATGTCCTACTAATGCAAGATAATTGATGTTGAATTCGATGATTGATTTGCTTTTCGTAATGGTTAATCATAGCATGCTTACATGTTATCACTCGGTAGTGTTTCCCTATTACGTTATGAATTCCTCTTGTGCTGGCATAGATGTATGATTTGGCACCTCGCATGATCACACAACACGTTGTATTATTTCGCATATGCATGATGAATGAATGTTAGAATGAATCTAGTCGAGTTACCTTGATTGTGGTCATGAGTCGATATGTGCTAGTAGTATCATGTAGGGCTTATGATTTCCAAAACGACTCGCCAAATGATCACATGTTGTACTTGTTCTATAATGTGATGACTATTGTACCATATATGTGCTCTATGATGGTTCGTCCTTAGCATGATTATAATTTATCGTCCATGATATCTTTCTTGTTACTTTTGATGATGCCTCATGTTTCGTGAATATTATGTTGAATTCATCTTAATGACTCTTGACTATGCTTGTATCACATCATGTATCGCTAGTATCATGAATGACCCATGCTCTCTAAATGTATTCCATCATATGATTACGTGTCACGCTTGACCTATTATATGATCATTGTGCCAGATGAGATAGTTATTATGTTGCTCCTATATGTTCTCATATGATGCATACCTTAAGCTCGTGCATTGCTCATATATGTGATATTTGCTCTGTTTGGTAAATCCCGCATACCTCGTTAAGACTACTAGGCGTTATGGTTTTCATGAATCGATAGACTGTTAGCTTGTCTCGCATGCACCTCAAGGTAGAACTTAAATGTGTCTTGTGAATGTACGTGTATGTCGTTGATCTTCGAGATAGGTGCATGTTAGTGTGGGTTGATATGGTTGATTGATATGCCCCATGATGAAACTGTGTCCGCCTGTCACAATTGCAACTTAATAGACCTCCATAAGGGCGTTGTTACTATTCCCGGGTCAAAGTCTTGTCTTTAGTCTTGTCGTTCTTAGCCTTGGTCTATGGTTGGTTCCGAAAGGAACATTGGGTTGTCTGCTCTTGTCACTCCCCTATCTTTGCTAACTTGGAGCCATGCGCGATACATTGGGTGAGAGACTGCTTGAAAGAGAAAGGAAGTTGCATAGCGATTCAGCAATGTGACGGAAGCGTGGGCCCATAACCCCCTGGCCTCAGGATCTATGATGTCGGCGGAACGGGCATGCATCGAGAATTACGGTTATTGGGTACGATATGACTTGCAAGCGGGATTGTTCTCCGTTCGAATTGCTAACCCTTTTGAATTTGTTGACGACGATATTGCACTGACCTAGCAATGAGATTTATGTGTTGATGTGCTGACTTGATAATGATCGTTGCCTGATTGCCTGTTGTCTATGATGATATGATTTGATGACTTATAGATCTCATGTACCATGATGTCTTGACGTGTTGCTACTCTAAGTTGCTAAGCATGATTTGAATTCCTTTGCCGGTAAAATGTGAACTACATATGTTAAGAAGCATGAATTGTGTCGGATAAGGTTATAATGCAACTTGCTAGCTTGACTTGATTATGTGCATATATGATTATTTGTAATAACGATTGAACATGACGTTAAATTGAGATTTGTCGACGCAGTTGCAATGTTTAATGTTGAACTAATGATGCTATTGATATAAATGCTAGTTGATATGATGTGATCCTTATGTGTAACAATGTCCATGATTGCTTGTTCTTTAAACTTGTGGGTAAGGTCTTTTGGTAGCGTGGTTGGAGAATAGTGAAAGAACTTTGGGCGGTTGGGATGATTGATGGTATTAGGGGGTAAGTCGCGAGGGAGTGATGTTGGCTTAGATAAGGCTGAGTGAGCTTTGGGATTAATGAGAGGCAATGTTGGTGATTCTGATGAGCTTCTAGGTGATGCTTCGGGTAGTACGAGAAGTGTAAGGAAGAGCTCATGAATATTGAGGACATGGTATTGGAGGGTACTTGGGTGTGAAGTTAGAGATATGAGTTGAGTTCTTAGAGGTGGATGGTGTGGTAGTGCTTGGCGGAAGAAGGGGCGAGATTTGAGCATCGAGATGAATTGGGGTTCTTTGGGGAATTTTGTTTGAGTTGACGTTGGCGAGTCTAGAAGATGATTAATCTTGGTTTGAGAGTAAAGATGGGTGAGTGGGGATTGTGTTTTATTCTGACTCGTATGATGTGAGGATTTTCTTGATTATGTGATTTATTTATATCTGCTGGCATGATGTTAGATAACGACCATGATGAACCTGATCTGGAATTAAATGCCGATATACAATATTAAAATGTAGTTGGTAGTGACAAGTGTTACCATGATATATTGATGCATTGCTATCCTGCTATGTCGTTTTAGAAGCATGTTATGATATGATATATGAATTATGAAATAATGACGTGTTATTATGTGAAAGCATGATGTTATATTATATGGTGATAAACATGATGTTGCACTATATGGTTGGCAAGCATGATTATGGATATGTTAAATGACGAATATGACCTTGAGGATGAATATGATTTGTATATATGAGATAATTATACCAGATTTATAAATGATCGTTATATGGCATTGTGATGAGTTAAGATGATGTTTGGTGAATATGCTGACATTCGTTGACTGATATACTAATTGACCTCCCCTTTCGCAGAATCTTAATAACATGACTTGTTGTGTGATGTGTTGAGAATGAGTTTGACTCGTTGACTTTATGAGGAGGATGTACTTGTTATGACCTTGGTGTGATATCGAGATGTGTGCTATGATTTTGGCATAGATGCATATTATGACCTTTAGTATGATGTGGAGACGTTGATGTGATCTTGTGGCAGTGTGCTAGCATATGTTTGAGACTTGTCACATGATATACTCGTTGAGAATCGATTGATTATGTGGTTATGCATTGCTTATGGCTTGTGGATCTTGCTTGAATTGAGACTGATAGATTGATTTGATTATGGAAACTAGGAAGAGAATATGAGATTAGCCCTTAGAGGTGGATGATTCCACCTCCGAGCTTCTGAATTTGATTGATTGTTATGCGAGAAACTGATTTGGTTTTGGAGGATTTTGACGAAATTTTGATCGGAAGAATTTTACTTGTTTTGGTGCAAAGTTGCTTGGTTAAACGTCTTAATTGAAGATTTTGAGCGGTTGAAAAGGAATTACCTGGAATGTTAAAGAATAAATGTTACCGAGAATTTCAACGATTTTGAGGTTGATCTTTATTTTCAGTTATGGAATCCCTTTTGAAACTTTCAAACCCGGGCAACTCTATGATACTTCGCGAAGTGGATACAAGCATTTTATGAGGGCGCTTGTAGGGTGCTTGCTAAGACCTATTGATGATATTGTAGAACTTTTAGGGTTGTGGTACTTCCGAAAAGTCGAAGCGAGGATGTGATAGGGGCGCTTATTGCATACTTGTCAAGGCCAATTGGAGATGTCACGACCGTGACTAGGATGTTGTGAGAATCCCGGAAGACGCAACCGAGATGATTACAAGGTTCTAGGACATGGTCCTCGGACTCATCAATTTCAAACTTCATCCCCTACTTTATTTTGGTTTTAGTCTCGGGGACGAGATTTGTTTTTAGAGGTGGATGATGTAAAGACCGGGAAATTTTATAATATTAGAATTATTAAAATAGTGATTTATAATCATTTCGACTTCCAAAATTCGGAAGGTTTGGGAACTTCCGTCCTCGAGCTATTGGTCTATTCTGAATATCTCAAAACGAGTTCCGGCATTATTTGATTAATAAAATTAGAACATGTTTTATCCTGCTTTTATATGTCGAGAATTTAAAAATAATATTCGGAGTTCATTATTTAACTTGGAATTGAAAATTTTAAACGAGTCGGGATAATGTCGAGAGAGCGGGTTTTAGGTATTTTGAATTTGGGTTTGTGTGGGACCTCTCCCCTTTGTCTTATCTCCGTTTCTTTTCTTTTGGGTCAACACCCTCTCCCCATTTTCGGTTCAGAAGCAGCAGCAGTGCACAACTACCCTCCTTTGTCTTCACCCTTCCTTTTAATTGAACTGACGCCCAACCCAAACACACAGCAACACACAGCAGATGGAACCCCTCCTCTCTCCCTCTTCCGTTTCAGTCACCGAGACTGAGTCCTTGCTTCCAAGAGGAACCAGCGAAGCCCCTCATCCTTCTCGTCCCCGTGAGCCACAGCTGCCGACATCTCCAGATCCTCCGGTCTTCATCTTCTGTCTCCGGGCCCGAAGAAGCAGCCAGGAGGTCCGAGTTACAACGCCTCCTCCTCTTTCTCTTTTCCGGCGAGCCGCCACCGCCGGCGAGGCGCCACCTTCTTCCTCCTCTTCCTCTGTTCTTCGTTCTAAGAAGGTCGGTTTGTCTTGTATGCCCGATTTCGATTTCAGTTGCATCAAAAAATCCGTTTTTAACTCCCTTCCCCCCTTCCTAGGCCTTTCCGGTGTCGAATCCGCCCCCGACGAGCCGAATTGATCTCCGACGAGCAGTTCCGGCGTGAACGACGACCAACTCGGTGAGATCCCTCCTCCTCTCTCCTTGCTTCGCTTCGTTATTTCTGTGTGTAGTGGGGTCGGGGAGAGATTTCGATCGGAGTGGGGGTGGTCCGAGTCGAGAACGGAGCTCCGGCGGTGGCCAATCTCTCCTCCCTTCTCTTCCGTTTTCCGTTGACATTGTCCAACGTTCTTCCTCATGTTCTGATTTGGGGATGAAGATGGGTTCAACCTTTCTTTTTCTTTCTCAGACCGGCCGGTTCGGCCTAATTTGTCCGGTTCACTTAATCAGTTGCGGGTTGGGCTTTAGTGGGCTCGGGTCCTGGTTTTCTTTTGGGCCTGCTGGGTAGAGTGTTGTTATAATTTGTTACTTGTTAAATGCTTTATGTTATGTGTTATGATTTATGTTGTTATGATTTATAATTCATGTTAGGCTTATTATTATCATTATTAAAATATTCTGTTTTGAGGAAATGTATTTCTGAAATTATTATTATATATTATAAAATAGTTTAAAAGAGACATTATTGGAGTATGTTTTTAGTGATGCTTTAAAAATGTTATTTTAGGGGATTTGAAATGAATTGTGGGTTTGATTTATAAACATGATCGTGGAAATAGAATTATTTCTGGTGACTAAATATCGGAATTTATTTATGTAATAATTTTAAAAATAAACATGTCGGGATCTTTTAATAACATGATTTTGGGAGATTGGTTAAGGATTTAAATGTACGATTAATGTCGGAATTTGGCCAAGTATGATTTGAGAAATTATGTTGAATATGAGTTGACTTAATTTTGGATTTAAGAGTTTGGAAATATGGTTGGTACAATTTTATCAATGGGTTTGATTGGAAGTAAATGATTTTGGTTGATGTTTATTAAATCGGAAAGGTTCTGAAAATGGTTTTACCATCAATTGGTTTTGAGGATGTTGAGAACTTGGGTTCGTGTGTATGAATGTTGGTCCGGTAGCTTATGGAAATGGCTTGATGATAGGTGTGTATTGCTTTTGGATTACTTTGGACTTGCATCTGGGCCCTTGCTTGTGTTATCTTGCTGTTCTGCATCTTCAGGTAAGTTCCCTAGGGGGCTTACTCAGGTTGGACATTCATGCCTGTTGTTGCATTTTATGTTAGGTGTTGCATATGCATAAAAACATGCCATGTAGTATCATGTTTAGGTTGCACTAATTGATTGAGCATCTGTTTACTTTATGCGTTTGAAACAGAACGGTTGTTATCTGTGATAGTCCTAGAGTCTTTGCTAGGGTCATAGGGTAGCCCAGCCTCATCGGGTACCCTGAGTCAATCGAGTCATGACTTCCTTATATTATGCCTGCGGGCTTTATTGTGGAGCGGGTTAGGCTTGCGTGCCGCCCTATTATGAATGAATGCATTCACGAGCTGGCCAGTCTCCACCTATCGGAAGGGGTGGAGGTAGGAGAGGGATATGCCGTTGGCATTGTCTTGGGCCCTTTACAGTATTTCTGCACATTATTATGAATTAGGAGCATGCTAGTGTGTTTGACTTTCGTATTGCATTAGAGCATCTTTATTAGGTATAGCACATACTATGTGGCCTCAGCGAGGACTGCCGGTCCCGCATGAGTGGCTCGATCTGACTCCTTTCCCCGTTCTTCCTTTAAAGGTATTTCTGCAGATCTTGTTTGCTCCATGTTTAGGCGACGGGAAACCCTTGGGCGAATCGAAGAATCTAGCTAATATTCTAATTTGGTATAAATGGTAATCATTTGCTTACGTTTTGGTTTGAATCGGCTCTGCCGTGACACTTTGTATCTTAACTTGTTTCCGCCTTACTCTCATTTAAACTGAATTGCGCGACATAGTCTCAGGACAGGTTAAGGGTACCCAACGGCCCTTCGAGGTTTTTAGGGTTGAAATCCCTCTTTCTACTAACCTTAAATGAGTTAAAACCTCGACCCGTACCTGGATTGCAAGATCCGAACAAGGGTTTTCATCCCTTGAAACGTAACCCGGAAATCATAATTCTGGGCTGTTACATCCGTTTGCTCACTGCATGTCGTGCACAGCTGAATTAATTGCAGTGTTATCCTTGCAAGGCAAGGCTGCAAACCTATTTTTTTTTATAAAAAAAGAAAAGAAAAAAGAAGAAGATAAATTAGGAGTACAAGATAAAAAAAGGAAGTTTTGCCCGCCATGGCCAAATTTGATGTGTACGGTCATCAGAACTCTTTGGTTCTGGGAGATTTCGATTGCCTCCGATTTCTGTAAGTTAATGATTGTGGGAGTGGTTCGCTGCAACAATTAGGTGTTCGACAGAGAAAACAGATAGAGGTGCGTTGTCCTAGTAGCTAATTTAAAGTGGTCGCGCCGATTAAGTGAGAGGAGCAAGGTGTGCTCCGTGCACAACCACCCGACCGTGGTTGAATGACCACACCTTGAGGCTGGAGGTTGTCTCACTCAGTTACCATCCGCCGCGAACCCTGAGCGTGTGCCATTTATACTTGTGTATATATGATTATATATATATCGTATTTAAACATTTGCCCTTGAAATATGAGTATATATTCATTCGATAGCCAATAGGCATGTTACCTATGCATTTGTATATATAGCTTGTCCGCCTATGACTTCCACGAGAATATATTGAATGATAAACATCTCATGTACATACATGATTACTCTAGTCACAACTTGGCATAAATTAAATCAATAAACACAAATCAATTGATGCAATAACAGGTAAATACGATATTTCAATTCAATTGTTTATTACCTCTTAGCGGAAGAGGTTCCTAGGGACGACGCCAATGATGAAAGTCGACTTCAGAATTCTGTTCCATCGGGTTTCGAGATCGAGCATACCACTGCTGACCTCGGATGATCGGGCTTACTTGAGGTACGTGACGAGACCGTCATTCCCGTACCCTAAGCCGTGTCGATCCGAGTTTAGGCTATCCGCGGACCACCTTCCTTCCTCGGACTCTTTTGGGTGTCATTTCTTGCTGGCTCAGACTAATCCTACTTAAAAAAGGGTGCTCAAAGCCAAGGAATCCGACCTAAGCCATTCGAGATTTTCATTCTCGACCCCCCTTAAGTTTCATTAAGCCTCCTATTTATAGGCAAAGATGTGAGATTTCATATCCCCTCATGCCTGCCACGTGCCGCCTAGCTCGGGACAAGTGATATTTGTAATAAGACAAAGTGTTGTCTTAGTTGGAATATTTAGTTTTTTTTTTGGTGGAAAAGCGAGAGCAAACTCTCAATATAAAAGGGCCCAAAACGGGTTACAAACGAGTGAGGTGGGGAGTAGCCCTTCCCCTAGCGTCTTCCTCAATAATAAAAGAAATGCCCTCAAATGGGCTAGAAAGAACATGAAAACCAAACGGGAAAGAGTAAGCAAAGGCAACAAGGGAGTCCGCGACCGAGTTTGTTTCCCTAAAGATATGGCGAAATTGAACGTCCCAATCCTTGGTGAGAAAGCCTTGGCACTGGCGAACCAAGCTAAATAACGGGTGTCTCGAATAAATGTTCCTTCTAACTAGCGCCACAGCCAGCAACGAATCCATCTCCAACATCACTCTGCGAAAGCCCTTCTCACAAGCAATCCGGAGCCCTCCGATGATTCCCCACATCTTAGCCATCGAAACCGTGCACAAGCCAATGTTATGACAAAGTTGGAACATTTAGTGTAAGTATGGATATTGGTTTTTCCCATATTTAGTAGATATGTTGTCCGCGGACGAGATATGTGTTGATAGGGATCTCCATACGACAACGGATATATAAGTTGTTCGTGTGCGCCACTACCCTTAACTTTATTTACTTTTCTTTCATACTATGATTATATGACATTTGCAGGTGATTTTGTTAATACTTAATGAGATTCTATTTATATAGCGGGGATCCCATTTATGATTGTGTTCACTCATATTTACTCATTGCAGCGTAATTACTACCTTGTATGTTAGTGCATCGTCAGGGACACACGGTAATTTTTAAAATAAAGAGAGTAGAATATTTGTTATATTTGAATGCTTTAATTTTTCTTTGTATCACGTGAGATTGACATAGTTGTTTTAAGGTTCAAAGTGAATGGCTGATCTAAGAAAAAAGATCTCCTTTGAGTGTTTTTTGCGTCGCTTACGAGCCTTACAACCTCATCTCTCATGGTCACCTTGCCTTGCCGCCGCCACAACCACCTACCAGTGTCAGCCTTCGGCTCCACCCACCTTGGACCGCTGTCATCCCTCTTCGCCAACCTCCACCGACAAGCCTTCGGTCCGCCGCCACCCACCTTCGACTCTAGTTCTTGGGTCGTCGCGCATCCGCCTGTGTGTACGCCTCCATTCCGACCCCTCAATCGTCCTACGACTCAATCCCTGGTACACCCGTGTCACCTTTGTCTAGCAGCCTTATGAGCTTCTTTTCCAACTGATCTTCTATTTCTATCCCTGTTCATTGTTGTTCATTATCTCTTCTCAGTTCCGTCTTATCCACTTTTATTTTGGTTTACCTTTGTGGTAATCTACTCACGGTCCTATTATCGTTCTTAAGGATTTGAGATGAGTTTTGAGGTTTTGAATGTGCAATGGTGTGAATAGAGTTTGAGTTTGTGGTTTGATTCTTGTTGTGATGTAGACTTCATGTGAATGATGATTGATTTGCCATGTTTGGAGACGTTGTGAAAATGTGATCGATACATAATGACTATGTGGAATCCATAATCTGAGGTGTCCACTAGTGTCTAGTGACCCTAGAGTTTTCTATGTGCCATGGTTGTTAAAATCTAGATCCGGATCGTGGGATCTTACGATTCTACGATCCAAAGTGGCCCAATCGATCTGGATCGCACATACAGAGTCGGATGCAGCAGGATCGCAGCAGGATCGTACAGAATCGTAGCAGGATCGTACAGGATCGTAGGATCGTAGTAGGATCGGGAATAGAATCTATATCCTACCGCATGAACTAATATGTTTATTTTTTAAATATTTTTTTTTGGTAATTTGATTTTTTAAATTTTTTTTTAGGTAATTTGAATTAATATGTTGATTGATATAGTTATATTGATTATTTAAAATAATGTTTTGATTCACTCTCTATTTAGGGATATAAAAAATCTAGAATTATGACTCACTGTTCGAATTTTTTGGATTGTTATATGCACATGTGTGGATTTTTCATATATGGATAGACAAATAAAGTGGTTAATAGCTATTGAGCATTGATTTAACTTTACATATAAGTGATATGCAATATTTTGTAATTAGTTTATCAAAAAATTTAAACATGCAGTGGGATCTTACGATCCTACGATCCGATCCTACGATCCGATTCTACTACACCCCCATCGATCCGATCTAGAATCTCGATCCTAACAACATTGCTATGTGCGTCTTCTTTTGTTTATTCGATTCGTTTATTATGTTGGATTGGGGTTTACTACTTAAGATGACATCTGCGTTTCTTTTTGCATGTTTCTTTATGTCATTTGTTTGATATATTTTACTTTCTATCATTTACTCCTATAGATAATCGAATTACTTTTCTTATTTAAAAAAAATCAATGAAAATGAATACCAAAATTATTTAATTTACGAAAAAAAAATTCCAAAAATACCCCCGTAACACGTGTGGCCTTTTTTCTGTGGCAGATACGAGAGGGGCATTTTGGGAAATCAATAATCCAGTCGGAGACAGGAGATTGGAGAAGCAGTAAGCGGATATACAAATTTTCGGAACTTCCAAAGCTTCGCCTTCTTCATTCCAATCACCGTGCCTCTCCGTCCTCGTAACCCTCTCTCTGCTTCTTCCTATCCCTCCAGCTTCCTGGTTGTGCTCTCATGGCGACCTCAATCGTTCATGTTTCCATATCAGGTAATCTCTCTCTTTCCTCTCGGATCGACGTCTCTCTATTCTCTCAGTTTCAGAGGTTTTCATGAAATGACTGTATCTTCGTAATCTATAACTCAAATTGTTTATTCCGATCTGTTCAGCAGATTTCCCTTTTCCTCTCTCGCCTACCTGTTAGCGTACATAGATATGCTGCTGTGGCTGATCCACAATCGTTCTTCTGTTAGCTATTTTACCATTTCGAAATTGATAGTAGGTGTATGTGGTACGGAACTAATCTGTGTTCTCCTTGATGGTTTGTGGAGCTTAAACTGTAATTCCTCATCCTGATTCACTAAGCTGTTGAAGTACTTTCGTTTCTGATTTCGATTTATTTTGCGATTGGATGTTATCTCTCATTTCCTTCGATTCTGCTTGACTGATAGTTTCTCAATCTGGATCATTGCTTACAAAGCACATGGAGAGTGCTTTGGTTACCCCTCCTTGTTTTGCCAGCACCATTGGAGCTCTGCTAGCTGTTTAAAACTTCCAGGTGGTGCATACTAAGTTGAAATTGAAAGAGAAGAAGCAACTGGTTTGTCTGTGTTGTGCTCTTGTGATAAATATTTCTACGTTTTATGAGGATCGATGAAGCATAGTATGTCTTGACTCTTGACACGATACATGTTTGCTAATTAGGTCATTGTAATATAAATGAGAAAATACAAGTTTTTTCTTTGTATAGTTTGATGTTTCAGCTGTAATATGAATTCCTTGCAAGTCCATTTTAGTACAACTCGGTTAGCTAGACTCTCATCATCTTGTCTGGATTATCTTATCTGGATATTACCATCACAACTCGCAATGTAGTTAAGTTGAACTGTGCTCAAAACTATCTTTTCCATGTTAAATTGCAGAATTTTTCATCATAATTTACTGTTTGTGTCTAGGTGGATCTCAACTTAAGACAAATGACTGCAGATCCTCAAAACTTAGTTCTTTCAGAGAAATGCCTAAAACTGCATTGAATTCGACTAGAAGGGTGATCAAGAACCGTAATGCGGCTGTTCGGGCGGAGTACAAGTATGGTCCTTTCTTTTCCATGTAATTTAATGTTTAATTTTATTTTATCTCTAATGTTTAAAGGACTTTCATGAATCTGAACTTTCTGCATATAGTGCAACTGTGCAAGGACACTTATGGCTCTTAATTGTCAATTTCTGAAAGCAACTGCACATTATTTTATTAATTAATATTGTGATAGACAGCACACAGTTGACACTGACTGTAGGGTTCCTATAGACACCAAGCTGTGGTACTATGTTTTTTTTTTTAAAAAAAAAAACCAGACCAGGGCCACAAAGCCAACAGACAATAGTTATTGGTAGACTTTCATCTCGCATGGTTCTTAAGTGACAAAAGAAAGAACTCATCTTCTTCATTTTTTGATTACCTTCCTCACTTATGTACAAGACTTCGTTCATTTGATTTCTAAAAAGGATAAAATTGTTAGTTTCTCTCACATATATCTATCAATCCATTTCCATAATATGAATACCAGTCAAGAATGAAAAATGTTAACAAAAGGAGATATTTCATCAATTACTTGAACCCTAGGATTAGCATCTTTCATCGACAGATTATCTGATTTATTCTTCTCCTTAAGGACCCGTTGATTAACTCAAACAACTAGAAGACAATTATAAATAATCTAGAATCCTCTTTCCATGGCTGTAACTTTCTTTTTATCGTTTTTATCGTTACTATACTTACATGATTGAATTGTTCTGAAACTTATTACGCCGAGCTCCTTTCAAGCTATAGTTGTATGTATTATATTCCTGTATCATATGGTTTTATGTCTTCCACCAATCCACTCAATAATCATGAGTGTAGAAGAAAAAATCTCTCTTACAAATTTATTCATTTACAAGACTACTGCAGTCTGTAATTTGGAAGCATTAGATAGAACCCTTCAGTTTACAGGACTACTACAGTCTGTAATTTGGAAGCGTAAGATAGAACCCAATGTATGTTCTAAAATTTCTGCAACAATCCATTTAGTTTTGAACTAGAGAATAAAGAAAAGGAGAGGGAGATCCCGTTCTCACGAGGTAGCTTCTTCATGGATATGATTGTATGCTGTCAAAGGCTTATCCTACACAATATCTTCTCCACCTCCCTTTTAAATGAGTAAATCAAAAGGTTATTTGAAATGCTGAAGGAATGATGGTTTTTTCTGGAGCAAAGCAAATTTTGTGTGATGACAATGTAGTGGAAATGGAAACAGAGACAATCCGCTAACTACTGGAAATAGCTCTGCAACAGGGTTTAAAGGGAAGTGGGATAGAGTACGACTGTTTAGAGATCATACACAAAGATTCAGTTGAGAGTACTTATTCTATCACATTGGGGTTTGCTAATTGAAAAAATTATGACTTTTGGTAAGTTAGTTGATGCACAAACTGGGTTCTATACATGTAGACTAGATAACACTAGAATAGCTAATTTTCTGGTCTCTGTTGGCCGATCTTTTAATAGCGTGTTTGACAGCTAGGAGCCTAGGAGTAACTACTAACTAGGAGAAGAATTTTGTCAATTACTGTATGCTCAGTGAATGAAAGTTGGAATCCTTTTTTTTTTTTTAATGTGAAATAAAATCATGCATTGGGAGTATCAGAATTAGTACTAATGAATTGGCTCTTGGTAGTCGATACAAGGACAATTCTTCATAGTTGTACCTTAGCAAAAGGTCATTAAGTTGCTTTTTGATGTGTTTTCATGTTCTTTTGTGGATAAGCATAAAAAGGACCTGTCTCATTGAATAGAAAATAACATTGTATCCTTTTATCTCTTTCTTAAACTTATGAGATTTTTTAAATCTTGCTAAATCAACTTCAACTAAGCCAAATTTCATGGATTTTGTTTGTTCGTCTGTATCGCTCAAGAATTTTTAAATGTGTCAATTTATCATTTGATTTGTCACTTTGATTGTTGTTCAGAGACCTGCTCCCTCTCTGTATTCCCTCAACAAGTTTTTAATTTCATAGGAAGTTGAATGTTTCATTTGGAAATTGTTTTGCTGGATATGGATTGATCATGCTCATAAGTTTACTTGCAGTGGTGGTAGAGGTGGTGGTGGAGGTGATTTTGTTGCCGGTTTTCTACTTGGGGGTGCCGTTTTTGGAACTCTAGCATATGTTTTTGCTCCACAGGTAGGTTTTCTTCAAGATTCGATATATGTTCTCTCCCTCCTAAGATGCATGGAGGCATTATTGCATGTATAATCCTTGATCATTTGTTAATTAACCGCATGGCTGAATGCTTGGCTGGCCTTTTCCAATGCTTGGCTGAATGTACTATGCAGGGATTACATCCAAATCTCTTCATTTGAAAGAGTTTATATTATAGAATTATAGATTCATCGGATTGTTTTATTATTGTTATATTTATTGTATACAGATTATAGGCTTCAGAAAGACTTATTTTACTCCAGATCTTTTTATTTGTCTTCCTTCCTGGAAAGGCTACCCCCACAAAGAAAACTAACGAGTTCCCTTACCCTACTCTGGAGTTTTAACTGCTATCTGCTTTATTATGGTAGACTTTTTGTATCCGCTGGTCAGTACTGTTTTGTGAATCAATAATTCCTCACCTGGTTTTACTTCTGCACAAAATTCAGATTAGAAGATCTCTGCTGAATGAAGATGAATATGGATTCCGGAAGGCAAAGCGACCAATATATTATGATGATGATGATGGCTTGGAGGTAATTATAGCTTTACTAGGTAAACAGTTTTTTTGAACTGTTTTGGGGTATAGATGTATCTTACTGGACTTTTCTTGAAGCAGAAGACTAGGCAGACGCTGAATGCCAAGTTGGGTCAACTGAATTCTGCTATTGACAAAGTTTCCTCACGCCTGAGAGGGGGAAATAATGTGACGAACGAAGTTCCCGCTGAGACTGATCCAGAAGTAGAAGCTACCATGTAAAACTGGCTCGTGTTTTCTGCAAAACATTGCATGAACTGCTTTTGTTGAACTAGTTCCATGCGTACTGGTGAGCTAAGGATTGTCAATGATTTTGAGATGTCTGTTACTTGGATCTGTAAGGCTATGACAAGTTAATATCAGGCTGCTTACAGAACACTAGGGTTTGCTCTACACTCCTATCCAGATTTATGATCTTTTGTATCTTCCATTAGTACTCCCAGCAGTAAAAAGAACTAGTTTCTTTCATAAGATTCTCCATGTTAACCTTGTTTTGGAGTTTTATAATTTGTGTTCTTCTATAGTCCCATGTCAGTTTACTGTCTTTTGATTTTTCTTGGTCGCTGAATAATCAGTGGACCTTTTGCTTCATTTTGATACCAGTGTGCTGCATTTTATGTTTGCTGTGCCTATTTTTCTGGCCGTCTAGTGTCCCCTTGGAGGAGCATTACATGGGTGTAGTTCACCTTTTGTTTTGATTTGTAGTCGTGCGAGTTCTGTGACTTGAATTTCAGGTCATGAGGCTGTATTGTTACCTGAATGATTGCCTCCATCTTTTGACGTCCTTTAGCAGAGTGGTTGAGAACAGGCATTCAGAAAAGAGAGATTCCTTCGATTCTTCAGCTTGTTGGAACAAGGTACATGTCATCTATCTATAATCCTTGTTTCCTTGACTTTTGTAATTTAACATCTTTTATGCGTACATCTTCTCCTATATCGTTTGGTGTGATGTGCTTATTTGAGCTTATCAACACTCTTGAGGAGCCTATAATGTATTAGCTCTTCGTGTCTAATGAACCCTTGGCAGTTGGCACTTTGATATGGACCTTATGATGTTCTTATATTTGAACACCAACCATGACATATCGACATCTATAATAGGACACCTTATTGCTCTTCATTCTTAAATTGAGAAAAATAATTTAATTACAACTATAACAGATTTGTGAACTTTGAAAATTTGAAATGGTCTGTCAAAAGTCAAAACACTCAAACTTCTGCTCTGAAGTTATGTATTTATTTTAGAGTAGACAACATTTTATTCATAGATTGTTCTCAAAGAAGATTATTGGGAGATGAAGTTGCAGCATCTTTACATCTTGATGAGAATCTTGATGCAGTCGGGTCGTTTTAGTAGCTCCAATGCCGTATCCATTTCGTCGAATGAGATTTCATGAGTCAGCAGGTGATCCAACTCGATTTCCTGCTTAACATCAAAGAAAATGTTAGCTTCAGTTATGGATTCAGATTCAGATAACCAAACAAATGCAGGTTTGAGTGGCACCTTGTTAACACATTTCTCAACTATCAAGGGAAAGTGAGACTGAATCTTGATCCCTCCAAAGACTGAGCCCTTGATCGTCTTTCCACTTAGAAGGCTTATGGCATTCAACTCCACCGTCTGCCCTCCTGCTCCGATACTCACTGTGACTCCACGTCCCTGCAATTAGAAACGAGAAGACATTGAAACTCCCACCATCGTCTTCAAGAACGAGTATACGAAGAGGCTGGCAAACCATGTCTGCTATTCCAGTTAAATTATGTTTACCACTTTTGTGGACTCCAAAGCCTCATTAAGCAATGCAGGGACTCCAGTGCACTCGAGTGAGAAGTCGACGCCTTCCCCTCCTGTCAAGTCCTTTACCAACTCGGAGATGGACTTGCCGGACCCTTCCTCCGGGTTTATGAAATGGGTCATCCCAAAGGCCTCTCCCGCCTCGCGCTTCAGTGGGTTCTTGTCGACGCCAATGATCTTGGATGCCCCTTGAATCTTAGCTCCTTGTACAGCCTGCACACACAAGTAGTCCAATCTTCTAAATATTTTCCCAGTCAACTTTTTTATGGGTGTTATCAACAAACGACGCCTTGGTCACAAAAACTCCACAAAGGGGATTATTCAATTTTGGATGGCCCTTCATGTAGTCATCTCTCCCAAAACTTTATTTAAAGTTTCTCAATCCCACAAAAATCTAGACCAAGAAAAATGAAGGTTGACCCTGGCTTTTTATTTTTATTTTATAATATTATATAGATAATGATTTGGATGTCGTTAGACTCTGTTCAGATCAACATCCAATAATATTCTTACGGATGTGAGTGGTACCGAAATGTCCAACTTCCAATACAGTCAACGCATTTCTCCATTTTAAAAATTGAAAAATCATTTATAAAAAAATCTTTGCAAAAGCTTAGAAAATACTACAGATTTGCCTTTGTAATTTATAAAGAATGACTTGTAACATCACAAAACTTAGAAAATACTACCCAAAGATAACACACAATTACAAAATCATGTTAAACAATAGGTGCAAGTTAGAAGAAATTACCCCAAGGCCAACAGCACCTAGGCCAAGGACAGCAACGGTTGAGCCCTCGTCGACTTGGGCGTCGAACCAGGTGCCCCCAAGGCCGGTTGAGAAGCCACATGACAGGAAGCTGGCGTGGGCCAGTGGGAGCCTCGGGTCAAGCTTGATGATGTAAGCCGAATGAGCCACCATGTACTTGGACCACGTCGAGCCCAGGAACCCATACAACGGCTTCCCCTGGACCCGCATCCTGGACGTCCCATCCGGCATCACCCCACCTGCCAGGAGCTGGTACTTCTTGCATAGGTTGGTGGCACGGCTCGTGGCCTTGCAGTTTTCGCATTCCTTGCATTCCGATACATACGTTGCTATCACTAAATCGCCTTCCTTCAGCTCCGTTACCCCTTCTCCCACGCTTTCCACCTCTCTGCATCCGTACCATTTTTGTTGGCGAAAATTCAGTTAAAAACAAAATTAAAACTGCTTTTATTATTTGAAATTTTAAGTGATACTCACCCAACACCTTCATGTCCCATCGCTCTCGGGAACAAATCAGGCTGCAAATAGATAAATAAATCAATCAATCAAATACAGAGTGACGATGGGAGATAAGCTTCATCGCCAGAGAGAGGGAATTACAGCGGGATAGCCACTCATGAAGGCGAGATCGGAGTGGCAAACACTAGCATAGATCAACTTGATTCGAACTTCAAAGGCCTTGGGTGGGTCAACCTCAACGTCCTCCACCTTAGGGGGTTGTCCAGCTCCCCAACACACCATCCCTGTTAAGTTGATTACATTCATAATCATCGATTAGACATCAATTGATGGAGCTACCTAATGAATAATCTTTGAGAATTGATGAATTTACCTTTGCAAGTGATGACTCCATCGGAGCTTTTCCTATCATCTCCCATCTTCTTCTTTCTTCACTGGTTGATAAGGTTTGAGATGTGAGTGATGAAAATTGGGATTAGTTAAGCCTATTTATTAACAACCCACTCGCTATGATTTATAGTTTCATTTAATATAATGTGCGTACTGCGTGTCAATAATTCGTGGCAACTTATGGCAGGGTACGGGTACGGGTGATAAAACGTAGGCCTACTTTTCCAAAATTATAACCACCCATACTGATACGATACTAAAACCGAACCTAGCCTTTCAGGTCCCGTTTGACGAATCCGGATCTACTATGTAATTTTCGGTACACCATTTAATTATTTTGAGTGAAATTTTACTTTGAATTTTTGTTTTTAAAATTATATTTATGTTACATATACTCTTATTTATATTTTTATAAACTTTTATTATAAAAAGTTATGTTTTAAAAAATTTTAAAAATTGTTTTCTTATATAATTGATTTTTTTTTATGATAAACGTTTATAACCCGTTAGCTACATAAGAGTCTATTTCGGCAGCTTAGAAGTCAATTAAACAAGCTGGTGCTCAGGTCAACTGGTCAACATAGAGAATCAGAGATGAAACGACGCCACTTTGATTCATACTGCAGTGAGGGGGGAGAAACCCCTCTCAGGACTCCCATTCAAATCAACTGCTTTGTTCATTAATGTTTTACAGGGCTGACATAAGGTGGATGATCCCCCTATTTATATACCTGTCAAAATACAACCCGACTCGGTCAACCCGACTCGAATGTCCGGGAAATTTCTGATCTGAACCCGGAATTTTTTTTCGACCCGAACCTGAAAAATCAGATTTTTTTCGGGTAATTTGGGTTTCGACCCGGTGACTTGATTGACCCGATAATTTTGACCCGATTTACCCGATTGACTTGGTGACTCGATTGAACCGGTTGATTTATAATTATATATAATTAAAATTTATCGGAAAAATATCAAATCATGATTTTTTTAATTTAAAAAAGAAAAACTTGACAAACCCAAAATTGACCCGAAACCCAGTCAAACTCGCATTTGAGTCAATCCGGAAATACCCGAAATCCGTTTTACCCGAGACCCGAAGTGACCCGACCCGAATGACCCGTTTGACAGTTCTAACCCCAACCGCTGTGATTCATAATTTCCTTTAATATGCAAACACAATTACATTGTGCGTACTTCGTGCAGGTGGGAACCTAACCTTTTTATACCACGTGCAACCATGGGTTTTACTTACCTTATACTCCCTTCGTAACGAAATAATTGGCCTTTTGCCTAATTTTTCTTGTAACAAAATATTTGTCTCTTTGAATCTAATTAATTACAAAAATTTATAATTTTATCTCATTAATTGTATTTGATTTCCAAGAAATTCTATTAATACTCCAACTTCCCATATTATTCTTTATTTTTTCATTGGTCTATTTTTTCTTCCATATTATTTATTTGCTAAATTTTTAACTATTCTACTTTCTAATTGTAGCTTTCTTAAGAAGTGTGAAGAGGTTGGAAGGGGTTACCTCTTTCTACTACGAGCATGAGCAATCATGGGTTTTGCTTATCTTAAGGTTGCGGACCATGTGCAACCATGAGTTTTACTTACCTTATAGGTCTTAAAAAGTAAACCCATGGTTGCAAGCCAAACCTTAAGGGAAGAGGTTGGAAGGGGTTACCCCTTCCCACTAAGGTAACCTCTTCCCTTTTATTTTTACTTTCTCTTTAATTTTTTAAACACACACACACAGAAGTGGGGAACAAGGTAACCCCATGGTTGCAACGGTAACCTCTAAAGAAGAGGTAGAAAAAGTAAGAAATAATTTAGTGAAAAAAAATATGAAGTGACAAATTATGATAAGGGGATGAAAATTAAAAAGGGGAAGAGGTAACCCCATGGTTGCACATGCTAAGGCAACCCCATGGTTGTAGGCAAAATCTTAAGGTAAAGAGATGAAAGGGGTTACCTTGGTGTGGAGAGGTAGGAAGTGCATTGGACCATGTGCAAAAGCATGATGTTTTATTTATTTTTATGTTTTTATATTTAACTAATAATATTATGATTGGTGTAAATCATATAGTGGGTATAAATAAATGGGAAAAAGAGAAAATGAGGTAAACTCATGGTTGTGGAGTAAAAATATGAAAACCTTAAAGAAAGAGGTTCATAAAGTAGAAAATTATTTAAAAGAAAAAATAAACGAGGTGTCAAAATATTATAGGGAGAGAGGAAAAATAATGGATAAGAGGTAACCTTATGGTTACGGATGGTCTAAGATAACCTCTTCCCTTTTATTTTTACTTTTTTTAAACACACAAGTGAGTCACTACATGTTATTTATGTTTTTTTAAATACACAAGTGGGGAACAAGGTAACCTCATGGTTGCAAGGGTAACCTCTAAAGAAGAGATAGAAAAAGTAGAAAATAATTTAGAAAAAAAAATATATGAGGTGACAAATTATAATAAGAGGAGAAAAATTAAAAAAGGGAAGAGGTAACCTCATGGTTGCACATGTTCTTAGGCCCTGTTTGACTAGTTGAGATCTTCTACACCAGAGTCTTTATATAAACTTAATAGCTCGAGCTCGACTCAGGATCGGCTCGAAAAAGCTCGATTCGAGCTCGCTCACTTATTTAAACAGGTTGAGCTTGAACAAAATTTTAAGCTCGGTTGAAAGCTCAGCTCATTGGATTAAAGCTCGAATAGTTCGAATTCTATGAAATTTCTAAAATTTCCTTTAAGTTAAACATGTTATGAGCAAGTAGAACCACTTAAAACTTGAAAAAAACTCGGTCCGAGCTCATTTATTTCCTAAAAAAATAAAAAACTCATTTAAAAATTAGACTCGGCTTGCCTCGAGCTCGTTTAACAAACGAATCAAGGTTGAACATGTCAAGATCGGCTTGAATAACACTCCTACCCACGATATAATTTTCAGTGTACTATTTAGTTATTTTGGGTACTACCTCTGTCTCATAATTTAAAGTCGTTTGACTTTTTTAGCACACTTTTTAATAATAAATTTGAAATTATTTTTAAAAAATTCAAAAAATAGCGTGTCGAAAATGATTTAGAACAACTTAAATTATGAGACGAAGGGAGTATAATTTTACTTTGATTTAAAAAAAAAAAATATATATGTTACATACTGTACTTATATTTTTATAAACTTTCATCATCATAGAAGATTAAATTTAAAAAAAAATTAAAATTATTTTTTCATATAAATGATTTAGAAGTCAATTAAACAAAGGTGCTCAGCGTAGAGAATCAGAGATGAAACGACGTCACTTTGATTTGGTTAATTGTTGAACAAGTTGTATTGACAGCTATAAATAAAGCAATAAAACTTGATTCTTAGTTCTTACTGCAATGAGAATGGGGAGAAAACCCTCGAAGGACTCCCATTCAAATCAACTGCTGTCTTATTCATTTTTGTTTCAATTCTTCTGTTGAAACTTAGATTCATTCATGTTTTACACAGAGCCGTGACTTATGAGACGTATTCATATAACTCTAAAAAAAAAAATTCAAGTGAAAGGTAGAATATTCATAGGTCTATGTGTGGTTTGGGTTTGAGTTTGCGGGTTGTGTACGGTGCTGTTCTTGTTATGTTGCAGTTGATTTGTCATGTTGGATGATGTCGTGGATGTGCCATTGACATCTGAAGGCTCGTCTGAGTCCATAACCTGAGATATCCGCTGGTTCCCAGAGTTCTCTGTGTGCGTTTGGCCGATCGTTTCGTTTCGTCTTTTGACTTGTGTTTCACAGTGTAGGATGACTTGTACGTTTCTTTGTATTTTTATTTATGTCATTTGTTTTTGTAATTTACTTTATGTCATTTACTTCAATTTTTGCTTCCAATTGTACATAATGGTTAATTCATCTACTGCTTGTCCGGTCTCTCAATTTCTCTAAACTTGTGTAGAGAACCAAATTCTTGTCTTGCTTAAAAAAAAGGTCATTGCCTTATCAACCACAAATTTACGCCTCCAAAGACACACACTTTAAAAAAAATATTAAATTTATGGTATCAATAGTAAAAAAACGGGTCAATGGGGGGCACCCGCGTACACATCCAGGATGCGCACCAGGTGGCATGGCTGCGGACGATTACCGCGCTTTGCCACACGTGTGGAGTGAAGGATTTAAAAAAAAAATATAAAAACGTAATAATAAAAAAACAAATAAAATAATAATAATTGAATTTGATTTTCATTTATTTATAAAAAAAACAAATAAAATAATAATAATTGAGTTTGATTTTATTTTATTTATAAAAAAACAAATAAAATAATAATAATTGAGTTTGATTTTAATTTATTTATAAAAAAAATTATAGTGTAATAAAAACATAAATTACAAAATTGAGTTTTATTTTAATTTATTTATAAACAAATTTATTTATAAATTTATTTATAGAAAAAATAAACACATAAATAATAAATAAAAGAAAATAATTTAGTTATATCAAATAAATAACATTAATACATAATAAACAAAAAAATAAAAACGTAATAATAAAAATACAAATAAAATAATAATAATTGAATTTGATTTTAATTTATTGATAAAAAAACAAATAAAATAATAATAATTGAGTTTGATTTTAATTTATTTATAAAAAAATTATAGTGTAATAAAAACATAAATTACAAATTTGATTTTTATTTTAATTTATTTATAAATAAATTTATTTTTATATTTATTTGTAGAAAAAATAAACACATAAATAATAAATGAAAGAAAATAATTTAGTTATATCAAATAAATAACATTAATACTTTAAACAAACAAAATTGAGTTTTATTTTAATTTATTTATAAAAAAATTATAAGAGAGTACAAACATACATTACACAATCCTAAAAAAATATTAAATGAAATATATTAATTAATTTATAAAAAAAACAAATCAAAACATTAAAAAATAAATAATAAATACAATTAATTGAATTTATAAAATAAATGAAATAAACATAAATAAGAAATAAAATAAAATCATTTATTTGTAAATAAATAAGTTTATAAATAAATAAACAATAAATAAATTTATTTTTAAATTTATTTATAGAACAAATAAAAACTTAAATAATAAATAAAAGAAAATAATTTAGTTATATAAAATAAATAACATTAATACATAATAAGCAAAAAATGGAGTAAACTGTAATTTATATTAATTATAAATAACTATAATATTTATATTCATTTAAATTTAGTGAAAAAAATGAAATTCATTCATCATTGTAATCTTGAAATTCATTATAAATAACTATTATTTTTATTTTATGTATCTATATATAATTTTTATAATAAGTAATTATGAAATATATTATTTTGATTAATTAATTAAATATTTTTTATTGTTTTTTATATATGTATTGATTATATATATATTTATATTTATATTTTTATTAATTTATTAAATAGTTATTTGTTTATTATATATTTATATATATATATTTATCCATGTATTAATTATACTATTTTTTTCTTTAATTCTTGATTTATTTATGAATATAATAAAATTATTTTTATTTTGATTATTTATTATTTATTTTATTTTATTATTTTATATAACTAAATTATTTTATTTTATTTATTATTTACGTTTTTATTTATTTTTAAATCTTTTACTTCCCATGTGTGGCAACACACGGAATTTGTCCGCGGGCATGCCAATCTGTGCGCATCATGGATGTGTACGCGGGTGCCGCACATCCAGGATGCGTATGCGGGTGCCCAACTCACCACTCTAAAAAAAGGTTTAATTTAGTGGACGTCCAAAAAAATGGACATAATTAAGTAAATGCCTACTTTTTAAAAAAATTAGGTAAATGTTCATATTTGACACTTTTACCCTTCTTTCTCATCCATTACCCTTCCTCCTTCTCCTTTAACTTTTTAAAAATTTGTGACCATTTCATTCAATGCCTATATTTGATGACAATTATTTTCGATTGTCCTTTTTGGTGACAATTATCTTTTTTGGTGACATTTTATTTTTTCCAGGTGACAATCGACTGAAATTTTTTCTAGTGACACCTGATTTTTTTTCTTGGTGACAATTGTTGGTGATAATTTTTTCGGTGAAAAAGATTTTTTTATGACAATTGACTTTTCCAGTAGCTGAGATTTTTTTATGAAAATTATTTTATGTGATAGTTGTTTGAGATAACTTTTTTGGTGACAATTGTCTTTTTTGGTGACATTTTATTTTTTCTTGTGATAGTTGGAATAAAAATTCTGGTGACAATTGATTTTTTTCTTCTTTTGGTGACAATTGTTAGTGACATATATTTTTTTGGTGATGAATAATTTTCTTCTAGTGACAATTGCATGTAACACTTTTTCCCATTGACAAATGAATTTTTTTTTCTAATAACAAATGATTTTCTTGGTGACAACGGTTAATGATGAGGTTGATGACAATATATTGTCATCACAATATTGTAACATTAAAAAATTATCACGATAACATTATATATCACCAAGGCATTGTTAATTTGTCATCAATCCATATTTTAAAATGTTGAACCATTAACGCTCATAAAAATATATCATTATAACACTTTCATCAAAACTATCACTATGATACTATCCCCACAATAAATGTCACCATCACATTATATATCATCAAATTCTGTCGTCAAATAAAATTTTAAAAGTTTGACTAGTTTATCTCACATGAAATTGTCACCAAAATATTATTTGAACAAATATCTGGCACCAGTGAACACTGTCACCGACCTAGTGTCATCAATTACAGAACATTGCCGATCATCAGTTAGAGAATATTGTCACATTATTTTGCCAATATAATGTCACTAATTAATATTTTCAAAAAGTGACCATTGACACTGTTGAACAAAAATGCGCAATGATCGTGCAACACATTTTATTTGATTTTTAATATTTGAGTTCGACCCCTTTTGGTTATCCTCTTGATTCGAAGTCATATCGATACCAAGATTTTGATGGTTTTGGTGATTTGGGCTGCACCCGAAATTTAGCGGGTTGCCTACGTATCTCTTGGAAGAGAATCAAGCCTCACGTAGTTCAGAGTGGTTGGGTTTGTGTGTTTTATCACCTTTAAGGTTTTCATGCATCATTGGATCGTATTAGGACCCACCTTCTCGGAAGGGTAGCCCTAACATAAATCACACTATCATATGCATGAGATTTTCTCGTGTATCACCCGAATAAATTGAGCACACCTTCTCGGAAGGGTTTCCCAACTCAACGGCTATCATTTACACGGAAAATCATGTTTGTTTAATTTAGATTTAATTTTAACCCCATTTTCATTTTGAAAGTGAATTTAGGGATTAACGACTGTACCCGACATATTTTGAGATTTAATATCGGGTTACCTACGTAGCCGTTTTTACGGCGTCAAGTCTTTACGTAGTTCTTTTCTTTTGATATCGTTTGATTTTGGTTTTAAAAATTTGATCGTTTGAGGATCATGATTGAACTCGACGAGCTCGTAGCTTTATGTCAAGCTTCCTACATACCCGTTTGAACGGGATCAAATCTTATGTAGTTCTTTAAAATGACAAATTTGATACTTGGGTTTTTGAAGTTTTGGTCGTGACCGAACTCGACGAGCGGAAGCTTTGTATCGAGTCGGATGGGACACTTTGGATTTGATGAAACTTTGGTATTTGAGGCGGCTTAGAGTCGATAAATAAATTTGAGGAGATTTGATTTGAAAGTTTGGATGTGACTGGACTCGGTGATAATTTGGTTTACACCGAGTTTCCTACGTATCCACTTGTTTGGTGGAATCAAGTCATCGTAGTTCGGAACAAGAAATGAATTTTGTATTTGAGTTTGATCGTGAGAGATCATTTGAGGGTGGTGATTAAACTCGACGAGCAGAAGCTTTGTATCGAGTCGGCGTGACCAATTTGAATTTGTTTTTGGCGATTGAACTCGACGAGCCTAGGCTTTGAATCGAGTGTTCTACGTATCTCTTAGAAGAGAATCAAATCACCCGTAGTTCTCAAACGAACCAATTTAATTTGTTTGGTTTTGACCTCATATTCATTTAAGGGGAATTTTTGAGGTGGACGACTGTACCCGATATATTTTTAGAAATTAATATCGGGTTATCTACGTAGCCGTTTTTATGGCGTCAAGTCTTTACGTAGTTCTGCCAAAAGAAGAACCAAGTTTATATTTGGTGAAACTTGATTTGAGGTTTTGACTCCGTTATTTATTTAAGAGCCAATTTGAGACTCAACCCACTAGAATAAAATGACAATGAAATTTTACGAGTTTAACTTTATGATTTTTTTTTAAACTCAATTTCTAATTTGTGTCACTTATAATTTGTATATTTTAGTGGGTGAGTGGTGTAATTAAGCCCACAATTTTTATCAAATCAAAAGCTCCTGCCGATTTCTTTTGCTCACATAATATAAACACATTATTCATATATATGATGAGCACATCATCCATTACTCTTTCGTTTGTTTGAAGGGCTCAGTCCAAACAAAACAAAAACCAGCCCACGTACACCCGTATTTCTTAATTGGTTTTTTTTAGCCCACGTTTCTCTCCCAGCCTCAGCTCCCTACTCAGAGACGTTTAGACCAAATAGGGCAACAGCTCAAGACGACGATTTGTCGACCGGCCAGAGACTGAAGGCGTAGGCGGTTCTTGGCGATGATAGGCCGCGCTCAGGAGGATCCGGGTACCGGGCTGAAGATTTGTCAATTTGGGGAGTAAAAGGGTTCTAAGGAGATCTCACAGGTCAGGATTTTATGCTTTCACCATGAAATCAAATTTAGGTGTTTTTTTCTTGTTTTGTTTTGGGGTTAATTTCTACTCCTCAAATCTGTAATACCCGCCCAATCAAATATTTTGTAAATCTGTGTGAATCTTGCATCAAAGTTTAGAATTTCTACAACCGTTTGAAAGCTTCAAATTAGAGATCTAGTTTGTAATCTCTCTTTTTCGGTTGAGTAAAATTCTATTTGGGACCAATTTTGTCCAAATTAACTCCATAACAGTTTTTTGTGCGAGGAGTTAAAAAAAAATGGCGGTCGTTTCTTTCCCCTTTTTTCTGCAACATACGTTGGCTCTCCATTTATTTGGGGAAAACCTCTGATGAAAATCAGTTCCGCCACTGACTGAAATTGGGCAGCATTTCGGCATGGTTTTAGGCGGTTTTGAGATTCCAAAATCCATACCATATACTTAAAACAAATATAACTTTACAAAGCTATATCGTTTTGCATAGGGGGGATCTTGGAACCATGAAAACTACCTTGAATCTTCTTCTTTTTGCAGCAGGAACAAGGGTTGCTGATGTTGTTTTTTGTTTGTGTTTGCTGTTGCAGGTTTTCTTTCAAGAGGCCAGGGAAAGCCAGGAGGAAGAAAGCAGCGAGTGAAGAAGAGCAATCAAAACTCCTCCCTGAAGTAACTGCTTGTAATGTTTATATAGGGTGAAAACAACACAGTTATCCTCATCCCACGTATGCAATTGTTTTTCTTAACTGCATTTGATGTGGGTTTTTTTTTTTTTTTAACTGGAATCAAAGAGAAGTTACTAACTCAACTTCTGCTCAGATTTTGTTGGGCCTTTTTGCTTGACATGGATTTGGGCCTCACTTCTTAACTTAAATAAAAGGTCCAATTCTCTTAATATCATTGTGTTAAGCTTTCATGCTTAAATGGAGAAATTTTATCACATTCTTAAATATTTGAGAAAGATGTGATGATATTTTTTTTATCAAATCATGAATTCAATTAATTCACGAAAATTTACCCTCCAACAGTTTCCCCCCGAACTTTGTACGTTTGAGATCTCGAAAACGTTCAAAGTTCGTCATTGTGCTATATATGCACCATGTTCGTTTCCCACGGACTCTGCTTAAGGAAGCATTTTTATTGGATTTATAGTCCGAAGAAAATTTTGGAACTTTCATTGTTGTTCCTATTAAAATTGTTCACAAATGAAGAGCAATCCTCCTTAGGACCTGCTTTATTCAATGTGATATAATCTGGTATGGGTATACAAGAGTCGGACATATTTTCCGTCTCTAAATTTGATTTTTGCTTTTCTAGCTTTTCAACCAGTCTGACTTTTGAGCTTTCAAACCGATTGGATTTTTGGCTTGAGTCGTATTTGGCTTTGACTTTTGCCGATTTGGTCTTTTGGCTTTTGGCTTTTGGTCGGAGATTTTCGACTTTAAGCTGAATTTGGATTTGAAGGTTTTCTTGTGAGGGACAAGAATTTGGTTTTGACGACTCGGTGTCGTATGTTTGAGCTTTTGTAACCTTTTGTGGTTGAAGCTTTGTGATCAAAATCTCACATGAGACGATTTTGAAATATGATACCCATACCATTTGAAGCCAAAGCATTTAATGGCTTTTTTCCTTTGAGTTTTAGTTTTTGAATTTTGGAGGGCTTTGAATGACCGTACATATGCAGGCCAATTTCTATTTGAGAGGGTTTGAAGAGTTTTGAGAGGCTTGGGCCTTTTTGGCTTTGAGAGAGAAGGAAACATTGACCATTTGATTAGCCATGCTTTGAGACAACGTTCGGTTTATGGTTCCTTGGAAGGAAATTTGATTTATGAGACTTGAATTGACTATCACATTTGGACGTGATGATCAAAGTCGAAAATTTTAGGCAAGAGCCTTTTGTTTGTTTCTCTTTGTGAGAACGTCTTTGAAAGAGAATTTCTTTCTTTCTCCTCTCTTTTCCTTCGCCTCATTTTCAATATAGGCATAGAATGTGAAAGTCCTTGGACTATATTTGATTTTCTCCTTGTAGTTGAGATAACGCTCATATGACTACATAAGTAGAGGATTTGACTTCTTTTTCCTCTTTGTTGAGGAAAGAAGATGTTTTGTTTGTTTTTGTGGCTGCACCTAGCATCTTGACTAGCTAGACTGCCTACGTACCCCCTTTGTGAGGGATCAAGCCGTTCGTAGTTCTTTGTGAACCCTTTTTTCATATGCTTCCGGGTTGTTTGATTTTCAGACTAATTTCAAGTCCTTTTTTTTTTAATATGCATCACTCGAGTTATTTGAGCACACCTTCTAGGAAGGGTTTCCCAAAAACTCGACTATCATTTGCATACCGGGATTTCTTTTCCTTTTTCTTTTTTTTTCTTTTTTTTTTTACCGCATCATTCAGATCACTCGGGCCCACCTTCTAGGAAGGGTTTCCAGAATAACCTGACTATCATATGCGAACCCAGAAATCCTTTTTTTTTTTTTTTTTGTGCGACTGAATTTGACATAGATTTTTTTTATGCCAAATTTCCTACGTACCCCTCGCTGGGGATCAAGTCTTAACGTAGTTCTAGGCAGAGCTATTTGTTTTTCTGCCTTTGAGACTACTTGATCATTTTGACACCCTTACTTGGCTATAGGTGTCCTTGATTTGGTTGAGCTTGTGGACGAGAACTTTTGACTGCCTCTTCCGGAGCTCTTGCTTTTGGTCATTTTCATTTGGACCTTCTTGCTTTTAGGCTCATCAACTTTTCCGAGCCTTTCGAATACCAGAGCTTTAGATTCTCCACTTGTTAAGGCTGAATTAAGCCTTTGAAACACTGAAGGTTTATATTCTTCACTTGTCGAAGCCATCTCAAGCCTTTGAAACACTGAAGATTTGGATACTTCATTTGTTGAGGCTAGCTCGAGTCTTTCAAATATAGAAGATTTCGGTGCTTCACATGTAGAGGCTAGATCAAGCCTTTTAAACACCGAAGATTTAGGAGTTCCAGATAAAGCCGTGTCGAGCCTTTCAAATGCGGACACTCTAGGCTCTATCACACTTGCAGTTAGAACACCCTCTTCGTATGAGATTTGGAAATTTTTGACACAAGCCTCCTCGACAAGTTTTTGTGGAGCTTTACCCTTGAAAGAGGGTTTTAGCTTTTGCACTTGAAAGTTATTCTTCTTGTGCGTTTTTGAAGCTTGACCGAAGCTTGATTTCTTTCCTTTTGATTTCTCTCTTGATTTTGATGAGAGAATTTGCTTCTTGGAGTGAAGAGTAATCTTTTTAACTCCTACTTCATTTTCGTCCATGTCATTGGTCCATGAGACCATACAACATTGAGCGCTGTCTCTTTCATTCAAGAACTCTTCTTTTGAAGTGTCATCTTTCACCAACGCTTTGAGAGGCAATGAAACTGTAGGGCTGCCCCCAGCTTCAATAACCATAGCAGATGTTTTTTCTGTTTGAGAAGACACTTGGAGTGAGGGAGTGGACTCTGCAACGTCTACCACTGAAATGGTATTTGCTGAAGTTGCTTGAGTTGAGGATGTTGCCCCCTCAATTTCAATTTCTCCTTTGTTAATCATATCCTCTATGATGTCTTTGAAGACGTAGCAATCCTTGATTGGGTGACTAACGAGTTGATGATACGAGCAGTATTTTGGATCACTCGTTTTGCCAACCTCTTTTGGCCTTTTTGGCTCCGGGAGTGTTAAAAGTCTAGCACTCATCAATTCATCGAATATCCCTTGCACATCATCATCGTCAAAAGGATATTTCTTTTGCCTTCTTTCATGAAGGGTGAGTCTATTGGCTGGTTCCTTGGCTTTCTCTTTTATTTGAGCTTGGGAACCATTCTTGTTAACGAACTCTCGATCATGTTTGACGAAAGTCGCCATGGACTCATCTTCATCTTGTACCTCATTGCCATCATTTTTGTTAGCCTCACTATCTTGAGGCCATTTGGATCCCCGTGCTAGTTGTTTTTCAACATTACACGCTTTAGATACCAAATCATCAAATGAACGAGGCTCGGCACTTCCAACATGTACCGCTAATTCCGGTATTAGGTTGTTGGTGCACATTTGAACACAAGCTTGTTCGCTCAATTTTTCGTGGCATTGGAGTCTCATGCTCCTCCACCTGGCGATGAAGTCGTTGGCGAGCTCGTTAGACCTTTGATAGGTGTTTGCGAGATCCATAATAGAAACTCTTGCTTTCGAGCTCACAAACTGAGCTAGGAACTCTCTTTGTAGATCGTCCCAAGTTTGAATCGACCCTGGTTGAAGTTGAGTGTACCAAGTGAATGCCAATCCCTTTAAAGATTGAACAAATTGCCTAATTAATAAGGCGTCATTTAAGGCAGTTTCACCACAAGCAGAATAAAAATGAGCTAGGTGCTCGTGGGGTGAACCGTGAAGGCCATCGAACTTTTCAAAGCTCGGTCTTTGGTAGCCCGGGGGAAATGGCATCGAATCATAGCGTGCTGGGTATGGCTTTCTATATCCGAGCACCATTGGATTTTGTGATGCATAAGCTTCTTTTATCCCTTGAGCGATCATCTCTTTTATTTCTTGTGGAGTGATTGATGTGCTACCGCTTGACCCTTCACCATTTGGCCTTGATTGCTCTTGTCTATTTCCTTGAGCTTGCACATTTAATTGTGCGAGAAGTGCTGCTATTTGAGCATCTTTTTCATCAAGTTTCCTTTGCAACTCTTGAAGTTGCTCTTCGACACTTGATGTGTTGGTAGTCAATACCTGCATCACATATGTTCCATTTTGTGACATGTTTGCTTGAGATTCAATCGTTGAAGTATTTGAACTTGTTAACTTCAACCGGTCTTCATCTTTTGCATCCTCTTTGGAGACATGGCATGTTTCTTGAGCCTTCTCGCATTTCTTGGTCCTTGAAGGCTTAACCTTTGTGGCCATGGGTTCCATCTCTTCCGAATATGAGGCCATGTTGACTTGTACAACCTCTCTCGGATAAATGAACATAGACCCAACGAGGATCCGACTTGGAGAAGCCACTTGTGGAATTTCTTCTGCCCCTTGCGATCTAAGAAGATCCTTTGCAAGGGTTGTACTGGCTCGCTCTAAATTTGATGAATGAGCTAGCACAAGAAGAGGTCTTGTCTTGTCGCGTTGAGATCCACACTTGCGTCTCCTTCTCTTCATAGATATGGGTGCCTTCTTGGCAATGGAGACAGTTTGTGCAGACGTTGCGATCAACCCCTCATTCTTTTTGGTAACATGAATGATGGGTTTTTGAGTGACCTCAATAGTTGGCTTTGTGCCGTTGTAACCACCCTCCTGCATTTTGAGCCTGTTGCAGATGGGTTGGTTATTAAGCTTGTTGTCACCGAGTCGGGTGATCTTGAGCTTCCTGCCCCCATGCCTTGGAAGCGTTGCAGGAGACTTCGACACCCACTTGATGACAGTCTTGTTCTCTAAAGCTTGAAGAGCCCCAAAGATGTTGTTGACCGGGATCGTTGAAGACGTCGAGTCCCGGGTGATGTCACAGTGAGCTTCATATGATCTTTTCTTGATCCAGCGGCCTCCTTTGATGATGAAGGTTGCCGGGAGCTCGTTGAAGGTAACAATTGCTTTTGTTGCCATTTGTACCTTTCAAAAAGATATAATCATGTATTAGTATAAATACAACTAAGAGATGAAAAGGCAAAAAGGGTCCCACTGGGCGTGCAAAAAATATGTTGAACAAAAATGCGCAATGATCGTGCAACACATTTTATTTGATTTTTAATATTTGAGTTCGACCCCTTTTGGTTATCCTCTTGATTCGAAGTCATATCGATACCAAGATTTTGGTGGTTTTGGTGATTTGGGCTGCACCCGAAATTTAGCGGGTTGCCTACGTATCTCTTGGAAGAGAATCAAGCCTCACGTAGTTCAGAGTGGTTGGGTTTGTGTGTTTTATCACCTTTAAGGTTTTCATGCACCATTGGATCGTATTAGGACCCACCTTCTCGGAAGGGTAACCCTAACATAAATCACACTATCATATGCATGAGATTTTCTCGTGTATCACCCGAATAAATTGAGCACACCTTCTCGGAAGGGTTTCCCAACTCAACGGCTATAATTTACACGGAAAATCATGTTTGTTTAATTTAGATTTAATTTTAACCCCATTTTCATTTTGAAAGTGAATTTAGGGATTAACGACTGTACCCGACATATTTTGAGATTTAATATCGGGTTACCTACGTAGCCGTTTTTACGGCGTCAAGTCTTTACGTAGTTCTTTTCTTTTGATATCGTTTGATTTTGGTTTTAAAAATTTGATCGTTTGAGGATCATGATTGAACTCGACGAGCTCGTAGCTTTATGTCAAGCTTCCTACATACCCGTTTGAACGGGATCAAATCTTATGTAGTTCTTTAAAATGACAAATTTGATACTTGGGTTTTTGAAGTTTTGGTCGTGACCGAACTCGACGAGCGGAAGCTTTGTATCGAGTCGGATGGGACACTTTGGATTTGATGAAACTTTGGTATTTGAGGCGGCTTAGAGTCGATAAATAAATTTGAGAAGATTTGATTTGAAAGTTTGGATGTGACTGGACTCGGTGATAATTTGGTTTACACCGAGTTTCCTACGTATCCACTTGTTTGGTGGAATCAAGTCATCGTAGTTCGGAACAAGAAATGAATTTTGTATTTGAGTTTGATCGTGAGAGATCATTTGAGGGTGGTGATTAAACTCGACGAGCAGAAGCTTTGTATCGAGTCGGCGTGACCAATTTGAATTTGTTTTTGGCGATTGAACTCGACGAGCCTAGGCTTTGAATCGAGTGTTCTACGTATCTCTTAGAAGAGAATCAAATCACCCGTAGTTCTCAAACGAACCAATTTAATTTGTTTGGTTTTGACCTCATATTCATTTAAGGGGAATTTTTGAGGTGGACGACTGTACCCGATATATTTTTAGAAATTAATATCGGGTTACCTACGTAGCCGTTTTTATGGCGTCAACTCTTTACGTAGTTCTGCCAAAAGAAGAACCAAGTTTATATTTGGTGAAACTTGATTTGAGGTTTTGACTCCGTTATTTATTTAAGAGCCAATTTGAGACTCAACCCACTAGAATAAAATGACAATGAAATTTTACGAGTTTAACTTTATGATTTTTTTTTAAACTCAATTTCTAATTTGTGTCACTTATAATTTGTATATTTTAGTGGGTGAGTGGTGTAATTAAGCCCACAATTTTTATCAAATCAAAAGCTCCTGCCGATTTCTTTTGCTCACATAATATAAACACATTATTCATATATATGATGAGCACATCATCCATTACTCTTTCGTTTGTTTGAAGGGCTCAGTCCAAACAAAACAAAAACCAGCCCACGTACACCCGTATTTCTTAATTGGTTTTTTTTAGCCCACGTTTCTCTCCCAGCCTCAGCTCCCTACTCAGAGACGTTTAGACCAAATAGGGCAACAGCTCAAGACGACGATTTGTCGACCGGCCAGAGACTGAAGGCGTAGGCGGTTCTTGGCGATGATAGGCCGCGCTCAGGAGGATCCGGGTACCGGGCTGAAGATTTGTCAATTTGGGGAGTAAAAGGGTTCTAAGGAGATCTCACAGGTCAGGATTTTATGCTTTCACCATGAAATCAAATTTAGGTGTTTTTTTCTTGTTTTGTTTTGGGGTTAATTTCTACTCCTCAAATCTGTAATACCCGCCCAATCAAATATTTTGTAAATCTGTGTGAATCTTGCATCAAAGTTTAGAATTTCTACAACCGTTTGAAAGCTTCAAATTAGAGATCTAGTTTGTAATCTCTCTTTTTCGGTTGAGTAAAATTCTATTTGGGACCAATTTTGTCCAAATTAACTCCATAACAGTTTTTTGTGCGAGGAGTTAAAAAAAAATGGCGGTCGTTTCTTTCCCCTTTTTTCTGCAACATACGTTGGCTCTCCATTTATTTGGGGAAAACCTCTGATGAAAATCAGTTCCGCCACTGACTGAAATTGGGCAGCATTTCGGCATGGTTTTAGGCGGTTTTGAGATTCCAAAATCCATACCATATACTTAAAACAAATATAACTTTACAAAGCTATATCGTTTTGCATAGGGGGGATCTTGGAACCATGAAAACTACCTTGAATCTTCTTCTTTTTGCAGCAGGAACAAGGGTTGCTGATGTTGTTTTTTGTTTGTGTTAAGCTTTCATGCTTAAATGGAGAAATTTTATCACATTCTTAAATATTTGAGAAAGATGTGATGATATTTTTTTATCAAATCATGAATTCAATTAATTCACGAAAATTTACCCTCCAACAGACACTACAAAAAACTGTCACCAAGGTAATCACTTGTCATCGCCTCTATCAGTTGATATTTTTCATAAATGGTTTCACCAAACTAAAACATTGTACTACTAAACATATATAACTTAATGTCACCATAAACATAGATGATTAATTGTCACCAATATAAGAAAAACAACAAAATAATCACATAAATCTATCATAAACTAAAAATAAGTGGGATTCAATCGATTGTCATCAACCCTAAAGTTCAATAACAAATCCAATAATACAAACTGATGCCTCTGAGATCAAATTTCATTCTCGCAAACACATGATTGTATCAACAATGAATGAATTCCCAATCAAACATCAAGAAAAACACAAAACATTCCTTTGGAGATATAATCTCATCACTAGTCAATCTCAGACAATCAAAACAAAAGAATCACAAGATAATCCACAAACTTTTCTGCACCAACAATTGGAATTTGAAAGGATTAAAGCAATCCTTAGAGGAGAGAAAAAACCTAAAATAGAGAGCCAAACAGTGTGGACCAAGAGCAACGTCTGGCCTGAAAGTAGGCTCGACCCGCTGTTACCAACATCGCAGAACCCGGTCTTCACCACCCTCATGCCCGCACACTGCGCGTCGAAGCACCCACACCGGTACATCACCCCGTCGTCGTCGCACACCGGATCGGGTCGAAATTACTTCACCGGGCAAGATCTGTCTTGGTCCGAATCGATTGGGCTGATGCGAGAATCTATGGAAGCGTGGTCTCGCCGCTTGAAGCCTTATCAGAGGCCAGTACTCCACCTTCCCTATGTCGATCTAGATCTCCGGTAGGTTGATCGAAGCCTTATCCGACTTCGAGTCTTTGTTGGACGACAAACTTGTGTGGGCAGCGGCTGCACTGCACCAACGAGAGATGAAGCAAAGGGAATTAGGGAAAGGAAGAATAAAAAAAGGATAAGGGTAGTTTGGGTTTTATAAAAATATTATGGATGGCAAAAATAAATGGATATTTACCTAATTACATATCCTAGATGGATATTTGACCAAAATTTTCCTAGAAAACAAGGGTGTAAATCACTTATAAAACACCAACTTATTTTTTTTATCATCCATATATTTTTTTAATCACGCAATGATTAATATAGTTTGTTAGGACCTTTTTTTTTACAGTAGGCAATAAATTGGATGTACTAACGACATCCATGATCATCTCGCAAGATGATGTTCTGGAACTCACAACAACAAGAACTCAAAATAAAAGTACAATTCAATTGAGATTTAGCAAGAAAATCAGTTGCACCATTTGCCTCTCTATAGCACTGCTGAAATGTGATGCTATCAAAATCTTTGCTTAACGAATGGATCTCTTGGATTATTTGAGCGACCTCCCATGGTATATTTTTCACTTGATTGATGGAATTGACGATGATTGCACAATCACTTTCAACTATTACTCTACGAATCCCCATCTCCACTGCCAGTCTTATACCTGTATAAACTGCAAAAGCTTCTGCTAGAATGACTGAACTCATACTAATGTTACATTTATGAATCCGAAGACCTAGACCATCATTATTCCTAACAATACAACCAACATGCGATTGAGTATCAATTTTCACTGAAGCATCTACATTGATCTTAATGACATTTATAGGAGGGCATTTCCAAATTAATTTATCAGGAGGTCTAACACGTTTAGGTAACTTCGTTTTTACCTGCTGTTTATTCCAACAAGATATTTTGTCTATAGTTTGAGTTAGAGCATAGATAATACCTGTATCTGAAGTATTTCGAAAAATAATTCTATTTCTGAGTTCCCAAACAGAATGCCATAAATGACATAAGTTTGTAAAATCTATATTAATAGCTCTAGTATTTAAAATATTTTCTGAAACATTACTTGTTAGAATTGGAATATTATAACATTTTCCCAACTTAACACCCAGATTTTGAATAAGAGATCTTGTGATCTGTCAATTAAACAATAAATGATTTGTATCTTCTGTATCAGAATTACAAAGAGAGCAAGTACTAGGAACTCTATTTATATATCTATTTAGACGGGTCGTGGTAGGTAGGATATCTAAAATAATTTTCCAAATAAATTTTTTCATATTCGGAGGAATATTAAGTTTCCAAATCCAGTATGCTGGAATTTTCTTAGTATTCTCTGTATTACAAATAGAAGATGTGGATTTAACAGAGAATTTTCCGTCACTACTATAAATCTAAATTAACCTGTCTGGAATATCAATTATTGGAATATGGATATTAGTAATAGCTTGAATAATATGAGAGGGGAATATACTATTTAATTTATCAATATCCCAAGAGTTGGTATTAGTAAATAAATCACAAACTTTTAAGTTAGGATTACGATCATTCCGAAAGTTTAGAAGATATTGCGCATTTACCCAAACGTCAGACCATACATTTATGGTTTTCCCATTACCCATTAGCCAGAGCAGACCTTTAGAGAAAATATCTCTGATATTAAGAAGTCTACCAAACGACCAAGAGGTTTTGAAACTGCCTCTTTCCATTAGAGATTATGTCGAGAGATATTTATCCGTAATAACCTTCGACCAAATATTATCAGGATTAGCCATAATTCTCCAAAGAAGTTTCATTTGCATACCAATATTAATTTGCTCAGTTGATTTAAAACCTAACCCACCATCTTTTTTAGGAGTACACAGATGTTCCCAGCTAATAAGAAGATGATAGTTATCCGATTGAATTTTATTCCAAAAGAAATTTTTGTTGATTTGATCAATCTTTTGTAGAACTCCTTTTGGAAGAAGAAAAGACTGCATTAAATAATTTAAATAATTTGTTTTAGAATTTTGGTTTCCCTGAATTAGAACCGATCTACCAGCTTGAGAGAGAGTATTAGATTTCCACTTTGATAGCTTCTTTTTAAAGCTACTTATCGCCTCGTCAAACAAGACGTTACAAACCCTGCCACTAATAAGTGATATCCCAAGGTATTTCTCCATTGATTTTGTAATTGGAATATTTAGCTGTTGAGCAAGGGACTGAGCTTTACTGAAAGGAATATTTTTAGAAACTTGTAGAGAACTTTTATTATAATTTATAGTTAATCCAGACATATTGGAGAAAGTATTCAGAAGATTTCTAATCGTATGAAGACTTAAATCATCAGCTCATCCAAAAATTAGAGTGTCATCTGCAAAGGAAAGAAATGGAATAAGATCACTGTTATTTGTAAGTTTGATTCCAACCAAAGGGTCACATTCCAAAGATTCATGTTGCAACATTCTCCCTAATAGTTCCATAACCAATACAAAAATATATGGAGCAAGAGGATCTCCTTGTCGAATTCCCCTATAAGTATGAAAAGTACGGCCCGACAAATTATTAACTAAAACTGAGAAACTAGTTTTAGTTAGACAGGTCATAACCCAATTAATCCATCTGGAATCAAAACCAAATTTGTTTAGAATAATACGATAAAACTCCAGCTTATTTTGTAATAAGCTTTCTCCATATCTAGCTTTAAAGCCATCCATCCAAGTTTACCTTTTTTGTTATGAAAAGAGTGGAAAACCTCGTGAGCTATTAGAATATTAGCCTGAATATTTCTACCTTGAACAAAATCTCCTTGAAATGGATTAATAATGCGTGGTAAGATAGGCTTCAAACGATTAGTCAAAAGTTTCGAGATAACCTTATAAATAGTATTACACAGACTAATCGGACAGTAGTGATTAATGTTACTAGGTGTATCAAATTTTGGAATAAGTGCAATAAAAGTTGAATTTACTTCATTGAGTAGTACACTAGAATGAAAGAAAGATTGAACGGCTTTGCAAACTAATTTACCGACAATATCCCTGTATTTTTTATAGAACTCTGGTGGAAACCCATCAGGACCTAGAGACTTGTCATATGTCATTGAGAATAGGGTATCCTTAATTTCTTTATCTGAAAAAGGATGTGTTAAAATTCTGTTTTCAGATTCCGTAATGGTTTGATCAATTAAATTTAGGAAATATGGATTACTATTAATCGGTGCATTATTAGAAATGAATCTTTCAGCCAATTCAGTCGTAATTTTATCTCTAATTTGATCCTCATCCTCAATCAATAAACCATGTTTATTTGTAAAATTACGAGTGACATTTTTAAAATTTCTTATTTTAGATATTGATTGGTAGTATTTGGTATTCCTTTCTCCAAACCTAAGAAAATTAGATTTAGTCGTTGTTTCCAAAAAAATATTATTAAAGTCCATGAGAGCTTCACGCTTACTTAACAATCTATTACGTTTAATGTTTATTGTATCGTTTGAATTTCCACTAATTTGTTGTGTTTGAAGTAACAACAGCTGATTTTCAATATCTGTTATCTGTCGGAAATTATTATTTGGGTGAGACTTAAACCAGGTCTTTGTATTTTTCTTAAGAAGTTTCTATTTTTGTAATAGTGTAAACATAAACGACCCATGAAGCTTATTCTGCCAAGTTAATTTAACTAATCTGTTATAGTTATCATTACTAGTCCAAGACATTTCAAATTAGAATGGTGAACCAACCCTAATTTCCGTACTTCCTATAGACATAGACATTAAAGAATGATCAGAAGTCGTAAAAGGATGATTGCGTACTTAGAGGTGGCCAAGGGTTACGGGTCGACCCGTGACCCGGAGGGTCATTGACCAGACAGGTCCGAGTCAATGGGTCAACGGGTGGGGACGGGTTGCGGGTTAGGGTTAGCGGTTTTGAACCCGATGACCCGGCGGGTCGACCCAGCGGGTCAACCCGCCATCCCAATTTTTTTTTTTGGAAAGAAATATGTTTTTTATGTTTATAATAATTATTATGTATATTATTCTTAGAATAATAATTCATAATATATAAACATAAACTAATTTGCAATGTGCAATGTAGGTCAAAAGCACTATCACCATTCCCTTTTTGATAGCTTTGGAAGACTTCCCCTATTCTCTCATTTCCAATGTGGGACAAGAGTCTCGTCCCACATTGAAAGTTGAGAGTTAGAATGAGAGGGGATGGAGGTATATATATGTACCCCATCCTCCCTTAACTCCCACTCCTTACTTTAAACTTTATTTCTTATTCTTATTCTTATATTAAAATGAAGTAAAGTTTGATAAGTTTTATATCCCTACATTTATATTGTAGTGGATGAAGGAAGTTTTATAGAGATATAAAATTTCTCATGTTTTTTTCCACTTCATATTAAAATGAAATGGATATAAAAAGTGATATGTAGAAAAAGTCTATACATATCATGTTTTTTTTTAAATTTTTATTAGTAAAAAATATTATAAAAAAATAATTTTTTTTTTTAATTTGGGAATCCGTTGGGTCAACGTGTCGACCCGAACCTGTCAACCTGTGAATTTTCGGGTTAGGGTTCGTGTCGACCAACCCTGACCGTTGACCCGGCGGGTCGAACCCGTCGACCCGGCGGGTCCGACCCGTGGCCACGCCTATGTGTACTGATAAATCAGGGAACTGTGTTAAGATATATGTATGAACCATTACTTTATCTAATCGTTCATAAATGTTATCAATAGGATTTTGGCTCTTCCTCCACGTAATTGGACTACCTGTACAAGGAATCGTATGAACCTCTAATTCTTCCACAATCCGTTGAATACGCAGAAATCTACTAGCCTTTGGAATTAGTCCTCCAATTTTGTCAGAACCTAATTCAATTTCATTGAAGTCTCCCATTATCAAACATGGGAGAGATTGGTTATGGATGACAATCAATAACTCATTCCAGAACCTATTTTTATCTATTTGATTCGACGGAGCATAAATGAAAGTAATAATAAAACTAAAGTTATCAGTTTTAACCCGGTAAATAATGTACTTATCTGATGCTGAGATTTGTTGAAATGATTCAGTAAATTTAGAAGTCTTAAGTAAAATCCATAAACCTCATTTTGTTCCTATTGAGGCAATATGATGAGCATTGTTAAAACCTGCTCTAATATAAAGGGATTGAGTTGACGGTTCAGTAAACTTGGTTTCTTCAAGGACTAAAATATCGAGTTTATTTCTTTTTTGAACATAAGATAAATCTTGGCACATGTTAGATTTTCTCACACCCCTGATATTCCAATATGCGATATTCGTCATTTAATAAAATTGTTTATACATACCCGCTTTGTGAGCATTTCTAAAACATATAACATGACTAACAATATAGAGTAACCATTATCAAATCTATAAGGATATTTCGAATATCTCAAAGATAATAGAAATTTGAACTCATAGCTATTGGGATTTTGCACATCTTTCCAAAACCGTGTCTAAAGATACAATATGATTCTTCTTTTGATCACTCTTATTGTACAGATGTTGCTAGTTTAATATTTTATTTCAGAAACTTCTTGATGAAGGCGGCACAAACAGTAAAGAGTGTGCATAGTTCCATGAATATCACTACTACATTTAAGAGAAAAGAGGGCGGTTGGTGGGGGCGGTTTGATAAGGTGGCGGTTTTTGCAGTGGTTTAGGTGGATTTTGAGAATTTAGAATAGGTTCGGTTTATGGAGGCGGTTTAGGCAGCGGTTTTGATATCAGAGGTCTATGGAGGCGGTCTATTGTTATTTTGGAAGCGGTTTAGTAAAGTGAGAAAACGTATAGCGGCGGTTCACCAAAGCCCGGGTAAAGTAACATCTTAGAGGCAACAATTCATGGGTTTGGCGGGCTCACTAATTCCGGCCCGCCCTAATTTCACCAAAAAAAAATTAAAACGCCCGCGCGGAAAATAAAAAAGGGGATTTAGGGTTTTGGGTTCGGGGTTTCGATCATTTGGGGGAAAACAGAAGGGTTAGGTGATTAGGGGTTTTAAGGGATGAGCGACTCAAACGATTAGGGGTATCTAGTTGGGGAAGGATTAGGGTGAACGATTTAGGGAAATTTGGGAGTTTGAGGGATGAGCTAGTAAAAAAATTTCTGGAATTTGACTTGTTGAAGTAAATCGATTTGGGGGAAGGATTAGGGCGAAGCAATTTCAAGCGATTCCAAGTTGAAGCAATTTCAGGTGATCTATCCAGCTTGTCCTTTTCTTTTCTTCTAAGATGAACTGGATATTTGTGCATCTTATGTAATTTTGCTTTTTGTTATTTTGCATGGTAACTCGACTTGGGGGAACGAAGTTGAAGTAAAGCGATTTGGGCGAAGGAATTTTAAATGATTCTAAGTTGAAGTAATTTGAAGCAATCTCAGGTTATGGAAAGCTTGTCCTCTTAGTTTGTAGTATGATGAACTCGAGAATTTTGCATTTTCTGTAATTTTGCTATTTGTTATGCTTTTCTGGTGGCTGTCTTTGTTTGTTTTTCTTTTTGATGGTGCGTTCTGTGTTGCTTTTATTGTGGAGGTGTTCCTCATCTGTTATTTTTATGGTGGAGGTGTTCTTTATCTGGTTGTTAGTTTTTAGGGTGAAGGTGTTCCTCATCTGGTGGCTGTCTGTAGGCTGATGGCTTTTGATTTTCAAAAAATGTTATTGAATTTGTTTTTTTTTTATGTTCCAATTGAACAAGCATATGTGAATATAACCATCATCTTCCAATAAGAACCAAAGGTCCTTCTGGATTAATCTCCTTGCAAGAGAAGCCAAGAATGAACAATTATGCTATATTTAGTTTATGACTGTTCTGAGAAAATGATTCCTTTTTATTAAGTCATTAAACTCATCAGGGTATTGTGGACACCAGCAGAAATTTTCCTCTTCCTCATAAAGGATGTTGGACTTGAAAACATAAACTAAAACAAAAAAGGTTAATATATAAGTGGATTTTTTAGGGGGCCTTTAGTGAAATATCCATAAAAATGTGCTAAATTAGAGGAGTATCCATATATTTGAAAATTTTGCAAAAGTGTCCATCCCCCTTGCCCCCCACCTCAGTGCCCCCCAGGCCCCCCTCACGTGTCCAGTTTTTTTTTTTTTTTTTTTTTTAAATTTACATGTGAGAAGTTTCAGATATGCAACTATAACCCATTGTTATGCAAATATAATATTATGATATGCAAATATAATATTATGTTATGCAAGCTTAAACAACCTTACGGAAAGAATATGCACACGCATTTGTATTATAAAATTGCATTAATATATCTTATTTGCACATAAACATATCACTCTAACATTGATTGACCTAAGATGCTTTTAAAATTGCATTAATGTCAACTTCGATGTTGCTGACACTGACATTCCTGACACCGTTGACACTGACATTATTGACATTGCTGGCACTACTCACACTGTCACCACCAACATTGCGAACACCACTAACATTTTTCATATCAGCGTTGACGGTGATGTCGGCTGACGCCGACATCGGAGATGCTGACACTCATGTTGGCTGACGATAATGTCGGCTAACGCCGACATCGGAGATGCTAACGCTGATGTCAGCTGACGACGACGTCGAAGATGCTTTTTTCCGTGTCAGAAGCACTGACGTTGACATTGTTGATACCGACATCAGAGATGCTGGCACTTACGTTGCCGACGTCAACATAGGAGATGTTGATGCTGACATCAGAGATGTCGGCTGGCACCGACATCGATGATGCCGAAGCTGCTAACGCCGACGTTAGGGATGTTTTTTTTCGTGTCAACGCTTCTTTTTTTCGTGTTAGCACTGACACTGACATTGTCGACACTGACATTCGACATGCTGATACTGCTGACGCTGACATCAGAGATGTCGGCTGACGCCGACATCGGAGATGTTGTTCACACCGACATTCTTGACACCGTTGACACTGACATCGAAGATGCAGATGCCAACGTCGAAAATGCTTTTTTTCGTGTCAGCAGCACTGACGTTGACATTGCTGATGCCGACATCGATGATGCTGACATTGATGCTAACATTGCTGACATCAGCATCGAAGATGCTGACAACCTGACACTGCTAACGTTGCACATTTGAGATGCTGACACTGATGTTGATGTTGCTGACGTCAACATCAGAGATGTTGACGCTACTGACGCTGACATCGGAGATGTCGGCTGACGCCTGTTGTGAGCCTAACTTGCCATGTTTTATAGTAACTTTTATATCATTTTTTGCATACATTTCATTCATTTGGGCTAAGATAGTACATAATCTATGTAGTTTATGCTTATTTGCCAAATTATGGAATCTACACTAGTTTCTGTCTAAATTTGGAGAATTCGAGGCAATTTACAACAGTTTGGAGAAAGGAAGAAAAGCTCGAAAGTTAACTACAGAAGTCCACGGTCAAGAAGCAGCGGAACCAGGACAAATCAAGCTGGAAGCAAGGAAAAATCGACTCGACAACATCAAGTCGATATCGACTACACCTTGTCGATATCGAGTACCACTAAGTCGATTTCCAGCAAGCTGCCCAGAATCGACCAAGGAAAGCTGAGAAGAGTTAGTTGATATCGACTTCCTTTAGTCGATATCGAGTTGACCACATATCGAGTCAGAGACACCAGACATCGACAAGTGAAGCTGGGAGCAGGAGCAGGTTAGTAAATATCGACAAGAATTGGTCGATATCGAGTAAACACCCAAGTCGATTTCCATGTCCAGAGCCGAGATCGACGAAGCTGAGCACTGGGAAGCCGAGCAAAAGTCAGTCGATGTCGAGGAAAATTCCTCGATATCGAGGATAACCCAAGTTGACATGTGTTCTGTTGGCCGACATGGAGTTGCTGAGCACAAGACGAAGGAAACGCTAGTCGATGTCGAGGAGAGGCTACTTGATATCGAGTACATCTCAGTGGCGGATTCCGAGATATTCGAATATCTTGTTAAGTTTCTATCACGAAGCCGATGGTGATATTTTCGAGGCCAAATTCTATCCACATCCATCAAGAGCTATCAAGTAAAGGGAGAAGATATTTTATCCACATTAGATATAATCCTAGATTTAATTATTTGTTCCATTATTTTATCTTTAAGTAAGTAGATAAAGAGATATAGATATAGATAGATATTTCCTTCCTTGATAAGCAAGGGTTGGAAGCCTATAAATAAAGCCTTAGGGGCTCAATTTTAGTCATTCAATTCGAGAGACAATTAGTCACATAAAGAGAGAAGGAGAAAAGGTTGTAAGTTTGAAGTTTATTAATGCAAGTTAGTTCTTTTTCATCAAAGATGTCTACGATTGCGATGAAGAGCGAGTAGTCCACCCACTTCTAGGGTCGGGGTGAGCCCGACGGTGGCCATGTAAAGCGATGCGGTAAAGGTTCGATCTTTTTATGCAATTCGTCTTCTATCCCTATGAGCATAATTCTTTTGCGAAAGTTAAAGGTGATCCTTGTTTGTGTTATTGAAGCGAAAGTGATCTTAATACAACTTGGATTAATTATGTGAAAAGGGTTAGTAACAATTAGGGTTTATGCGAAACCCTCTATATTCCTATTTGTTAATAACGAAAGTTATTTGATGAAAAGCATGATCTTTTATGCATTTATGTGTTACTTTGCATGGTTATCGTTGTGGTGTTGAAACCTTGATCTTGGAAGTCTTCTAGTTTATTGAGTTAATTCTGATTCAAAGTTTTTGCATTCGTTTTAAGTTTCTACTCTACTCGATATCGACCAAAACTGGTCGACATCGACTTCTGACTTTTGATCGACGAGATCGCTGTAGTTTCTGGTGTGCAGGTACCCGAGATCGACGAAGGCTTTACTCGATATCGAGTAAGAGCTCCTCGATATCGACCATCATCCAGGAGCTGCTGCTGCTTTGTTCGACTTGTCCGATCTTCTGTCGACTAACCCTAGTCGAGATCGAGCAACTGTGGTCGACTTCTGCTGTGAGATTTTCCGCTACCTAGGATCCGCTGACACGCTTCCTCGTGGATCGATCCTGACTTCCCACTGCTACATCAGGAGGAAGTCTTGTAATCATTTGCAAGGGACGAAATCTGGTTTGCTTTGCTTTATTCATCTTTTAATTTGCATTCTCGATTTCCTCCTACAACAAACTGGCGCCGTTCCCGGGGAAGCAATCATTCGCGCCTTAGGTATTTAAATCTCACGTTTTCTTTGAGATACTTTGCAGGTATATGCGCCGTTCTGGTCAAACACCTGAGTTTGACGCCTTAGACGAACCGGAGCGCCTTATACACGTCCACGCTAAACTGAAAAGAGCCATGGCGGCCGCAGAGACACATGAACAGCTGATTGAGAGGCTTCAGAGGGAACTAGCCGCTAAAGATACTGCTCTCACCGCTGAGAGAGCACGCACTACACAGGAAGCTGAGCGTGCGAGGCAAGCAAAAGCCGAGCTTGCCCAATACCCTACAACTGCAGAGGATTACATGCACCTGACTCTCGTCGTGCCTGAATCGGCCATTCTAATCCCTGAGAATAACTATGAAATTCGCACTCCTTCCCTTATTCAAATTAAAAATAATGCTTTTTTGGTAGATTTAATGAATGTCCTCTTCAGCATATTACCAACTTTACTGATATGTGTCATACTCTTGCTAAAGGTACCACTCTGGAATATATCTTGATGAAGGCTTTTCGTTGGTCCCTAGTTGGCCCAGCATTGAAGTGGCTGGAAGGACTGAAACCACGATCCCTCACGACCTGGGCTGAAGTAAAGCAGGAATTTCTCAACAAACTCTTTCCTCCTGCCAAGATAGCGCTCTTTCGCCAAAAGATTACAACTTTCAAACAGAAACATTAGGAGCCGCTGGGAAAGGCATGGGAACGATTTAAGGATCTACTGCGATCCTGCCCTACACATGGACAACAACCTTGCGTCGTTTAGGAGATCTTCTTCAATTCTCTTGACCTTGCTGCTAAGGATAGGATCAACACATATACTCATTATGAGTATCTGACAATGCCGCCAGCTGACGCATGGGCTGCCCTCGACAAGCTGACCAACTATGACAACAAGTATGGGACTCCAATCAACTATGAGGAGAATGCCTATGTGACGGGATGAAAATCGTTGATTCCCATTCAAATAGTTCCCACTCTCACAAATTAGTATAATTGGCAAGAAAGGGGTCGAACCCTCGGGAGATTTAAGATTTCACAATGCAATTTGATCACCAACAAGTAACAAAAGTGGGAAAAGATGCGACTTTTAAATAAGAACAAGTAAAGTAAAGTAAAGATGGAATTTTGTTGTAAAATCAAGAGTAGAGAACGGTTCCACCCACGAATTCTTTGACATTGGTTGGCTTATCGATCATCGAATTCTTTTCAAGCTATTAACTTTCCTACAAATTCCTCTCGTCTTGGTTTATATGGATTAAAAGTCCTACGAGTCCAATTAATCCCTTACACCTCAATGCAATCATAACACGGTTAAGATTTAACAAGGAGATAGCACAATATCCCAAGAACTTGAGCACATAAATAACACCAATTAAACACGGTAAATCGATGTTTAAGATATATGTCAACTTCCTACATAATCATGCTTCAAACACGGAATCCACAATCTTATGCATGCTACTATAGAAATAACGCAAATACGAAAGCATTAAATCTTAGCACGAAATCAATATTATCAAGTCGGCCAAGCAAGATAACATCAATAACATAACAATAAGCACAAGGAAGTTGAAGGAATTATAATAGAGGAAAGATAACTTGAATTAAAAACTCACAATTCACCAACCAAGTCTCCGAAAACGTAGGTGAAACACTAGGAAAATTAGCCGCTCATGGCTACCTAAGCTCTCTTCTCTTCTATGGTGATTGCTCCAATTGAAAACTTAATTAAACTAAGCCTAGAACATCCTATTTATAAACCTAATGTCTTCCATAAAAGGTAGATAAAAGATAGATAAAAGATAGAAACTTCCTAAACAAACTAGATAAAAGATAGAACTTTCCTAAATTAATTCAGCGTCAGATTCCGCTGGCAGCGAGAAATTTCCGCTGGCAGCGAATGGCCTTGATTGAGCTTCTGTTGGATTTCCGCTACCACCTCGCTGGCACACTCGCTGGCAGCGACTTTCACGCCTTAGAGTTTTCTCGAGCTTCTCCGAGTCCTTCCTTTCCGCTGGAGCGAGCCGCTGAATTCGCTGCCGCGAGACGCGCCTTCCGCTGGAGCGAGTTCATCCATCCACTGGAGCGAGTACCCGAAGCTTCGTCGTCCTGGGGATTCTCGCTGGCAGCGGATTTTTCCGCGGCAGCGGACGTCTCGCTGCAGCGAGATTAGTCGCTAGCAGCGGACGTTGCTTGCCCTTCCTTTGTCGCTGGCTCCTCCTCTCGCTGGCTCCTCCTCTCGCTGGCTCTCTCTTCCCGCGGGCTCTCTCTCTCGCTGGCTCCTCCTTTCGCTGGCTTGCCGGGCTCCAGGATTCTGGTTCTACTCGCTGGCAGCGACTGTATCATTCGCTGGCAGCGACTGATGCCCAGAAGCTCGATTCTTCATTGTTCTTCCCTCTTTCTTTCTCTTCTCCTTTCTTTCTCTTCTTAGCTTGATTTCTTGACTTCACTTGGCCATGTTTAACAGCTTTCCCTTGCTTTCCACCATGTCGGATCTACGATTCTGCACAATTCAACCGAAATAGCGTAGATTCCGAACTTTTCCACAAAAAGAGTTTTATCTAAATTAACACTAAAACATGCATATTCTACAATGTAAATGCAACTAAATTATCCTATAATGCCCATTAGAAATGTGCATTATCAAACTCCCCCACACTTAACCTTTTGCTTGTCCTCAAGCAATGCAAAATAAAGAAGAACAAAACCATCATCCCACACATATAATCTTCAAGCACTAACCTTGTCAAAAGCAACATCAAAGTGGAGGAGCCAGGAACATGAAAGCTAACATCCTAGCAAGTATATGAACGATTCAAAATAAGGCACATATCATCCAACCTCACCGGGATTATGTATTTGCTCTCACTCTCATTGTGTTTAGGCTTAATAATATATCTCTCAACTCAATCCAAAATGCAAAGAGCTACATAGAAATTGACACATATATCACATATTCTCCACCGCGAATGCCATCACTCACAAGCAACATCAAGAGGTCTTTTATCAAGGTTGTAATGGGGCTTGGTAAGGAATCAAGGGCAAGGAGAATTTATGGTCATGTGGTGCTCAAAATCCGGGAATCAAGATCCTAGAATATCAAACATCAACCATGCACTCTCTCAAAAACATCATCTTAAACTCAAGCTCTCACAACAACTTTACAAAAGACATTCATTTCTCAACCAAAGATAATTTCCAACTCTCACATTCATAATGAAAATAAAAGGCTCAAACTCATGCTTTTTTTTTTCTTTTTTTTTTCATTCATTCATTTTTTTTAGAGCCAAAACAATAATGCACAATGTGAGGAATAAAACTAAAATTACATACTCATCCAAACTTGTAACTTTCTCAATAAAATCTCTTTTCCACTCAACCAAATCAATCATTCACCAACTCTAATCCTAATTCCCGGATAGGGTAAGGCTCATCATCGGCTAGGATAAAATTTTGTGGAGCTTCAAAGAATAGGCTAAGGCTCAAATTTGCTACAAGCAAAGGACACATATGTAGGGTGGATATGGATAATAATATGGCTAAGAAAATCATGCCTCTATCATTTGAAACTCATAAGAAATAGACATATAAATTCGGCCTCAAATATAGATAACAATGGCAATCTCAAGAGGTAAGTGCATAAGGAGAGTATAATGTCACACAAGAAAGAAAAAGAGAATAAATATGATGAAAATCCCTTATAAGGCCAAAATTTCTCACTAGGACAAGTTTTGTTGGATTTCAATGATGCCAATAAGAATCATACTTGCTCAATTAAACTAACAAGTCATGCTCCAATAAAAATTAACACAAGTATGTGACAAGATTAGCCAATTCAAACATATCATGGGACTTATAGGTCAAGCTCAAAAACTCAAATAAAATAGAGGACAATTAAGGCAAGATGGGTATTTGAATAATACATGAATGCAATGCATGGTAATTTTGGGTTTTTGATTTTTTTCAATTTTTTTTTCTTTTTCTAATGCAATAAAAATGCTAGAAATAAACATGATATGCATGTGAAAATTTTAAATATGACCTAACTAATGCAATATGTATACTAAACCCCTCCCCCACACTTGAATATTTCATTGTCCCTAATGAAATAAAGACAACAAAAATTAAAAAATTGAAATAGGTGAGGGAGAAGGAAACTCACGAGCTCAATGTGGTGGTGGAAATTGGGTTTGCCACCCAAAGGGGGCCCAAGCGTTGAATTGGACCATGATCTCCTCGTGATTCTTTCGTTGTTGCTCCATGAGGATGTTATGGTTCTCCGCAATTTGTCGGTCCGTGGCATCTTGACGCTCGGTGATTTGACGGAAGACACTCTCAAAATAGCCATGAGAGGGAAATCCATCATAAGACTCGCCATGGTATCCGCCATGTGAAGAACTAGCTCCCCCGCCATAAGACATTTGTGGATGGAATGTCTCAACTTGCATTACTGGCTCATACTCCATCTCCGTCGGTTCTTCATAAGGCTCCTCATTAGCATCTCCTTCGTTGGCGTTCGGAGGTGGGCCCAATGGTGGAGCGTCGGATGGAATATATAAATCGACGGGGGACGGACCGGTGGGAAGTGGACGAGGGAGTACCAAAGTGTGGGACTTGTTGACCCCGGCATACCAAATGAAGCACCCCACATAATCACTTTCCCTCACGATGTTAGCCTTCTTTAGCGAAGCCAAATTGAGCCTATAGTTGTCCGAACAAGGGACATAGGCATTCAAATCAATGTCGAGCTCCAAAGCAAGCAAAGTAATTAAGCCTCCAAAGCCAATCTTCACCTCTTCCTTCCTTGAATGTTTCTTTGTAGCCTCGCCACAAGCGGCAAAGAATAGTTCTACCCAATCCGGCGTCTCATGTGCTTCGGGCAATAACCAAGTCATCCAAGCCCAACTTCCCTTGGAAACCTTGTTGATCTCGGCATGCCCGAAAAAAGTGTTGTTCAAGACCTTGTGGCAAAGTCTAAGAGAAAGGTGGACGATGCTATAATTGTAGTCATTGTCGGAGGTCATGACCTTTTGTGTGACTTCAAACCATCGTTGTTGAGGGGTGGAGCGACGAGGCAATTCAGACCAACGGGCGGAGGGATTGCCCGTGATTCCAAACACATTATTCAATTTTTCAAAAGTCATAGCTTGATTTGCCCCACCCAATCGAAAAATAAAACTATCCTCACTAGCCATTGCAAAGGTAGCCAAAAACTCCCTAACCAAATCCGGATAAGTGCGGACACACTTGTCTACCAAACCATCAATATCTCCAATGCCCATAAATGTCCGCACACTATCCTCGAGTCCCAATAATCTCAATGTGGGGATATCAAAAAATTTCGTCGAAATATACCGACGAGCATCAAGATCGTCCCACCTAATCCTTTGAGCTCTAGTCAATCCTCTAGGCCTAACCATCGGAGGAGAAGCCATAATAATTAAAATCAAAGGATGAAGATCAAGAACTCACAAAGAAGTCGACTCACTGCAGGATTTTTGCTGGTAGCGAATGAAATCCCGCTGGCAGCGACTCAGATCAGGCCGGGGAAGCTGCGCTTTGGGTGAGACTCGCTGGCAGCTGTAAAGGCTCGGATTTTCAAATCCTATTTTTTTCGGAAAAAGGAAATTAAAAATGAATTTAAATCGAATTAAAAGCTCGTTTAGCAGATTCTGACCGTAATATAAAATTTAACGAACGATTTCCATCCTTTCACCTCGAAAATTGAAAATAATTATCAGATGATGATATCCTTGTCTATTTTAAAAATCTAATTGATCGAGGAAGCAAGAGTCGGGAAAACTAACATTCAGAAACTAATTTCGGGATTCAAAATTCGCGTATTTGGAATTTATTTCCGGGTAAATGTTTACCCATTTTCACACTCTACCATCACCAACCCCCTCACCATACCACTTGGAAGGTTACCCCGTCATTCACCATTCACCATCATCACCTGCTCCCTCCTTCACACGCTTCACCATCACTCCCGCCTTCTCTCGGCTTCACCGTTCCCTCCCCATCACCATGATGCTTCATCACCAACTTCAATCTCTCCATCTCCATCTTCATCGCCACCATCGGCGTCACCATCTTCGATCATAATCTCCATTGCCGCCACCGATTCCTCGTCCCTCCTTCCACCTCGAAGCCACCAGCGGTAGCAGCAGTACCCCTCGGAGCCACCAGGAGCAGCCACCCGAGCCACCGCAGCTCCGACAACCTCCCTTGTCCCCTGTTCCCACAACCAAGGTTGTCGCCCGATTCGTTCTCGAAACAAACTTCCGGTAAGCCGTTCTCACTTGTTTTCGATCGGAATCACCCCCGAGCTCTTCAATCACAATCACCCATGTCCGACGCAGGTACGACGAGCCATCGCGGGCCACCGACAAAGCCCAGGACTCCATTCGAGAGCTCCGAAGTCGCGAACACCTCGGTGAGCTTCGTTCATTTCATTTGTTTCGTTCGATCCTTTGTTTCATATTGTTATTGGTCGGGAAGAGAGGGTGAGCTGAGTGCGGGACGATGGGGTGTGCTCGAGAGCTCCGGCGAGCTCGGGAGCGGCGAGGTCGTGAGCGTGAGCTGCGTATGCGAGGAGCGAGGTTCAGGCGAGTGAGCAACTGGGCAGTGAGCGAGACCGGAGACAGCGGCGTTGAGGTGCTGAAACGAGCAGCCGCCGGCGAGCCTTCTTCTCCGATCGGTGTCGAGCGGCGTCGCGAGGAGCAACGGCCGGGAGCTGCCTCTGCGTTCCAATTTGATGAAGAAGAAGAAGCGGGCGGGTCCCTCCCTCCATGCCCAGTCAGCGTGGGGCATGCCCAGTCAGCGCGGAGCCCACCTCTTTTGTTATTAATTTAAGCAAACCGGGTTGAGAGTTTATATTGCGGGTTCGGTTTGGTTCGGTTCGGGTTTAACCGTTTACTTATCTAATTAGTTAGTGGTGATTAAAATAAAGATAAAATATTATTTTGGGAGAATTATAAAAAAAAAGGGGGGTTGGTTTATTAAATAAAAATGGTCGGGATATTAGGGGATTTGAAAATAATTTATAAAGGTGTTTAATAAATGGTATTTAAAATATCATATAATACTATTGAGATTTAAAATATATTATTGGGACTTAAAGATTTGTAAAGAATTTGGAAACGAATTTTAAGATTGGAAAGTAATCTAATAAATAGATTTAAAAGAGAATTTGGCGAGTATTTTCAATGGTCGGAATACTTAACTATCTAACTGGGATTCGAAACGGTTTTGAAACTAACTTGGGAATAAGACTTATTCGATGACTAACTAGCATGATATTATGATCGTTTGACTAACAGTATGATATGTATGACTAATAGCATGACTTGTGATGAATTATTATATGAGATTAAATGTTGGATAATTATGACGATCTAGTAGGATTTTATATCACACAAATTATGTCTTATGATTTTGATGAACCGTTGAGGTATATGCTGAATTGATGTATATGAACTTGCGGAAATTGGTTGAATGATTTATGGAGAACGATGTGGTCTTGGAGAGCGGATGATGCGATGAAATGACTTTCATAATAGGTTACTTGTTCTATTGATTGAGGTGTGTTTGAGTGCTTAATAGTTGGATGTAAACTTATGTGTATTGTCATTATGTACTTAGGTGATACTTTGTGATCGTGACAACTGTGTGCTGGATTCTTCTTTTGTCGATCTCCTAGCCAGGTAAGTACCTCCGGGGCTTACTCAGTAACCAGTACCTCCTGCCTGATGTGTCATATAGTATGTAGGTGTTGCATATGCATAAGAGCATCTCATGTAGTATCATGCTTAGGAATTGCATTTACGAATGAGCATCCTTATTCTGTATGCGTTTGAATACAGAACGGCCGTTATCTGTGAGTCCTAGAGTCCTTGCTAGGGTCATAGGGCAGCCCAACTTCATCGGGTGTTGTCCTCCTCGAGTCATTTATATATATCACGAGATACGAGATGGGCATGAGATATGATATGATGATGAGATATGATATGATGATGAGATTCGATATGATTGTAACATCGAACTGGCCAATCTCCACCCTATCTGTAAGCGGGGTGGTGGTAGAAGAGGGATATACCACTTGGTATTCTTTGTTAAGGCCTTACTTAATATTATGCACATATGAATTAGGAACATGATAGTGTGGTTAATATTCCAGTAATGCATGAAGGCATCCTTTATTCTAGGTATAGGCTTATTATATGTCCTCAGCGCGGTCAGAGGACCCGCGGGCGGACTCTTGGCCTGACTTGGTGGTATAGTTTCAGGTACCCGATACACTACTTGATTTTGTGCTGTTATGACGGGGTCTATTCATATGGCGGAGAGTGAGTGTTGAAATTTGACTTCACCAGATTCATGCTTTTGGGATTCTCCCTACTTATACTCTGTTTTGACCCGGCTCTGCCGTGGAACTGGTTGTATCATTTTCAGAACTTATGCCCTTGCATGATAAAGGATTTCTCGCGTTGTAGACTTAGGACAGGTACAGGGGTTTACCCCGGGGTCTCCAACGGACCTTCCAGATTTGGGTGCGAAATCCCACTTTAAACTACAACCCTTCGGTTTCAAACCTTCAACCTGTACTCGGAGCGCAAGATCCTAACGAGGGGTTTCATCCCTCGAAACGTAACTCGGGAATCATAATCCTGGGCCGTTACAAAGGTGGTATCAGAGCTGAGGTTTCGCAATCCGAGTACAATAGGTTGAAGAGGTTTTGAAAATCGCCCAACATTTTCAAATGGTTTTGGAAAATATTTTATAAAGGGCAAACTGAATTTAATTGGACTTAAAACCACAAATGAATAAAGGGGAAATAATCTCGTGGGTAGAGACCCAAGCGGTAGACTTCGCTTATGGATGTAGAATTCGGGGAACGGTAGGCAAAATACTAGCTTTTATTTACAGATGGGCCTAGAAGACTCCAAGGAACACCACGGAGGTTGGAGTGTTGAGTTAGGAGGCCGTGAGGTTTTGCCCCTCCGGTCAGTCGTCCCTCGAAGGACGACATAGATCGTCTCTATGCTTATGTTTATATATGTACATATATGCAATTGGACCCGAGGGCGATCCTCCTTGAAGAGGATCATATTAATCTTGTTGATTGCTTTCGTGTTGAGTGCTATTGTGCGTAGGATAGCAAACTAATCGATATGCCTTGACTTGAATCATGTGTTGAATAACCGTGCAAACGGGATAGTGGGAGAAAAACTTGTTCTTATGTAATCGGAATTCCTGTTTTGTCGAAATAGCCCTTTCATAATTCAAACCCCCTGATGGTTCTGACTCTGTCATCCTCCCAACCAAAACATCTAGGCATGTTAGCAAGGGTCGAGAAGCATCCTCTCCCCTGTTTAGAGTCTTGTTTCGTATCCCACCATCGATGCTTCTATCGAGTCTCGTACCTGTGATTGGGGTCTTTCACGGGGAATTTGGGTCGGTCAACTAAATACCTTCGGAAATCGTGTCAGGTGTGAGGGTTACCTGAGTATGTTAGCGGGAGTGAGGATTTAAATCGTTTCGAGATAGAAGTGAGTTGTCTTATGGAGTCATCCCTTTCGATCATCGTAATGGCCAATCATGTCTTCTTGTCACAAGAGTCCAAACACGAGTTCTACCCTCATCTATCAGAAACATCGTGAATGTCCTTGTGTCCTACCCAGCAAGTCATACAAGCGTCCCACGGGAAAACGGGGTGGTGAGTCGGTGATTGCCCTTAGATAATTCTGTCAAGTTATAATGATAGTCTCCTTGTGATTTCATGAAATTGTATATTGGTATAATTCAGCATGAATTGCTTGGTACCTTGCATGGTTGCACTTATGAGTAGATGTATGTGTCGTATGTATTGAATCCCCATGATTACCGTCTCCCTATGAACTAGGTTCATGATATTGTGCTCAACTCTCGTTGTATGTTAAAACATGAATTGGATGACTTAGCATAACAGATGAACCTCATTGGACCTCATGACTATGTACATGTTTAATAAGTATTGCTAGTATCATGTAGGATATATGCCTCCCAGTTATAAGCCCTCATATGATTGTGTGACGTCTTAGTCTTACTATGTGAATATGGATGTATGTGATGAGATAGTTGCTATACCAACCCTGCATGAACTGCCCATACCCTCAGCATGATTTTTAGGGTGCATGTTAGCATGCTTGCCTCAATCTCACAATATTATGACTTGCTTATGTGTGTATCTAAATTGAGTGATAAGTCATTCATATGATATCCTGTGATGTTTGCTAGGTCTTGCATAACTTATGCCATATATGTCCCATGTCAGTCTGTGCATACATGTTCCTAGTCTCTCAAGTATGATTGGTGAATGAAATGATAGGTTGCTAGCTTGTTCTGCGCACACATAAAGATGATTATATGAACATGTTATGAATGCATAAATCGATATCCCTTGAGATAGGTGCATACTAGTGTGAAATAATGTGATGATATCTCTTGATTTTTATGTGCTTGGGTAGTTACGTGCCACAATTATAAGGGCATCGTTGTAACTCTCGGGTTAGGATCTTCTCCTTGGTCTCGTCGTCCCTAGTCCTGGTCCATGTCTGAACTCTTAAGGAAGTTGTGTCGTCCGCCTTTGTCTCTCCCCTATCTCCGTCACTTCTAACCCTTGCAATCCTTCGATGAGCGCCGACATGCAAGAAAGGACCGACGACCAAGTGGCACCATAGCAACGTAACGGAAGTGTGATGGGTCCATGACCCATAGACCACAGGACTGACGTCGCCAGAAGTATACAAAGGACGAACACATTTGAAAGATGGTAGACGTGTACGTGATTCTCTTAGATGACTCAAGGAAGGACGTTCTTAATTCAAATCGTGGATTCTTCTATACTAATCGGAATTGATGTTTTGCGATAGGCCTAGAATTGACATAATTGAATGTGTGATGACGGATGTGCTGAATTGGTAGCAATGATTGCCTAACTAACTTGTTTCTATGACGATGTGCCTTGGTGCTTGGTATACTGACTTGTTGCTGAGTAGGTTATGGGTTATATGTCTGGTAGTGCTTCTTCTTGGGCATGAGTTGTGAGATTCTTCAGTGAGACGGGTTGGAAAGTGGCAGGTGGATTAAGGTATTCGGATTAGGTCTTTGGTCGTGTGAAATGGGGTGCATGAATGATGTTTTAGCTTGAGTAGAGCCGAGTGAGTTGGGATGTGTCGAAGATAGTGGTTCGTGAGTATAGATGAGGTTCCAGGTAGGTCTTAGGTGGGGAGTGAGGCTAGTATGTCGAGATTTTGAGAGAAATGTCCTAGTGAGAAGTGGTAGTCTAGGCAGGTAGTGTGTGCGGGTAGTATAAGATAGTGGTTGGGTGAGGTCTAGACTAGCTTCTTTAGGGTGATCTTGAGATCGAGTCTGGGTAGAGGTAGTTAGGATAGTTCTAGAAGCAGATGGGCGAGCTAGGAGTTGATTAGGGGATTCTTGAAGGGAGGTGTTGTGAGACAGATTGGTGTGCCAAGGAAGGTGTCTAGATAGTCTAGGAGCGGATCGTGGGCGGAGTCGAGGATGATCGGTTAAGGAACGTCTGATGAATCGTAGAATTTGGGACTAGGTGGTGTGTGCTGTGAGTGGGAGCAATTTCGGTAAGGGATGAGGTTGAGGAATTTCCAAGGAAGAGTAGTATGAGGTTGCTTGGGAAACTATCGATCGGGATATTAGGTTGTTCATTTCAGGGTTGTTCGTGTGATGAGTATTTGGGGTTATTTAGGTAGGATTGGTAATGCTTGGGGAATTTATGAGTGAAGGATCTCTAGATGCGTTGTTGGAGGATTTTGGCATAATGAATGAATCGAGATTTATGAGTGGAGTTCATTGTGGCTATTGAGGTAATTGAGGATGTGAGATGAATCTTCAAGGAAATGCTGGTAGTTATGCAATGATGTAGTTTAGATTCCTAATAAGACTGTGGGTTTAAGGTTGAGATAGAGAGATTATGCGCATGGATTTGGGAACTAGGCAAAGCAGAAGGTATTGAGGACGCTAGAGAGATTTTTGAAGGTTGGTGAAGTTGCAGTGCTTAGGAAATTCGGACGAGGATGTCATAGGAATTCGGTGAAAATGATGATCGGTACATAAGGGATTAAGTGGTACATATTTCAAAGTTTAAGGAAGCGCGATCTGAGGCAATTTGGAGAAACATGCGGAGTTGAGGGAACTAGTCATGGTAGAGTATGCTGGGAAGAGGATCTAGAATGGGTCGGCTTGAGGGTCATGGTGATTCGTGGTTGGGAGTACCACTAGTTGGGATCTGCGTTAGAATTGGTCAGGGGTGTCAGGTGTGAGATGGTCAGCATGACTTGGGTCCTTAGAGGTGGATGGTTAGTGAGAGTGGTTACTGGCGTGGGAAGTATGATTGGGTTAGCAAGTTGATTCGACATGTCTCTTTGGGGGATGATGTTCAAGTGGAGTCTTGGTAGTAGATCGAGTTGTTCAGCTTGTCGGAATGAGGGAATTTTGTGATTTGGGAACTCCGAGAGATAGTTTTAAATAGTCGAGTGGAAGGTAGGACTTGAGATCGGGATGTCGAAGTGGATTGACTCTTAGATGGCTTGATGACATAGGAGTTGAGATACCTAGTAGTTGGTTTGGGTATTCGGCCTAGATTGCAAATAGTTATGAGGCTAGAAGGGTTATTTGTGAGCAGGATACAATGATGCCTAGAACTGGTAGTGGATTGAGTTGGTAGACCTCGGTGAAGTTGGTCTTAGTGAAAGGGATGGTGAGTAGTGGTCGTGTCTCATCATGATTGGTAGTGTAAGGCAGATTCTCCTGAGATAGTGATCTAGTGTATACTTTACTTTGGGGTCAAATGTTGTGCGAATTCTATGTTATAGACGATGTTGATTCTCTGATGTGTTGTCGTTGACAATAGGGAACTATTAGTACTAACATAGTTATCCCTGAACTCGATTGAATGCTACTGTACGGAAACAGTTGTTTGCCTCTAATGCAATGACGCTTGGTAGTTAGAATGACTATGATGTACTTATCTGATGGATATAACGTGCTTATATGATTGATATGGTGTGTAACTTCCGTGAGATGGTGTGATAAATTCTACCATATATGATACGATGCTAGAAATGATATGTTATGCTATGTGGCTATTCTTGAGGTGATTATGTTATGCTATTAGACGTGAGGTGCTATTGTTATTCGGTATATATACATGATGCTTGATGATGGAAATGATAGAAATTGAACTGTTGAACCTTGATAATGTCTTAGAACCTAGGAAGAGAATATGGGATTAGCCTTTAGAATTGGATGGTAGGATGAATAGAGAGGTTAGGAATGCTTTTAACTAATGCCGAACTTGAAATTTTGAACGGTGTTTTAAAGAGGACGTTGTGATATTTTGAGTTATGATATGACCGAGGAGTCGGAGTAAGGATGTGGTAGGGGCCCATATCACATTCTTACTACGGTCTAATGGGGATATTATGATCATGACAACGCTACTGTGAGGATCTCATAGGGGCACTTATGAGATACTTACGGGATCAATGACATGATCCTTGAACTCAACAATTTCAAACTTCATCCCCTATTTTAAAATAATTTTAGTCTCGGGGACGAGACTTGTTTTTAGAGGTGGATGATGTAAAGGCTCGGATTTTCAAATCCTATTTTTTTCGGAAAAAGGAAATTAAAAATGAATTTAAATCGAATTAAAAGCTCGTTTAGCAGATTCCGACCGTAATATAAAATTTAACGAACGATTTCCATCCTTTCACCTCGAAAATTGAAAATAATTATCAGATGATGATATCCTTGTCTATTTTCAAAATCTAATTGATCGAGGAAGCAAGAGTCGGGAAAACTAACATTCAGAAACTAATTTCGGGATTCAAAATTCGCGTATTTGGAATTTATTTCCGGGTAAATGTTTACCCATTTTCACACTCTACCCTCACCAACTCCCTCACCATACCTCTTGGAAGGTTACCCCGCCATTCACCATTCACCATCATCACCTGCTCCCTCCTTCACACGCTTCACCATCACTCCCGCCCTCTCTCGGCTTCACCGTTCCCTCCCCATCACCATGATGCTTCATCACCAACTTCAATCTCTCCATCTCCATCTTCATCACCACCATCGGCGTCACCATCTTCGATCATAATCTCCATTGCCGCCACCGATTCCTCGTCCCTCCTTCCACCTCGAAGCCACCAGCGGTAGCAGCAGTACCCCTCGGAGCCACCAGGAGCAGCCACCCGAGCCACCGCAGCTCCGACGACCTCCCTTGTCCCCTGTTCCCACAACCAAGGTTGTCGCCCGATTCGTTCTCGAAACAAACTTCCGGTAAGCCGTTCTCACTTGTTTACGATCGGAATCACCCCCGAGCTCTTCAATCACAATCACCCATGTCCGACGCAGGTCCGACGAGCCATCGCGGGCCACCGACAAAGCCCAGGACTCCATTCGAGAGCTCCGAAGTCGCGAACACCTCGGTGAGCTTCGTTCATTTCATTTGTTTCGTTCGATCCTTTGTTTCATATTGTTATTGGTCGGTAAGAGAGGGTGAGCTGAGTGCGGGACGATGGGGTGTGCTCGAGAGCTCCGGCGAGCTCGGGAGCGGCGAGGTCGTGAGCGTGAGCTGCGTATGCGAGGAGCGAGGTTCAGGCGAGTGAGCAACTGGGCAGTGAGCGAGACCGGAGACAGCGGCGTTGAGGTGCTGGAACGAGCAGCCGCCGGCGAGCCTTCTTCTCCGATCGGTGTCGAGCGGCGTCGTGAGGAGCAACGGCCGGGAGCTGCCTCTGCGTTCCAATTTGATGAAGAAGAAGAAGCGGGCGGGTCCCTCCCTCCATGCCCAGTCAGCGTGGGGCATGCCCAGTCAGCGCGGAGCCCACCTCTTTTGTTATTAATTTAAGCAAACCGGGTTGAGAGTTTATATTGCGGGTTCGGTTTGGTTCGGTTCGGATTTAACCGTTTACTTATCTAATTAGTTAGTGGTGATTAAAATAAAGATAAAATATTATTTTGGGAGAATTATAAAAAAAAGGGGTTGGTTTATTAAATAAAAATGGTCGGGATATTAGGGGATTTGAAAATAATTTATAAAGGTGTTTAATAAATGGTATTTAAAATATCATATAATACTATTGAGATTTAAAATATATTATTGGGACTTAAAGATTTGTAAAGAATTTGGAAACGAATTTTAAGATTGGAAAGTAATCTAATAAATAGATTTAAAAGAGAATTTGGCGAGTATTTTCAATGGTCGGAATACTTAACTATCTAACTGGGATTCGAAACGGTTTTGAAACTAACTTGGGAATAAGACTTATTCAATGACTAACTAGCATGATATTATGATCGTTTGACTAACAGTATGATATGTATGACTAATAGCATGACTTGTGATGAATTATTATATGAGATTAAATGTTGGATAATTATGACGATCTAGTAGGATTTTATATCACACAAATTATGTCTTATGATTTTGATGAACCGTTGAGGTATATGCTGAATTGATGTATATGAACTTGCGGAAATTGGTTGAATGATTTATGGAGAACGATGTGGTCTTGGAGAGCGGATGATGCGATGAAATGACTTTCATAATAGGTTACTTGTTCTATTGATTGAGGTGTGTTTGAGTGCTTAATAGTTGGATGTAGACTTATGTGTATTGTCATTATGTACTTAGGTGATACTTTGTGATCGTGACAACTGTGTGCTGGATTCTTCTTTTGTCGATCTCCTAGCCAGGTAAGTACCTCCGGGGCTTACTCAGTAACCAGTACCTCCTGCCTGATGTGTCATATAGTATGTAGGTGTTGCATATGCATAAGAGCATCTCATGTAGTATCATGCTTAGGAATTGCATTTACGAATGAGCATCCTTATTCTGTATGCGTTTGAATACAGAACGGCCGTTATCTGTGAGTCCTAGAGTCCTTGCTAGGGTCATAGGGCAGCCCAACTTCATCGGGTGTTGTCCTCCTCGAGTCATTTATATATATCACGAGATACGAGATGGGCATGAGATATGATATGATGATGAGATATGATATGATGATGAGATTCGATATGATTGTAACATCGAACTGGCCAATCTCCACCCTATCTGTAAGGGGGGTGGTGGTAGAAGAGGGATATACCACTTGGTATTCTTTGTTAAGGCCTTACTTAATATTATGCACATATGAATTAGGAACATGATAGTGTGGTTAATATTCCAGTAATGCATGAAGGCATCCTTTATTCTAGGTATAGGCTTATTATATGTCCTCAGCGCGGTCAGAGGACCCGCGGGCGGACTCTTGGCCTGACTTGGTGGTATAGTTTCAGGTACCCGATACACTACTTGATTTTGTGCTGTTATGACGGGGTCTATTCATATGGCGGAGAGTGAGTGTTGAAATTTGACTTCACCAGATTCATGCTTTTGGGATTCTCTCTACTTATACTCTGTTTTGACCCGGCTCTGCCGTGGAACTGGTTGTATCATTTTCAGAACTTATGGCCTTGCATGATAAAGGATTTCTCGCGTTGTAGACTTAGGACAGGTACAGGGGTTTACCCCGGGGTCTCCAACGGACCTTCCAGATTTGGGTGCGAAATCCCGCTTTAAACTACAACCCTTCGGTTTCAAACCTTCAACCTGTACTCGGAGCGCAAGATCCTAACGAGGGGTTTCATCCCTCGAAACGTAACTCGGAAATCATAATCCCGGGCGGTTACAGCAGCGAAGGATACTCGCTGGCAACGAACAGGGTGACACCGACAAGCTCCGGAGCTGCTTCGTTGGTGGCGGCTGTGGTGGCGGCTACTATTCCGCGGGAGCGAGTCGGAGCTTCCGAGACTCCGGCGTCGTTGTCCGGATGTCGGAATTCAAAAGTTCCTTCACGAAAGTTTCCCAACTCGACCCGATCTACGCAATGGTGGAAGAATAAAAGGGATTTGGGGGATTGTGTGGTTATGTGTTGGTTGATGGGTGGTCGGAATGTGGTGAATGTAGTGTGGTTGCGTAGATCGGCTCGTCGGGAGTCGGAATCCGGTGCCGGAATTGGTTTTCGGGGTGGTGGAGATGACTATGTGGCTATGGAGGTGTGAAGCTTGGAGGTGCTCCAATGGAGGTTTAATGGGGCTTTGTAGAGAAGAGGAAGAAGATGGAGGAGGAAGAAGATGGTAAAAATGGAAGGTGGGGGATGATGAAAATTAAAAAAAAAAGGGTAAAAAGGAAAGTGGTTAAAAGTTAAGTGGGTAAAAAGGGGTAAAAGGGATTCTCAAATATTTTATTCTTTTTTTTTTCTTTCAGAAAATCCGGATGGGGCCCAGGTCATCTTGGAAGGACGAAGGATCTCGCTGCCAGCGGGTTCGGTTCGCTGGCAGCGAGTCGTGCTGTTTGACTCGGCTCCTTCTTGTTTGCTGCTGGTTGATCTCGCTGGTAGCGAATTGGGTTCGCTGCCAGCGAAAATTGCCCAGTGTTACCTTTTTTCGACTTACTCTCTTAACCCTGCAAGGTTAGCTCCACACTTCTCCGAAAAGTAATCTATCTAATAAAATAAGGAAATTTCTAGCCTAATTAGATAAATAAATAAACTAAAATTAATTAACTAATTATGAAATTGAAATTGCAAGACAAAAACATACCTCGGGTTGCCTCCCGAGAAGCGCCCTTGTTTTATGTCGTAGGCTCGACGGTATGACCCCTCAATGGGTCTCCTTTGTGGGCTCTTGGAGGTTCATCTCCTCCATGATTTTGTCGGAGAAGCCATCATAGTAGCGTTTTAGCCGGTGGCCATTTACTTTGAACACGTGTGCATTCTCCTCATCCTTGATTTCTACCGCTCCATGTGGATATATGTGCATGATGGTGTAGGTACCTCTCCATTTTGAGCGTAGTTTTCCCGAAAAAAGATTGAGGCGAGATTGGTAGAGAAGTACCTTGTCGCCTACCTTAAAGTCCTTTCTCAAGATGTGCTTGTCATGCCATGCTTTGGTCTTTTCTTTGTAAGTGATGGCATTGTCATATGCATCCCAACGAATCTCCTCTAATTCTTGAACTTGTAGCTTACGGAATTCGCCAACCTCATCTATTCTCATGTTGCACTCTTTCACCGCCCAATAGGCCTTGTGTTGGAGTTCTACCGGAAGATGACATGATTTTCCATAAACTAAGCGATAAGGAGACATACCTATTGGTGTTTTGTAGGCCGTGCGATAGGCCCAAAGAGCATCATCTAGCCGTTGGCTCCAATCTTTTCGGTTTGGTGCAACCGTCTTCTCCAAGATTCTCTTGATCTCTCTATTTGACACTTCGGCTTGCCCATTGGTTTGAGGGTGATAGGAGGTGGACACCCTATGTGTGACATGATATTTCTTCAAGAGAGCGGCCACCGTCTTGTTGCAAAAGTGGGTACCTCGATCACTAATTAATGCACGTGGAATACCAAATCTAGTGAACAAGTCCTTAAAGAATCCTGAAACCACTTTAGAATCGTCAGTTTTGGTGGCCTTCGCCTCCACCCATTTGGAGACGTAGTTCACCGCAAGTAAGATATAAAGATTCCCAAAGGAACTAGGAAAAGGTCCCATGAAATCAATCCCCCAAACATCAAAAATTTCACAAAACATCATCCTAGTTTGAGGCATCTCATTCCTAGTTGCAATATTCCCCATGCGTTGGCACCGATCACAAGATTTACAAAAAGCATATGCATCACGAAAAATCGTGGGCCAATAGAATCCCGAATCAAGTACCTTCTTAGCCGTTTTGTTTGGTCCAAAGTGTCCTCCACATGCATAAGAATGACAAAAGATAAGGACGGACATTACCTCATTATCCGGAAGGCATCGCCGAATGATTTGATCCGCACAATGCTTCCAAAGAAACGGATCGTCCCAAACATAGAATCGGGCGTTGTGGCGAATCTTGTCTTTCTTGTACTTGGGAAAGTTTGGTGGAAACTCCTTCGTGACAAGAAAATTGACTATGTCCGCGAACCATGGCCGAGGAACGTTGGCTGCCATCAAAGATAAAGGAGAAAAGGAGTCCGGACATACCTTCTGGGCAGCATCCGCTGGCAGCGAGTCGGGTTCGCTGGCAGCGAATGGAGTCAGAATGTGAGCTGGTGTCGACGACTGGAGAGGTTCGCTGGTGACTTGACTCGCTGGTAGCGGGTTGGGTTCGCTGTCAGCGAATGGTGTCCGCTGGCTTACAGGAGCGTTCGTTGTCAGCGAGTCTTCAGCACGACTTGAAACGAAGTGTAGAGTTTCGTCCGGAAATTCTCCAAGTGCTTGTAGCTTCTCCCCCACACTATTTGGGTGCACAATGCGGCTAAGGTGATCGGCCACATAGTTTTCCGCGCCCTTCTTGTCTTTGATTTCGATGTCGAACTCGCTCAAAAGCAAGATCCACCGAATAAGCCTTGGTTTGGCGTCCTTCTTCTTCATGAGGTACCTAAGGGCTGCATGGTCGGAGTAAATTATTACCTTTGCGCCTAGCAAGTATGCGCGGAACTTGTCCAAGGCGAACACCACGGCCAATAACTCCTTCTCCGTGGTTGTATAGTTCCGTTGAGCTCCATTTAGCATCATTGAAGCATAGTAGATGACGTGTGAGGCTTTGTCCATCCTTTGTCCAAGAACCGCTCCGACGGAGTAGTCGCTAGCATCACACATTAACTCGAATGGGAGGGTCCACACCGGGGCTTGAATGATTAGTGCGGTAACAAGACGATTTCTCAACTCGTGGAAAGCCTCCTTACACTTCTCATCAAACTCAAATATGGTGTCCTTCTTGACGAGTTCACAAAGAGGTGAGGTGATCTTGGAGAAATCCTTGATGAATCGGCGATAAAATCCTGCATGACCAAGGAAAGAGCGAACTTCGCGCACATTAGTAGGGCAAGGCAAAGATTGAATGATGTCAATCTTTGCCTTGTCAACCTCAATTCCCTTTCGGGAGACGATGTGACCTAAAACAATCCCTTGCTCAACCATAAAGTGACATTTTTCGGAATTCAAAACCAAATTTGTTTCAACACATCTTTTTAAAACCAATGCCAAATGGTCTAAGCAAGAGTTGAAGTCATCGCCATGAACGGTAAAATCATCCATAAAAACTTCAATGAATTTTTCAATATACTCGGAGAAAATACTTACCATACACCTTTGGAATGTACCCGGAGCATTGCATAATCCAAAAGGCATTCGGCGATATGCAAAAGTGCCAAAAGGACATGTGAATGTTGTTTTCTCTTGGTCCTCCGGTGCGATGGAAATTTGAAAGTAGCCCGAGTAGCCATCCAAGAAACAATAGTAAGCTCTTCCGGCGAGGCGCTCCACCATTTGGTCAATAAATGGGAGAGGGAAGTGATCCTTGCGAGTCTCCGCGTTCAAACTCTCCATCCGGTTTGGACTCGCGTGGGCACTAGCTCTCCTTCTTTGTTCTCTACGACCGTGATGCCTCCTTTCTTTGGAACCACCTGCGTAGGACTAACCCATTTACTATCGGAGATAGGATAGATTATACCGGCTTGTAGTAGCTTTAGAACATCCTTCTTGACCACCTCCATCATTGGTGGGTTGAGCCTCCTTTGGGGTTGTCTTGATGGTTTGGCTCCTTCCTCCAAGAGTATGCGATGCATGCACATGGTTGGGCTCATTCCTTTGATGTCCGCAATTGTCCATCCAAGGGCCGTCTTGTGTTCCTTAAGCACCGCTATCAACCTCTCCTCTTGCTCAAGAGTGAGCTTATTTGATATGATGACCGGCAAGGTATCTCCATCCCCCAAGAAGGCATACTTGAGGTGATCCGGCAATGGTTTAAGCTCTATCACGGGTGCCTGAACAATAGAAGGTAAAAGCCTCTCGCTTGGGAGGGTCAGTGATAAGGCATCATTTCTTTGGTGAGTATGTTGTGCCTCTAATGCTCCCAAAACTTCATGCAAGTAAGGTGAAATAGAATATTCAAGTTTAAGCTCATCTAGAGGGGTTTCTAAAGCTACTTGCAATTCATCTTTTCCATTAAGCTCAAAAACATCTTCCACACAAGGTTCAATAGTATCGATAGCAAATAAAGAGTGTTCATCATGAGGATACTTCATTGCATCAAATATGCAATACTCTACCTTTTCGCCATCGAACTCCATAGTGAGTGAACCGGCATAGACATCAATCTTTGTTCGGGCGGTCCTTAGGAAGGGTCTACCCAAGAGGATAGGCGCCTCCGCTACTCCATGCTCCATGTCCAAAACAAAGAAATCTGCGGGAAAGATTAGCTTGTCCACCATAACTAAAACATCTTCCACAAACCCCCTAGGATAGATTTGAGAACGATTTGCCAATTGGATCACAACTCTTGTTTCTTGCAAAGCACCAAGACCAAGCGATTTATAGAGTGAGTATGAGATAACATTAATGGATGCTCCTAAATCTAACAAAACATGATTAAATTTAGCATCTCCAATTGTGCAAGGGATAGTAAACATACCCGGATCGCTATACTTTTCGGGCATACGCCTTTCTAACATAGCGGAGACATGTTCACTTACTTGAACTTTTTGCTTCCCCTTCAACTTTTGATTCCTCTTGACCGTGCATAATTCCTTTAAAAACTTTTCATAACGAGGAATAGCTTTAACTAGGTTGAGTAGGGGAATATTTACCTCACACTTGGCGAATGTTTTGAAAAGTTCGGTGTCGCTCTCCGGCCTCCTTGGATTCCTCAAAGCCTCCGGAAAGGGTGTCGCCAGCTTAAAATCGTCAAGAGGAGGTTTGGAATCGGCAACAGCGTGTTCGGATGTGGGGACGTCAGTTTTCTGGGCAGAATCCGCTGGCAGCGAGTCGTGGTTCGCTGGTAGCGAGTCAGGTTCGCTGGCAGCGAGTGGGATCCCGCTGGCAGCGACTGGGATCGTACCTGGTTCATCGGACGCCTTCACCCCATTCGCTGCCAGCGAGTCTGGTTTCGCTGTCAGCGGAATTTGCACAGAACTTGTCTCCTCCTTGTTTTCTTCGTAACCTTCTTCCATGATCTCTTCTAAGGCTTCTTTCTCACCCCTAGGTGCGACAAACAGTTCCTTACCGCTCCTTAGGGTGATGGCGCTCACGTTCTCTCATGGGTTGACCACCACTTGTGGTGGTAGCTTGCCCGAATCCTTTGCTTGTAGTTCTCCAATTGCTTGAGCCATTTGGCCCATCATCTTCTCTTGTGCATTCATCTTCTCCGTTTGAGCTTTGAGGGTTTCTAGAATGAGCTTGTATGGATCCTCACCTTGTTGATTAGCTTGAGGAGCCCCCCTTTGACGATTATCATAGGGTGCTCTATATTGGGGTCCTCCTTGTTGATAGGGAGGTTGTTGTTGTTGTTGATTGAACCGGCCACCATAACTTTGTTGTTGAAAATTAGAATTATAGAGATTATTACAATAGTTGCGGCGTGGACCGTAGTCTCCCATAGCATTGACCTCCATGGCTCCATCTTGCACGTCGGGACATTGATCCATAGGATGGGATGGGTCTCCACACAACCCACATGCTTTGAGTTGTTGATGTTGACCTCTTTGCAAAGTTAGATTCTTTAGAGCCTCTCTAATCTCCTTAAGCTCGTTTTGCATGCTTGATGTTGGGGAGTCCAAGTGTAAGACTCCTCTAGCTCTATGAGACCGTCGATATTGTTGAGAAGCATTAGCAAGCTCCGCAAATATCTCCATAGCTTCCTCCGGTGTTTTGTTGAGGATGTTCCCTCCACTAGCCGAGTTAATCGTCCCACGATCATTATCGAGTAGCCCCTCATAAAGATATAGGACCAAATCGTCATCCGAAAAGCCATGATAGGGGCAACTCGCTTTTAGCTTCTTGAATCTCTCCACATATTCGTAGAGAGTCTCCGTGGCCGATTGCTCAATGCTTGATATCTCCTTCTTCAAAATATTGTGTCTAGTGGCGGGGAAGTATATGCGCAAGAAGGCCTTTTTCATCTCCATCCATGTAGTAATGCTCTCCGTGGGTAAATAATAGAGCCAATCGTTGGCCGCATCCTTCAAGGTGAATGGGAAGGCCCTTAGCATCATTTGATCCTCCGTGATGCCGTGAGGTCTCAAACGATCGCATATTCCATGAAATTCCGCAAGGTGCTTGTTTGGGTCCTCTCCACTCATGCCATGAAACATTGGCAAAAGATGAACCCATGGTGACTTGAATTCAAACTTGGTGCCCTCCGGGAGTGGTGGGAGCCTAATAGCCAATGGTTGTGTTTGTAAATTTGGCTCATTTAGCTCCTTCAAAGTGCGTCGTTGTGGAACCACGAGCACATTGCCGCCGTTTGGCGGTGGTTGATTGTTGTTTCCGTTGTTGTCGCCCATCTCTTCTTCGTTTTCCGGGTTGGATGAGTGCTCTCTTCGCAACCTAGAAGTCGTTCTTTCAATTTCTGGATCAAAAGGTAAGAGATTGGAATTAGTAGAACGGGTGTGGACCATGCGAGTGGTCCACACAAAACGTTGATGATTAAACTACACAAAGAAATCGAATTAAATTTCCCCGGCAACGGCGCCAAAAACTTAACGGGATGAAAATCGTTGATTCCCAATCAAATAGTTCCCACTCTCACAAATTAGTATAATTGGCAAGAAAGGGGTCGAACCCTCGGGAGATTTAAGATTTCACAATGCAATTTGATCACCAACAAGTAACAAAAGTGGGAAAAGATGCGACTTTTAAATAAGAACAAGTAAAGTAAAGTAAAGATGGAATTTTGTTGTAAAATCAAGAGTAGAGAACGGTTCCACCCACAAATTCTTTGACATTGGTTGGCTTATCGATCATCGAATTCTTTTCAAGCTATTAACTTTCCTACAAATTCCTCTCGTCTTGGTTTATATGGATTAAAAGTCCTACGAGTCCAATTAATCCCTTACACCTCAATGCAATCATAACACGGTTAAGATTTAACAAGGAGATAGCACAATATCCCAAGAACTTGAGCACATAAATAACACCAATTAAACACGGTAAATCGATGTTTAAGATATATGTCAACTTCCTACATAATCATGCTTCAAACACGGAATCCACAATCTTATGCATGCTACTATAGAAATAACGCAAATACGAAAGCATTAAATCTTAGCACGAAATCAATATTATCAAGTCGGCCAAGCAAGATAACATCAATAACATAACAATAAGCACAAGGAAGTTGAAGGAATTATAATAGAGGAAAGATAACTTGAATTAAAAACTCACAATTCACCAACCAAGTCTCCGAAAACGTAGGTGAAACACTAGGAAAATTAGCCGCTCATGGCTTACCTAAGCTCTCTTCTCTTCTATGGTGATTGCTCCAATTGAAAACTTAATTAAACTAAGCCTAGAACATCCTATTTATAAACCTAATGTCTTCCATAAAAGGTAGATAAAAGATAGATAAAATATAGAAACTTCCTAAACAAACTAGATAAAAGATAGAACTTTCCTAAATTAATTCAGCGTCAGATTCCGCAGGCAGCGAGAAATTTCCGCTGGCAGCGAATGGCCTTGATTGAGCTTCTGTTGGATTTCCGCTACCACCTCGCTGGCACACTCGCTGGCAGCGACTTTCATGCCTTAGAGTTTTCTCGAGCTTCTTCGAGTCCTTCCTTTCCGCTGGAGCGAGCCGCTGAATCCGCTGCCGCGAGACGCGCCTTCCGCTGGAGCGAGTTCATCCATCCGCTGGAGCGAGTACCCGAAGCTTCGTCGTCCTGGGGATTCTCGCTGGCAGCGGATTTTTCCGCGGCAGCGGACGTCTCGCTGCAGCGAGATTAGTCGCTAGCAGCGGACGTTGCTTGCCCTTCCTCTGTCGCTGGCTCCTCCTCTCGCTGGCTCTCTCTTCCCGCGGGCTCTCTCTCTCGCTGGCTCCTCCTTTCGCTGGCTTGCCGGGCTCCAGGATTCTGGTTCTACTCGCTGGCAGCGACTGTATCATTCGCTGGCAGCGACTGATGCCTAGAAGCTCGATTCTTCATTGTTCTTCCCTCTTTCTTGCTCTTCTCCTTTCTTTCTCTTCTTAGCTTGATTTCTTGACTTCACTTGGCCATGTTTAACAGCTTTCCCATGCTTTCCACCATGTCGGATCTACGATTCTGCACAATTCAACCGAAATAGCGTAGATTCCGAACTTTTCCACAAAAAGAGTTTTATCTAAATTAACACTAAAACATGCATATTCTACAATGTAAATGCAACTAAATTATCCTATAATGCCCATTAGAAATGTGCATTATCACTATGCCAGGCCAGCCCCGTCCATGCCTCTCTATGAGCCCTCTAAAGAAATTGATCCAGATGTCAAGGAGCAATACTACAAAGATCAGAATCGCAAGCTCCTCAAGCAAGTCCAGGTGCTTTCTGTGAACAAACCCTGTATCGAATGCGGATCACAACGGCACACCACTACTGAGTACCCACACACAGAGCAAGTCAGGCTGGCAGAATACCACGAAGAGGCAGCTTACGTAGGGGGTCCTAATCGCTATATGGGGGACCAAAGGTTTCAGCAACCACAATGGAACCAAGGTGCCCCTAGGAACCCCCCGCCATACAGAGCTCCAGGACATCCGGAAAGGGACCAGAAGAGGGATGGCCTTTAGACCATCCTAGAGGAAATGCGGCGGAACCATTCAGACACCAAGCAGTCCTTCAACTTAGTCTACACTCAGATACAAGGTATCAACTCTAGGCTTGGGGAGATTGATATATGGTGGAAATCAATGGAGACACAGATTGGCCAGCTAGCAACAGGCGTCCCCAAACAGTCAGGTTTGCTCCCTGGATCGTCATAACCAAATCCCAAGGGGAAGACCGGACACATCGCTGTTGTGAAACTCAGGAGCGGCCGCCAACTACGCGAGCTAGAGGTCGGAAAGCAGCAGGACGGAGGAGCTGAACAGCAAGTCGATATCGACCAGACCTTGGTCGATGTCGAGGACAGATTGGACCACCCTTCCTCTACACATCATAACAACTCGACATCAAGGAACATAGTCGATGTCGAGGAGAGTCTGGTCGATATCGAGGAGAAACAAGTCAACGTCGAGAAAGCTGCAACACCTCCGACATCTGTTCTGGCTCAGAACCAGAAAAAGAAGCTGCCCTTCCCAACAAAATCTCCAAAGGATCCAGCAGAGAAGAAGTTTCAGCGCTTCATTAGGATGCTTCAGAAGCTCATTGTCACCATACCCTTCACAGAGGCTCTCAATGAAATGCGATCCTACGTCAAATTCCTCAAAGAGATTCTAAGGAAAAAGCGGTCAATGGCCGAGATTACAGAGGAGTGCAACCATATGGACATACTTGAGAAAATGCCAGATCCAGGTAAGTTTGCTATAACCATTGGATTTGGTCAATATAAATTTAATGCATTATGTGATCTTGGAGCTAGTGTGAGTATTATGCCTTTAACGACATGGTTCAAGATTAAGATAGGTGCCTTAGAGCCTGTGGATGCTAAGCTTTATATGGCCAACAACACGGTGGTCATTCCAACAGGCATGGTGGACAATGTGCCAGTGCAAGTAGGTAAGTTCTTTGTCCCTGTTGATTTCTTAGTTATTGATATGGTAGAGGACCCTGCTTGTCTAATTATTCTAGGAAGGCCATTCTTGGCGACGGTGGATGCCAACATAAGCGTAAGGAAGGGAGTACTCACTTTCAACATCAGCGATGAGGTAGTTGAGTATTCTTTTAATAAAACTGAAAGGCATACAGGTCCAATAGAAGAGGTAAAATCTATATCAGCTGGTTACATTACTTGCGAGGAGCCTAAGGTAAGAAATATGACTCCTGAAGAGCTGGAAAAGAGGGATATGGAAGCCCAGGTGGAGAAGATCATGGCCATCCTAAACGACGACACAGAGGATCTGCTCGACATCGACCAAGGTAAGTCGACGTTGACTAACTATTTTTTGGATGCCTTGACAGGATGCAAGTATGGGGTCGAAGTCGGACAAAATTCCTCGACATCGACGAATTTAGTCGACATCGACCAAAATCAGAACCCTCCACCAGCAGCAGCTTCGTCGAGCAGCCCACTTGAAGCCACGAACTCCTCGATATCGAGGGACTTGGTCGATATCGACCAAAATCCCGTTGCCTTGACTTCGCCTTCATCGACGAGCAATCTACTGGAAGCCGAGAGAAACTACTCGATATCGACCAAATTGGTCGATATCGACCAACACCTTGCTTCCTCGACTACACCTCTCTCGAGCAGCAGTCCACCACCTGAAGAAATCAACTCGATATCGAGTAATTTTACTCGAGATTGACCAAATACTGTGGTCCCCGAATCCGTTTCTGCAAAGGTAAGCCAAGGTATAGATCTTTCTTCTCCTATTTCCATTAAAGATTTATCTATACATGGGAGAGGTTTGCCTTGGTATGTGCGATTATGTAGGATTTCCAATGATGAACCCAAGGAGTATGAAGTTGGAGACAAACTCTATGTTTCCAAATCAAAAGATCATTGCTTTCCCAACAAATTTACCAGGAAGAAGATGGGGCCCTTCGTGGTGAACAAGATCCATTCTGGAGGACTGCAGCTGATGGACAAGAATGGAGTCCTATTTGAAGCCCAAGCTACATGGGCCTTGCAAATGCCACCTTGAGCTTAATGGAGAAAGTCGGCCTAGCGACTATAAAATCTAGAACTTGTAAATAGACATTTATTTTTGGACTTTTGGACATTGTTGCTTTTGTTTTTGGTTTTGAACTTTTAGTTTTTCTATTTTTGGGTATTTCTCTTCTACATTTTTCAGGTCCATGGGGATAAAAGCAAGTTAAAAACGGACTCGGCCCAGCAGCATAGCACTCCATTAGCACACCTGTCTAGTGAGTTTCTTTCTCTACCCTTGTTTTTATACAGTGAGGACACTATAATGTTTAAGTATGGGGTGGGGGAAGGGATCAATTTATTCATATTTGGCTTTATTTGACCATATTTGTGCATTTTTAAAATTTATTTCATGAATTGCTTATACATGGCTATTTTGGAATTCGTTATTAATTTATGTGCTTATATGCATGTTTTCCAAAATTTTGAAAAAATGACCCCCATTGAAAATTTTGATTAATGTCATGGAATCTTTATATTGAACTCGACGATGCAAAATTTGATTCATTAGAGATATAGCATGAAATTGCCTAGTAAAGGGAAGTCACAATGAAGCGCATTATTTATTGAAAACCATGAAAGGAGGTAAAATTTGGAGTTGCTTTTGACATGTTGCATGATAAAATGATGGAGGACTTTATATTTCCATATAATGCTCATATTGTTATATTCCTAGCCATACCTATGCTTATATGCATCACAAAAAGCCATATTATGCCTTATTTTCATACATTGCTCCACATGATCTAAATATTGTCCATTCTTTACCTTATTTCCTATCCGGGGATTATGTTGAGAATGATGTTACATTATGGAGATTATCATATGGTAGTTGTGTTGTTATATATCATTATTGGAGTTTGGTAGGAAAGTTTAAAAAATATGGAAAATTTAACGAGTGAAAGAAAATCCGAACACCTCAGGAGATAAAGGTAGATCGACACTGCTTGCTGAGATAATAGTTCAGTGAGATGGGACACAGGTGAGGAGTCCAAAGCACCAAGTATCCGGGGCCATTCATGACACCCATGTTTACGACTCGCGAGAAGGCAGTGCTGAGGTTAGAGAGGTAAAAGCATTATTATTGAGGAAAAGCATTATGAAAGGTGATGAATCTTATGAAGAAGGAATGTGGTTAAGAAAGTTTGGAAATACTCCATTTCCCCGGATCATTAGCACCACATTGCCAAAAATTGCCCACCTTTAGCCATCTATCAATCTACTCCTTCTTGAGCTAAAATTAAAGTCCTCTTGATTATTAATGCTTTGTCACATGAATTGTTTTTACATAACCCTCCTTTTGTGAGTAGAAGTTGCTTTTTAAATTTGCACATGCAGGGATTTGTGACACTAGTACCTTTTCGATGATGGTAATTGACTGCAGGGACATATGACAATGAATCTATGATGTTGAGAGTTTTGATTTCTTCCCCTAAATGACAAATAAAAGTATTGCTTGAGGACAAGCAAGCTTAAGTATGGGGTGTTTGTTGCGAGCCTAATTTGCCATGTTTTATAGTAACTTTTATATCGTTTTCTGCATACATTTCATGCATTTTGGATAAGATAGTACATAATCTATGTAGTTTATGCTTATTTGCCAAATTATGGAATCTACACTAGTTTCTGTCTAAATTTGCAGAATTCTAGGCAATTTACAACAGTTTTGAGAACGGAAGAAAAGCTCAAAAGTCAACTACAGAAGTCCACGGTCAAGAAGCAGCGGAACCAGGACAAATCAAGCTGGAAGCAAGGAAAAATCGACCCGACAACATCAAGTCGATATCGACTACACCTTGTCGATATCGAGTACCACTAAGTCGATTTCCAACAAGCTGCCCAGAATCGACCAAGGAAAGCTGAGAAGAGTTAGTCGATATCGACTTCCTTTAGTCGATATCGAGTTGACCACATATCGAGTCAGAGACACCAGACATCGACAAGTGAAGCTAGGAGCAGGAGCAGGTTAGTCGATATCGACAAGAATTGGTCGATATCGAGTAAACACCCAAGTCAATTTCCATGTCCAGAGCCGATATCGACGAAGCTGAGCACTGGGAAACCGAGCAGAAGTCAGTCGATGTCGAGGAAAATTCCTCGATATCGAGGACAACCCAAGTCGACATGTGTTCTGTTGGCCGACATGGAGTTGCTGAGCACAAGACGAAGGAAACGCTAGTCGATGTCGAGGAGAGGTTACTCGATATCGAGTACATCTCAGTGGCGGATTCCGAGCTATCGGGATATCTTGGTAAGTTTTATCCCGAAGCCAATGGTGATATTTTCGAGGTCAAATTCTATCCACATCCATCAAGAGCTATCAAGTAAAGGGACAAGATATTTTATCCACATTAGATATAATCCTAGATTTAATTATTTGTTCCATTATTTTATCTTTAAGTAAGTAGATAAAGAGATATAGATATAGATAGGTATTTCCTTCCTTGATTAGCAAGGGTTGGAAGCCTATAAATAAAGCCTTAGGGGCTCAATTTTAGTCATTCAATTTGAGAGACAATTAGTCACATAAAGAGAGAAGGAGAAGAGGTTGTAAGTTTGAAGTTTATTAATGCAAGTTAGTTCTTTTTCATCAAAGATGTCTACGATTGCGATGAAGAGTGAGTATTCCACCCACTTCTAGGGTCGGGGTGAGCCCGACGGTGGCCATGTGAGCCCGACGGTGGCCTTAAATGTTGACATTTACCTTAAATGTCAACATTTAAGGTAAATGTCAACATATAATAAAAGATAAAGTTTACAAATAAGATCATTCTCAAAATTGATAACATATTATATGAGATGATAAGCTCAAACTTCTACAATACTCTAATAAAAGAAATGGTAAAAGATAAAGCTTTTGTACATCAATGGCTAAATGTCAACATTTAGGCTAAATGTCAACATTTAGGCTAAATGTCAACATATAATAAAAGATAAAGTTTACAAATAAGATTATTCCCAAAATTGACATCATATTAGATGAGATGAGAATATCAAACTTTTATAATCATCTAATAAAAGAAATGGTAAAAGATAAAGATTTTGCACATTAACAGCTAAATGTCAACATTTAAGCTAAATGTCAACATTTAATAAAAAATAAAGTTTACAAATAAGATCATTCTCAAAATTGATATCATATTACATGAGATGAGAAGCTCAAACTTCTACAATCCTCTAATAAAAGAAATGGTAAAAGATCAAGCGTTTGCACATCAATGGCTAAATGTCAACAATTAAGCTAAATGTCAACATATAATAAAAAATAAATTTTACAAATAAGATCATTCCCAAAATTGATATCATATTACATGAGATGAGAATATCAAACTTCTATAATCATCTAACAAAAGAAATGGTTAAAGATAAAGCTTTTGCACATCAACGGCCAAATGTCACACATTTAAGGTAAATGTCAACATATAATAACAGATAAAGTTTACAAATAAGATCATTCTCAAAATTGATATCATATTACATGAGATGATAAGCTCAAACTTCTACAATCCTCTAATAAAAGAAATGGTAAAAGATAAAGCTTTTGCAAATCAATGGCTAAATGTCAACAATTAAGCTAAATGTCAACATATAATAAAAGATAAAGTTTACAAATAAGATCATTCCCAAAATTGATATCATATTAGATGAGATGAGAATATCAAACTTCTATAATCATCTAATAAAAGAAATGGTAAAAGATAAAGCTTTTGCACATCAACGGCTAAATGTCAACATTTAAGCTAAATGTCAACATATAATAAAAGATAAAGTTTACAAATAAGATCATTCCCAAAATTGATATCATATTAGATGAGATGAGAATATCAAACTTCTATAATCATCTAATAAAAGAAATGGTAAAAGATAAAGCTTTTGCACATCAACGGTTAAATGTCAACATTTAAGCTAAATGTCAACATATAATAAAAGATAATGTTTACAAAAAAAAGATTATTCCCAAAATTGATATCATATTACATGAGATGAGAATATCAAACTTCTATAATCATCTAATAAAAGAAATGGTAAAAGATAAAGCTTTGGCACACCAACGGCTAAATGTCAACATTTAAGCTAAATGTCAACATTTAAGCTAAATGTCAACATTTAATAAAAGATAAACTTTACAAATAAGATCATTCGCAAAATTGATATCATATTACATGAGATGAGAATAAAAGATAAATGTTGACATTTTAGCTTAAATGTCAACATTTAAATGTCAACATTTAAGCTTAAATGTCAACATATAAGTTACTGTTATGCAAATATAACTTTATGATATGCACAAATAACAATCTGTTGTGCAAATTGTTACTGCTGACACCAGATGTCAGCAACATTGTTTGTACCTCTTAATTTGATGCAAATAATGTGACAACTCATATAAAAGAATGAACTAATCATAGAAAAGCAAATGTAAAAGTATGCAAATGTAAAAGTATGCAAATGTAAAAGTATAATATGCAATTATAAATTGATGATATGCAAATATAAGATTAAAATATGCAAATATAGATTGATGATATGCAAATGTAAAAGTATAATATGCAATTATAAATTACTAGAAAATTGCACTAATATATCTTATTATTGACCAATTATTAGAAAATTTTGTAAATTACTAGAATTATTATAAATTTTAGCCTATGCGGGATTCGAACCCACGTATTTGCGCATAAGCACATCACTCTACCATTGAGTTAAAAGGCTTTTAATTATATTATAACATAACATTCAAATAAACAAATAAGAGTTATGTTCACGACACAACCAAAAAAGGAGAAATAAAAGTAGGAACTCCTAATAAACAGTACACATTTGTATTCACATTTGCACAAAAAGAGGTCATGTTAGCACACAATTAGAAATAAAAAAGAACTTATATATCAACTTGAATTGCACAAAAAGAGACCATGTCAGCACACAATTAGAAATATAGAAAAAAACATACACATCACTATAAAACATAGCATAACTAGCAAGAGAATTCATACTTCATATGGAGAATGGGATAAATATAGCATAACTAGCAAAACAGATCACAAAACCTTGCTATGTTCTCAGATAACAAAAAAAGAAAAAAGAAAAAAGAGAAAGTTAATTTAAAAAAAGTGAAAAATAAGAAGTTTATGTTTTGCAAATATAAGTTACTGTTATGCAAATATAACTTCATGATATGCTCATATAAAAATCTGTTATGCAAATATAAAAATCTGTTATGCAAATTGAAACTATTGACACTGGATTTCAGCAAGATTGTTACTCCCTCTTAATTTTAAGCAAATAATGTGAAAAATCATATTCCTCCCAGAAATAAGTCTAGTAAAGAGCTATGCAAGTGTAAATCTCAAAAAGATGACTAATCAATTAAGAATATTACGAAAAATGGAAAGGAAAAACAAAGAAAGCACACTTTAAAGTGCTAAATGAATTTTATACAAATGCCAAATCAAGTTAATTATTACACATTGGAATTGAGCATGATATATTTGAATAAGAGATCATGTCAACACACAATTAGAAATAAAAAAGAACCTATAAATCTACTTGAATTGCACAATAAGAGACAATGTCAACACACAATTAGAAATAAAAAAGAACTTATACATTCTAACAAAAAAAATAGAACCTATACATCAACTTGAATTGCGCAAAAATAGGTCATGTTAGCACACAATTAGAAATAAAAAAGAACTTATACATCAACTTGAATTGCACAAAAAGAGATCATGTCAGCACACATATCTTTTCTTTCTGTTTATCTATTTTCAAATCAGCATAGTTAACAAATTCTACAATATATCAGTAGCTTTTAGCAAGAGCAATAACATGTGAACAATAAATGCCAAATAAATATAAAACATAGCATAACTAGCAAGAGAATTCATACTTCATAAGGAGAATGGGATAAATATAGCATAACTAGCAAAACAGATCACAAAACCTTGCTATGTTCTGACACAAAAAAAAATGGTAAAAGATAAAGTTTATGTTGTGCAAATATAAGTTACAGTTATGCAAATATAACTTCATGATATGCACATATAACAATCTGTTATGCAAATATAACAATCTGTTATGCAAATTGAAACTGTTGACACCGGATGTCAGCAAGATTGTTATTCCCTCTTAATTTTAAGCAAATAATGTGAAAAGAAACAGTAAAAGATAAAGTTTTTGCCCATCAACGGCTAAATGTCAACATTGAAGCTAAATGTCAACATTGAAGCTAAATGTAACCATTTAAGTTACAACAGATACAACAACGGAAGATGAAATTCAGAAGCTACAACAGCCCCTAAAAGAGACCCCAAATCAGCAGAAGCAAGATGTAAGCAAAAATCAGAAGCCACAGCAGCCCCGAAAAGAGACCCGAGATCAGCGGAAGCAAGATGCAAGCAAAAATCAGAAGCTACAACAACCACAAGATGATACAACAACAGAACCCTAAAACCCTAAATTCTCTACGATCTAGAACCATAAACTCAAAATCCCAAAGGGAAAAAGAAATAATTTCAGAATGACAAGAGGGCTCCTGCACTTATAGAGACTGATAAAAGCATAAGCTATATTTGCACAAGAGATCATGCCAGCACACAATTAGAAATAAAAAAAAGAACCTATAAATCTACTTGAATTGCACAAAAAGAGATAATGTCAACACACAATTAGAAATAAAAAAAGAACTTATACATTCTAACAAAAAAAACATATACATCAACTTGAATTGCACAAAAAGGGACCATGTCAGAACACAATTAGAAATAAAAAAGAAACATGTCAGCACACAAATAGGAATAAAAAAGAAACATGACGTGTCAGCACACAATTAAACTTTGTAGAGCTACTAACTAATATCTCTAGATAAGTCAGAAATCACAAGGCACTTCAATGTAAATATACAAACACATTATTAAATAGGAAAAGTGGAACCAAACCCTAGTTGTTAAGCGATAAAAATAAAATAACAAAATGGTTGATATTGTCGAAAAAAACATAAAAACTCAATTTTAAGCCCTGAAATGATCTCCGATGGCCGAAAAAGACCATAGAGAATCCGACACCGGATGCTTGATATCACTTCTACCGAGACCGCATGCATTCTAGGCAAGCATCTCTAGTTTCAAATTAAGCTTGATGACATGGTTTTTAATAATTTAAAAACTCATGTCATCACAAAAAAAAAAATCAGCTTTCCACCTCAAATATGCTAATATGTCAGCATTTATTTCTAGAAGATGTCAACATTTACATGTTTCAAGAAGATGTCAAAATTTACAAGTTTCCAGAAGATGTCGGCATTTACAAGTTTGATGAATCATACGGTTTACAAAGAAGATCATGCTCAAACTTCTACAATCCTCTAATAAAAGATACTGTAAAAGATAAAGCTTTTGCCCATCAACACCTAGATGTCAACATTCAATGAATTTCTAAAGTTTCTAGAAGATGTCAACATTCAATAGCGAGATGTCAACATTTACACAACTACAACAACTACTTCTAGATAACTAATTCCAAATTATCTCATAGAATCTCTGCAAAGGAAAGCACCTTAGAGATCATGTCAACGGGCCCAAGACACCATGTCAGACACCATGTCAGTACACCCTAGACAACATGTCAACACACCATTAGTTCTAAGTCATGCACCAGATTAACCCTTTTTTTTTTTTTTTATTTCTCAAATTTATTCCAATGGTATAATCAAATACATAATCCCTCATAAAGAGGAAAATCCCTATAGGAGTACAAAGAAGAAGAGGAAAATTCCTTCATTTATAGAAGTACACAACTTTTAGCATCTCAAGTTGTACTGAATCTGTTGATGAAACTGATAAAGGTACATATTGACAAATTCGTGGAGCTGTACTAATTAACCCTTCTTTCTTTCTTTCTTTATTTTTCTTATCAAAATTCCCATTCCTAAGAAAGTAATCACAGATTCATGGCGCTGTAATTTATGAATCAATCGGTCAAAAGAAAATGCTTATGGGAATCTAGTGACTGAAATAAGCATCTAGATGAAGAAAATAGACGTTACATATGCACTGGACGTTAAATTCATAAATGGATGCAATTGCATAATCAAAAGAAATGCAAGAAGACATCTTTCAGCAGGGTAGGAGAAATAAACAAGCTGAAACAGATGCAACTCACTCTTTCATCTTTCTCTGTTGACTGGGATTTTTCTAATTTCTACAGACCCACTAATGCTTTGATCCACTTTCCGGAGACACCCATGATACCTTACAACCAGCTACATCAAATATTTTGTAGCAGAAAATATTTAAGATTTGATACTGAGGTATGATTTGCAGGTCTTCCTGTATGGAGCCAGTAGTAATGGCTGAACTAAAGCAAGCCAAGATGAGGATTTGCAAAATGAAAGCTCCATGTTTCCACAGATAATGAGAAGTTTCACTTGAAAATATGTTGAGAAACAGATAGAAAGCATAATTTACTTATTCCTCGATGTCGGCTCTGGAAGGGGCTTCTTCTTGCAAATGGACTTGATCTGCTCGTTCATGGAGGCTTGGGAAGGGGCTTCTTCTTCGTTCCAAGTTCGACGGAGTATTCCTCGATGTCTTGCAAATGGATGAAGTACATGTAGCGATTCGATCGCGATTCGGCGCCGGAAGACTTCAAGCGTCTGCGATTGGGGCCACTGTTGCGGCTGGGAGGACGTGAAAGTGATGGCGGAGGACCCTACTTCTTGTCCAACCTCGGAGATCGCAGATGTCCGCCTCGGAGGACCCTACTCTTGGTCTTCTGATTTGGGAGAAGAAAGAGAGGGAGGCGGGGGCGACCTGGTATTCTGATGCGGGAGGTTTCTCCTCCATGAAATTCTCCCTAATCTCTTCAAATTGAGCGACGCCCTGCGAATTCGGTGTCCTACCTCGCAGATCTCCAACAAGAAGGATATTCCGCCTCTTGATCTGATTGCGCGCGCGTTCTCCCTGGAGAAGCTCAGCACCTAATGAGCAACGCATGACTCTTCCCTGGTGAATCCGCTGCCTGATTCGAGCACTCAGAGAAGACGATTGAGGAGGAAAATGCCTCATTCCATGAAAGCTTGGTTGCAGCTCTTCGCCATCGAAACCCTAGCAACGACATATAGGTTGAACAACGATAAAAGAGAAGGGTAATATCGGAAAATAAACATTCGAAATTACAAAAGTGGACATTCCACTAATTTTTACAAAAACTAGGACAAGTCTCAAATTAGGGAGAAAATTTGTGCCTTCGGCACAAATTTTCTCTTTTTTTAGGGTGGGGGTTCTCCTTGATTTACTTCAACGTTGTCTTAATCGGTGTATGTTTAGGTATGGCCTATGACAGATTGAGAGGTGTACCAAGTTATACCCTTTATTAATGAGTTTAATGACTTAATATATGTGAGTTGGTTTTATTGTGTCTTGAATTGTGTCCCATCTCTAAAAGCTTGTTTATATTTTCTGTTAGATATGGTGGAATTTAACTTGTTGCAATATATGTGAGTTGGTTCCATAACATGTTTAGAGTAGGTGAAATATGAGTGTGTATGATTTCGAAATGATATTATGAAGAATTACTTGCCCACTCTTCAAATTCTCAGGGTGATCATGTAACCTTCCTGAATGTATACAAAGGATATATATCTCTAAACCTTGCATTTCCCTGTCTTTTGTTTTTTACAGGAGGAGGTTATTCATTTAAGGGAACACCGAAAGAGAGTTGTCCAGCGCATTGGTGTAACTTTGAAATCTTGTGAAAGAGCATGCAGGTACTTCTTCTTCTATTTTTTGTATCTAATGTTGTTGTTTTTTTAAAGTGGGCAAACAGTCGAAGCTATTACAGAGAATGTAAACGCGCTCCTGGATCATCCTTACGAATGATGCTACAAAGTTCCCTATTAAAAGGGATGGTAGATCTATCACTAATGATACCTCTAGTAGCTATATAATCTGAAACTTTGTTAGCCTCTCTGTAGATGTGGTTGTACTCAACCTTTTCAAAGTTTGCATCCATGATCTTGATCTGTTCAATTTGGCTCAAAATCTCCCATCTGCTATCTCTTCCTTTCGAGAGAATTCTCATCAGCTCTTGATTGTCACCTTCTACGATTATGTGTCTTATCCCTAGTCTTGTGGCTAGTCTCAGTCCTTCTAGCACTGCTGCTGTCTCCGTTTGAATAACCGTACCTTGATCAACTTCCTGGTAGAAAGTATCAATTACCTGGCCCCGTAAATCACGAATGATTCCTCCCACCTGACAAGCGCCTGTGGGTTTGGCAGAACCAACTACGTTAATCTTATAGATGGCTCCTACTGGTCTAGTCCAACTAGTTCTAGACCTTTTCTTCCTTTTGTTGGCATCTTTTTTTTTTTTGTACTTTTAGGATTTGTTGTTCACCAATCCTGTATATCTTTAATAATACGGTTAATTTTGTATCTAATGTTGTTAAATATTTGTAAGATAACTGGCTGTAATGTTAAATATATAAATACCTATTTTCAAGTATTTGTAAGAGTATGAGTCTGAAAATATTTTCAAGTATTTTCAAGTATTGGCTAAAGTAGCAGTTCTTTTATTTCATGGTTTGTTATTGGTTTTGCTTAGTTGCTACATTTTTATTCGTCATAATTTCTGCATTTTTTATGTTTCATTGAAATTATTCGTGGGCTGGCCTCGTTTTGTTTGTTTCTTGATTGATTGGAAGTGATATTGTTTAGTAAATTTTCCTCCTACAAGTGATAATGAAAAAAAACTTCTTTATACTTGAAGTACTGACTGCAGCATGCAACTACAGAAAAAATGGCTACCACTAGCCAGCATTTCCCTCTTCTGTTCACTTCTAGCTGCAATGCAAGCCTTGTAAAAGCTAACTAGGATAATAGGTGACACAATAATCCAAGAACTCATATCATATAGTCCTTGCTATAATAAATGACTTATAAAAATACAATTTATTAGGCATGGACAAAAGTAGCATGAAGTGGTGGATGCATCCGAGATGGAGTAAGGAATACTCAAAAGGAGTGGATGAGTATATAGAAAAGGCATTTGCAAATGAAGCACGAGGAGGCGAAATTCGTTGCCCTTGCAAACTTTGTTATCGTCGTAATTGGTTAGAACGACCAACTGTCAAGGATCACATGATTGTGAAGGGTTTCCATAGGCTACCAGAGGAAGTGGGAGAACCGCAACCTAATGATGGAAATGAGGTGAACGATGGGGCAAATGAGTTTGGAGATAACATGGACGATCTATTGCATGACACATTCAATAATGGTCCAAATGAAGAGGCAACCAGTTTTACAAGTTAGTGGAAGAGGCCCATGAAGAATTGTATCCTGGTTGCAAGAGTTTTTCGAAGCTTTCCTTTCTAATTCGCTTATTCGTTCATAAGCGAGACCATAAACTGAGCAATGGTGCATTCACTGATCTGCTAAAAATTATAAAAGTCATGCAACCGGATGCAAAGTTGCCTACTTCTTATAATGAAGCGAAGAAGGTCCTAAAGATGTTGGGTCTTGAGTACACTAGGATTGATGCATGTGTTAACGATTGCATCTTGTATTGGGAAGATAATGCTGAAGCAACAAGTTGTTCTATATGCAAGACTTCTCGGTGGAAATCAGCTGAAAAAGATGCCGAAACTTGCAAGGCTTCAGAAATACTTGCAAAAGTACTTAGATACTTTCCAGTTAAGAAGAGGTTGCAAAGATTATTCATGTGTTGAGAGATTGCACAAAACATGACATGGCATGCAGATGGACGTTCGAAGGATGGGCGTTTGAGACATCCAGCAGATGGTGAATCTTGGATGAACTTTGATGTACTTTATCCATCATTTGGTGATGAGTCGCGCAATGTGAGATTAGGGTTAGCTAGTGATGGATTTAGCCCATTTAACTCAATGAGTGTTGTCCATAGTACATGGCCTGTTATACTGACCACTTACAACCTGCCCCCTTGGATGTCGATGAAGTCAGAATTTTTATTGCTTGCCCTAATCATCCCAGGTCCTTCTTCATCGGGAAATGATATTGATGTGTATTTACAGCCTCTTATCAAGGACTTGACATAGTTGTTTACGGTTGGCATAGAAACATATGATGCCTCAAGAAACGAAATGTTCAATATGCGCGCAACTTTGATGACTACCATAAGTGATTTTCCTGGCTTTGCTATTCTAGCTGGATGGAGCACGAAAGGGAAATTGGCATGTCCTTCTTGTCATTATGAAACTCGGTCACTATTTAACACATAGTAGAAAGATGTGTTACATAGGTCATCGTAGGTTTTTAGGAAGGAATCACCCATATCGGCATGATAGAAGGCATTTTAACAAAAATATTGATGATGAAATAGCTCCGGTGCGCTTGACAAGAAGTGAGACTTTGGAGTTGTTGGCTAGCTTTAAAACTGAGTTTGGAAAAAACAAACCAAAAGAGCCAAAGAGGAATATGAAGAGTAAGAAGAGGAAGTCTGTCTACCCTTGGAAGAAAAAGTCAATCTTTTTTATTTTGCCTTATTGGATGCATATTGACATTCGACACTGTCTTGATGTGATGCATATAGAAAAGAGCATATGTGATAATATTATTGGGACATTGTTAGATATTCCTGGAAAAACTAAGGATCATGTGAAATCTCGAATGGATCTAGTGGAACTTGATATGATGGAGGAGCTTGAGCCTAAGTTTGTTGCTGATGGTGAGAAGCTTGAAATTGCAAAATCGCGGGTTTGGATGATAGGGGAAGAGAAGCGCAGATTTTGTAGTTTGATCAAGAATGCCAAGTTACCACAAGTTTGTGATTCTGCCATTGGTCGATGTGTTCAGGTTCAACATAGGAGAATTCTAGGTTATAAGAGTCACGATGATCACTTTTTCATGCAGTATTTACTTTCCATTGTTGTGAAGACATGTCTTCCCGAGGATGTTGCAAGGCCTTTCACAAGATAGAGTGCTTTTTTCAAGGCCATCTGCAAGAAAGTTGTTGACCTTGCAGATTTAGAGTATTTACAATATGAGATTTCTGAGATTCTTTGTCAGTTTGAAAAGATTTTTCCCTGTGCATTTTTTGACATTATGGTTCATTTACCAATCCACTTAGTAAAAAGAAATCAGACTTGGGGGACCTGTATGTCATAGATGGATGTATCCAATTGAACGGGATCTTCTAAAATTGAAATCTTATGTTCGGAATAAAAGTCGACCAGAAGGATCAATGGCAGAGTCGTACTTAGTTGATGAATGCACCGCCTTTTGTGCTAGATATCTACATCGGGGATCCACCATTACAGATGATCAGATTAGGAAATCATGTTTCCCTCATATGGGTCATCCTATAATGGGAAAGGGAAGAAAAGGAAAACAACAAACCTTGAGCGTTCTAGGATTGATGAAATAAAATGGGCTCAAGCACATCGATACTTCCTCTTCAACTGCCATAAAGAAGAAGTTGACAGATATATTAGGTAATATAATAAACCTTATTTCTATAGTTTAAACTATTTTTCACCCTTGGATGGAATATTGAAGAATATGTTTGTGTAATTTATTGTTATTGTAGTGAGCATGAGACACTAATAGCGAGAACCAAGAAGAAAAGAAAGTGGGACACTGCACAAGCCCATTGTAAGGATTTCATTGACTGGTTTAGAGGGAAAGTGGAGACTGATTTTGCTGAAGGGGTGGCCATTCCAGATTGGGTACAGTGGTTATCTGTTGGACCTTTTGTATATGTTAAAACATACAACGGATACTCAGGCAATGGCTACAAGTTTCATACCCTCAAGCGCGACAGAAAATGCATGTCTGATAACAATGGAGTCTCTTTAACCGCATTGACTCCAAGCTATGCTAGTATGAAGGATCAACATCCGATAATGGGAGATGTGGCTTACTATGGGGCAATCAAAGAAATCATTGAGATCTTCTATGAAGACCATTTTAGCATTGTTTTCTTTGGGTGTGTCTGGCTTCAATCCGAAGAAGACACGCATAGACTCCATCGGGTTAATCGAATGAAGCGCATTTATGAAGATGAGCCATTCATATTGGCGTCTTAAGCACACCAAGTATTCTACGTTGAAGACCCATTATCAAATGGTTGGAGCTATGTCGTTGAAGATCTTTCTAGATATGTCTCAACTGTTACTGAAGAGGGTGACGAATTTGTGGACATATACTTGAAGGAATGCCCTCGTGCTAAGAGATTTGATTCTAGTGATGATGGGGTTGACATTAGCATTACAATAGCGGATGTAAATGCAACAATAGTTGACTTATCAGGAAATGTATTAGAAGATAGTTAGTTGTCAAACAATGTTCTCTCTAATCATTTTCGCTTTATAATGTTTCGTATATGGGATAATGTTGTTTCTTATTTATTTGAGATCATGTTTGTTCAATAATGTTTCTTATACATGTTGTTTCTTCTATAATGTTTCTGGTAGCTATGTCTAATGGGTAAGTAAATGTGTTCCCCAGGTCTGAGGTGAACACTTTAAAGCAAGGGACGAAGTTTCCTGCAATCAAGAGGTAATTACTTGGTCTTGCTGATTGAGAGGTAATTTCTTAGTTATTTGAGATCATGTTTGTTCAATAATGTTTCTTATACATTGTCAGACTTTTTGACATGTGTGTCTAATGCTATCATGTCTATGATTTTTCCCTGGGCTTTCATGTTCATATGTTTTCATGTGCTTTCATATTCATGTGTTTTAATGTGCTTTCATGTGTGTTTAATGGTTGGAGCTATGGTCTGAGTTGAAAACTTTGATGTGTTTTCATTTACATTTTCATTTTTCATGTGTGTCTACAACTCCAAAACCATAAGTACCAGAAACTTCAAGCATATCTATATATATTTCAGATTACTTATCAGTGCCAAAACCATAAGTTAACAAAACCATAAGTACCAGAAAAGTAACCACCAAACCATCAAGTTAACAAGAGGAAATCTTTAATATAAATCATCAACTAACATTCTGAAAGGAAAACTGCAGTAACATTGAAGGTTCATAACAAACAAGTACCATGACAGATAAAGCTTAACAAACATCACAACCATAAGTACCAGAAACAAGGTTCATGACAACCATCACAAATGAAAAAGTATAGTGCAACATAACAACCATAACAAACATACAACCATAACAACCATTACCCGTAAGAAGCAGTTCAGTGCAACATGTATCGGAATTTTGGATGGGTAGTCCAGTGGTCGTCAATCCAATCAAAGTGAGGGCACATTTCCCTGGTCGGATACTCAACAGTATCCCCAGTGAGGGGGAAGATAACAATGAAAAGCTGGGCTTCATAGTTGAACCCTACAATCCGACCCGACCACCACCCATCATTGGCTTGACAGTCCACACGGTCCTCACGCTGGTAGCTGTCATACTCCCTATGAGCGGGACGGGGACGAAGTCGGCCCACCAGAACTACTTCCCTCAGAGGGCGTCTCCTTCGGGCGTCATGGAGCGCCACGTATTGAACCTCATAGTGCACGGGATCGAATAGGCGGATGACAACAACCTCGTAGAAGGAGCCCAAGTACCCCTTCTCACCCCCAATGACTTCCACCTCATCCCCTGCGTTGTAAGGGGTGGCCAAACGTATCTTCCCTAAAAACATGAAAAAAAAATCAGACATTACTAAAAATTTAACCAAATCAGTGAGATTGTTAAAATATACAAGACAATGAGTCACATTTCTTGTTGGTGGGTTCATCATTGTCGGAGTTGTCTGAGGAGATGATGATCGGGTAAGGGATGCTAGAGGAGGCCATTTCGCATAAGGAGAGAGGTTTGCTAGAGGATGCCAGGAGATGTTTGGTTGGTTCAAAGGTAGAGGTGTGTGCTTTGGTAAGGGTGGGTGGTTCCTTTTTTTATAGATGGGTAAAGGCCAACAGATGGATGTAGGTGAGCCTATCACCTACAAGCATTTACCACATTAAGTAACTTGGGAGGGTAAATTTGACTAAAATTTTGTCCACTTTAACACCTACACGCATTTACTTGTTTTCCCCCTTTAGTAGCTCCTAGAAATGTGTACTTTACCCATTGGGTAAATTCTGAAAATGCATTGACTCAGCTGCTATAGTGAAGAGTGTCTTTCCAAATCAAGGCCAAAGTGACAGCCTTTTAAGTGATAAGTGTATGGGCAAATCAAATACTAGAAAAGTAACCACCTTTTCTAGCTCTTTTTTGATAAATTTCAGAAAGTGTTGGAAGAAAACTTTCTGAAAACAGTCACTGTCATAACAATTTTGCAAGACTTAAATTTCTGAAAACAGTGAGCACATTTATTAACCCATTGTGATAACTGTTTTGGAAGACATACAATTATTTAGGAAAGTAATGTCATCCATGTTTCCTTTCTATATTTCCCTCCTAACTCTCGGCTTAACCTTTTAACAGTTTCCCTTCAATGTGTAACAACCTGACTTGAGTTCATTTAAACATGTTGAACACATTCATAAATTATGTGTTCAACATAAGAGTATTCATTTGCTAGATAGGTATTTCCATCCCAAAAAAATAAGTATTTCCATCCCAAAATAAAAACTGTCCTAAAAAGGTATTCACACAGTTATAAAAAATAGGTAAAATAGGTATTTCCATCTCAAAAAAATAATAAATAATTTTCATTATCAGTATTCATTTATAAAAAAAATAGGTATTTCCATCCCAAAAAATAATAAAAATAACTTTTTTACATCAATTTGCTAGATATTATTAGGACACAGTTTTTTTTAAGACTCTTAAAGTAATTCAAGTTATTATTTTAAATTTTCTTCATGAAAAATAACTTCTTCACAAAAACTAGACTCATTTATATAAGAAATAACATGAGTTCACTTTGGTTGTGCTACAGGATAAATGGCGAAGAAAGAAAAGACACCGGGCACACAAAAGGGAACAATGACACCATACGAACTGGACAAGTTGAAAAGATTGGAGTAAAATGCTGCAACATTGACAGCGAAAGGTTTTAGCGATAATTTTCTCAACAAAGTTTTGGAAAAGTATGCAAAAGGCCAAGAGAAACAATGTGGGAAGCCACAACCAGATAATGAAGATTCTGTGACAGGCCAACAGAAACAATGTGGGAAGCCCGCTCAACCAAAAGGTGCAATGACTATGCAAAAAGATAGGACCAACTTCTGTGCTCCGGGATCAATGGCAAAAAATGCAAAGTTGAAGAAGCTACAATATGTGAAAGGGAAGCAAAGCAATTTGGTTAAGCCACCGAATACAGCTGAGGCCGAGTCTTCTGAAGATATTCCAGGGACTACTACTAGATATTAGAATATGAGAAAAAATCAACTCTTAAAAGGGAGTTCCCATAATGACAGCAAAGATATGCAAACTGAAGGGTTAGAAAATGTTCCTGAAGGTCCAGAAAATAACCAAATTGAAGATGGTGTCGATGAAAACAATGACAATGGAGACTCAACCGACCTTGTTATAGCAACCGGAAATGGAAATGCAACGGGTACGTCTACATGACCAACTGTTTCCTTTACCTAATGGTGCATAATACTCTTGTATGTAAATAACGCTGGGATGACATTGACATGCAGTTGGTAATGTAGAATCAGTTTCTAAAGATAAGAAACGTCGTGGGAAAACCATTTTGGCAAAGGTTCATTCACGAACCATGGAAACTCGTGATACAATAATTTTGAATGACAAGAAACAACCAGTTGGGCCTACAAAGCAGATTGTGAGCACTTTCAGTCACTTCCTGGGAACTTTAGCTCGAGACTCCAACTTTGCACCTTTGAATTACAAAGATTGGAGAGTCGTGCCTACGGAAGATAAAATCTGGGAGTATGTTCAGGTAATGTACTTGTATATCTATTCATGTTATGTATTTGCATGTAGTTACTCATGTGCATAAGCTAACATTAGTGATATTGTTAACGAAGAAAAAATTCATTGTACCAAACGAAGGAAAATCATGGGTGTTGGGGAGTGTTGGTTCAAAATGGCGAGCTTACAAAGGAAAAGTGAAGGACAAACATTACACCCCATATACTACAATGGCAGAGATGGTGGCCAACCGGCCCAATGCGATATCAAAAGAGGAATTCATTGACCTAATGAAGTATTTCGCATCAGACAAAGCTAAGGTATGCATTGAAGCTCGTATGTTATTGCCCTTCAATTGTCTGTCTCAACCTAGATGAAAAACTGATTTCACATGTGAATACTTAGGAAATCAGTAACAAAAATAAATATAATACAACTAAGCAATGTGATATGCATACTCTGGGTCCAGTATCATACGCTCTCAAGCGACATTTGACGGTAAACACATGTCAATAGTATTCCATCCCTTCTGAAATCTGAAAGAGTTTTTATTCAGTTTGACTTTATCTTATTTATGTAGCAACAAAATGATCCACAGAAGCAACGCCCATCAGAAGTGGATGTATACACGGAGTCTAGGAAGCGAGTGGCAGGACGTACCTATCTCACACAAAATGATGAGACACTTTCAAACATTGTGAGTCTATTAACACTACTGATCTATATGTTGCTGAATTTCTGATAAAGTACACCACATAGAATATTTTGGTTTTTGTTTTTGTCTCATAAAGGAGAAAATGAAATGCACAAACTCAGTGGGTGAAGGGAGCAGCAAAACTGATCCATATTTTGATGTGATCACCAAGAAAGAGCATAATGGGCGCTTTCATATGCATGGACTAGGTGTGACCAAGTTAAGTTTCAAATGTAAGGATGTGAAGACCCCATTTGTGCTCCCCGACGTGTTCTTGGAGGGCATTGCAGAACACTTTAACAAAAAGATGGAGGACACCTTGATGACGGTTCTTTCCAAGTTACGAGATGCTAATCCCGGAGTTAATATTGTCATTCCCAACTTATCTACGAACAACGAAGACAGACCAACTTCACCCGAATCATCAGAAAACCAAGAAGCTGGGTCTACTTCCCAGGGCGATGATGTTATGTGAGTTAGCCTAATTCCTCACAATATTCATCAGTTTTTTGCCATCCTTAATTATGAGTCATTAGCTTTTGATCTGTTATGTGAGTTAGACTCATGCTTTTAACATTTTTTGTCTGATATATGTGTATCCATATATAATTCTTTATATATAATCACCACTTTTGTAATTTATTTTCACATTTTCCGTTTATTAATATTTGTAGGTCTGACCAAGTGGTCGACGATTAGTGCACAGTACCTTAGGTTGTTGATTGTCCTATCCAGCTTATTTTGACCAGGTAATAATCTCAACTTACAGTTTTTTCTATTTGCCATTATCTGTTCAGTAGCACTCGCATGATGTGGTATATATATATTTTTGAAACTGTGGCTCTGCCTTCTCCCTTGGTGTGTGTGTTTTGTGCTAACTATTGTAGAAATTGTGGCTCTGCCTTCTCACTGTCCCCTTCTTTGCTTGAAGGTAGAAAAACATGTATGCTGAATGCTTTACTTTGATTATTCAAACTTGTACAGTTTTGCCATGCATTTTTATGTGACCATGTTTTTCATAATTTTGGGATGGTTGTGGGCAATGCACATAACAATAATTCATAAATGTTCTTTTGGTTATGATTTATGAAGACATGTCTGAAATGCCATTTCTTCTATGTCATTGCACTTTGTTTCAGCAACTGTTTTTTTTTTTTTTGCCCTTTTTTTTTGCAGGTATCCCGACATTTTGCTCATCAACGTACGTACAATGTCCATATTGCACATGTTGGTACACTTTTGCTCGGTTTCCACTTTTTCTCTAGGTTGCATATATACCATATTGCACATTGGTATACTTTTGGTAGGATTCCACTTTTACTCTAGCTAAGTTGCAAACCACATTGCACATGCTCACTGTTTTGGGTTTGCCTTTTGTTTATATGCTATACCTAGCTAACACTTAACAAACTACACCTTTTGTAATGAAACTTTGCTATTCACTATTACAATGCAATGAAATGTCAATATTTTGAAATTATATTCTTCATTTTGTACTTCATTTACTTTTATGATTTAAATGTATACAAATATATCAATTTCTATTATACAGGTTTATATATATATATATATATATATATATATATATATATATATATATATATATATATATATATAATATGTATTTTCAATAAACCGAGCTGGGAATATCATTTCCAATTCATAACAACCGCTGCCAAATGTGCTTCTTTGTGTTGCCTCATCACACCTTAACTGCTGTCATAGAGCCCAAAACCCGCTTCCAAATTCTCATCCAATCTTGAGCCCCTCACACTAAACCGCTGCCAATTAACCATTCACCCGCTGCCCATATCACTACAACCGTCACCATAGAAGTCCTAAAGCGCTTCCACATATACAAAACCGCTCCCATATATATGATAATCCAATACCCTTTCCCTCAAAAACCGCTGCCAAATTATATAAAGACCGCTGCTGAAGAATAATCAACCGCTGCCACAAATATTCAAATTCGCTTCCAAATAACGAAAAATCGCCACCACAGACACCTAAATCCACCTCTATAGGATTCCCAAATCACCAGATCATCTTACATAACCACTGCCAACAGTACTAGAAAACACGGCCTTTCTCTACGTTTTGTCCTCGACACTTTTTGAAACTGTCGAAGCAATTTTTATGGTGCGTTTCACTTTAACATTTCTCGACGCTTTTAAGCGTCATGAAGAGGCGGAACTTTTTTTCCCCTTTTAACTCATCTCTCTCCGCAAAACACACACAAATTGAAACCCTTGGCCTCCCGGCTGTTCTCCTTCGATTTCACCGACTTGCTCGCTTTGTAGTTCTAAGACTACGAAGCCGAACAATCCAACCTCGAACTCAGGTTTTTCTCCACCTCTTTCGATTTCTACTTGAAGATATTCAACTTCTTTTTCGATCTCTTACTATTCGAAAATCTCCTCCTATGTTCAAGTTCTTTGTGTCTTCTCAGATCTGCTTCTTTCGTTCAGTTTCGGGTAAGATTTCTTATTATTCTCCTTATCTCTCTCACAATTTTGTACTTTTGGTGGATTTAGGTCATTATTCGTTCATTTTTGCCAACTTCTGACGACGAATTTGGGATTAGGGTTTTTTTTTCCCCAATTTCTTTTGGATTTGTGGTTGAGTTGAATTCCAATCATTCTCCTTCTATGTGTTTTGAATTCGATGAACTTCATTTTGAAGAAAATTTGAGATTAGTGTGTTAGCTCTTTGAGAAAATGGAAGGAACTTTAGCATGTGTGTATAGATAAGTAAATTCTAAATCATAGAATATCAAGATTGATTTTTCATGCTTATCAGACTTATATGACAATGAAGATCATTACTGTTATGGGAAAATCTAAAACCGTGTTTGGTTTTTGATCGGCGGTGTTTATTTACAGGCGATTGGAACTTTGGGGCTTGAAATTGTGGAATGAATCTTTGTTGTGTTTTGGATTACTTTTCCTTGTTTTAGGTTTATTCATCATCGACATTGTGTTGTCTTATAAGGTAAATATTGAGCGATTCCTAATGGCTTACCATATCAAGATAGAGAATTATTTTCACTCGATGATTTTCAGTCTCTCGGTGGATTAAATTATACTTTCATATTTCCATACTCACTTCATCAGCCGTGAACTCTGAAATTTACACTTGTTGAACATTTCTATGATAGTGATAATTGGTATCAATCGATGGAAAGCCCTGATAAAAGACTTAGTTGTTTGAGTGTCTAACTTATTGCCAACAGCTTCTTGAGCTTCAGACTAAATGGAACGAGGTAAAATATGAAGTTCTGAATCTTGCACTCCTTTATTTTTTTTTGATGAAAGCACTCCTTTAATTTTAGAATCTCATGGTTCCAAATTCTATGCTTGTAAAAGCCAGTTTGTCGCACTTTCTTGTGATGGTTAAGTTAGGTGGTCTTTTGCTATGCAGCTATAAGTTCAAAATTTTGAATCGTACTTCTAATCAGTCCGGTAAGGCCTTCTTCGTTTTCGTCATCTCTGGCTTTGAGTTCAGCTTCTGTTTGGATTCGGCCTTTAGTTCCTCTCTGACTTAGACCTTCCTCTTTGGTAATCACCCCTAATCTATCTTTGAATTTCTACTCTATCGTCTATTAATCTATTTGAATTTCTGCTTTTGGCTTTTGTTTCAAACAGACTGTTTGGCTTCGATTTCAGCTGCTTTCGGTTGTTTGGCTTTGGCTTCTGATGGGTAATTATCCATTCCTACTCTATCTTATATTAATCTGTTGGACATTAGTTGCTTTCGGCTTCTGTTTTTTTATGTTGTAATTTTTTTCATGTTATGTCTATTCATTTGTGGATTTTACCGCCATTCTAATGCCAATTACACTCTCTTCTGAGAAAAATATTATTCGCCAAAAGGGTTTATGCTGCATTTGTTTGACATCGTTAAGTTGATTTTAAAATTCCTTTAAATTCCAACATTAACAGTTTAGCATTTTTTATAACCAGGGTCAAGTCATTACAGGAACTAAGATTTTCCACTGAACACCTACAGGAACTGATCATCCAATTCCATGCATATACGATATCAATACTTTCAAATGTTGCCTATCGACAAATGCTCAAGAAGTTGGAGCTAGTTCTGCAATGAATCACGTATAACAACACTCATTTATCTTGGTTAGCCTATCTCATCCGATTATATTACTAGCATATGTTATATGAGAAATGTTGTAATTTATTCCATCATGCAGGTTTGACACTATGCTACAGATGGTTTGTACATCACGACATCTAAAGATGGAGTCATTTGGTTGTGGAATGGCATCAATGCGCATTGTTTAGCTTCAGTTGTGGAATGGAATCAATGCACATTTGTAATTAAGCATAAAAGTTTTGTTAACTATTTTTTTTAGTTTAATGTATAGGTTTGGATTGTTTTTAACATATACACTTTTTTTTTTGAAGTTATTTTAACAAATACACTTTTGTATGACAAGACGTATGTGTGTGTATATATATTTAAAAAATAAATACAAATGCCGACTTTTTTGTGTAGAAAAATTGATCAGGTGATATCACCAAAGGTGCTCGCAAGAAGCATCAGAGAAAAATGTGTGATTCTCGTGTGATTCTTGACGTTTTAAATTATCATTGACATTTCAGCTCTTTGGCACTAAATAAATTCTCGACGTTTATTAATGTCAAGGAAAAGGCGGGATGTGATGCTTAAAGAGCGGGAGAGATGAAATTGAAAGCGTCGCCAATATAACCATCGACGATTTAAAACGTAGAAAATTTCCACGCTTAAAAAGGTCGGCCATTTCTCGCTTTGACATTTCCGACGCTTTTTTAAAACGTTGAGACATTTTTTCCCGATGTTTTAAAACGTCGAGAATGGTCAAAAAAAGTGTCGAGAAAGGCCGTGTTTTTTAGTAGTGCAAAGGCTCTAACAAACCGCTGCCTAATCACTCGAACCGCTTCCACATATATCAAAAAGCGCTTCCATATCTACATAACTGCTGCCATAGGTGTATTAGGCTTCGTGGAACCGCTGCCTAAGGATTTCCATAACCGCTTCCGAACTTCCCACTAAAAACCGTCCCCATAGCCTTTCTGGCAGCGGTTTAAAGTACCTAGGGCAGCGGTATATCTGTTTGGCAAGAGCCGCTGCCATAGGCATATGAAACCGCTGCCATAGGTCTATGGAAACGGGAGCAGATGGTGCGGTCGGTAAACCGCCGCCAAAGGCCTATGGAAGCGGTTTTAGGGCTTTAGGCAATGGTTTTTTACCGCCACCAAATGTCGAAAATGTAGTAGTGTATCCTTGTTGAATCTGATCGGAGTCATGCTATCGAAGTTATATAACCATAGCTGAAATTGATTGTGGTTCCAAGAAACTCTATTAACCAAAATATGACCAATTTTTTCAAGGAAATAAATGTGCCTTTCATAGTTGTTAGGATGTTGCACATGGGGTGTTAACCCAACTAGCTGGTTGTTAAGCCAATTATAATCACATCTAATCCGGTATTTTTTGGATCATTGGTACTAACACAACCAGTAGACAACACACTGCTATACACTTTGATTATTCTTTTTTTTAATGCTTCTTAATAACCAGAATTTGGTAGATAGAAATTTGATCCTATAAATTTTATAATGAAAGCAATTCATACAGAATATTCGAATGACATAAAGAGTATGCCTGAATTCATTATTTGTACTGTTAAAACTGATCAAAGTGATGCTATCCAAGCTATAAAATACAAATTTAAACTGATTATGGTTACTAGAAAGACTATTTACCACAATATGATCAATTTTTTGAAAGAGATAAATATGCATATTAAAGTAGTTAAGATTTCTCAAATCTGTCCACCAATATTTCCGGATATGTATATGAATATTTTGAAGAAAACCGAAGCAGGGTGTTAACCCATCCCACTGGTTGTTAAGCCGATTGCCACCATTTGTAAACCAACATATTTGGATCCCCTTAATTATAAGCACAGTAAGCCTTAAACAGCAAATATGAACACCATAACAAGACTCTGGGAACCCAAGGCCAAACACCACACATCCCCTAATCTTAATCCGGATCCAAACCACCCAAGAGACATCCATATACACAATTGTTGAGAGAATGAAAGATGTGAAGAGACCAAAAAGAGTCCCACATCGGAAATATAAAAGATCAAGCCATAGTATATAAGCTAGTGGGTTACTCCTCCTATCACCAATTGGTTTTATGATGGAACCCCGCTTGACTTATGTGCTAGGCTATTAGCGCAAGGGCGCAAGTATGCACACGACCCCCGATCCTGAGTCCCAACGGACTTCAATACGGTATCAGAGCGGAAAAGCCAAACGGCCCGACTCTCGATCCTGGGCTAGCTAAAAAGAGAATGAGATGCGAGACCCGTTGTCCAAGTGTCAACTAGAGGCGAAAAACGACCCTAGTTACACTTGCAGGGGCGTGTTGAGAGAATGAAAGATGTAAAGAGTCCCACATCGGAAATATGAAAGATCAAGTCATAGTATATAAGCTAGTGGGTTACTCCTCCTATCACCAATTGGTTTTATGAGGAGAAACCCACTAGCTTATATATTATGGCTTGATCTTTCATATTTCCGATGTTGGACTCTTTTTGGTCTTTTATGATGGAACCCCGCTTGGCTTATGTGCTAGGCTATTAACGCAAGAGCGCACGTATGCACACGACCCCCGATCCCGAGTCCCAACGGACTTCAATAACAACCAAAACAGGGATGCTCTGAGTTGTGCAAAATAAACATGTGAGCAAAGTTGTTTGGTTATGAGCATCCCTGAGTTGTGCAAAATAAACATGTGAGCAAAGTTGTTTGGTTATGATTATACAGTTATACTGTAGTAGTTTGTATTACTGTAGCTTTTAAAGCTGTAATATTCTTTGGTCAATATAGTAATGTACTAAGTTTAATTTAATTATTTATTCAATTTAGTTTGGCTTGAAATTTCGTTGTGTCAGAAGTTTGGGTTGCCGACCCTGGTCGTGATTTCAATTTGATTACTGTGCAAATTAATCACGTTATTATTAGTTTGGATTAACCAAAAATATTATCAATACATCATACATCTAAATAGAAAAAATTTGGGGTGGGCACAGGACGGGATTGAGACGGGACGGGACTCGTCCCGTGAAATTTTTACGGGACGGGATTGATACTTTTTTTTCGGGACGGGATCGGGACGGATTGACACTTTTTTTTAGGGATGGGATCGGGACGGGATGATGTCTGGACGGGATGATGTCTGGACAGGACGGGATCGGGACGGGATGGGCCTTGTGCCGCAAATAAAAATAATAAAATATTATATAAATTTGCAAAGTGAAAAAATGCTTTCATAATTCATTAATTTGTATAATAGGTTGAATACGGTATTCTTCTCAACTATATTATTCAATAATAATAATATTATTATTATTAATATTATAATACTATTAATAATTCATACAATGATTATATAATTAATTATAACGTTCAACATATTTGGCTACATTATCTTACTAAATCGGGACGGAAAGGGATTGAGACAAGATTCGCCAGATATTGTCTCATTATCGATTGATAGTTGGGAAGAATACCGTATTTAGCTATTTGCCTCTTGAAGCGAATACATAAATTTTTGGTATCTCATGATACTGGGGCTCGTGCTGCTGCTTTTATTTTTACTAGACTTAGTTTTATTATCACTAAGGAAGTGGGTGCCCAGATTGTATCTCGGCTACCCACTAATTTCTTGTAATATGTTTTTATTATAATAATAAAATAATAAAATAATAATAACAATAATAATAATAATTTTATTATAAAATAATAATATTATTAAATTAAATTATAATATTATATAATAATAATAATATTATTATTAGTATAATCAATTATTATTATAATTATAAATAATATTTTCTCAAATAATAATAATATTATTATTATAAACAAATATTATTATTATAAATGGAAGATTATGATTACAATTATAATTATAATATTTTCTCAAAATAATAATACAAATAATATATTATTATTATTCTATAATATTATAATATTATTATTATTATTATTATAATATGCGGGACGGGACGGGATTTGCGAGATCCCACCGGGATCGTCCCGCGTTTTTCCCCACATAATTTCTACGGGACGGGATTCACTATTTTGTCCTAAATCCCACCGGGATCGGGACGGGACCGGGACGGGATCGGGATTTGCGGGATTTGTGCCCATCCCTAGAAAAAATCACGTAACTTAAAAAAAAAAAAAAAAAAAATCACGTACACTATAAAATTAGAAATCAGTACTTTTTTTTAAGCCAAAACCATTTAAAAAGAGTAGAAATACGTTTCGGCTATATACACCGCAAATCCACACGTCCTTAAAGACACGCATGCACGTCCTTAAGGACGTTTTGAAGACGTGCTTGCACGTCCTTAAGGACGTGCAAGTGGGTTTACAGCCACCCGAGCCCGGACGTGCAAGTACGTTTTTTTTTAAAAAACGTGCTTGCATGTCCTTAAAGACGTGCAAAAGAGCATGTGCTTAAGGACGTGCAAGCCCGTCCCTTAAAGACGAAGCGGACGTGCTTCGTCTTCCCCACTTCCAAATCCCAGAGAAAGAGAGAAAGAGAGAGCGGCGGCCGAGAGAGCGAGATCTTGCCGGAGAGAGAGAGAGAGAGAGAGAGAGAGAGAGAAACAGTGAGAGAGATGGAGACGGAAAGAGAGAGAGAGAGAGAGATCGAGGCGGCGGTGGCGGCGATGGAGGCGGAGCTGCTGGTGGCTAGCGAGGCGGGTGGTGGTGCGACGCCGATGGAGGCGGAGGGCGGTGGTGGGGCTGGAGCATCGGGGGAGGCGGTGCCGGTGGAGGTGGTGGCCGAGGAGGGTGGTGGTGGGGCGGTGCTGGTGGTGGTGGGGCGGTGCTGGTGGTGGTGGTGGCTGAGGAGGGAGGTGGTGGGGCGGTGCCGGTTGAGGCGGTGGCCGAGGAGGGTGGTGGTGGTGGAGGTGGAGGTGGTGGTGGTGGTGGTGGAGCAATGTCGGAGGTGGAGGATCTCATATTACCGCTGCGGAAGCGGTGGACGATTGAGGTGTCTTCGATTCCGACCCCACCGGTATGTTATTTGAATTACTTATTTTGTTTAATTTATTTTTATAGTTTTAAAATATAATTGAATAGATTATAATATAGTTGTATAATATAAGTTGATAGAATGTAATTGATAATATATACCTAGAAATATTCTCTTTACAAAATTTATAAATTTTCCACTTCATTATTTAAACTTGAATAAGTGGACAAGGAGGACCGGAGGAGAGTTCCACTTTGGATTAATTTGACTAGGATTTTTTTTAAAAGGAGATACAAAAAAAAAAAATGAAGAGTGATTTAAAAACTTAAGCTTACGTCATAGTTTTATGGAGGATGACATAAGTTTGACTGCAGGTCGCTGTCGCTGAGAATGAGATTTTTGTCACCCCGAAAATGAGAAAGAAAGGATGATAGAATAAAAGATACTCCATCTGTTAATAAACATACGTCGAAAACGACGTAAAATCTTGTTAAGAAAAACATGTTGTTTTATGTATTTTGGTGTTTACTTTCCAAAATTACCCTTGCTATGATTAGATATTTGTTAGTTGTAGTTTTCAATAAAGTGGAAAAGTAAGTAATAATTAGGGGTATAAGTGTATTTTTGTTTGCTTTTATTTGCTTTCTTAAAAAATGTGCAAATGTCTAAAACGACATTTTTTTAATTAACAAAGGGAGTATATACATAATTGACTCAATAGATAGCTGATTAACATATAGGAAAACTGATAAAAATAATATGAAGTATCAACCTTTGACTAAAAATAACACAAACTTTAAAATTGACGATTTCATATATAAACTATCACAATATTAACCAAAAATAATAGTATTCCAATTTCCGACCATATTTCTGATCAAATGATGACGTGACCACTAGAAATATAAGTTTGGGCTAAAAATTTAATAAATAATAAAGTTAGGGAAAGAAATATAAATTTATCAAAATTGGATCAACATCAAAGGAGCTCCTAAGTGAGCTCGGCGATTCATCCATGGCGGTCGATTGATTCGGCTTCAGAACATTACATGTTTTATGCCAATCTTGTGTGATGTAAATTTAATTTATAACATCATAACACTTTAATCTAGGGATTTTGAAACTAAATTAAACCCTAATTCCGTTCAAATTCGAAAAATCCAAAATTGAGATTTTCGTCGATTTGGCATTGGAGACTTCGTCTTCGTCCGTAATTGAACGTGATAATCGACTCAGACAATCAATGGGAAGGTAGCAATCCATTCAATTGGGTGAATCAGATTCAAAAGAGTTTCAACATTTCTTACTTTCACCCATGACATTTAAGATCATTGTCAAGCACGCAAACCATTAATTCCCAACACATTTCAAACACTCCCTCGATCACTTGTGTATATTCAAACATTCCCTTTCGTTCCCAAATTAAACTTTTGCCTTTTTGGTTTGAACATCGCCTCCATCAGCAGCCCGCACTCCCAATTTAGCCTTCTCTGCAACAGCACCATTGCAGGGTATCAATATATGCATCCACATCATGCCTCCGTTTGCCTATCGCTATTGGATATTCTAAGGAAGGAGGAGCGCACATGCGGTGGTTTTCACGATGGCAAGCGCCATAGCCTTCAGATATCAAATCGGGGAGGAGACCAAGTTTGCCCAATTTTTATTAATTTATATTTCTTCCCCTAACATTATTTTTGGGGGTTGTTATATGCACGGTCGATATCTCGCCATTTACACGGTGCGCGACCGCGCATTGCGAGTGCGCGGATCCGCGCACTCGCAATGCGCGGTCGCGCTTTTTTTTTTTTTTTTTTAAATCCGCGCATGCGCAGTGCGCAAACGCAAATATTTTTTTTTTTTAAATCCGCGTATGCGTGATGCGCGGACGCCGATATATTTATTTTTAGCGAAAATAAATAAGATATATACGAATCGAAATAGGATAGATAATGATATGTACCCGGAATAAAATAAGACAGATAATCGAAAGATATATCCTATATATTTAGATATAAATATATTTGGAGATAATGTCAATAGATATATTTTTTTCCAATAATAAAAGATGATGATCTCTATATATACAATGCATGTTTAGGTCACAAATATGAAAATTTTGACACCTATAGTAAAGCTAATATTTCGAAGATCCTAAATTTCTCCATATGTCGTCGCCAGTTGAAGATGATCTACCATTCAACCCATACGATTACAGCAATCCGCAAGAACTTCTAACTCATGTCGATGTAAGTCTAAATACGATTGTACTAAAATCTCATGTATATATCTTCCATGTTTCCAATAATTTTGAATATATAGTTGTATATGTCAATATTAGAGAGATTTATTTAACATCTACTCTATCGGTTTCACAATACTTGGGTATTTTAGATGGTAATTTTTGCTTCAAATTAGATGATGTTAGATATTTTATAGGTTGGTGATTGTAATAATTTGTATTGTTTTGTGTATTGTTTACTTTTGAAAATATTATAATTGGTTAAAATGTGTAGTGGGTATATAAAAATAATAATATTTGTGAAAAAGTTAGTAGAATAATGATGTTTTTTTTTAAAAAAAAAGTGAGGTGACAATGTATTATGAAACAGATGGATTATATGTTTTGAATGTTTTTGTTTCCAATGTGTGTGTATTATATCATCAATATGTTTCGAATTGTAGGATCTCGCCGACTTTTCTCTAGAAGAGGGTACCGATTATTCAGATATGTTTCGGATAGATGGATATTTCTTTGACTCCAGGAATGCAAAGGAGTGGGCTCGTTTTATGGGTAGAATTAGAAATATGGTGTTAATAACTCATAGGTCTTGGAAGAACAAGCGAAACGGGTTAGGTGTCTTTCGTTTGGTTTGCGAGTACTATGGCTATCCTAGAGATGCGGCCGATGTGGATAAAGATTTTCCACCATCAACACACCGAGAGAAACCATCGAAGAAAATTGGATGTCCATTTGAGCTCGAGGGTCGTGAGTACAAGACAGGTAAATGGAGAATGTTTGTTATATGTGGTTCTCACAACCATAATCTTCCGGACAACTTGTATGGACATACCTTTGCCGGAAGGTTGACTGATAAACAACATCATAAGGTACGACGCGGTGCAATGATTGGGTTAAAACCTCGACAGTTGTTGAGTATCCTTGAAGATGAAGATTCCCAATGTGTGACGAGTATCCGTCAAGTGTACAACTCTGTTCAGAAGATGAAGAGGGTAGAGGCGGAGGGTCGTGGAGATATACAACAAGCATTGCATTCACTCGAAGGAAAGCAGTACGATTTCTTCGTACGTAGAGTGCACGGGTCTAATCAGCTGAGTGATTTAATGTTTTCTCACCCAGACTCACAACGTTTATGGAGGTTATTTCCCTACGTCATCATGATGGATGCAACATACAAGACAAATGAGTACGTGTATCCTTTTTTATTTATTTATTGTACAAATAGATTTAAATTTTGTCTAATTAGTTGCTCATGATTTATTGACTATCTCCCTTTCATGTAGGTATAAGATGCCATTGCTGCAAATAGTTGGGTTCACTAGCACAAAAAAGACATTTGCGATAGCATTTGCATTCATGACGAAGGAGACCACAGATCACTACAGCTGGGTGATGCAGACGCTCCGAGATCTCTGTAAACATAGAATGCCAGATGTGATTGTCACAGATCGAGAGTTGGCAGTAATCAAAGCCATCAAGGAAGTGTTCCCAACCGTGAAGCATTTATTGTGCAGGTGGCATGTAATGTCAAATATCGAAGTGAAGGCAAAGATCACACGATCAAAAACTAAAGAAAATGAGTTTTACCGTGATTGTTATGCCTTGGTAGAGTCGACATCAGAATTAAGCTACAAACGACGTCTTCAATCAATGCAGACCAAGTGGGAAGGACGTTGGGGCCTCATGGAATACCTTGAAACCACTTGGCTCAAGGACTTTAAGGATGCACTTGTTAGAGCTTGGGTTGATTGCTATCCTCACTTTGGGACTAGAACAAATAACTGGTAAGTATTTTGGATGTTTGTACTAGTGAATTAAGGTTGAATGTTATTTTGGATAAATAGATGTTTAACCGCCAACCTATTGAAAACCATGCAGTTGTGAGTCGCAGCATGGGAAGCTGAAGGATATGTTGAACACGTCAATAGGGGGGTTTGAAGACGTGGTCAAGTGCATCGACAAAATGGTCAACGGGCAGATCAAGCAAATAAAGGGTTCCCTTGAGATGTCACGCATGAATGTTCTTAGGAGTGTTTCTAGTAACCCACTATTGGCTCCCCTCGTTATGAAGGTGACAGCTGAGTGCTTCAAATTATTGCTCAACAATTACACCACGGCGATAGGTAGACCCACTGATGACGGGGTCTGCCGGGACAGGTATTGGCGAGATGTGTATGGCGTGCCATGTGTTCATGATTTTTTAGAAGCCATATCCACCCGTACGCCGATAAGCTTGAGTCAAATTCATCCCTTTTGGAGGCAAGTGATGTGGAGTGGACCTATTATGGCAGAGGAGGGCAGCGAACCTGTGGAAGATATAGACCAGACCAGGTTAACGTTGCTCAGGTTGAAGAGAAGGCTTGAGGCAGATGATCTCACTCCTCAACAAGCTAAATTTCTTGCAACAGCTTTCATGGACATGGAGAATCCTGGAGAAACTAACATGACAACACCACCTATAAGCAATCCTAGAGGTCGACCAACAGGGAGGCGATCAATGATGCGCGAACCAACGGCACTTGAGCATGCAGTACGACGGTCAGCCACCCGAGGTCGAGGGAGCGGTCGAGGTCGTCCAAGTGGTCGAGGTCGTCGAAGCGGTCGAGGCGAGCCAATGACACTTGACCCCACGACATTTTTGTCCGTCCATGTGGACTGGTTTGTCCAACGCTATGTTGATCGCGTTCAAAATGTGAGTTCAGATGGGTATTGTGGGTATCGAACGCTTGCAGTGTTGCTTGGATATGAGGAGAACCAGTATATGAGGGTCCGACAAGAGATGGCTGATGAGCTGCGTAAGAACAAGGATTTGTATCAAGCAGCATCGCTGTTGAACGATATTGAAGGGCTTATCGGTAATGTTGACATCAAGGATCCCGGTGAATGTAGTCCGACGAGGTGGATGGAGGCGCCGTTGGTTCCTTTGGCAGCCGCGACACGATATCAAGTTATTGTGGCCGTCTTTAACAAGGGTGGTCCGCATACATGTATCCCGATGATGGCACCTACAACGACCGCAAGGCCACCGACAGATATTATTGCAATGGCGTTGATTGGCGGAGTGCACTGGGTACCGGTTAGTGAACTTCCACCCTTACTATTACTATTCCTACACATTGTATGAATTGTTAATTATTGTATTTCATAACAAATTAAATAGGTATGGCTTCGATCAGACTCATCAATAGATACCCGGTCGCAACAAATTGGGCATAAGCATCGCCATTAGGAATCATCGCCTTCATCATCTCCTCTAACTTTGCCTGACTGAAGCGCGCCCCTCGACTGCTCATGTCTGCAGTGGATATGCCAAGTCTGGTGGTGAGGAAAGACCGGCGTTGCGCATCGGTCATAGGTGTACGTGGGGCAACTCCGTCAATCTGTAGGCCAAGTATGATGGCTACATCATGGAGGGTGATAGTCATATCACCCCAGGGAAAGTGGAACGTGTTCGTCTCGGGGTGCCATCGGCAGATAAATGCTTGGATCAAAGAATGATCCACCGTGCCAAACTCGACGTCCTTCAGATCTGTAAGGCCACTTAGTCTTGCAAGCCCGAACCAACTCATAGGGGTAACAACACGAGGCAAGCTTCTGAGGAACTGAATGTGGGTGTTGCGTCGAATGCATCGAATTAGATTTTCCTCCTACAGGGGAAAAACAGATAATTCTTTAGGTAATAATTAAATATTTAATTTAAGTAAGAACTTTCACAAGAAAATATAAATGAATACATACCTCACCCATCCAAATAAGTCTACATCTGTGCGTCCTATACCACGTCAATGGTTGATTCTCTAGTGGTCGGCCGTCATTGGTAACTGGTGGTTGTAGTTGTTCCTCATCTATGTGTTGTGCCCCTTGTTGTGGTGGGTCCTAATGGACCGGCTGCTGATGTGAATGCTCTTGTTGCTCATAATAGTGCTCGTAGTCATAACCAGCATCCGTCGCCACATTGTGGTAGTCATACGCTTCGGGACCGAATGCCTCCTGATTATCGCCATCATCTGTGTTGGCGTCCTCAAATTCCTCTTCATCGGACGCATCTGACCTAGCTGCGTCATCGGACTGAATATCCTCGAGCCCTAATGTCCCGCTCGGGAAAGGAGACGGTGTACGCTCTGAGGATGAGCGTCTCAGAGTAGGTCGACTCGGCCCAGGCGACCGTGTCCTATCCCGTATAATTGATGTACTCGCCCGAGCGGGTATAGTAGTGGCGGTAGCTGGAGCCTCCTCAGCCCTTTCATGTTCACCTCGACGGGCCGAAGCCGTGGGCCGTCGCCGCTCCAATGCCGTAGAAATTTGCTATCATATTGCATAACAAATAAACAATGTTACAATTTGTTATGAGTACAAATATCCAAAAATTAGTCCGTACACATCAATTATGTTTATCTATTCCTATAAGGTTATAATTGACAAATATGAATTACTTTTTTCCATTTATCTAATTTCAGTGACCTATTTTAAAGGGTATTTTTTTTTACCTATTTTCATTGGTATTTCATTTACCTATTTTTGGGTTTAGGGTGAAATCTTACATTTTTTTTAGCATTTACATTTCTTTCATAAACATTTAATATGACGCTAACTATACTGTTGCTTATATATTTCGAAATTAATTTTTTCTATCTTTGTAACTCCTAAAAACCTTTATTTCGCTGACCTATTGTTAATGTAATTTTATCTAACTCATGACACAATGAATTTCGATCATATATTTTCGGTTGCTTATTTCAACATGAATGATACATACAAATTCGTATAAAAAAAATTCTTTCAACTAAAATGAACTTACTAAACATTATTACAATTTCTAATATTTCATGGAACTTTTTTCATCGTCATTACATCTTACAATTTCTAATATTTCATGGAACTTTTTTCTTTTCTCACTAAACATTATAATATCATAAAATTTATAAAAACTAAAATGAACTTACTCCTCTCGCTCTTTGACGCTCATCCTTATTTTGCGAAGATCGATCCCTTCGAAGCCAACCCATGTCACTACTTGCAACCTTCTTCATTTTGGATGTCATGATTCCCGATTATCTACACGTAAATTTAATTAATGTAAGCTATAAACAAAACCTAATAATGCATAAAGAAGAAAATTAATCTTACCTTTTCAACAAAATGGAGATGCGATGAACACCTTGATCCTAAACACAATGAAAAAAAAATTCAGATCCAAAGTTAATGAAAAAGGAAGAAAACATTTCAGATCCAAAAAAATTTCAGAAGCACAATGATGGAGCAAAGGAGCTTCAATGGCGTTAAATTTGAGAAGCACAATCATCCAAAAAAATTTCAGATCTAAAATGAAGATAATGAACAAGGAAGAAAATCCCTTACCTCTTAAACCGAATGAAAGAGCCGAATGATCTGCAAAGAGCTTTCAATGGCGTTAAATAGGCAAAAATTTCACACAATGATGGAGCCTCAATACCTTGTAGAGATTCAAAAGCACAATGATGGATCCAAATTATCACTGTACTACTGCCGAAAGAACGGAACAGCAAAGATGGCGTCAGTTTGCAGAGATTCCCCTGCAGATTCCCTCCAGCTGCAGCGTCAAACCTGGGCGTTCAGAGATTCGCGCGTGCCACAGTGTCGTCACATCCGCGCACTCGCAGTGCGCAAACGTGGATCCGCGCACTCGCCGTGCGCAAACGCCGATCTCCGCTTTCGTAGTGCGCGGCTGTAGATCCCCAAATTCCTCAGCGCTCTCGTTGTGCGCAATCGCGAAGGTCGGCCGTGTAACTGGCGATAATTTGATCGTGTATATAGCAAATCTGTTAATTATTATATTTTAAGTCCAAACTTATATTTCCGGTATCTACGTCATCATTTGGCTGGAAATTAGGACCGTATTATTTTTGGTTAATATTATGATTTTTTGTATATGAAATCGTCAATTTTAAAGTTTGTATTATTTTTGGTCAAATGTTGATACTTCGTATCATTTTTTTTTGTCATTTTTCCTAACATATATAGATGATGCAGATATACTCCGTTATGTCTATTCCACATTGATCAAGTATGATATATATGTAATGTCAGTATGATGATCAACCATGAAGACAAGTCCAATGACACACAGCCACAGCCCATAACCGAATTAGATGGTGAGCCCAATGTGAAGAATGGAAACCCAAATAGTACAATACAGCCTGTTCACAGCAATCTCTTAGAAGATGACAAATAGCTACACTTCCTCTCCAAGGCACCTTTATGTATAAAGAGCACCCACTGTATATCAAAACATAATTTAATGAAATGAATACACTTTTCCAATCACTATCTCCTACATTCTAGAACAGTGTTCTACTTCTCTTGTTTTCATCGAAATTTGATACACCTTGTGCATCTTCCCTACCATATAAGGAGTCTTGTTTAATTGAAGAAATAGAAATAATGATAATCAATCTCTTACGCTATTACGAGGTCGACGAGGAGTCTACATTTAATGTATTAGATTCCAACTTCTTTAAAAAAAATTCAAAATGTGAAAATAAAATACATATTTTTTAAATTATTTTTGCTTTTTAACTCTTATAGCTTTTCCATTCCGAAAATTTGAATAATTATTTAGTTTTGAAGAATGATGTATATTTAAGGAACCTCTTTAATTTTTTGTTGTTGCTTCTTCCTCATTTTGAAAAATAGAACGAAGAATCTGTTGAACTTAAAAACGCCTTCGAATTATATAAAAAAAAGTCTAAAATCCCCAAAATGAGAATACGTTGGAGATGCTCTTAGCTCTTTGTGCCAAATAATCCCTAAGTCACTACATGGTGTTCTAAAGTTGAGAACGTTTTTCATTGAGAGGCTCTTGTTAAAGAAGATTATTGAACGTGGACGGTGGATCTGACGATTGAGCTACATCTTCACATCTTGATACAATCAGGTCGTTTTAGTAGCTCCATTGCTGTGTCCATCTCATCGAACGAGATTTCATGCGTCTGTAGGTGATCCAACTTGATCTCCTGTTTAAGTTAACACCAAATTAAAGAAACCGTAATATTATTCGGTAGCATATGACAAATTATTCGGTAGCATATGACAAATTATTCAGTGGAATCGGTAAATTTTAATCTGAATTGGACAGAAAAAATAAACGTAATATTATTCGGTAGCATGTGTAACATTATTTAGTTGAATTGATACATTATTTGGTAGCATGTGAAATATTATACCCATTATTACCACGTATACCCCTCACATATCGAATCCCTAATTTCTAAATACGACGACTTTAATTTATACACATAGTTTTTCATCCTAATTAAGGACTTTAATAAACGCATACTTGAAACACACATATATACAAAAATAAATGAAAAAAACGTGGCAAGATGAAAGAAAAGAGAAAAAGCTACAAAAATAAAGGTAAAAACCTGGCAAGAGAAAAACACGATTTCTGTTTAGCGCAGGGTCATGGTCGCAATGACCATATATGTAATTAGTCGCAACGACCATTAATGGAAAGGGTTGCAACGACCAATTAATTTGTAGTCCATAGGTTAGGTGGTCGCAACAACCAAGTCCGAATCTGGTCGCAATGACCATGTTTTTAGCCCGGTTCTAAAAAGAATCGAGCTAAAAACATCATGGGATATTTAAAAAAAAAAAAAGACCTTTTAGCACGGTTCTGGAATGAACCGAGCTAAAAAGTCCTTATTGTTGAAAAAAAAGGGTCCAGTCGAACGTCTTCTTCTACCCCTCCTATGCGCACACACAAACGCCTCCACTAATACCCAAAACACAAATTCCGGCCTTTTATGAGCGTAGATCGATGTAATTGATACCCATATACTACTAATCTAAGTACAAATACACAAAATCACACCCTTTTTCACACAATCTTCCAATCCCTAAAATCAAATCACCCAAAACCCTAATACCACAATATTGTACTCGAAATCACCAAGAAAATGAAGACAACGTACCTTAACGTCGAGAGATTTTCGATTGGGATGCATTTAATTGAAGAAATAGAGATGAAAGTGACAATTTGTGGGATTTGGGGCTGCTGCTATTTGCTCCTCTTATTGTTGCGATATGAGAGATGTGGGGTGGAGTGGGTTATGATAGGGTGTAAATTAATTAAATTGCAGGGGTATTTTAGTCATGTTCTATGGAAAAAAAATTACTATGTTCTAAAAAGTAGACCCAAAAAAATACAAAAATAAAGGGAAAATGGGGCAAGGAAAAAAATCTGATTTGGACAGGCCCACCATTGATGCAGTACAAGACCACACGCGCCTAGATGAGGAAAGTAAGTGATTTTTAGATGCGGGTCCCACAAATTTTAATGGAAAAATAATGGAAACATCACTTTTAATCGTAGCCTTCCATTTCCTCTCAATCAACGGCCAGAGGTTGTGCACAAGGTACACCATAAGAGGTGTGCACAAGGGAACCACTCCCTATATATATATATATATATATATATATATATATATATATATATATATATATATATATATATATATATATAAAAGTGGATTCAGATAACCAACCAATACAAGTTTGAGAGTTAGGCACCTGGTTAACACATTTCTCAACTATCAAGGAGAAGTGAGTGTGAATCTTAATCCCTCCGAAGATGGATCCCTTTAGTGTTTTTCCACGTAAAAGGTACCTGTCATTTACCTCCACCATTGGCGTCTCTCCTATGCTGTTGATACCCACTGTGACTCCTCGTCTCTGCATTCGGAACCGAGATCAAGGACACAAAACCTCAGATCATCCAAAAGGTTGACAAAACCATATGTCCACAATTTGTTAGTTAAATTATGTTACCACTCTTGTGGACTCCAAAGCCTGATCAAGAAACATATGGACTCCACTGCATTCGAAGGAGAAATCGACGCCTTCCCCTGCCGTCAAGCCCTTTACCAACTCAGAGATGGACTTGTCAGACCCTTCCTCCTCTACATTTATGAAATGGGTCATCCCGTAGGCCTCTCCCTTTTCGCGCTTCAGTGGGTTCTTGTCGATGCCGATGATCATGGATGCCCCTTGAATCTTAGCTCCTTGTACAACCTGCACTCATAAGTAGTACGTACACTTGATCAAAAATTAATTGACAATATGATGAGTAGTCCGTCGGACTTATATACTTTTGTTTGACCTATTTGTCTACAATGAAGGGACGTGCAAGTTAGAACAAATTACCCCAAGGCCAACGCCGCTTAGGCCAAGGACAGTGACAGTGGAGCCCTCGTCGACTTGGGCATCGAACCAGGACGCACCGAAGCCCGTTGAGAAGCCGCAGGAAAGGAAGCTGGCGTGGGCTAGTGGGAGCCTAAGGTCAATCTTGACGACGTATGCCGAATGAGCAACCATGTACTTGGACCATGTCGAGCTCAGGAACCTGTACAAGTACAACGACTTCCACTGGACCCGCATCCTAGACGTCCCATCGGGCATCACCCCACTGGTTAGGGGTGAGTACTTCATGCAGAAGTTGGTGGTGCGGCTTGTTGCCTTGCAGTTATCGCATTCCTGGCATTCTGACATGTACGTCGCTATCACCACGTTGCCTTCCTTCAGTTACGCCATTTCCGTGCAATACAACAAAATAAAGCTATCAACTCAAGATCTCATTATTAAATCTACCACCCATACTCGGGGATCGGGGTGCTAGGAAGACGCATAGCTTGGCAGCGGTTTAATCGATCAAAAATACGCTTTATTTTTTGTTCAATCTTTGCATCCAAATGTTCGTGTTTTTTTTTGAAAACGAAAAGAGATTAGGAAGGACTATAAACGATTCGTAGTCCATACTAGAGCATCCTTTTGAATGAGAACTTGCAGTTTTAAATCTGTGTTGGGTTAGACCGGTTGGTAATAGTGGTTGAATGACCTAAAAGGGCCCGTCTATCCGCTATGCTATTAATTTCCCTAAACACGTGATTAATGTGTACTGTCTGAAACCGGCAGAGGTCTATCAGAGAATTAAAAATGACCATTTCAACTTCTTAGGGGCATTTCCAAATACCTTTAAGTGCATTGATTATGGAAAGATTACCCCCTTCTATTTCGATATTCGTGTTTTGATGTTGGACGATATTACACTACAGGAAAACTGTGTAAATTCCGATGCTTTATTCTCGACGCTATTGATATGCGTCGGAAATTACCGACGTTTGAAAGTGTTGAAAAAAGTACTAACCCTTCTCGACAGGTTTATGTATCAAGAATGACAATAGTTTATTTAAAATATTAAAAACCCTAGCACTACCGTCCTCCAGAGTCCAGACATGAAACCGACAGAGGTCTATAAGAGAATTAAAAATGACCCTAGCACTACCCTAGATCTAAGAATTCACCAGCCACCCTCTCTTTCTCATCGGTCGATAGATCCATCTCTCTCCTCTCCCTCTCTTTAGATCGACAAAAATTACAGGCAATAGGAGGCTTCGACTTCAGGCTTTGATTCAAGGTTCATCTTCTGGCGCCTGTCTTCCGATGAGTAGGTTTTCTATGGGTTCTAGTTCGTAGATCTTCCAATTCGAATTCGAATCTAGATTAATTTTCTAGCAGCGAGGCTTTCCAGTTTGATGTTGATGCGAGAGTCTTCGATTGACTAAGTTCTCCGGTTCTCGGATTCTAGATTCGTTTCCTGTTCGTAAGTATCGATTCAGGATTAATCTTCGAGCGAAAAAAGTTTCAAATTTCATGCTACCTTGAGTTTTCAATCGATTAGGTTTTCTCGTTCGTGGATTTGATAGTAGTGTCCCAATTCATCGATTCGAGAGTCATCAAATGGCAAGGTTTCCAGTTCGCCTCTATTGTGGTTGTTCATGTGTAGAGCCCTCGCTTTTTGGCTATTAGAGGTAACCAGTTCTCTGTTCCCATCTCTTTTTGTCTTCATTTTGCCTCCTATGAGTTGTTTTTGGTACTTGATGTTTTGAAAATCGATTTCCTAGTCTATTCTTTGTAGTGGATAAATTCAGTGTAGTTTGAGAAGATATTGTATTGATGATTTGTGACAAAAACATTCTACTGGTTTTTGTTCTAGATTCCTGGTCTACTACAAGATCCATATTGTACCTGTTTCATGTCTTGCACCAAATGTATTTGTTTCTTTCCTCTTTTCATCCACTTGGCATTGTTTCTTGTTGCATGAACTTGTAATACGACTGTTTTTCATGCAAAAACTAGATTATGACTTTGGTGGTGTGAGTTTCAGATCTTGATGAGAGAATGCATGAACTAAAAAATGAACTCAAGTACTTTGAAGGTGAGTACGACGAAAACCATCAAACAAAGGCAATTGAAGCATTAAATTAAGCGAATGGAAAATTGAATTGGAACTTGTTTAGTGATACTACTAAGGTAATGTGCTTGATTCATGTTGGACTTCACATCTCTGGATGTCTCTTGATGCCTCCAGAAATGTATGATTCATATTCGTCTACTTTTCAGCAAGATGCTTTCATTCATGTATGATTCATATTCCTCTTATTTGATATTGTCTAGATGTGTCAACACATATGATACTTAATATAGCTCCTGTAGTGGATATCCTTTTTGCTAACAAAAATGTCAAGGACAAATATTCTATTGACTGGGTGAAGGTAATATCATTTTATGCTTTATTTTGCATTCAAGTGGCACTTTACTTAAATCTAGATTTCTCCTTTTATGGATTTAGGCAAAGAGGAATCTCAAAAATATGAGGATAAAGATAACATCAAATACCAAACAGAAAATTACTGGCTTTAGTGATGGTCCTTATAGATAACTGAAGTATGTATTTTTTTAACCTTGTATTCTTTAAGTTGGATATGCTTGACTTTATCCTCTTGTTGCTGTAGATTCACCCTGAAGAAAAGAGGCAGCAAGGATAAAAGCATAACGTGGAAGAAACTGAAATAATAGTCTATGATTACTATGTGAACATCCGTGAGATAAACTGCACTACTCAACAGATTTTCCATGTATAAATGTTGGGAAGATAATTTGTTTTACTTATTTCCTGTGACATAATTTATTCACACATCGTTCTCTTCTCTATGCAACTTTGTGATCCTGTCTCCCTCCAGCGCGACACTAAGGCTTTATCTAACCTCCAGAGAGCTTCTCTTGTTGAGAAGTCTCGACAAAACCCACAGCAAAGGAGGGACCTTATTTGAGTAATGTAAGGCCTTCGATCCCTTCATTATCTTCTCTAATCATGTTGTATAGACTGCCTATTGTTTTTACAGCAGTGTTTGTGCATTTACAAGCTCTAAGAGTCACGAGTAATGATTCTGACGCAATGTTTTTTACTCTTGGTCTCTCTATCAGTAGAGACTTTGTCCAGATTAAGGGTCTCTCTACCAGTTATGATTCTGACCCAATGCTTTATACCCTCGGTCCTTCTACCAAATTGAAGTGCCAGTCCACTTCATACGCTAGTAGAGACTTTGTCCAGATTGAGGACCCTTCAATGTTTGTTGATTTTCAATGCCCCAAACAAATACAAAAGGAAAGCGTATGAAGTGGACTGGCACTTCAATTTGGTATTGGTTTACATCATGCTGGACTAAATGACAGAGACCGGTCTATAGTCGAAGAAATCTTTGGAAATAACAAAACTCAAGTTAACCAATTAAGATTTTACATTTATTTTTGCATTTTATTGTATGAATACTTGCTTCTAATCTTTCTGGCCATGAATTTAAGATTGAGTGTAATTTTGAAATGTTCTTTATGATAGTTGGATATCAGGTTCTCTACAATGATTATCTTTTTATCATCTTTTCTTGGAAGTAGCAGGTCAAGCATATCTTCATATCCTGTTGGGTAGGGTTTGTAAGTTTTTGCTTCTGCCCGACTGCCTTCCAAGGAGAGGCTTTGTTTTTTAAAGTTAAACATCCAATTTTTTCGACTTTTGAGTGACTGTCTCTCATGGAAGCTTGCAAGTTGCAACTTTGTTACTATTGACCTCTCTATCTGGTTTTCAAGAAAAGCTATTTTTCTTGCAAATTTCATTTAGTAAGAATTTGGGTCAATTGTTTCTCTCAGACTGTTCATTATGTTGATTTGAGTGATTTTGTGAAAATATTTACATTCTCATTTCTATACTTTTTAGTAGCAATGTTTTAGGTGCAATTTGGGAGTCCAATATGTCCTTGGTATACCATAAAACCGAACCCAAAGCGGAATAGAAGCAATATGCTTCCAGTTGAAAGCAAATTTATCCGGTATAGGCTTCAAAATAAGTGGCTTACCATGGATGAAGTAAGGACCTCCCTTCAACACCTCATTACAAGCATTCTTCGAATCGAATGTGAATATCATCCAACCGGCTTCAATCTGAAATCGACATTTGACACCCCAAGATTTCTTAAGCTCATTTATCAAGCAATTCCCCGGATAGTATCCAACATAATGACCTAGGAGTGACCATCCCCATACCACCTCTTTCGGCAATTCCTCCTCTTTAGCAAGGACGAATTTATCAACCGACTTAGTGTAAACAAGCTTCCCACCTCATCCGGCATTCATGAAAATCTTCTTAAACCTAGTAGTCCAAGCATTTGGAGGTGGCTTAGCATTCGCAACATTACCATTAGCACGAGGATTCACACCTTCCTTATCCTTAGAAGTGAAAGCAACATTGCTACCACCAACATTAGGCACAATCACATTATCATTCAGCTTAGTTGCAACCGGTTGATCAGGACCCAAGAAAGAAGGATCGGTTGACTTACCACTGGGCTCGGATACAACCTTTTCAAGCATATGATCTCCTATGGTGGCACCTCCATTAGTAGCATTGATGTTAATACCTTGAGCAACATGTTCACTCCTTGCCGAAAACAAGGGAGGGAACTCATCAACCTCATCAACATCAGACAAGACAGCTCGATCTTGCAAGAGCTGAGCATCCCCAACATCAGTACCTTGATGCAATTCATCATCCACATGCGCCTTTGAAGTCGAAGCCTTCACATCAACCTTAGAAGCTTGTGGTTTGGGATTAGATGTAGCCTTTTTGACACTCTTAAAGCCAGCATGAGCTTTAGATAGCTGGTCTAGCGTGACATCATCATCATCCTTGTGAGACTTTGCATTATCACCTTCGGAATTGGTCTTAGGCTTTCTTGCCATGGCCGATAGCTAGTGGAACCTCAACCAAGGGGCCGAGCCACGACAAAATCTACGCCAAATGGAAGTGACGGGGAGGTTATGAGCGGTTACCAGCTGTTACAGGAGGTTACTGGTGGTTACCGAAGAGAAGAAGGTGTGTTTTCAGACTTCCGGTAAGAGAGGAAGTAAGGAACCACCAATCCGAGCGACGGCGCCCTCGTGAGGATAAGCACCGGGAAAGAACAAGGTGGTCAATAGGACTAACTTTGCCGGATTTGTGGTCGGAAAGGTTTACGTGAGGAAGACCAGAAATCGCCCCAAGCCAGGTGAGTAAGGAAGGGATCTGAGTTGACTAGATAGAAGTGGGCGAGGCTTCGAGTGTTTACAAGAAGGAAATATCTTCGCGGTTGTATCTAGGATCCATAAGAAGTGAAATAATAGTGTTTTGAATCATATGGGTTGGATAACTCTAGGCGGAGATATAGGCTAGTTTAGAGCCGAACTTCGTTAACAATTCACGTGTTCTTTATATTTTATTTCCGCACTTATAATTAACATTTAATTTTCATAGCTAAAGAGGTCACTGGTTTATCTCAAGACCCTTGACATCCAGTTCAAGACCTTGAGATCAGTTTCAAGACCCTTGAAATAGCTGCTGCAGAAAGTTTTGCGAATATTACCCATACTCTATTCAACCCCCTTCTAGAGTATTTATATTATTCTTATTTACATTATGTACTCGGTTCTTCAATTGGTATCAAAGCTTAACTCACATTCATTTGATTTAACAATCCATGATATCGATCGTGAGTACTGTAGGTAATGGAGGTTTCGCTCAAGGACGATCCGACAATCGACCACCTCTCTTATGTGGCAATAACTCTGTGCACTGAGGTCACTAATGCAAATGTTCATTATTGATCAAGATATGGAGCTTTGGGAACTTGTCAAGAAAGGACCTCATGTTCCAAAGAAGCTTAATGTCGCAAGAGTCATGGTGCCTAAAGACGAGAGCGAATTCAATCAAACGGACTTGGAGAATGTGGCCATGAACATACTATATTATGGTTTAAATGCTGACGAATTTAATCATATTTCATCTTGCAGGAGTGCTAAGGAAATCTGGGATAAGTTGGTAGTAACTTATGAAGGAACGAGCCAAGTGAAGGAAACGAAGATAAGCATCTACTTGCGACAATATGAGTTATTCAAGATGATGCCCACGGAAATAGTGAAATAGATGTTCACAAGATTCACGCAGATCGTGAATAACTTAGACTCTCTCGGCAAAACATTCACCAATGAAGAAAAAGTTAGGAAGATCTTGAGGAGCTTGCCTAAAGCAAAATGGGGACCAAAAGTAACTGCAAGAGAGGAATATCACTAGTACAAAATGTATATTATAAGACGCCACATAGACAACAGTTTCTATAAAGATGGTGTCTATGTTGAAAAAAAGTTAGAGATTTTTGGGACGGAAAACGGTTATAAATTTAACCGATGTATTTGAGTGTGTTTGTATTTATAAAGACAACGGGTATTTAAAAAACCGTTGTTATATATACAAAAGACTTCTCAAAGAAAACGGTTTATAAAACCGTTGTGTAAGACCAATTAGAATCGTTGTCTATTAGGTTATAAAGACAACGCATATTTTAAAAACCGTTGGTATATATATAGAAGACGTCTCAAAGAAAACGGTTATTAAAACCGTTGTTTAAGTCTGCATAAAATTGGGTTTAGTAAGTTGAAAAGACAATAGATATTTAAAAAAAACCGTTGTTATATAAATAGAGAAAACTTCTCAAACAAAACGGTTCATAAAACCGTTGTGTAAGGTCGGTTAGAATCGTTGTCTATTTTTTATAAAGACACAAAATATTTAAAAACCGTTGTTATATATGTAGAAGGTGTCTCAAAGAAAACGGTTATTAAAACCATTATCTAAGGCTGAATAAAATCGGCTTTTAGCAAGTTTAAAAAAGTCGTTGTTATATATAGAGAAGACTTATCAAAGAAAATGGTTCATAAAACCGTTGTGTAAAGCCGATTAGAATCATTGTCTATTAAGTTATAAAGACAACGATTATTTAAAAAACCGTTGTTATATATATAGAAGACGTCTCAAACAAAATGATTATTAAAACCGTTGCCAAAGGATGAATAAATCGGCTTTTAGCAAGTTTAAAAGACAACGGATATTTAAACAACCGTTGTTATATATATAGAGAAGACTTCTCAAAGAAAACAGTTCATAAAACCGTCGTGTAAGATCGATTAAAATCGTTGTCTATTACGTTATAAAGACAACAAATATTTAGAAAACCGTTGTTATATATAGAAGACGTCTAAAAAAACGGTTATTAAAACCGTTGTCTATGGCTGAATAAAATCGGTGTTTAGTGAGTTGAAAAGACAATAGATATTTAAAGAACCGTTATTTACAGAAGATGTCAGATTTTTGGCTCGATTTGTCTATGTTGCAAGCCAAATTTGCAAAAGTGATCAACATAAAAGTTGTATATCTATGAATCATCTTTCCAACAAGCTATAGAACGACTCGATCCGAATTTTATGAAGCGCAAACAACTCACCTTACGGAGATATCATCTAATAAAAACTGTGTAAAAAACATCAACTCGATAATGATCTCTTCTTATCATGATTTTTAGCCACGTAATCGGTAAGTGAAGTTAGCCGCAAGCCCTAAACTATTTCGTTTTGATCTTAGCTCTTCTTAGCTTGCAAATGTGTTCGTTAAAAAAAAAACTATATAAGTATTTCATTTTGATCTTAAAAACCCTTTGAAGCTCAATCGGAAAGTGATGTTAGCCGCAAACCCTAAAGTCCCCTCGTTGACAGTTCCCATCTTTCTCCTCCTCAAAAATCTCACCCTCTGAAATCCCGTCGTCTCCCGCCGCCCGTCTCCTATCGCCCGTTCCCATCTCCTGTCGGACTGGTTGGAGATTCAATCATGGTCGCCTATTCACCTCGAAGGCTTCTTCTCGACCTCTCATGGTGGCAGCCTGCAACAACCATCGACCTTCTGGAATCTTGACCTTCTCTAGTGTGACAACCGACAACCCTCGACAATATCGGCCTACTTCTCGGCCCTTTGGCAGTCCTCACATTTTCAAAGAGTCAAATTTGTGCCCGCGAGTGGTCTATCAGACTGTTAGTGAGTCTCTCTCGACTCTCCGCCTATTGTCTAATGTTATATAGGTCTTTGAAATCTTACATTATTCTTGTATTGAATTGCTTGTTTACGGTGGTTGGACTTGAGATGTTTGTTAAGATTAGAGATTTAACTATTAAGGCGAGAAATTGTTGATTTTGAAAGTGATATTCGATTTGAAACTGAAATGAATAGTTGATATTTTTGTTTGCATTTGTGGAGTTATTTGATATCCTTCAGTCCGGTGCCTGAGATATGTCGACTTTTGTGATATGTGGTATGAATTTGATATTGAAATGATTTAGGGTATGATACTGAAATCAGTTTTTGAAATGATTTAGGGTATGAATTATTGAGATTTGTTGTTTGATAGCTTGGACCATTTTGCTTGATAGCAAGTCATGTGTGTTCAGATCCGACAAATAAGGTATGGTTTTGCAGACTATCAGCTATTTGGCTGAGAGAGTAGTGTGTTCTGGTTCACTTGGTATCATGTCCCAGTTGATATGAAGGCAATTTTGAACTCTAACTAATTCACTTTTATGCTTACATTGATTAATCAAGTTTCTAAGGCAAAAATGAACTATTTCTCAACTCGGTGATGGAGTATATTCTAGAATCCAGAGTTTACGTATCAGGTGGTTCTCGTGCTCTAGATCAATGCTAATCAGAGAATGCCACTGATCTATGTGAAGTTGTACCCCTACCATGTGACTTATTGTGCATTTGCCTTTTAATTGCTGGTATTAGTTGTACATCTGCCTTTTTAACTCAGCTACTAACCAGTGACTTTGCTTCGTGCAAAGATTTTCCGGGGTTTAGCATATTTGCACTCAGTTGTTGGTGTTTGCCACAACCATAGGAACCTGAAGCCCTAAAATGTGTTGGTATGCATTTTTTACATTTTGATATGTAACTTGATATAAGAGTATTTGTTTTAAGGTGTATAATAACTTTGGGTTGAGATGCACAGGTGACAAAAGGAAAACCTGTCGTTGTTCTTGCCAAAGAATACTCAAACTCACAACTAGTATAGTGTGTAAGCAAGAGGTCGATCCACAGGGAAATCCATTCAATTCGAGTGTCAATTCTAATCGCTAGTAAGAATATGAGGGGTTTTGGTGTGAAAAAGATCCGACTTTTATCAAAGCGGAAGCAAGCAAAGAAAGTAAATTAATTGTAGAATGCAGTGGAGAGAAATAGGTTCACCTACAATTTATCACTTCGATTGATGAATTTGATCCTTGTTTCAGCCTCTAGTTCTTGTCTTTTCCTATCAATGTCCTTGTCCAGATCTTAGGTAAATTACTAGTCATACGAGTCCTAGCAACCCTTATCTCTAAATAACCCTAACACGGTTAAGATTCAACCTAGAGATAGCATTAAGATTATGAATTAACCAAGGTACACATAATATCAAGCTACGAGTCGATATTCAACATGTATTCAACTTCCTACACATCCAATTAGTCCTACGAGTCCTAAAGGGATATGATTGCCACTTGGGTTAAGGTTCGCTACGAGGAATCTACAAAACCCTAGAAATTGAATGAATCTACTCTAACTAGTTGATCAGGCCAGAGAGAATAAAACACATTCAAGCAATTAAGCACAAAGAAGTAAAAACATTGGAATAGGAATAAGAACTAGTCTAAGAAACTCACAATTCAACAATCAAAGATCCAAATTGTAGGCGAAACCTCGAGAGTTTAGTTGCTCATGCTCAACGGCGCTCTCAACAATTGAATAATGTGCATAAGGTTAATGGAAGAATAAATTAGAAAAGTCTTATATAAGCCTTAAAGAGTCGGCCAAGAAAATAAACTAAAAACCATAACTAAAGTCTGATTCTGAACGGTGTGTTTCTGCGAGGGCCGGGGGGCAGCCAACCCAGGCCGCGGGGCGGCCGGCCATCAGCGAAATCCTTCGTCAGAGCTTCGAGCCGCGGGGTGGCTTTTACTGTTCACATCGACTTTTCCTCTTTGAATTTGGTCTCAGTGTCAACACGGAAGTTGTAGATCTCGAAGAGAGCTTTCCAACGCATGGTTATATTAGTCAATCGGACCACCGAGGCCTCCAGAAAGTGCAAAACAAGTTCAGCATGTCTAGCGACAACTTTTGCTGACTTGTTATTCACTTAGGCTCTCGAAATTCGACTCCGCTCCCGTGCTCTTCACTTTTCTTCCTCAACTTGAAACTTTCTTCATCCAAGAGTCTCATCATTCCTCGTCGGATCCACATTTACCTGAAATTAACCATAAAATTGCATAGATTCCGACTCTTCCAATACCACTAGTAAACATGTAATTGTACCTAAAATATGCACTATTCACAACTAAACTATCCTAAATGTAATCTATAATGCAATACGAAACATGCTCTATCAAATTCCCCACCACTTGAACCTTTGCTTGTCCTCAAGCAATAGAAAATTCAACTCTGCATCCCCACAGAATAGCAATTCATGTATCCACCTCAATAATATTTAAGTGTATGAAAAACTAGCAAACACAATAGATTAACAACATCATAGCACATAATTGCAATAATCAGTGAAATCAGGCAACCATATCCATTCTAGAGCTCACAGGGAATATGTGTTTCACTCTCGTTCAAGTGTTTAGGGTTAAATGTTTACGCTCAAAACTCAATCTTCAAAAGCTTAGCTACAATAGTCTTGCACCAGTGTTCTAATTCTTCACCGCTGGTGACTCTACACACAACAAAAATCATGAGGTCTTTCAATTGGATTGTAATTGGGCCAAGGTAGAAAATATAAGGTATGGAATAATTTAGGTCATATGGTGCTCATAATCCGGGAACTAAGAAAGCAACCAAATCATAAATCCACTCATAAACTCATCATACCAAAGCTCTACAATGTCAAACAACGCCAACCTCAAGCATAAAACTTTACAAACCATATCAACTCATTCTTTTATTTTTTTCTTTTTTTTTTTCCATGCTATATCAAATGATTTTCCTTGAGTTTTGCCCCTAAGTGAATTTTATTCTCCTTAGGTCCCAAGTAATGAATGTACTAGCAAGAATCAAACATCTCATAAAGATACCTCAAACACACAATCCACCACTAAAACCATCATCCACAATGTAGATATTCACCAACTATTCCTAAATTCCCAGATGGGTTCATGCTATCATTGGCTATGGAAAAATCTTGTGGAGCTAAAAAAGAATAGACAATATTTAGGCTCAAACTGGCTTCAAGCAGAGGATAATATGTAAGGTGGGAATAGAGTCAAATAGGGCTAATAAAGGTGTCTCAATCATGTTTAAGTCATGTGTAGAAATCATAGTATGCAGCCTTGAAAAAGATATCTAAATGCAAGCCAAAATGGAAGCAATTAAAGAGAGTACACTCAACAAGCAAGATGACTAAATCAAGTGTAGTCCTGAATAGGCCAAAATAAGCTCATCAGGTCTTGTCTAGAACTTCAAGATAACCCATAATCCCAAGATCTTATGTGCTCAATCATTAATCAATCATGGTCACCAACTAATATAGAAAATATATATCAAAGGTTTCAACAATCCAAGCACATCATGAGGCATAAATCTCAATAGATAAAATAGAGGACAAACGGCATCCATATGGGGAAATAAGACCTAATCCTAACAATGCAATTTATAAATAACTGATTTTTATTTTTTTTTTGGGATTTTTTTAAAGACTAACATGTTGATATCCAATATAAACTAAAAACAAAAATAAAAGTGCAAACTAAAAATAAACATGCAATCCTATCATACCATGCGATTCTTCCCCCCACACTTAAATTAGGCATTGTCCTCAATGAAATAAAAGACAACAAAAGATAAAAATATGAAGGAAAGAAAGAAAAACTTACTTGTTCACTGCGGTGGTGGAAAGTGAGGAAATGGAACATTTCAGTCCAGTCAGAGGCCGTACGGCGGCCTGGGAAATTTAGCTCTTCAACACATTTTCTCCATGCGGTGTTAGCTTCCTACAACTAAACAGAACCAAAACTAGTATGATAAAACAAAAGACACAGAGGAAAATAGAAAACTTACCTTGGGTTGCCTCCCAAGCAGCGCCTTTGTTTACTGACGTTGGCTCGACAATTTCTTTAAGCTTAAAACACTAATTAATCAGACATAGTCAAAGCCCTCAGTAACCTATCAAACTCTTGTGCACAACTACTAAACAAGCATGCACTACATACAAATAAATTGAAACGAAATAATAAAGAATGTAAGAGTTGTTTCGACTTATCGTATGCCTGAGCTTGACTACCCACAAAGGGTATATAATACCACCAATTCAGTTCTATTGGTGGCTTGTCAAAGTAGGAGCCAAATGGATCAACGTATTCATCAATATTCTCTCGAGTGAAGAAGGTAAATTTTACTGGCTCTTTAGCCTGAACAATAGGCTCTAGATTTGATTCATCAATGGGCGAGCTAGGGATGATCTCGTCAGATGGATTGTTTTCAATCTTCTCAGTGGGATTTTCCAAAATGGCCTCAAGAGGTGCAACAGAGGTCTCAACGATTTGAGATACAGGATGAAGTGACTCATTCTGCGCACATTGATAATTCATGTAGCAGAAAAAATCCCACATCTCCAAGAGTCCCATATCTAATAAACCTCCATCACTCATTTTCTCAGCAAGGCTCCGTGTGTCAGCAGTCATACCATCAAAGATGCATAGAAGCACTTTCCTTGTACTAGCTCGATAACCCCATGAACAAAGATCGTTAATGTACTCCTGTAGTTTGATGAAGTATTGATGAAAACTCTCTCCATGTACCTGCAATAACCTCACCTTCAACATATGTTTGTAGCAAGAGTGCATACCATGTATGTGGTCCACACTAAGGTTAGCGAATAAACAACACATGAATTTAATAAGATTTCCCCGGCAACGGCGCCAAATTTTACAAAAGGAAAACCTGTCGTTGTTCTTGTCAAAGAATACTCAAACTCACAACTAGTATAGTGTGTAAGCAAGAGGTCGATCCACAGGGAAATCTATTCAATTCGAGTGTCAATTCTAATCGCTAGTAAGAATATGAGGGGTTTTGGTGTGAAAAAGATCCGCCTTTTATCAAAGCGGAAGTAAGCATACAAAGTAAATTAATTGTAGAATGCAGTGGAGAGAAATAGGTTCACCTACAATTTATCACTTTGATTGATGAATTCGATCGTTGTTTCAGCCTCTAGTTCTTGTCTTTTCCTATCAATGTCCTTGTCCAGATCTTAGGTAAATTACTAGTCCTACGAGTCCTAGCAACCCTTATCTCTAAATAACCCTAACACGGTTAAGATTCAACCTAGAGATAGCATTAAGATTATGAATTAACCAAGGTACACATAATATCAAGCTACGAGTCGATATTCAACATGTATTCAACTTCCTACACATCCAATTAGTCCTACGAGTCCTAAAGGGATATGATTGCCACTTGGGTTAAGGTTTGCTAAAAGGAATCTACAAAACCCTAGCAATTGAATGAATCTACTCTAACTAGTTGATCAGGCCAGAGAGAATAAAACACATTCAAGCAATTAAGCACAAAGAAGTAAAAACATTGGAATAGGAATAAGAACTAGACTAAGAAACTTACAATTCAACAATCAAAGATCCAAATTGTAGGCGAAACCTCGAGAGTTTAGTTGCTCATGCTCAACGGCGCTCTCAACAATTGAATAATGTGCATAAGGTTAATGGAAGAATAAATTAGAAAAGTCTTATATAAGCCTTAAAGAGTCGGCCAAGAAAATAAACTAAAAACCATAACTAAAGTCTGATTCTGAACGGCATGTTTCTGCGAGGGCCGCGGGGCAGCCAACCCAGGCCGCGGGGCGGCCGGCGATCAGCGAAATCCTTCGTCAGAGCTTCGAGCCGCGGGGCGCCAAGCTTGGCCGCGGTGCAGCTTATACTATTCACAGTGATTTTTCCTCTTCGAATTTGGTCTCGATGTCAACACGAAAGTTGTAGATCTCGAAGAGAGCTTTCCAACGCATGGTTATAATAGTCAATCGGACCACGGAGGCCTCTAGAAAGTGAGAAACAAGTTCAGCATGTCCGGCGACAACTTTTGCTGACTTGTTATTCACTTAGGCTCTCGAAATTCGACTCCGCTCCCATGCTCTTCACTTTTCTTCCTCAACTTGAATCTTCCTTCCTCCAAGAGTCTCCTCATTCCTCGTAGGATCCACATTTACCTGAAATTAACCATAAAATTGCATAGATTCCGACTATTCCAATACCACTAGTAAACATGTAATTGTAACTAAAATATGCACTATTCTCAACTAAACTATCCTAAATGTAATCTATAATGCAATACTAAACATGCTCTATCAACAGGCATAGTGGTTTGATGGATCTTTTCAGGTCGATGCTCTAAATACTTTATAACCGTTGCTTTAGTAAGTGGGTCGTTTCATTGATTTTAGTCTTAGCCCCTTCATCAAACATTCAAATTGGTGGTAGTTTATGATCTTTATGTTAGGAATGATTTCTCTGAATCTCTAACTAAGCTCATTATGAATGAGTCTTAATGTTTCATATATTATCTGTGTCAATTTCTAAGACAAGTAATATGGTCTATATATTGACTCTGTCTTAGGCTCATTTCTGAGTTTTTGATGATTATCCAACTTGTTATTACATTGTATTGGATGTTTTCATAAGCTAGTTTTAGCCTCTTCATCAAACTGGTGTTAGTTTATGATCTTAATTATGAATCAGTGTGATCCCGAAGAGTAAGGTATAAGACTCTGGCTGCATTGGTGGGCTGATGACAGCGCCTTTGAGTACATCTTGAAGAATGGTGGGTTGATGCGAGAGGAAGACTATCCATATACTGGTAAAGATCGCGGAACTTGCAACCTAGAACGTTGCATCTGTCGTGAGCATTTTGATTTTCTTATGACTCATTCTTGTTTCATAGTGCTTGAAACTGTAGGCATTTAGGTTTTAATTCTGAGCAAATGTTTGCAGTCCTAATTTTTTCATCTGATATATGATTTGTGTCAATTGTGAGACTAGTAAGTAATTTGGTATATGTATTGCCTTAGGCTCTCTTCATTGAGTTTTGATGATATATTGTTCATCTTGTTAGTATATTATAATGGATTGGTTCATGTATATGTTAGGATGATATTTTTTATTCAAATGGGGTTACGATAGCCATTAATGTGAAACGATAACGGTTAAAAGATTTATATACAACGGTTCATTAAATGAGTATAGACAACGGTTAATAATTACTTAATCAACGGTTAGTGCGTACATTGACAACGGTTAAATATATTTAGACAACAGGTACAATTTACTTAGACAACAGTTATAAAATATTTAGACAACAGTTGAAAGTTACTAAGACTACGGTTGAAAGTTCCTTAGACAACGGTTTAAGTGAATCTAGCCAACGATTTTTTTAAATTTAGACAATGGTTAACGATTATATAGACAACGGTTCAAAGGAACATAGACAACGATTAATGGTAGCTTAATCAACGGCTAAAACGTAAATCGACAACGGTTACAATATATTTAGACAACAGATTCAATATATTTAGACAACGGTTATAGTATACTTAGACAATGGTTTAAGCGAATCTAGCCGACGATTTTTGAATTTAGATAACGGTTAAAATATACATACACAACAGTTTCAATGTACTTACACAACGGTTACATTTGTCTTAGACAACGGGTAACATGCACGTAGACGACAATTACAATGTCATAAAACAGGATATCCTAACTTTAGACAACGGTTATAGTAACCTTAGACAACGTTTAGAACTGGTTAATATGATTCAGACCCAATTTTGGAGGTGTATAGACAACAGTTATTCAGAATCTATCACAACGGATATAACCGTTGTCTAAGTGAACCGTTGTGATAAACCCAACTGTTGCATTTTTAAAAACCACACGGGCTGATGCAACGGTTCTAAAACCGTTGTGCGTTTTGTAAATTAACCGTTGTGTAAAGTCTTTTTTGTACTAGTGGAAGCTCAAAATCTGTGAACTTTGCCTATGGATGATCTCCTCGGTAAGCTGATTACCCACAAGATGATCCTTGGTGAAGAAGATGGAGAAGTAGCCTCTGGTGTGAAGAACTTGGCCCTAAAAGCTAAAAAAGAAGACGCCTCCTCGGATGATGACGAAAGTAAAGATGAGGAGGATCCTTTTGCACTAATCACAAGAGGGCTAATACAATAGTCAAGTTGAAGAAGCAATTCTCAAATCGAGAATATTTTGTTTTTTAAAAGCACTGAGGTAAGTCTTCTAACCCTAGTAAGAAATGGAATATTCTAAATTGCTTTGAATTTGGTGAAATAGATCACTTTGTAAAAGAGTGCCCTCAAAAGAAGAAGGACAAACATCGGAAGAATGATCGAAAGAAGAGTGATTCAGATTCCTCCATTGAATCAGACTCAAAAAATGATCCAACAAATTTTTGCTTGATGGTAGATCAAGAAGAAGCTCCTAAGAAACGTCTTAAAGCAATGGCGAGAAATTTGATTTCTAGTCCTACTGCTCTGTTGTCTGAATTTTCGCAAAACATGATTATGAATGAAGAGAATTATATTTTGGAGACTAACACATTGAAAGAGAAGCTATTGGAATAGGGGAAAAGCACGAGTAATTTATCGCTAAAAATGAAAAATCTCAAAGCCTCACAGTCAGCCCTTGACATTAAAGTCAAGGCCTTGGAATCGGAAAATTCCGATCTCAAGCATGATATTTTATCTCTAAGATACTGTAATAGTGAATTGGAGAATGAAAAGATCAAGCCGACTGAGAAGTGTCGAGATCAGCAGGCATCACTTGTTCGATTCACCCATTCCAAGGCCAATCTCGATAAGAGGTTAAGTGAGCACCAATCATCCTTCAACAAAAGTGGTATTGGATATAACAAGAATTTTCCAAAATAATCTCCTACCACTTCTGTAAAGGCTAAAGGGAATTGGCGTACATCCACATGTTTCTTTTGGTGTAAAAAGGGTCATGTCAAGACTACTTGTCCTTATCATAGAAATTATCCTTATATAATTCGTAATACTTTTCCTTTATACTTAAGAGAACAGGTGAAATAAATTTGGGTTCCTATTGGGACTCGACCACCAAACATGGTCTTTTCCAATTATGAATCTAATTTTGTAACTTGGTCTAGCCGAAAGGGTTGAAGTTTAGTTGTTTTGCAGGATGTCACCAAGATCAAATAGCATAAATGGATTGGAACAATCGCTCTTGGTGATAAAGGAATTTTTTTATTGTATATATGATATTTTTTATGTGCAGCTAATGATTCTCTTCGCTTAGTATTTTGTGTTTTCAGCTTGATATGTTAATTAAACACAGAAGCATTATCGTAGGGTGAGCAATGGTTGCTGAATTTCAGTTCTTATAATGTTGTCTGCTAACATCTCAAGGCCTTGAGATCAGTTTCAAGCTCTTGATTGTAACATATTATTTGGTTATTATCTTTTTAAACTCGATTTCTTCCTTTACTTGATGGAAGACAAAAAGGGGGAGAAATGTTATATGGTGCTTATGCTTATGCTTGTTATATGATGTTCCGCATATCCTATATTTATTTACACATTTGATATTTGTTTTGTCTTCCATCTAGGGGGAGATTGTTGACTTCACCTTGATGATAATATGTGATATATTTTTGTAGGGATGATGAAATACAAATAAGGTAGTAGTTTATGCAAAAATCAATTATATTATGTGGTCATTTTATTTGATTTATTATTCTCTGAATATATTTATTTCGCTCACATAATTATATGTGATATATATTTTAATTAGGCGAATGTTCTAGAAGATTTGTTTAAAATAGTTTCATATATTGTTTTGATCGAATTAAAATCAGATTTGTTTTGAAACAGATTTTGTTAAAATAAGATTTGTTTAAAATAATTTTCATTTTTTATTTAATTTTTTTAAGGTTTGGTTTTAGTTGGTGGATAAGCTTTGATTTGTATATATCGTTTTATTGCTATTAAACTTTTGGCACAAGTTCAAATAAGATTTGCTGGTGGAGAATTCAAATTCAAAGGCACATATTTTATGGGAAGAAATTCAACGGGAGAAGAAATGCAAAACGGGAAAAGAAATGCAAATTGGCTTCCGATTTGAATTCAAAAAAGTTGTTACATGAGCTAATCTTCAGGGGAATTCAAGGGCACTAATTTGAGAGCTTGAATTATAAAAAGCCACATGCTCAGAAGAAAAAAAAAAAAAAGAACACAAGCACATATCATTCAAGCAAGCATTTCAAAGCCAAAACAATCATCTTCAAGCTTATTTATTTTCTTCCTCTCTTTCGTTGTAATTGTTTTTATTTCTAGTTGAGAGAGAAGAAAAAATACGAGCGTTATAGGATAAATCATTCTTGTTATACTAAGAGTATCTCTATACTAAAACGTATACACACGTTGGTGTGGTTAGGGCTATTATTTCGCGAGCGTTTTTGGTTGACTAGATTGTAGCAGGTGAGGCTATGAGAAGGGTTGCTTTTCTAAATTGTATCTAGGACTCTACGTGATTTGAGTTGACTAGATAGAAGTGGGCGAGGCTTCGAGTGTTTAAAATAAGGAAATATCTTCTCGGTTGTATCTAGGATCTTTAGGAAGTGAAATAACAGTGTTTTGAATCCTACAGGTTGGATAATCCTAGGCGGAGACGTAGGCTCGTTTAGAGCCAAACTCCGTTAACAATTCACGTGTTCTTTATATTTTATTTCCACACTTATAATTAACATTAAATTTTGTAGCTAAACAGGTTACTAGGTTATCTCAAGACCCTTGACGTCTAGTTCAAGACCTTGAGATCAGTTTCAAGACCCTTGAAGTAGCTGTTGCAGAAAGTTTTGCCAAAATTACCCATACTCTATTCAACCCCCCTTCTAGAGTATTTATATTATTCTTATTTACATTACGTAATCGGTTCTTCAGGACAGCTGAAAGGATGAATATAAATTTATTAGAAAAAGTTAGATGCATGTTAATTAGTTCTGGATTAAAAACAACCTTGTCAATCTGTACTAGCAAAACCCTTGGGGGAATGGATATCAGGAAAGCAGAAGATCCCAATATAAGTCTACAAATGAAACTCCTTTGGAAACTCTATACAAATGAAAACAATATATGGGTTCAGATAGTGAAGGAAAAATATCTTTAAAAAGAAAATATTAGATATGTCTCAAATCATCTTACCTCGTGGAAATTTGGGCGACTACTCTCTCCAAGGAAAAAAATTTGAACAAGGCCTTCATTGGATAATAGGAAATGGTGATAATATATATGTTTGGTCGGATCCTTGGGTTCCTCATATAAGTCTAGCACAATATCAAGGAAATTACAGCCTGGACATGAAAGTTAATCAACTTTTTACTTTGGAAAAACGATGGAATACTTATTTGATTAATCAAATCTTCCCTCCAGATATCTCCTCAAAGATTTTAGAATTACAAATCCCTAATTGGGATACCCCGGAAAAACTAATTTGGCGCTTTGATCCAAGTGGAGTCTTCTCCACCTAATCAACCAAGGGCATGACATACAACCCAACTCATCCTACTACAAATTATAGATGGATATGGCAGCTGAACCTACTCCCTATAATTAAGACTTTTTTATGGAAACTAGTAGTGGATGATCTTCCTACTGATCAAATGCTCAATAAATACATTAATCAAGTACCAAGCCAATGTTGTCTTTGCTCCCAAGCGGAAGAAGATTCTGAACATCTCATGAAGACCTGCCCCTTCACTAGAAATATAATTAGTCAATTTGAATCTTACACAGGGAAAGGTTTCCAAAACCTATATGAAACAAACACTTTTGATGTTGAAGAAATCAAAATGGGAAATAAGAACTTTGAAAATCTGGTTTTTATATGGAGCATGGTTTGGGAAGTTCGAAATGATCTTATCTTCAGGAAAAAACCCCCAAACACAACGGAAAATATAATCAGAAGAATAATTTCTAATATTTATGACTGGTCCTAAAGTAAATTGAAAAAAAAACCCAATAAATCTATAACTAGGATACTTAAAGCTAAATGGAGCAGACCACCTGGAACTATCTACAAAATTAATGTGGATGGTTCTATCAAACCCACGGGTTTGTGGTCGGTGGGTGGGATTACTCGGGACTCCCGAGGCCACGTCATTGATATGTTCCATCAGGAAACTAGTAAGTGCTCAGTTATCCAAACTGATGCCTTAGCCATACAATCATGTATGGAGCTAGCACTCATAAAAGAACTTTGAAGAGTAATTATAGAGAGGGACAATTTACAGCTCATCAAGGCCCTCACTAGCAGTAGTAAAGCATGATGGGAAGTCACATGCCACATTGAGAGAATCAAGCAATTAGAAGTCGGTTTTGATCTTATCCAATATAGGCACTGTTATCGTGAAGCAAACCAAGTTGTAGACTTTATAGCCAGGAAAGGTATGATCTGTAACAATGCTATTATCCCTTACAACAGGGAGCTTTGTACCATCATCCTTAAGGATGATCAAGGACCTAGATTACAAGTTGTGTAATCACTCATATTTTTCGCCTACTATAAAAAAACAACCTCGTGGGGAGAAGCTATTTTAACTGCTGATTATCTTGTAAACCGGTCTCCCTCTAGTGTTATCAACTTTGACACTCCACAACACAAATGGACAGGTAAACTACATAGTTTGTCCTATCTAATGCCTTTTGGCCGTGCAGCTTATCCTCACATTAGTGATGGAAAGCTCCAACTAAGAGCTTTGAAGGGCATTATCCCAAATGTAGTTATGTTTGATCTATTTGTATGCAATGAAAGGAAGTGCAAGGTAGAAATTACCCCAACGCCAACGCCACCTAGGCCAAGGACATCAACGGTGGAGCCCTCTTCGACTTGGGCGATGAGCCATGAGGCTCCGAGGCCCGTTGAGAAGCCATAGGAATGGAAGCTGACGTGGGCGAGTGGGAGCCTAGGGTCAAGCTTGACAACGTACGCCGAATGAGCCACCATGTACTTGGACCACGTCGAGCTGAGGAACATGTGCAATGACTTCCCCTGGACCGGCATCCTGGATGTGCCATCGGGCATCAACCCGTTGGCCAGGGGTGCGTTCTTCCTGCAGAAGTTGGTGGCGCGGCTCGTGGCCTTGCAGTTGTCGCATTCTTGGCATTCCGATGTGTACGTCGCTATCACCACGTCGCCTTCCTTCAGTTCCGTCACGCCTTCTCCCACGCTCTCCACCTTCCTTCAGATCTGTCTTTATTCACAATGTCTGTTAGCTTTAATCAAAATCTCCATGGAGATGAAACTCGTGCAATTAAGGCATCATCACTTGCTTCTGCAACTAGAAGCACTGTATGGTCTCTCATGGAATCACTGTTGACATTTCTCTGCAACTTAGGTGAAACATTCACAAAATGTCAAAATCAGTAGCTGGATTGACATGGGGCACCCCATCTATTAAAATTAACTAAGAGCACCTGCATTGGGGTTTTTTAACCCATAATTTAAGAAACCTAATAATAAAATAATAGGAGAGAGATAAAAAAACATAGGGAACGATTTGACGGGTTGCTAAGTAAGCAACCCTTAAAAATCAGGAGAGAGAAAAAAATACAAGAGAGTGAGCCATCTGGGAGAGAGAATGTGAGAGAAAAAGATATAGGTGGGTCCCAATAAAATAAATAAATAGGGTTTTTAATGGTTGTATGGATATGGGTGAAAATTTATATTGAGTTCTATAAGAAAAGAGAAATATAAAAAGTTGAGTTAAGAAACTCGACTGTGTTATAGGGATGCGGATGCTCTAAATATAATTTTCAGAAACTTTTTATTGTTAATTTATAGGTAAAATAATTTCGTGTTACGCATTGGAGCAGGGTCTACAAAAGGGTGTATTTGACGCCATCTATTAAAACTAAGTATATATACAAAAAATAGTTATATTAGAGCATCTCCTATGTTAAGTAAAAAAAATGGGTTTTGGCCTAAATTTACTCCCACTCTAGGCCAAAACCCATTTTAGCCATTTTGTTTTTGGCCTATTTCCAAAACAAAGGCCAAAACCCATTTTAGCCATTCACTTTTGAAAGGCCAAATGCTAGTTATTTATTTATTTTTAAGTGTTTAATATTTATGTAAATCTATAGGTAACACAATTATAAATCTATATATTATATAGTTATGATTTTTAATTAAAAATAAAATGTATAGTATTGTAGAGATATTCAAGAGTTTTTCGATATGAATATAATATTTGACATATTTAAATTATCATTGCATAAATAATATTTTTAGAAAATGACATTAATACTTTTTATTATAGATTCATCAAAATTATAATAAAAAATAAATATTATGTTGCTTAAACTACAGATAGAATGGAGTGACGGAAATTCAGCCTGCAAAAATTGGTCTACGATGGGAACAACAAAGCCGTATAATAGGCCAAAAAAGAATATTCTATAAAATATTCTCTTTTGGTAGGCTATTTTCCCTAGCATTATGACTTACGGGGGAGAGGCTCTTAATATATAAATAATAGTTGTAAACAATTTCACGTGCATAGTATATATATGAGATATAAAAATCAATATAAAAAATGATTTACTGGATGCATTCTAGCTAGTTTAAAATGTTAGGTTAGAAATTAAGTAATTTGGAACTTGAAAAAATTGATCATTGCGTTGCTCCTTGATTAATGTGGTACTGTCTATTTTTTTTTAATATATTTTGCTTTATGACGTGAAAGTTGTAAGATTATCGACATTATGTCAAAAATAATATAGGAGAACCCATCCTCTCGAATCGCTTTAGCCATAGCGAAATTATCCCCCATCCTCTCGAATCGCTTTAGCCATAGCTAAATTATCCCTCCAAATCTCTTATTTTTGTTCCTTTCTAGTCTAATTGATTTCTACTTGAATCCGTCTTTCCGATCGTTGTCCTTCTTGTCGGGTCCGATGTCTGAGTCTCACCTTCCACTCCTAGTGTATTGTGTTGGGGGTAAATTTTCATGAATTGATTGAATTCATGATTTTATAAAAAAAAAAGGTTATCACATTTATGATATGCTAAAAATGTGATTTCTTTCCATAAATTTAAGGATATGACTTGCAAGTTCAAGTTGGATCATGAAAATTCCAATGCAAGCCCAAATACATGATAAAGAAGGAAAAGCCCAATCCAGAATTGAGCAGTTGCTGGAAGTTACAGAAAAAAAAAAATATAAAACGTGGGATGCAGTTACGAAAAGAAGAAAAACTGTTTACCCCTTTCTCCCATACCCATACCCAGCTTCTATATTAACTGCTCCCTATACCCTATCCCAGCTCCTATAAAAGGCCACTGTTGTGGTTTTTGGGGCTTTCCGGGTCCGGCTGGCTTCTTCTCCTCTTTACCCTATTCAACTGCAAAACAAAACAACAAAAGCGGTTTCTTCTTCCTCTCCAAAAAAAGGGGCTTTTTCTGCCGGTTCCTGATTCTTCTACTCCTTTTTGGTTGTTCCTCCTTACTGGCTTTTCATGCTACTGGAGAGACCTACAACCACTAAAACAACAACAAAAACAGGAGGGTCATTAGTCAGGCAACAAAAGGACACGAGAAAGAAATCAGCAAAGGAGAAGTGGCTTAACAAAACATCAGCTATTTTCTTTGTTTTGCAGGTAAAATTAAGACCAACCCGGGCTTGGGTTCATATGCTCTCTCTTAGTGTTTGGGCTCATAATAGGCTTGAAAGTATTTTCTTTCGCCTAGAGACCATCACATAATAGGTTGAGAGCATCGACTATCGTAGTTGGCTTGAAAGTATATTCTTTCGCCACTACATTTGATCCCGGCGTGGATCGGCTCATAGCGCCGAAAGGCTGCCGGATTTTGCTCGGAATTCACAAGCAGATCAATTGCCGAATTCCATGGACTATAAAAAAAAAAATGAAAATGGGACAAGTTGGGTTCGGTCAAACAACAACACAAAACCAGGCAAGGCACTCAAAATGCAGTAGTTTCTGGGACAAAAAAAAATGACACCCGCATGAACAAACAAAATAGCATCAAGCTAAGCATCATGTGAGGCAATTACATTAATTTGGGATTTACAAGAGCAATTTCAGAAACTGAAACAAACCAAAATCAGCCTATCTCTACCCAAAATTGAGATTCCAGTTCAGTGAGAAGAAACGAATGGGCAAAGTAAAACCTAACATACCAAGCCTGAAGCTAGAGCCAGGGCGGTCTCCAACCTCGCAGGGTCGCACCTGAGTAGGTGCACTGCCTTTCTCAGCCTCCTGGACACTGAATTTGGTGCATCTTTTGTTTTTCCTAAATCCAAAAGACCTAAACAAAAAAAAATCCCAAATTGTAAATCAACACACTCAACCCTAATTTTCGTTTCCGAAGCCTAAATCGGATCAAATGAAGGGGCAAATTGCAAAGAAAAGGAAGAAAGCAAACCTCTTGCACCTTTTCTTTGTAGGACTCTCAACGTCATCAAATCAAGGGCAAATCGCAGGGGCTCACTTCACCCGCCCTTGCTCTAATCCGAAAGCCCTAGAATCACAATTGAAAAAACAAATCAGTTGAACGTGAAAGTCGAACATTCAATTGAAAGGGGGATTCAAGATTTGAGGAGTTAAATCACCAAAGCATCAAGCTAAATGGGTGAATTCGAGGTTGGAAGTCTCGGGGGAGATTGAACGTACCTGCCCAGTGGTTTCGTCTCGTGCCCTTGCAGCCGCGACTTCGAAGGTGTAGCCATGTCTGTCACCTTCTCTTCTGACTAACCAAATCGGAGCTCGCAACTCTCAGCAGCTCGGTGTTCATCCAATTGCGTCGTTCTCTCTCTGATTCACGTTGCAATGCACAAAGGAGGTCAACGTAGAATTAGGGTTGGTTTCAATTGACGTTAAACAAATGAAATGAGGAGCTGGGCTGGAGACAAGTTGCATTGAAAGGAAAAGGGAAAATTGGGCTCGGTGTTTGTGATTGGGCCCACTAGCAAGTGTCTAAAATTTGCCATTGGAATTGTTTAAAACAATGAGGCAAAACTCACCAGGATGCGTTTGTAATATGTTCGACATATTTTAATTAAATATGTCTAACTACAAAATCGACCCACTAAAATATAAGAATTATAATTGGCACAAATTAAGAATTCGAGTTTGATCAAAACATAAAATTAAACTCGTCAATTATTCTTTGCCAATTAATTCTAGTGGGTCAATCTCAAATCGACTTCTAAATAAAAACGGAGTCAAAACCTTAAATCAAGTTTCACCAAATCTAACCTTGGTTTCTTAAGAGAACTACGTAAAGACTTGATACTCGCTTACGAGTTACGTAGGTAACCCGATATTAAATTCTAAAAATATATCGGGTACAGTCGTCCGCCTCTAAATTCTCTTTAAATGAATATGAGGTCAAAACCGAACAAATCAAATCGTTCAGAACTACGTATAGACTTGATACTCTTTTATGAGTTACATAGGAAATTCGGTATAAAATTTAACATGTACCGAATTCAGTCACCTTGCCCAAAAAACAAATTTTGTTCTGGGTAGAACTACGTAAAGACTTGACACCGTAAAATCGGTTACGTAGGTAGCCCGATATTAAATCTCAAAAATATATCGGGTACAGTCGTCCGCCTCTAAATTCACTTCTAAATGAATATGAGGTCAAACAAAAAATTCAAACGGTTCTTAAGAGAACTACGGATGATTTGATCCCGTCCAAACGGGTACGTAGGTAGCTCGACATAAAGCTTAAGCTCGTTGGGTACAATCGTCAAATAAAAAAAAAAATCAAATTTGTTCTTCTTTTAGAACTACGTAAAGACTTGACGCCTCCGATCGGCTACGTAGGTAACCCGATATTAAATTCTAAAAATATATCGGGTACAGTCGTCGACCTCTAAATTCCGTTTAAATGAATATGAGGTCAAAATCAAACAAATTCAAATTGTACATGCCGACTCGATACAAAGCTCATGCTCGTCGAGTTCAGTTACCACTCTCAAATGATCCCATGATCAAACCCAAATACGAAATTTCTTTTCGTCCCGAACTACGGTGACTTGATTCCCCCAAACAAGAGGATACGTAGGAAACTCGGTGTAAATCAAATTCTCACCGAGTCCAGTCACATCCAAACTTTCAAACAAATTTCTTCAAATTCATCCGTCGACTCTAAGTCGTCCCAAATATCAAATTTCTATCAAATCCAAGGCGTCTCCTCCGACTCGATACAAAGCTGTCGCTCGTCGAGTTCGGTCACGACCAAACCCAAATATATACCAAATATGAAATTTGTCATTTTTAAGAACTACGTGCGATTTGATCCCTTCCAAAAGGGTACGTAGGAAACTCACAAGCGAGTTCAATCACAACCCCTAAATTGACATTTAAGTCAAAACAAATCAAATCAAATCAAACTCCACCTAAAATCGTTTTTTATGCAAATGATAGGCGGGTTACTTGAGTTACCCTTCCGAGAAGGTGGGCTCAGGTTACTCGGGTGGAGTGTTGTTCGAGCTACCCTTCGTAGAAGGTGGGTTTGAACTTCATCCTCTGATGCATACAAGAAAACGAAATCAAATCCAAACCAAACACCAAATCTCAAACACTCGGAACTACGTGAGGCTTGATTCTCTTCCAAGAGATACGTAGGCAACCCGTTAAAATTCGGGTGCAGCCCAAATCACCAAAACTACTCAAATCTTGGTATCGATGCGACTTCGAATCAAGAGGATAACCAAAAGGGGTCGAACTCAAATATTAAAAATCAAATAAAATGTGTTGTACGATTATTGCGCATTTTTGTACAACATATTTTTGGCACGCCCAGTGGGACCCTTTTTGCCTTTTCATCTCTTAGTTGTATTTATACTAATACATGGTTATATCCTTTTTGGAAGGTACAAATGGCACCAAAAGCAATTGTTACCTTCAACGAGCTTCCAACAACCTTCATCATCAAAGGAGGCCACTGGATCAAGAAGCGATCATTGGAAGCTCAACTTGACATCACTCGGGATTCAATGTCTACAACGATCCCGATCAACAACGTCTTTGGGGCTCTTCAAGCTCCGGAGGACAAGACCATCGTCAAGTGGGGGTTGAAGTCTCCCGCAATGCTCACAGGGGCAGGGGGCATAAAGCTTAAAGCCCTTACAAGCAATGGGGGCAGGAAGCTCAAGATCACCCAACTCGGCGACAACAAGCGCAACAACCATCCCATTTGTAACAAGCTCAAAATGCAGGAGGGTGGTTACAATGGCACAAAGCCCACTAATGAGGTCGCTCAAAGGCCCATCATTCATGTCATCAAAGCGAATGAGGGGTCAATCGCAACTTTCGCACAACTAGTCTCCATTGCCAAGAAGGCAAACAACTCTATGAAGAGAAGGGGACGCAAATGCGGATCTCAACGCGGCAAGACAAGACCTCTTCTTGTGCTAGCTCGCTCATCAACTTTGGAGCAAGCCGGTGCAACCTTTGCAAAAGATCCTCTTGGCTCGCAGGGGGCAAATGAAATCCCTCTGGTGACTCCTCCAAGACAGATCCTCGTTGGGTCTATGCCTATCTTTCCGAAAGAGGTTGCACAAGTCAATATGACCTCATATTCGGAAGAGACGGAAATCAAGGCCACAAAGGTTAAGCCTTCAAGATCCAAGAAGGGTAAGGAGGTTCAACAAATATGCCAAGTCTCTAAAGTTGATGCAAGAGAGAAAGACCGGTTGGAGCTAACAAGTTCAAATGCTTCAACGGTTGAATCTCAAGCAAAAATCTCACAAGACGGACCAGATGTGATGCCGGTATTGACTACCAGCACATCAAGTGTCGAAGAGCAACTTCAAGGGTTGCAAAGAAAACTTGATGAGAAAGATGCTCAAATAGCAGCCCTTCTCGCACAAATAAATGTGCAAGCTCAAGGAAATAAAGAAGAGCAATCAAGGCCAAATGGTGAAGGTTCAAGCGGTAACACATCGATCTCTCCACAAGAAATCAAAGAGATGATCGCTAAAGGGATAAAAGAAGTTTATGCATCACAAAATCTAAAAGTGCTTGGATATAGAAAGCCGTATCCAGCACACTATGATTCGATGCCATTTCCCCCAGGCTACCAAAGACCGAGCTTTGAGAAGTTCGATGGCCTTCACGGTTCACCCCACGAGCACCTAGCTCATTTTTATTCTGCTTGTGGTGAAACCGCCTTAAACGATGCCTTATTAATTAGGCAATTCGTTCAATCTTTAAAGGGATCGGCATTCACTTGGTACACTCAACTTCAACCAGGGTCGATTCAAACACGGGACAATCTACAGAGAGAGTTCCTAGCTCAGTTTGTGAGCTCGAAAGCAAGAGTTTCTATTATGGATCTTGCAAACACCTATCAAAGGTCTAATGAGCTCGCCAATGACTACATCGCCAGATGGAGAAGTATAAGACTCCAATGCCATGAAAAATTAAGTGAACAAGCTTGTGTTCAAATGTGCACCAACAACTTAATACCGGAATTAACGGTACATGTTGGAAGTGCCGAGCCTCGTTCATTTGATGAGTTGGTGTCTAAAACGTGCAATGTTGAAAACCAGCTAGCACGAGAATCCAAATGGCCTCAAGATAGCGAGGCTAACAAAAATGATGGCGATGAGATACAAGAAGAAGAAGAGTCTATGACGACTTTCGCTAAACATGATCGAGAGTCCGATAACGGAAATGGTTCTAAAGCTCAAAGAAAAGAAAAAGCCAAGGAGCCAGCCAATAGACTCACCCTTCATGAAAGAAGGCGAAAAAAATATCCTTTCGACGATAAGGATGTACAAGGGATATTCGATGAATTGGTGAGTGCTAAACTTTTAACACTCTCGGAGCCAAAAAGGCCAAAACAAGATGGTATGACGAGTGATCCAAAATATTGCTCGTACCATCAGCTCGTTAATCATCCAATCGAAGATTGCTATGTCTTCAAAGACATCGTAGAGGAGATGATTAACAAAGGAAAAATTGAAATCGAGGGGGAAACATCCTCGACTCAAGCACCTTCATCAAATACCGTTTCAACGGTAGATGTGGCAGAGTGCACTCCCTCACTCCGAGTGTCCTCTCAAACAGAAAAAGCATCTGCTATGGCTATTGAAGCTGAGGGCAGCCCCACGATTTCATTGCCTCTCAAAGTGTTGGTAAAAGATGACACTTCAAATGAAGGGTCCTTAAAAGACAAAGACATCGCTCAATGTTGTATGGTCTCATGGACCAATGACATGGCGAAAATGAAGCAAGAGTTAAAAAGATTGCTCTTCACTCCAAGAAGCAAATTCTCTCCTCAAAATCAAGAGAGAAATCAAAGGGAAAGAAATCAAGCTTCGCAAAAACTTCAAAAATGCACAAGAACCAAAAAGTTCCAGTGCAAAAGCTAAAACCCTCTTTCAAGGGTAAAGCTCCACAAAAACTTGTCGAGGAGGCTTGTGTCAAAAATTTCCAAATCTCATACGAAGAGGGTGTTCTAACTGCAAGTGTGATAGAGCCTAGAGTGTCCGCATTTGAAAGGCTCGACACGGCTTTATGCGGAACTCCTAAATCTTCGGTGTTTAAAAGACTTGATCTAGCCTCTACATGTGAAGCACCGAAATCTTCAGTATTCGAAAGACTCGAACTAGCCTTAACAGATGAAGGATCCAAATCTTCAATATTTCAAAGGCTTGATATGGTTTTGACAAGTGAAGAATCTAAACCTTCGGTGTTTCAAAGGCTTAATTCAGCCTCAACAAGTGGAGAATTTAAAGCTCTGATATTTGAAAGGCTCGGAAAAGTTGATGAGTCTAAAAACAAGAAGGTCCAAATGAAAAGGACCAAAAGCAAGAGCTCCGGAAGAGGCAGTCAAAAGTCCTCATCCACAAGCTCAAGCAAATCATGGACACCTAAAGCCAAGTAAGAGTGTCAAAATGACCCAGTAGTCTCCAAGGCGGAAAAACAAATAGTTATGCCTAGAACTACGTTAAGACTTGATCCCCAACAAGGGGTACGTAGGAAATTTGACATAGAAAAAATAATATGTCAGATTCAGTCGCACAAAATAAAAAAAAAAATAGATTTCCGGGTTCGCATATGATAGTCAGGTTATTCGAGAAACCCTTCCTAGAAGGTGGGCCCGAGTGATCTGAATGATGCGGTAAAAAAAAAAGAAGGAAAAAAAATCCCGGTATGCAAATGATAGTCGAGTTTTGGAAAACCCTTCCTAGAAGGTGTGCTCAAGTAACTCGAGTGATGCATATAAAAAAAAGGACTTGAAATTAGTCCGAAAATCAAACAACCCAGAAGCATATGAAAAATGGGTTCACGAAGAACTACGAGCGGCTTGATCCCTCACAAAGGGGGTACGTAGGCAGTCTAGCTAGTCAAAGTGCTAGGTGCAGCCACAAAAACAAACAAAACATCTTCTTTTCTCGACAAAGAAGGAAAAGAAGTCAAATCCTCTGTTTTTGTAGTCAAATGAGCATTGTTTCAACTAATAGGAGAAAAATCAAGTATGGTCTAAAGACTTTCACGTTTTGTGCCACTGAAAATGAGGCAAAGGAAAAGAGAGCAGAAAGAAAGAAAGTGTCTTTTAAAGACGTTCTCACAAAGAGAAATAAGCAAAAGGCTCCTGCCTAAATTTTCCGACTCTGATCATCACGTCCAAATTTGGTGATCAAATCAAGTCACATAAATCAAAATTTCCTTCCAAGGAACCCTAAACCAAGTTGTTTCAAAACTTGACTAATCAAGTTGTCAATGTTTTCTTCTCTCTCAAAGTCAAAAAAGCCTAAGCCTCTCAAAAACTCTTCAAACCCTCCCAAACAAAAATGATCTACATCATCTATATATGTATGGTCATTTAAAGCCCCCAAAGCTCAAAACAAAAACTCAAAGAAAAAGCCACCAAATATCTTGGCTTCAAATGGTATGGGTATCATTTTTCAAAATCATCTCATATTAGATTTTGATCACAGAGCTTCGGCCACAAAGGCTACAAAAGCTAAGATCACGACACCGAGTCGTCAAAACCAAATTCTTGTCCCTCACAGGAAAACCTTCAAATCCAAATTCAAGCTTAAAGTCGAAAATCTCCGACCAAAAGCCAAAAACCAAATTAGCTCAAAGGCCAAAAATCAAATCGGCAAAAGGTCAAACTAAATTGACTCAAAGCCAAAATTCCAATCAGTTTGAAAGCTCAAAAGCAAACTGGTTGAAAAGCCACAAAGGCAGAAATAAAATTTTGAGAAGGAAAATCTTTCCGACTCTCACATACCCATACTAGATTGTATCGTATTGGTCATAAGCAAGTTCTAAATAGAATTGCTTTTCTTAGTTGATCGATTTTAATCGGTACAATTCAAGTTCAAATTTTCTTCGGACTAAAAATCAAACAGAAAGCTTACTTAAGCTAGGTCCGCGAGAAACAAACATGGTGCATAAATAGCACAATTTCGAACTTTGAACGCGTTCGACATCTCACACGCACAAATTTCGGGGGGCAACTGTTGGGGGGTAAATTTTCGTGAATTGATTGAATTCATGATTTTATAAAAAAAAAAAAGTTATCACATTTATGATATGCTAAAAATGTGATTTCTTTCCATAAATTTAAGGATATGACTTGCAAGTTCAAGTTGGATCATGAAAATTCCAATGCAAGCCCAAATACATGATAAAGAAGGAAAAGCCCAATCCAGAATTGAGCAGTTGCTGGAAGTTACAGAAAAAAAATATATAAAACGTGGGATGCAGTTACGAAAAGAAGAAAAACTGTTTACCCCTTTCTCCCATACCCATACCCAGCTTCTATATTAACTGCTCCCTATACCCTATCCCAGCTCCTATAAAAGGCCACTGTTGTGGTTTTTGGGGCTTTCCGGGTCTGGCTGGCTTCTTCTCCTCTTTACCCTATTCAACTGCAAAACAAAACAACAAAAGCGGTTTCTTCTTCCTCTCCAAAAAAAGGGGCTTTTTCTGCCGGCTCCTGATTCTTCTACTCCTTTTTGGTTGTTCCTCCTTACTGGCTTTTCATGCTACCGGAGAGACCTACAACCACTAAAACAACAACAAAAACAGGAGGGTCATTAGTCAGGCAACAAAAGGACACGAGAAAGAAATCAGCAAAGGAGAAGTGGCTTAACAAAACATCAGCTATTTTCTTTGTTTTGCAGGTAAAATTAAGACCAACCCGGGCTTGGGTTCATATGCTCTCACTTAGTGTTTGGGCTCATAATAGGCTTGAAAGTATTTTCTTTCGCCTAGAGACCATCACATAATAGGTTGAGAGCATCGACTATCGTAGTTGGCTTGAAAGTATATTCTTTCGCCACTACATTCGATCCCGGCGTGGATCGGCTCATAGCGCCGAAAGGCTGCCGGATTTTGCTCGGAATTCACAAACAGATCAATTGCCGAATTCCATGGACTATAAAAAACAAAATGAAAATGGGACAAGTTGGGTTCGGTCAAACAACAACACAAAACCAGGCAAGGCACTCAAAATGCAGTAGTTTCTGGGACAAAAAAAAAAAATGACACCCGCATGAACAAACAAAATAGCATCAAGCTAAGCATCATGTGAGGCAATTATATTAATTTGGGATTTACAAGAGCAATTTCAAAAACTGAAACAAACCAAAATCAACCTATCTCTACCCAAAATTGAGATTCCAGTTCAGTGAGAAGAAACGAAGGGGCAAAGTAAAACCTAACATACCAAGCCTGGAGCTAGAGCCAGGGCGGTCTCCGACCTCGCAGGGTCGCACCTGAGTAGGTGCACTGCCTTTCTCAGCCTCCTGAACACTGAATTTGGTGCATCTTTTGTTTTTCCTAAATCCAAAAGACCTAAACAAAAAAAATCCCAAATTGCAAATCAACACACTCAACCCTAATTTTCGTTTCCGAAGCCTAAATCGGATCAAATGAAGGGGCAAATTGCAAAGAAAAGGAAGAAAGCAAACCTCTTGCACCTTTTCTTTGTAGGACTCTCAACGTTATCAAATCAAGGGCAAATCGCAGGGGCTCACTTCACCCGCCCTTGCTCTAATCCGAAAGCCCTAGAATCACAATTGAAAAAACAAATCAGTTGAACGTGAAAGTCGAACATTCAATTGAAAGGGGGGATTCAAGATTTGAGGAGTTAAATCACCAAAGCATCAAGCTAAATGGGTGAATTCGAGGTCGGAAGTCTCGGGGGAGATTGAACGTACCTGCCCAGTGGTTTCGTCTCGTGCCCTTGCAGCCGCGACTTCGAAGGTGTAGCCATGTCTGTCACCTTCTCTTCTGACTAACCAAATCGGAGCTCGCAACTCTCAGCAGCTCGGTGTTCATCCAATTGCGTCGTTCTCTCTCTGATTCACGTTGCAATGCACAAAATGAGGGCAACGTAGAATTAGGGTTGGTTTCAATTGACGTTAAACAAATGAAATGAGGAGCTGGGCTGGAGACAAGTTGCATTGAAAGGAAAAGGGAAAATTGGGCTCGGTGTTTGTGATTGGGCCCACTAGCAAGTGTCTAAAATTTGCCATCGGAATTGTTTAAAACAATGAGGCAAAACTCACCAGGATGCGTTTGTAATATGTTCGGCATATTTTAATTAAATATGTCTAACTACAAAATCGACCCACTAAAATATAAGAATTATAATTGGCACAAATTAAGAATTCGAGTTTGATCAAAACATAAAATTAAACTCGTCAAATATTCTTTGCCAATTAATTCTAGTGGGTCAATCTCAAACCGACTTCTAAATAAAAACGGAGTCAAAACCTTAAATCAAGTTTCACCAAATCTAAACTTGGTTTCTTAAGAGAACTACGTAAAGACTTGATACTCGCTTACGAGTTACGTACGTAACCCGATATTAAATTCTAAAAATATATCGGGTACAGTCGTCCCCCTCTAAATTCTCTTTAAAGGAATATGAGGTCAAAACCGAACAAATCAAATCGTTCAGAACTACGTATAGACTTGATACTCTTTTATGAGTTACGTAGGAAATTCGGTATAAAATTTAACATGTACCGAATTCAGTCACCTTGCCCAAAAAACAAATTTTGTTCTGGGTAGAACTACGTAAAGACTTGACACCGTAAAATCGGTTACGTAGGTAGCCCGATATTAAATCTCAAAAATATATCGGGTACAGTCGTCCGCCTCTAAATTCACTTCTAAATGAATATGAGGTCAAACAAAAAATTCAAACGGTTCTTAAGAGAACTACGGATGATTTGATCCCGTCCAAACGGGTACGTAGGTAGCTCGACATAAAGCTTAAGCTCGTTGGGTACAATCGTCAAATAAAAAAAAATCAAATTTGTTCTTCTTTTAGAACTACGTAAAGACTTGACGCCTCCGATCGGCTACGTAGGTAACCCGATATTAAATTCTAAAAATATATCGGGTACAGTCGTCGACCTCTAAATTCCGTTTAAATGAATATGAGGTCAAAATCAAACAAATTCAAATTGTACATGCCGACTCGATACAAAGCTCATGCTCGTCGAGTTCAGTTACCACTCTCAAATGATCCCATGATCAAACCCAAATACGAAATTTCTTTTCGTCCCGAACTACGGTGACTTGATTCCCCCAAACAAGAGGATACGTAGGAAACTCGGTGTAAATCAAATTCTCACCGAGTCCAGTCACATCCAAACTTTCAAACAAATTTCTTCAAATTCATCCGTCGACTCTAAGTCGTCCCAAATATCAAATTTCTATCAAATCCAAGGTGTCTCCTCCGACTCGATACAAAGCTGTCGCTCGTCGAGTTCGGTCACGACCAAACCCAAATATATACCAAATATGAAATTTGTCATTTTTAAGAACTACGTGCGATTTGATCCCTTCCAAAAGGGTACGTAGGAAACTCACAAGCGAGTTCAATCACAACCCCTAAATTGACATTTAAGTCAAAACAAATCAAATCAAATCAAACTCCACCTAAAATCGTTTTCTATGCAAATGATAGGCGGGTTACTTGAGTTACCCTTCCGAGAAGGTGGGCTCAGGTTACTCGGGTGGAGTGTTGTTCGAGCTACCCTTCGTTAGAGCTGGCAAAACCCGACCCGAACCCGAAAACCCGACCCGGTCGACCCGGAACCGATTGTTTTGAACACCGATCAACCCGACCCATTCTGGACCCGAAATTCGAATAACCGATAACCGAAACTCACCCAAATCCGAATGAACCGAACCCGATTCAACCGAAATCCATTAAGACCCGATCCCGTTACAACCGAAACCCGATATAACCCGAATTTAAAGATACATTCTAGTAAATTTTTCAAAATGAATATTGAAATAACTGAAACCCGAGACAACCGAAACCCGAATGAACAGAAACCCGATACAACCGAAACCCGAACCCGACCCAACCAAATGACCAAATTATTAGACATTACCCGAAACCGAATGACCCGAAACCCGAATTACCCGAAACCAGATCCAAACCAAACACCAAATCTCAAACACTCGGAACTACGTGAGGCTTGATTCTCTTCCAAGAGATACGTAGGCAACCCGTTAAAATTCGGGTGCAGCCCAAATCACCAAAACTACTCAAATCTTGGTATCGATACGACTTCCAATCAAGAGGATAACCAAAAGGGGTCGAACTCAAATATTAAAAATCAAATAAAATGTGTTGTACGATTATTGCGCATTTTTGTACAACATATTGGTTTGGGGCTTTTGCTCTCTATGGTTTCCTCTCCACTCCCCCTTGTCCGCTTGCATCCTAATCGATCGGCGCCTCTCGGTGGCATGGTTTGGTACTGCGCCCATCGGTGGTACCCTGTCTTATCTACCTTCTTTTGGTGAATCTGTTCAGGATCTCTCCAGTTGCCATGTGGTAGCGCCACCTCTAGTTTTCCGACAGTTCTTGCTTTGTTTCAATCCGGCGCTCGTCTTCTCCAGCGCCTCTGTGTTCTTCTTGGTGTCTCGTATCGGCTGGTTGCCCTCGGCGATGGTGGCTCCTTCCTACCGTCGACTGCTGGTGGCTGATTGTTTGGGGTTCTCTGTTTGGCTGTTGGCGTTCGCTGGGTCTCTGCCGCTAGTGCGGCTTCCTTGCCATGACCCGGTTTTCGTCCTTTGGGCCCAAGGCTCAACCCGGTTAGGTATCATATGTCGAGTCTTTTCTTTTGTTTGACCCGATCCTTGTTCTTTGGGCCCAAGTTTCCTTGCTTGGGCCCAGAGCTACCCGAGAAAAAAAATTAAAATGAGAAATTTGCAGGTTGGATTTTTCGCGAGATGCTTGTTGGTGTGGTTGTTTGACGTCGAGCTAGCAATTTTGGACGGTGTTCTTCTCCTTTATCGACGCGCGAGAGGTCGTGGACGTGATCGAAACCCGAAGGCTCGTTGATGATCGAGGCCAAATCTAAGATTTCCACTTTGTTCCTCAGAGATTCCCTGGGTGCCTCTATCAACTGACAAATGAGTGGTCGTACATTGCCACTACTCCTTCTTCGATAGCTCTAGCCCGCGTTTGGAATTGCTCCCTTGTATTTTGGTTGTTCTAACTTGTTGTTGCTTTCTTGTACTGTGATTGTATTGTCGGGTTATCTGTCGCCGATTTTTTCGGCCTCTCGACCCACCGGATCTGTCTGGTGTGTCGACCCACCTTAGTAAAATAGTTTTAATAGGATTTGAACCCTTAACCTTATAGTAACAGCAAGACAAAATAGAAAAAAACACTCTTACCATGCATAATTAATGACAAAAGAGAATACTAAAACACTCTTACCATGTCTAATTAATGTTGAATCCACTCAAATATGAACTAGTTTTTCACTTTATTAGGAATTTATGTTCTCATCTGTCAGTCTGTCACTGCCTCAATAAATACCCCCTCCGTCCCATAATACTTGTCTTTGGACTAGTCATACACGCTTTTTAATGAACTAAAAACTATAAAAAAATATTAATTTTTTAATTAATTTTTTAATTAATTTTTTAAAATAATTCTCACTACTAAAAACACAGGAAATAGCTACGGACAATAGCAATGGATTCAGCCACGGGCGGGCAATCCCTTGCTATATGCCTCGCAGCTAATAGCGACGGGCCTTCAACCACGGATTTTAGCAACGAAAATTTATGGTCGTGGCTACGTCCGTAGCTAATAGTATATGACATATGCCGTGGCTATAGCTATGAACCCGGTTTGAAAACAACCACGAAATTAAAGTCGTCGCTAAAGTTATGGCTATGTTCGTTGCTGAGTTCGTGTCTCCAAGCAGGTTAGGAGCCTAGTCAAGTCTGATGTTGATCTGTTGCTATGGTCCTGGCTGATGCCGATTTTCATCTGTTTCGTGATTTTGTAGCAATTAATTTCACATCCTCATATTTTAAAAACATTATATATATACATATGATATGGAAAATATATATAAATACATAAATAAATTTTATACATTATAAGTAGGTCAATAAAATGATAATGGAAAGGGGAAACAAACTAAACTCATAGACCGACCTTACAAAAAAATTGCAATAATCTACGTAAAGAAAGTAGATTTTGTCTCATGGAGATAACAACCGATCGATCTATGTGAAATCCTCCAAAACACTACTCCTGGACAAGTCTTGCGTATCAAATTCAACAAACCAAATCAATACACCAAAAAACCAGAAAAGCCCCAAACTCATAAAGAGCTTACAAAGCCCCAAAAAATCTAACACAAAATCATACCTCCAAAGCCTCAAACGCATCAAACATATATGGTCAGCAATTTCTACAGCCTCCACCTAAATACACCAACATAAGCAAAACACAAATTAGCTGAGTTGAGTTGGAGGTCACACCAGCCTCAGTAGCCGAAGAGCTGATGCAAAGTGATGATGATCCTGATGCAGTCTTTAAATCGCTGCTGCAGTTCCTTCAAAACAAGAAATCAGAAGTGTTAATTTAGGATGATGAGTCGTTATGTACCTCATGTCCTTGATGACCTGTTCCATCTGTTGCTTCTTGGTCCCCTTGAGGATGTTGTTGGCACGGGAATCCTGATTGGCAGCGATGAAATCTGGGTCGTAGATACCCGGGAGTGGGACCATCCTCTCCATGTATGGCCTCAAGTGTCTCTGGAGATCAATGTCCAACACCTTTTCCCTTGCCATTGAATCCGCCAAGTTCATGTCACTTATGTCCCACCCTCCAAATACTATCTCATCCGGGTTCACCTGCATGTTAATTCCATTCATATACTCCCTCCGTTAATTAAAACATGTCGTTTTAGACATTTGCACATTTTTTAAGAAAGCAAATAAATGCAAACAAAAATACACTTATACCCCTAATTATTACTCTACTTTTCCACTTTATTGAAAACTACACCTAACAAACATCTAATCATGACAAGGGTAATTTTGGAAAGTGAACACCAAAATACCTAAAACGACATGTTTTTCTTAACAAGATTTTACTCCTAAAACGACATGTTTTTCTTAACGGAGGGAGTATTTATTAGCCATCATCATACATATATATATAATAAGCTTCATCACAAATGCTTAGTTAATACATTCGTTGAGGATTGAATGAGATGACATATATACCATGGGGAACAGGCTTTTGAAAGGAGCGTAGATCTCCTCTCCATTGAAGAATCCGACCCGAATTGAAGATCCCTGGGTAAGGGGCCCAAAGTAGTTTGCTTGCTAGATCTTGTCCTTTGTAGCCCACGAGATCCCTCTAAACATCAAATACCATAAATCTAACTCACAAATCAGATCGAAGTTGTAACACCCTTTTTGTAAACGAGGGAATGTTGCAGCGCAAGTGATTACTCAGACTTTAAGGTCTTTGCAATCACCTTGGACTTATAGGGACATGCTACCATGGTCCCATAAACAAGATAATAACAATATAACATACAAATAGCAGAAGACTTAAAATATAATAAATCTTTTTATATATATGTAAACTCAAGATTCAAATTACAATATCATATACATCAAAACATTATAGCGGAAAAATTTGTAAAAATAAAGACATAAACGTTTAAATCTCGAAAATAAAATGTCTTCTTACTCTTATTAAACTTCTTAAACTTCTCTTCTTACTCATAAAATGAATCCCTAGCCGTCCAAATTAACAAAGGCCGGTTGGTTTGCGAGAACTAGCAAGTGACGGCTCAAAAACTGGGACTACTTCAGATCTATACTCATTGACCTTTAATAGTATGAATTAAACCCGAATGTGATTATTAGAGTATTTTATATGGGCTAAAAATTTAACGACACAACTGTTATGACACGGATAATCCCGAAGGATTGAATAACATAAGAAATGGGCGACAAGCACCCTTAGGAACCATATCCTGAGTACGAATGGGATATGGTATAGCTTGAATTAATTGTGATCACTATGAACTCAAATGTCTATCACATACTTCATTCACTTTCCTCACATTGAATAGCTTAAACACAACTTTACACGACGTTACTCATTTTAACACTTTGATATAGTTTACACGCTTCACAACACACACTTTGATAGGTTGCAATGTTACACATTTCATTCAACACACACCTCTTAATTAATAATTAATAATTAATAATTACTCATACGATACCGGCCCCGCTCTCAATAGCAGATAACGACCTACTACCTTTTTATTTGGTAGTGTAACATTTCGATAGATAATATATGCATATTCGGAATGTGTTAGTTTCATGAAACTTTAAGACCGGGAAATAACGGCCCTGGCCTGACTATATGATGATAGGAGGAAATCGAGAATGCAAATATAAAACATAAATAAATCAAAGCAAACCAGATTCCATCCCTTGCAAATAATTACAAGACCTCCTCCTGATGCAGTAATGGGAAGTCAGGATCGATCCACGAGGAAGCGTGTCAGCGGATCCTAGGCAGCGGAGAAATCTCACGGAAGTCGACCACAGGGTCCTCGATCTCGACTAGGTTAGTCGACAGAAGATCGGACAGTCGAACACAGACCAGCAGCAAGCACAGGGGCTCGTCGATATCGACTAGAGGCTACTCGATATCGAGTAGAGTCCTCGTCGACTTCGGCTTGTCTTGTCGAGTACCTGCACACAGAAGCTACAACGATGCTAGATCAAAGATTAGTAACTCGAGGTCGACCAGGCTTGGTCGAGATCGAGTATGGGGAGAAAACTAAATCGAAACAAAAGTAAAAACAAATGCTTTGGGACTCTCGAAATAAACTGTATGTAAAAGACTTCCAAGATTGGGGTTTGCATCAACGATAACCAAGCATGCATAAGGCAGAGATAAACAGATAATCATGTGAATTGCATCAAGGACAAGCCTTCGCCTTTTCCAACAATTAGACAACTCTTTCAAGAAACCATAATTGTCTCTACTAATTTTATGTTTACAATCCATGTGGTTAACATGGATCTCCATTAGATGGGTAATAAACACATAAACAAGTAGCAGATGCTCAAAACATGACAAAAGTCGGATCTTTACCTCAAACACGCATGGCTATCGTCGGGCTCGCCCCAACCCTAGAAGTGGGTGGACTACTCGCACTTCATCGCACCCTCAGTCATTGATTGATGAAAAGAAACTTGCATTAAACTAAATTCAAAAGACTTTACAATCCCGGCGATCCAACTCTCGTTGAACGCCAAAACCCTAAAACCTCTGAACTCCATAAACTGTCTCTGTGAAACTATTTGTCTCTAACTGAAATTGAATGACTAGAAATCAGCCCCATGGGCTTTATTTATAGGCTTCTAAACCTTGCTATTCAATGATAGAAATATCTATCTCTATCTAAAACTATATCTCAGACTTTAAAGATAAATAAAAGCTACAATGAAATTAAATCTAAAATAGGGAAATATATCTAAAGTGGCTTCAAGTGGATAGAACTCTCTTCTTCAATGATGTATCTTGATAGATCGGATAGAATTCGGCAAACTTCGAGCCCAAGGAATCCCAATCCGAGTAGAATTGCGTCGACGCGTCACACAACTTCTGGAATCGTCGTCGATCTCGACAAGGGTCTTGTCGATCTCGAGTAGGAGTGTTGTCGACTGGGCATGGCTCGTCATCTCGTCTAACTGGTGCTCGACAGGCTCGGTCATGGTTCACGGGTCTAGTCGATCTCGAATACCCCTCGTCGATCTCGACTAGACTGGCCTTGTCGACTAGTTCTTCTCGGGTGACTCTGCTCGACATGCTCGGACACGGCTTCCGGGCTCCTCGATCTCGAGTAGGTCTACTCGATATCGAGTAGGGTGTAACCCGGTCTGTCCTCGTCTTCGTCTTCTCGATCAGCTCTTCCTCGACCAGGCCCTCCTCGGACACTTTTGGTCGATCTCGAGTAGTGTGTACTCGATCTCGAGTAAAGTTTTCTCAGCTTTCTGCTCTATTCTTGAAACACAGTTTTCCGAGTCCTCGTTCGTCGGATTGACGCATATGACCATGCGTTGGAAAGCTCTTTTCGAGGGCTACAACTCTTATGAAGACATTAAAGCTTGATTCGGAACGAATAATGGTGAAAAATTATCTTTTCTCCAGCTGCACGATTCTTAGCTTCTCCATGAGTTTCCTTTAAGCTCCAAAGTGCGTCCGATTTCTGCGAAATATAACCAAAACTTGTGTAGACCTCCATATATTGCAAATAAGTGTAAACTACACAGATTCTGTATTATTCTAACCCAAATGCATGAAATGCATGCAGAAATCGATATAACAATAGATATAAAACATGGCATAAAACATGGAAATCAAATCACCCCATACTTAGACTTGCTTGTCCTCAAGCAATAACCAAACAATAACCAAGACCTACAACACATCCTTCAAGTCTTCGCCTTTTGTCAAAAGCAACATCTCAAGTAGTAGCAATGTAAGACAAGTGAATTTAACGTCATCACACATATATGAGTGATCCATAGGCATAGGCAATATAAATCCAACCTCACAGGGATAATGTGTTTAAACTCAACTCTCAATGTGTTTAGGCTATGTGTATCAACTCTCAATTCAATTCCATACACAATCTCATAAACATTGCAATTTCAATATGAATCCACTTCGCAACCAATTATGAAAATGCAACAAGAATTATCAGGAGGACTTCGCTCAATAAAAGTGTTCAAAGAAGATTCCATTCGGCGGGGTTGTAATGGGGCTTGGTAAGAAATAATAAGGTATGGAATTATTTGGCCATGTGGTGCTAAATAGAATTCGGGAATCAAGACTCCTAAATCTCCAAAACAACCAAACCTTAACTTCTCAATCATATGCATCAACCAAACTCTCCAATTTATCTCAATGAAGTATGTAACCTTTCAAACTTTCTCAATCTCTCCAAAGTGTGTATCTTGCAAATAATGAAAGAAATAAGGTCAATTTGGCTCATGCACTTTATTCACAAATATATGTACTTTTTCTCCTTTTTTTTTTCCTTTTTTTTCCTTTTTTTTGAAACGAAAATAAAATAAAATAATGGTGCATTTATAAAGTGAGCCAAAAATCCTTTTACATAATATGTATAGCAAGATAAAAATTTAAAATCATCCCATATCTTAATAATTTCAGCAATCCATCCTACTTGAAATGCAACATAAGCTCATTCTTTCCACAAATCATCATTCCAACCAACTCTAAGTCTTAATTCCCAAATGGGGGTCAGGCTCAATTTGGCTAAGGATAATTTTGTGGAGTTCACAATAAAAGTCTCAGGCTAATGTTCTGGCTTCAAGCAGGGATAATGCAGGGTAGGTAAAGAGAGGATAAAATTGGCTTAAAAGGTGCCTCCATAATTTAATTCGCATCAACATAAACATATAAATGCATTGGTTTTGAATAACTATCGCAACATTTAGAGATGCATAGGAAGAGTAAATACGCTCAAGAAAGCAGAGGGATTTTTAATGTTCTCCCTATAAGGCCAAAAATTCTCACTGGGACAAGTTTTGTTGGATTTTAACCTTTAGCTTAGGATCATATGTGCTCAATTTCATCACTAGTTCACAATCCACATAAAAACCATTTTCGAGGACTTAGGCTAAACCTTCCAAACATGCCATAGGATTTACATGATCAAGTCAACTATTATTTATCATCACAGGACATCTAAGTTAGGGTATAAAAACTACAACAATGCAAAAATTTAAACATGCATATTTTTTTTATTTTTTTGACATTTTCTATTTTTTTATATATATATATATATTTTTTTTCCTATGCAACTAAAAATAAGAATAAAGTATGGCAAAAGACTCCAATGCATAAAATTTAAACATGAATGCATAAAAATTTAAATTTCACCATGTAAAACCAAAAGCAAGACTAACACATATGATGATGAGCCCTTCCCCCACCCCATACTTAAAATATACAGTGTCCTCACTGTATAAAATCAAATAAAAACAAGAGTAAAGGAAGGAAATCACAGGATAACACATCGAGGGGGGCGAATCAGTGTAGGTCGAGTAGACTTCCTTGTCGATCTCGAGTACAGTGTACTCGATCTCGAGTAGCTTTTCTGCGTCTAGTGGTTTCAGGAGTCGATGAGCGTTTTGGCTTGTCGATGTCGAGTTGGCCTACTCGATATCGAGTAGTGTCTGGGCTGCTCCTCCTTGTCGTTGTCGACTTGGCCTTCGTCGATTCTGACTGTTTTTAGGGACATCTTTATTCCACTTTTCGCGATCCTTATATGCTTGCCGACCTAAAAGTGTTAGATTGCACAAGAAACAAGACTATCCACATGAAATATTCTAAAAGACATAAAACCAAAAACAAAAACCAAAAAGTTTAAAAAGTCCCAAAATTCATAAAGTTCTATATACATGCTCTAGATTTTAGAGTCGCTAGGCCGACTTCTCCGTTTGCGCTCAAGGACCATTATTGTGGGGCCCGTTCATGCTTGGCCCTTCTCCTGGATCATCTAGGTCCTGATGGTAGTATGCAAGCTTAGCTGACAGGTGGTTGCTTGCATCATCTCCTTTCTCTTTCTTCTTTTTCCTTCCAGCTCTCAGTTTTCGCAGGTTCTCTTGCCATGGTACCTTATCTCCCCTTAAATCATTGATAATTTTCTTTATGGACTGAGAGGGAGTAGAATTCATACCTCAACTTACCTTTTCGGACCCAAAACAGAAATCTTTGGGCTTGGGGCTAGTCGAGATCGAGTACTGCTGGTCGACCTCGAGTACAGAGACCCCATACTTAGGCTCTTGGCAAGTCAGTGGCCTAGCAGAGGTTGTCGACATCGACAAGGTCTTGTTGAGATCGAGGAGGAGCTTAGTCGAGATCGAGTTGGTCTTGTCGATCTCGAGTACAGTGTTGGCATCTTCCTCCGTTGTTTGCTTGGTTCCGTGGTTGCTAATGCTTTTCACCTCCAGCCAGGAAATTTCCTCTTTTGTAGGGCCAAAAGAGAAGTCCAAAACCTCATCGCATATGGTGAAGGTGAGCGATCTATTCTTGACACTAATTCTGGCATCTGCAGTAGCTAAGAATGGTCTTCCAAGAATAATAGGGCTAGTAGGATCTTCAGCACAGTCAATGATAAGGAAATCTGCTGGAACAAAGAATTTACCAACCTGGACAGGGACGTTCTCAACTATACCTGTAGGGATGACTACTGTATTGTTTGCCATGTATAATTTGGCATCCACAGGTTCTATGCATCCTATCTTTACCTTCCGCCAGATTGATAAAGGCATGATGCTCACACTTGCACCTAAATCGCACAGAGAATCATATTTATATTGTCCAAAACCCACAGTAACAGAAAACTTACCAGGGTCAGGTCTCTTTTCAGGGAAGTGGAGTACTTTGCATTCGCCTGCGATCTCTGAGATGGATCGCTTCTTGCTCAGGATTTCCTTTAGAAATTTGACATATACAGGCATCTCTTGCAGGGCTTCTGTAAAAGGAATAGAAACATTCAGTTCTTGCAGCATATTAACAAATCTGGTAAACCTACATGCAGTGGGATCTTTCTGTGCTTTTGAAGGGAAAGGTAGTGGCTTTTTCTGTTTCGGAGCTCGATCAGCTGTCGGGGTGCTGCAGAGTCGTCGATGTCGGCCAGATGCTGCTCCTCGATTTCGACCACGGGCTCCTCGACATCGAGTAGGGTGGTCGACCTGGAGTTGCTGGTCCGCGCAGCGGAGTCCGAGCTCAGCTTCTGGTCTGTGTCGAGTAGCGGCTTGTCGATATCGAGTACACCCTCCTCGAGATCGAGTTGGTTTTGCTCTGTCTCGAGTTGCTGCTCTGCCTTGCTTTGCTGTTTCCCGACCTCGGGCTCGTGTAATTGATGCCCACTCCTGAGTTTGATAGCTGCGACGTGTCCGGTCTTCCCCTTAGGATTTGGTTCTGTTTGCCCAGGGAGCTGTCCGGACGGTCGTGGGATCTGTGCAGCGATTTGACCCATCTGGGTCTCTATTCCTCTTTTCTAGATATCCAGTTCCCCAAATTTTGTAGTGATGTTCTGGAACTGGTTATTGACGGTGCCCTGATTCCGACGCATCTCCTCAAGGATCAGCTGCAGATCATCCTTCTTTTGATCCCTTTCTGGATGTCCTGGAGCTCTGTAGGGTGGGGGATTCCTAGGAGGACCTTGGTTCCACTGTGGTTGATAGAACCTTTGATCTCCCATGTATCGATTTGGACCCCAGCGTAGGCTTCCTCTTCATGTGTTTCTGCCATCCTGACTTGCTCAGTGTGTGGGCACTCAGTAGTGGTGTGCCTCTGTGATCCGCATTCGATTCAAGGATAATTGACAGATAAATATTTGACTTGCTTGAGGAGCTTGCGATTCTGGTCTCTGTAGAACTGCTCCCTAACATCTGGGTCAATCTCCTTTGGTGGCTCATAGAGTGGCATAGATGGGGCTGGTCTGGCAAAGGCGCTCTCATCATAGTTTGTAGGAGCCCCATGAGTAGGGCAAGATCGCTTCAGTTCTTTGTAGCGTTCCCATGCCTTTGCCAGCGGTTCCCCTTGCTTCTGTTTGAAGGCGGTGATTTTCTGGCGGAGAAGTGCTGTTTTGGCTGGTGGGAAGTATTTATTCAGAAACTCTTTCTCTACTTGGGCTCATGTGGTGAGAGATCTCGGCTTCAGCCCTTCAAGCCACTTCAGTGCAGGTCCAGCGAGAGACCAGCGAAACGCTTTCATCTTGACATATTCCAGAGTTGTACCTTCAGCAAGAGTACGACACATGTCATGAAAATTGGTAATATGTTCAAGAGGACACTCATTAAATTTGCCATAAAAAGCATTATTTTTAAGCTCTATCAGAAATTGAGTGCGAATTTCAAAGGAGTTATCAGGGATTAGAATTGCCGATTCAGGCACGACGAGAGTTGGATGCATATAATCCTCAGCAGTGGTTGGATATTGGGCAAGCTCAGCTTCTGCTTGCCTTGCGCGCTCAGCTTCTTGTTCCCTCGCTGCCCTTTCATTGGCGATAGTGGTATCCTTTGCAGCTAGCTCCCTTGTAAGCCTGGCAATCAGCTGTTCTTGTGTTTCAGCGGCCGCCATGATCCTTTTGAGTTTAGAGTGGATGTGTAGGTAACGCTTTGGTTCGTCTAAGCTGTCAAACTCAGGTGGTAGACCAGAACGACGCATACACCTGTAAAGTAACTCAAAGAAAACGTGAGATTTTAACTACCTAAGGCGCGAATGATAGCTTCCCCGGCAACGGCGCCAATTTGATGATAGGAGGAAATCGAGAATGCAAATATAAAACATAAATAAATCAAAGCAAACCAGATTCCGTCCCTTGCAAATAATTACAAGACCTCCTCCTGATGTAGTAATGGGAAGTCAGGATCGATCCACGAGGAAGCGTGTCAGCGGATCCTAGGCAGCGGAGAAATATCACGGAAGTCGACCACAGGGTCCTCGATCTCGACTAGGTTAGTCGACAGAAGATCGGACAGTCGAACACAGCGCAGCAACAAGCACAGGGGCTCGTCGATATCGACTAGATGCTACTCGATATCGAGTAGAGTCCTCGTCGACTTCGGCTTGTCTTGTCGAGTACCTGCACACAGAAGCTACAACGATGCTAGATCGAAGATTAGTAACTCGAGGTCGACCAGGCTTGGTCGAGATCGAGTAAGGGCAGAAAACTAAATCGAAACAAAAGTAAAAACAAATGCTTTGGGACTCTCGAAATAAACTGTATGTAAAAGATTTCCAAGATTGGGGTTTGCATCAACGATAACCAAGCATGCATAAGGCAGAGATAAACAGATAATCATGTGAATTGCATCAAGAACAAGCTTTCGCCTTTTCCAACAATTAGACAACTCTTTCAAGAAACCCTAATTGTCTCTACTAATTTTATGTTTACAATCCAAGTGGTTAACATGGATCTCCATTAGATGGGTAATAAACACATAAACAAGTAGCAGATGCTCAAAACATGACAAAAGTCGGATCTTTACCTCAAACACGCATGGCTATCGTCGGGCTAGCCCCAACCCTAGAAGTGGGTGGACTACTCGCGCTTCATCGCACCCTCAGACATTGATTGATGAAAAGAAACTTGCATTAAACTAAATTCAAAAGACTTTACAATCCCGACGATCCAACTCTTGTTGAACGCCAAAACCCTAAAGCCTCTGAACTCCCTAAACTGTCTCTGTGAAACTACTTGTCTCTAACTGAAATTGAATGACTAGAAATCAGCCCCATGGGCTTTATTTATAGGCTTCTAAACCTTTCTATTCAAGGATAGAAATATCTATCTCTATCTAACACTATATCTAAGACTTTAAAGATAAATAAAAACTACAATGAAATTAAATCTAAAATAGGGAAATATATCTAAAGTGTCTTCAAGTGGATAGAACTCTCTTCTTCATTGATGTATCTTGATAGATCGGATAGAATTCGGCAAACTTCGAGCCCAAGGAATCCAGATCCGAGTAGAATTGCGTCGACGCGTCACACAACTTCTGGAATCGTCGTCGATCTCGACAAGGGTCCTGTCGATCTTGAGTAGGAGTGTTGTCGACTGGGCGTGGCTCGTCATCTCGGCTAACTGGTGCTCGACAGGCTCGGTCATGGTTCACGGGTCTAGTCGATCTCGAGTACCCCTCGTCGATCTCGACTAGACTGGCCTTGTCGACTAGTTCTACTCGGGTGACTCTGCTCGACATGCTCGGACACGGCTTCCGGGCTCCTCGATCTCGAGTAGGTCTACTCGATCTCGAGTAGGGTGTAACCCGGTCTGTCCTCGTCTTCGTCTTCTCGATCAGCTCTTCCTCGACCAGGCCCTCCTCAGACTCTTTTGGTCGATCTCGAGTAGTGTGTACTCAATCTCGAGTAAAGTTTTCTCAGCTTTCTGCTCTGTTCTTGAAACGCACTTTCCTGAGTCCTAGTTCGTCGGATTGACGCATATGACCATGCGTTGGAAAGCTCTTTTCGAGGGCATGGTCATATGCGTCAATCCGACGAACTAGGACTCAGGAAAGGCCATTTTTCACCATGGTGAAAAATGGCCTTTTCACCATGGTGAAAAATGGCCTTTTCTCTAGCTGCACCATTCTTAGCTTCTCCATGAGTTTCCTTTAAGCTCCAAAGTGCGTCCGATTTCTGCGAAATATAACCAAAACTTGTGTAGACCTCCATATATTGCAAATAAGTGTAAACTACATAGATTATGTATTATTCTAACCCAAATGCATGAAATGCATGCAGAAATCGATATAACAGTGGATATAAAACATGGCATAAAACATGGACATCACTATACCACATTGCTTTGCATTGATTGATACGTTTTACTTGAACTGATCTTGATTCAGTTGAGTTTGATCGTAACACACAATCCTCACATTCTCACTATTGATTAATGACTTATCTTAAGTGATCACACATTACAAAAGTAATCCATATTATTTAAAGGTAACATGGATACCAAATAGAATAAAATAAAATAACGGATGGAAACATCAATGAAATAACATGTTCCATACCTAACCATTTTAGCATGAAAGAACAATAATAAATCATGCTTTACAAAAACAGTGGGTAAAGTATGTTATTATTTTATATTAAGGTTAAATAATAACTTTACCCAATTATACTTTCCAAATCCAAACTTACTGTTAAATAAATTACACAAAACGGGTGAATTGTAATTTATTTATTTTATTGAACCTGACAAGCAACCAAAGGAAAGAAAACAACTAGACACGAAAGCACCAAAGTGAGCAGAAAGGCTTAGAAAGTCACTTGTCTTTTTCGCCTTTTTGGATTTCGATACCAACTATGGACTTCAAAGACGTGATGACGGATTTGAATAAATTGACAACGGATCTACACACATAAATTACGAGACACGAAGAAGAACTTAATAAATTGGTATTATTATTGTTTTTATAAACAGATTGACTTATTTAATTCGAAGAAATATCGAATTAATTAAAAGTCAAAAGATAATACCAATATACGATCCTCTTCACGACCTTGTCGGAATATGGTTGATGGATTTTGAGATAACCGCTGCGAATTTTAAGATTTAACGCGTGTTAGATACATTCTAAAACTGAGGGTTAAATCTTTATAATTTCCGAATTGAACTAGGGGCATATTTTACCAAAACTGAAAGTTTGGGAGGTTTTGTATAATTAAACCAGCCCCTTCTCCCTCCCGATAGAACTTCTGCAGAAGCTTTCTGATGACCCTTCGGTGCGCCTTCGACGGCTTCCTGGCGCCTCGACAAGGCACGTCAGTGGAAGGAGTCGGTGGCTATGGACTCCTGGCGGAAGGGTGCTCCATGCCGACGGTTCTAGAGGCGGCGGCAGCGGATGGGAGGTGGTGCGGCTGTTCTCCGGTGATCTCCAACCCAAAATTGGGCGTTTTAATTTTGGATGTTTTCTTTCAAAAGCTATTGAATGGAATTTTTAGAGTAAGGTGTTTAGAACACTATCAACTAGGTTAGGAGCTCGAGCCGTGGCTATCAATGGTGGAATGTCCTTCGAAAAGGTCCGACTTCCCTTCTTATAACGTCGGGACTGCATTGTGAATGGAATCAAGAATTGAAGGCGTCATTGAATCGGTATTGACGAGAGGATTCAATTCATATAATAAATTGGGAGTTTCATATTTCCTCTCAACATCAATTTGTCAAAGCATGAAAATTAAGGTCTTATGAATTTGGACGTTTTCGGGTTAGATTCATCAATAAGACCACGAATTGATTATTTAGTAACGTTTGACATTGATTTTTAGATAATATTTGTATTTAAAATGTCTCGAATTGAAGTTGAAATTGAAGAATCACCATTGAAGGCCATTAAAGCGTGGGAGGAGGAAGAAGAACAAGCATCCCGGTTCTGATCCGGTTCCATGCACCCAAAACCGGTTTAGTTGTAAGATTTTGATCCGCTTATTTATCCTATCCCGGTTTTGAACCGTTTTTTTATTAAATTTGTAAAGGAGAGTTTTTAATCAATAAATAACACAATGGTATTTATTTAATTATTTCATTTTAATCAATAATTATTTTATTTTAAAGGAGAGTTTTTTATCCTATCCTGGAGCCGAGATCGACGAAGAAGCAGCAACACCCCATACTTAAGCTAAGCAATAACTTGGATGGTCATTCAGGGGAAGAATTCAAAACTCTCAACATCATAAATTCATTTTTATATAACCCTGCAATCAATTACCATCATCGAAAAGGTACTTGTGCCACAAATCCATGCATGTGCAATAAAAAACAACATCTACTCATAAAAGGAGGCCGGGTTATGTAAAAAACAATTCATTCGTGACAAAGCATTTATAATCAAGAGGACTTTAATTTAAGCTCAATAAGGAATAGAGTGGTAAAAGGCTAAAGGTAGGCAAATGTTTGGCCATATGGTGTTAATAATCCGGGGAAATGGAGTACTTTCCAAATTGAATTTCCACATTCCTTCATATGATTCATCACCTTTCATATTGCTTTTATCAATAATAATGTTTTTACCTCTCTAACCTCAGCACTGTCTTCTCACGAGTCGTAAACATGAGTGTCATGAATGGCCCCGGATACTTAGTGCTTTGGACTCCTCACCTGTGTGTCCCATCTCACTGAACTATTATCTCAGCAAGCAGGGTCGATCTACCTTTATCTCATGAGGTGATCGAATTTTTTCTCACTCATTAAATTTTCCATATATTTCAAACAATATCCTACCAAACTCCAAATATGATAAAGACAACACAAACACCATATAACATCTCCATAATGTAACATCATTCTCAACATAATCCTCGGATAGAAATAAGGTAATGAATGGCAATATTTGGATCATGTGGAGCAATAATATAAAATAAGGCTCAATTTATGGCTTCGTGATGCATAATCATAGGTAAGGCTAGGATATAACAATATGAGCATATATATGGAAATATAAAGTCCTCCATCCTCTTATTATGCAACATGTCAAAAGCAACTTCAAATTTTACCTCCTTTCATGGTTTTCATAAAATAATGCACTTCATTGTGACTCCCCTTAACTAGGCAATTTCATGCTATATCTTTAATGAATCCAATTTTGCATCGCCGAGTTCAATAAGGCTTCCATGACATTTATCTAAAATTTCAATGGAGTCATTTTTATAGATATAGCATGAAACATGCATATAAGCCCATAAATCAATAATGAATTTCAGTGGGGCTCATTTTTATAAGTAAATCAATAGACTTGGTCGATGTCGACCAAGTCTACTCGAGATCGAGTAACTTGTTGCCTCTAGGGGGATCCTTCTCGGCCGCATGCTCCTTTTTGCTCGAGATGTGTGGTCGATTTCAACTAGCTTACTCGATGTCGAGTAACGGTGCAGATTTTTCTTACCTGCAAGATTCGTTAGAAAAGAAATACCCACAATAGAAAAACCTAAAAGTTCAAAACCAAAAACAAACAAAAGCAACAATGTCCAAAAAGTCCCAAAAATAAATGTCTATTTACAAGTTCTAGATTTTATAGTCGCTAGGCCGACTTTCTTCATTAAGCTCAAGGTGGCCTTTGCAGGGCCCATGTAGCTTGGGCTACAAACATGACTCCATTCTTGTCCATCAGTTGCAGTCCGCCTGAATGGATTTTGTTCACCGTGAAGGGCCCCATCTTCTTTTTGCTGAATTTGTTGGGAAACCAATGACCTTTTGATTTGGCAACATAGACTTTGTCACCAACTTCACACTCTTTAGGCTCATCATTGGAAATCCTACATAATCGCACATACCAAGGCAAACCTCTCCCATGTATAGATAGATCTTTAATGGAAATAGGAGAAGAAGGATTCATACCTTGGCTTACCTTCGCAGAATCAGATTCGGGGACCTCAGTGTTTGGTTGATTTCGAGTAATAGTACTCGATATCGAGGAGTTGGGCTCTTTTGGTGGACTGCTGGTTGAAGAAGGTGGAGTTGAGGAAGGAGATTTTTGGTCGACATTGACCAGCTTGCTCGATGTCAAGGAAATCTGCTCGTCTGGTGGACTCTTGGTCGAGTAAGGAGTAGTCGAGGAAGAAGGGATTTGGTCGACGTCGACCAACTTGGTCGATGTCGAGTTCTTCTTGGCTTCGGGTTGGTTGCTTGACGAAGCTGTTGCTGGTGGAGGGTTTTGAGTTTGGTCGATGTCGACCAAGTTACTCGACGTCGAGTAACTCTGGTCGACTACGACCCCATACTTGAATCCTGTCAAGGCATCCGAAAAGAAGTTAGTCGTTGTCGACTTACCTTGGTCGATGTCGAGCAGATCCTCTATGTCGTCGTTCAGAATGGCCATGATCTCTTCCACCTGGCCTTCCATATCCCTTTTTTTTTAGCTCTTCAGGAGTCATATTTCTTACCTTAGGCACCCCCAAGTAATATAACCAGTTGATATAGACTTTACCTCTTCCATGGGACCTGTATGCCTTCCAGTTTTATTAAAGGAATACTCAATTACCTCATCGCTGATGTTGAAAGTGAGCACTCCCTTCCTTACGCTTATGTTGGCATCCACCGTCGCCAAGAAGGGTCTTCCTAGAATAATAGGACAAGCAGGGTCCTCCGCCATATCAATAACTAAGAAATCAGCAGGGACGAAGAACTTACCTACTTGTACTGGCACATTGTCCACCATGCTTGTTGGGATGACCACCGTGTTGTTTGCCATGTAAAGCTTAGCATCCACAGGCTCTAGGGCACCTATCTTAATCTTGGACCATATTTTTAAAGGCATTATACTCACACTGGCTCCAAGATCACATAAAGCATTAAATTTATATTGACCAAATCCAATGGTTATAGCGAACTTACCTGGATCTGGCCTTTTCTCAAGTATGTCCATATGTCTGCACTCCTCTGCGATCTCTGCCATTGACTGCTTTTTCCTTAAGATCTTCTTAAGGAACTTGACATATGATGGCATTTCATTAAGAGCTTCTGTGAAGGGTATGCTGAAATTGAGCCTTTGAAGCATCTTGATGAAGAGCTTGAATTTCTTTTCTGCTGGATCCTTTGGAGATTTTATGGGGAAAGGAAGCTTCTTTTTCTGCGTTGAAGCCATAACAGATGTCGGAGGTGTTGCAGCGTTCTCGATGTCGACTTGATTCTTCTCAACATCGACAAGATTTTCCTCGATATCGACCAGTTTCCTCGATGTCGAGTTGGAGTGATGTGCAGACGAATCTTGTCCAAGCTTTTCCTCGATGTCGACTTGATTTTGCTCGACATCGACCAAATTCTGGTCGACATCGACTTGCTGCTGGTCGACATCGAGTTGTTTCTCAGCTTCTTCGTCCTGCTACTTTCTGACCTCTGGCTCGCGTAGTTGATGCCCGCTCCTGAGCTTTACAACCGCGAATTGACTCATCTGAGTCTCTATGTTCCTCTTCCAGATGTCCATCTCTCCAAATCTTGTATTGAGGTTCTGGAGCTGATTATTGATGGCGCTTGTAGACTGCTGCTGTTGTGCCTGATTCCGGCGCATCTCATCGAGAATCATATGTAGATCATCCTTCCGTTGATCTCTTTCTGGATGCCCTGGAGCTCTGTATGATGGGGGGTTCCTAGGGGCACCTTGGTTCCATTGTGGTTGCTGAAACCTTTGGTCCCCCATATAGCGATTGGGACCCCCTGCATAAGCTACCTCTTCATGGGTTTCTTTCATCCTGACTTGCTCTGTGTGTGGGCACTCAGTAGTGGTGTGTCGCTGTGATCCGCATTCGTTGCAGGGCTGGTTGACAGAAATATACTTGACTTGCTTGAGGAGCTTGCGATTCTGATCTCTGTAGTATTACTCCTTGACATCTGGGTCAATCTCCTTAGAAGGCTCATAGAGGGGCATGGATAGGGCTGGCCTGGCATAGGCATTTTCATCATAGTTTGTCGGAGTCCCATACTTGTTGTCATAGTTGGTAAGCTTGTCGAGGGTAGCCCATGCGTCAGCTGACGGCATCGTCAGATACTCATAATGAGTATACTGGTTGATCCTATTCTTAGCGGCCAGATCAAGAGAATTGAAGAAGATCTCCTGAACGACGTAGGGTGGCTGTCCATGTGTAGGGCAAGATCGCAGTAGATCCTTATATCGTTCCCAAGCTTTTGCTAGCGGCTCCCCAGACTTTTGTTTGAAAGTTGTAATCTTTAAGCGGAGGAACATTGTCTTGGCAGGAGGAAAGAATTTGTTGAGAAATTCCTGCTTTACTTCAGCCCATGTCGTGAGGGATCGTGGAGGGAGACCTTCAAGCCACTTCAGTGCTGGACCGGCGAGAGATCATCGAAAAGCCTTCATCTTGACATATTCCAGCGTAGTACCTTCAACAAGAGGATGGCACATGTCAGAAAAATTGGTAATATGTTCAAGAGGACATTAATTAAATATACCATAGAAAACATTATTTTTAATTTCAATCAAGAAAGGAGTGCGAATTTCAAAATTATTTTCAGGGATTAGAATGGCCGATTTAGGCACGACGAGAGTCGGGTGCATGTAATCCTCTGCAGTGGTAGGGTATTGTGCAAGCTCAGCTTCCACCCGCCTCCTTCGCTCAGTTTTCTATGTAGTGCGTGCTCTCTCAGCGGTGAGAGCAGTATCCTTGGCGGCTAGTTCTGTCCTAAGCCTCTGTATCAGCTGCTCCTGTGTTTCTAAGGCTATCATGGCTCTTTTCAATTTAGTGTGGACGTGTATAAGGCATTCCGGGTCGTTCAAGGCGTCAAACTCAGAAACTTAAAAAAAAATGAGATCTAACTACCTAAGGCGCGAATGATTGCTTCCCCGGCAACGGCGCCAATTTGTTGTGAGGAGGAAATCGAGTTCAAATATAAAATATAAATCAAACTAGATTCTGCCCACGCAAATAATTACAAGACCTCCTCCTGATGTAGCAGCGGGAAGTTAGGACTGATCCTCGAGGAAGCGTGTCAGCGGATCTCAGGTAGTAGTGAATCTGACAGACAGAAATAACAGACAGACAAAAATAACAAAGAAAAGAAGAAAAGAAACGAAAGCACAGAATTTGGTCGATATCGACCAGTTTTACTCGATATCGACTAAGGAAATCGACCAATAACGCACGAAATCGACTAACAGAAAGCAAAACCAAACAAAGTAACTCGATTTCGGCAAAATCAACTCGACATCGACAAGTTACCTCGACGTCGACCAAACCATCTCGAGATCGAGTAACTCAGAAACTTAAATTGCATAAAAAGATCAAACCTTTACCGCATCGCCTCACATGGCTACCGTCGGGCTCACCCCGACCCTAGAAGTGGGTGGACTACTCGCTCTTCATCATAAATAAACTTATCAAAGATTTCAGGAAATAACTAAATTGCATTAAAAATAAACTAAAAAGAAAGCTTACAACCGAACAAGCCAAATCCGCTCTCGCCTTTCCACCTTGCTCTCGCCACAAACTCTCTCTCTCTACTTAATACCTCTTCTCCTTCTCTAGAATTGAATGATTGAATGAATAAAAACCAGCCCTATAGGCTTTATTTATAGCCTTCATTCCCTCTCTAATTAGGAAAGAAAACTATATCTATATCTAATTCTATTTATCTTTTGTCTAAATATTAAAACATGGAAATAAATAAATAAATCTTTAAAAGGAACTAGAACTAATGTAGGTAAATATCTTCTCCTCTTGATAGCACTTGATAGATTTTGATGGAATTTGATCTCGAAAATATCTCTATCGGAATTTGGATAGAAACTTAACAAGATTCGGATTACTCGATGTCGGCTACTGGGGGTCTCCTCGATATCGAGTAGATTCCTCGATATTGACTAAAGTTTCTCCGTCTTCGGCTTCTTCGTCGATCTCGGCTCCAGGAAGTGAAAATCGACCAAGTGTTTACTCGATATTGAGTAAAGTTCCTCGATATCAACTTGAATGTTCCAGCTCCAGCTCCTTCGTCGATTCCGGGGTCTTCACTCGATTTTTAGGTTACTCAATATCGAGTAGAATAACTCGATATCGACTAATTCTCTCAGCTCTGCTCGATTCTGGGCAGCTTTGGTGGAAATCGACTTCTTGTACTCAAAATCGACTAAACTTGGTCGAAATCGACTAATGTGTTGTCGAGTAGATTTCCTTGCTTTCAGCTTGACTTGTCCCGGTTCTGCTGCTCTTTGACCTCGTACTTCTGTAGTTGACTTTGAGTTTTTCACCTTTTCTCAGAAGTGCTGTAAATTGCTTCAAATTCTACGAAATTAAACAGAAACTGGTGTAGATTCCATAATTTGGCAAATAAGCATAAACTACATAGATTTTGTACTATTCTAGCCCAAATGTATGAAATGCATGCGGAAAACAATATAAAAGTGATAATGCATATTTTAGATAGGCATTATAGATAGTTTTAGTTTAGTTTAGGTTGCATTTCTTGCTTGCTTTATTGTTAATTTGCATCTTGTGTTTATTTTAGAAAAGTTCGGATTCTGCGCAATTTTGTGTTTATCTCGCAGATCGAATCAGAACACACTTGGGGAGATGCAATGTCTCGAAGAGGAACACAAGATGAATGGAAAGGAACAAGGAAGAAAGAAGCAAGGCAAGACGAGAAGAAAAGCCCGCATAAAGGAGCCAAGACCACGGCAAAGCTACCTGCGGCGGGCGCCGCAGCTAGTGCCGCGGCCGCCGCAGTGCCCGCCGCAGCGGGTAGCTGACAAGGCAGTTGCGGCGGGCGCCGCAGCCCTTGCGGCGGCCGCCGCACGTACGGACAGCGCGGATCCGCTTTTTGGAAAACCCTAGTTTCTATCTATTTTGTTTGGGGCCGACTTTGGGATGTTTTAATTAGGCTTTTATGTTATTTTTCTTTACCATTCATACGACTCTTCCATTCATTAGACTCTTTAGAGAATTTGAGCAATGTCTTCCATGAGGAACTAAACTCATCTATTCTGCCTGCAATTTGAAGCTTTATTCTGATTGATTGTGAGTTTCTAATTCTCGCTCCTAGTTTCCTATTTGTGAATGCTTCGACTTCTTTGTGCTTAATTAATTATTGATTTGTTCTATCTTGTCTGGCCAACTCGTTAGATCAATTCAATCGCTAAGATTTTGTAGATTCCTGGTTGTGAACCTTAACCTAAGTGGCAAACTTATTCCTTTAAGGGCTGGTTGAACTAATTGAATAAGTAGGAAGTTGAATGTGTTGTTAAATCCTTTTTTAGGGACTGCAAATACCTTGGCTAATCTCTGAACTTAAAGCTATCAATTGGGTTAAATCCTTCTTTAGGGACTGTTCGATTGATAAGGGTTGCTAGGACTGGTTGGACTAGTAACTATATTAGGTCGGGACAAGGGCATTCATAGGAAACATAATAGGACGAGAAGAAGTTACAGTGATCGCTTCAATCCAATAAAGTGGAAAATTGTAGGTAGAATTCCTTCTCCAAATTGTCTAAAACCAATTCCTTTACTTTGCTTTGTTTACTCCGCTTTGATAAAAGGCGGATCTTTCACACACAACCCCCCCCCCCCCCCCCCCAAATTGGTTACTTTGATTGACACTTGAATCACACTTGAATAATAATTTCCCTGTGGGATCGACCTCTTACTTATTGCTATACTAGTTATAGGTTTGAGTTTACTTTGACGGGATCAACGACAGGTTTCCCCTCCGTCAAATTTGGCGCCGTTGCCGGGGACTTTTATTAAATTCTTGTGTGTTTTTAGTGTTGATCTTGGTGTGGACCGTCTTACTTGGTCCATACCTTTGCTACTAATTCTTCTCTGTAGAAAGCATTGCAGAGATGGCGAACCTCACTCTAAAGGAGCTTTCTGCTCATGATCCGGCACAGCAACCCCTGGCAATCCAATTCCCTGCACTTGCAGAAGGAGTCAACTTCGAGCTTAAGTCAGGGGTAGTTCATCTTCTACCCAAATTCCATGGGTTGAGTGGGGAGGATCCCCACAAGCATCTGTCTGAATTCCATAGGGTGGTTGTTGGGATGAAACCAGCGAATGTAACTGAAGAGCAGATCAAGCTGAGAGCATTTCCTTTCACTCTGAAGGATGATGCAAACGAATGGTTCTTCTATCTACCACCCGACTCTATTGCTACTTGGGCCGAGATGAAAAGAGTCTTCCTAGAGATGTACTTCCCTGCAACAAAGCTAAATGCTTTGAAAAGGTCTATCAGCAACATTGAGCAGTACGTGACAGAGTCCATTCATGAGTATTTTGAGCGTTTCAAGAAACTCTGCGCTAGCTGCCCATCCCATGGGTACGCTCAAAAGGATCTGGTCCTCTTTCTATTTAATGGGTTGACTGATATAGAGCGAAAAACAGTGAATTCTGCTTGTGGAGGTAACATGCTGAACAAGACGCCTGCCGCGGCATGGGAGGTGTTTAAGGAGCTATCTGAGGGCTCCAGACAGTTCAACAAGGGCCCTCGCGCTGGGGGTGTACTCGTTGTTGATGCTAATGTGGCTGCACTTCAGACTGATATGGCAGAGGTTAAGGAGATGATGAAACGAATGGTTATTGATAGGACTCCTCAACAACTGAAGGCATGTGGTCTCTGCAGTCAATACACTCATCCCATGGACACGTGCCCACTTCTACAAGATCCTAATGTTGAATTGAATGCCATTGGGAACTTCGCTCAACAAAGGCCTATGCAAGGCAATTATGGAAATCCTGGGTATTTCAACAACAACAACTACAATAGGGGCTATCAGCAAGGCTATGGGAACTATCAAGCCTCTTTCAATCAGCAAGGGGGGCAACAGGAAAGGCCTCAACAACAATATGAACCTCGACAGGGAGGTCAGCAGCAATCAAATGGGAATAATGAGGACCCATTGCAGCAACTGTCACGATTGGTCATGAGGAATGATAAACAACAGTCAGAGCGGATGGCGACTCTAGAGAAGCAGCAATCAGATCGGATGACAAATATTGAGAATCAAATGAGTCAGCTCATTCAGGTCTTAAGCGCGAAGATGGCAAACGATGCAAGTAAGCTTCCATCACAGACGGTTGAGAATCCTAAGGAGAATGTCAGTGCAATAATGCTTAGGAGTGGCAAGGAACTGATTGCCACAACTCAAAAAGACGATGAGGAGATGATGGACGAAGAAATAGAGATAAATGAAGGTGAAAACGGCGTAACAGAGGTGCGGCGCCCGCGACAACCTTTGCGGCGCCCGCCGCTAGCCTCTGCGGTGCCCGCCGCCAGAGAGGCGATTCCAGCGGCACCCGCCGCTGCTCCCTCTGCGGCGCCCGCCGCACTTGATGCCGCGCCCGCCGCTCGTTCAGCCGCCGACAGTTCAGCTTCTGGTACGTCCTCTTCCTTACCTCCTTTCTCTTCTCTTCCTCTTTCTTCTTCTTCTTCCTCTTCTCCCTTACCTATGGAGATTCCAAAGCCCATCCCGCCTTTTCCGGAAGCCTTGAAAGACACACGAACATATGAGAATGACAAGGAGATCTACGAGACATTCGGCAAGTGTGCGGTAAACATACCTTTACTTAGCTTGATTAAGAGCATTCCTAGATATGCTAAATTTTTGAAGGAATTGTGCACCATCAAGAGGAAACAGAGACTGAAAAAGAAGGAAAAGGTAAGCTTGAATGAAAATGTTTCTGCTATGTTGCAAAGGAAATTGCCTGAAAAATGCGGAGATCCAGGTATGTTTACGATTCCATGTGCGATTGGGAATACTAGATTCAAACAAGCCATGTTAGATCTAGGAGCCTCAATTAATGTTATTTCTTATAACATGTATTTGTCTTTGGGTTTGGGTCCTCTGACTGAGACTGGGGTTACAGTGCAGCTTGCTGATCGTTCACAAATCAGGCCAAGAGGCGTTGTTGAAGATGTTTTAGTTATGGTGGATGATTTGTTTTTCCCTGTGGATTTCTTTGTTTTAGATATGGGGCAGGGAACCCCTGAAACACCCATTATACTGGGAAGGCCATTCCTGAAAACTGCAAAGACGAAAATTGATTGTTGTGAGGGCCTATTGACTATGGAGTTTGATGGAAGAAAGATAGAATTCTCTCTCTTTAATCACGCTAAGCTTTCTCCTGAAACTTCGTTAGATATGCCTATTGCTGAAAATACTGATCATAACAATAATTTTCGTGATTTGTTAGAGACAACTAAGGAACATAGTTTATGGAAATTTGAACCTCCTAACAAATTGCAATCTTATGTGATTCCAGGACAACCCCCAGGCATAGCCCATGGAGAGGAGCTAAGAGAAATGGCTGACCGCTGGAACAGGAAGCTACACCTTTCAAAGGTGCCTGCATTTGTCAATGAAATGACCGGTGTTGGTGACCCTGGTGGAGGAACATAGGCCGATCAAGGGCCATCACGTCGAGCCAACGACTTGAAACAAAGGCGCTTCTCGGGAGGCAACCCGAGGTACATTTTTCAGATTTATTTTCTTTTTCTTTTCCTTCACCCTGAGTATATGAGTTTCACTTTTGTTGTCTTTAATGTTTCATTGAGGGCAATGAAAACTTCAAGTGTGGGGGAAAGGAGTTTTATTTACATAGTGCATCGAGTTAGAGCATATTTCATTTTCTGCACCATGTTTAAGTTTAATTAAGTTGTTGTTTAGTTTTTATTTAGTTTAATTTTCGGAATTTAAAAAAAAAAAAAAAAAAAAAAAAAAAAAAAAATTATTTCGAAAATATTAGAAATAGAGCATGCATTGCATATATATGTGTTATTCAAATACCCATCTTGCTTAGTTGTCCTCTATTTTTAAATTTCAAGCATGATTCATATAAATCCCATGGAGTTCTGGATGTTTTGATTATTATTGCTAAATGATTTTTGTGGAACATAAGCTAGCAAATGTAATTGAGCATGTATGATTGAGCTAAAGTATGATTGAAGTCCTAAAAACATGACCCTGTGAGAATGTTTGGCCTTATTTGAATTCTTTTACTCAATTGTGTGAATTACTCGCCTAGTGTTGCTACCTCTTGGCGTTGACTGCAGTATCTATTTTTAAAGACCGATGCACATGTTTGTTGCTTGCGGAGTTTATGTTTATATTTTGAGTCTTTTTGTTCAATTTTATGCATATCTAGTAAATAAGGTGGCAATGGTTGATGCACTGAGTAACCGGGTCTACGCATGACACCCATGGGTATGATTCGCGCAAAAAGGTGTTGAAAATTAACCACTAGGAAAGAAAGCTTGATCATTGAGTAACCAGGTTCATTCATGACACCCATGTTTGCAACTTGCGTCAAAAGGTGTTCAAGTGGACTTCATATTCATATTCATAGTTGAGGTGTTGATAGACCGGGGCCATTCATGACACCCATGTTTGCGCTTCGCGTAAGGAAACACCAAGACAAGAAAAAGAAAAAAAAAGAAAAAAGAAAATAAAGAAAACCAAGAAAAAGAAAGAAAAAAAAAAGTGTGCATTTTATTTCCTTTAATTGTGTCCCGCAAGTAATGACATTTCGGTAGAGAATTGGTGATATGGTGGTCAATGTCTATGAGCTTAGTGCATTATTGGTTTGAGTTGAGAGTTATACCTAAAAGCCTAAACACATGAGTGAGACACATAATTCTGGTGAGGTTGGATGATGTCTACTTCTAAGCTTTGATCACCTGAATACATGCTATGACGTTTGTTTGCTTGATTTATGGTTCTACCTGCTATGATGTTGTTTTTGGTAATATTGAAGCGTGAAGGGATTTCCTGTGGGATACATTGATTCATGTTCATTCTAGCATTGCTTGAGGACAAGCAAATGTTAAGTGTGGGGGATTTGATAATGCATATTTTAGATAGGCATTATAGATAGTTTTAGTTTAGTTTAGGTTGCATTTCTTGCTTGCTTTATTGTTAATTTGCATCTTGTGTTTATTTTAGAAAAGTTCGGATTCTGCGCAATTTTGTGTTTATCTCGCAGATCGAATCAGAACACACTTGGGGAGATGCAATGTCTCGAAGAGGAACACAAGATGAATGGAAAGGAACAAGGAAGAAAGAAGCAAGGCAAGACGAGAAGAAAAGCCCGCAGAAAGGAGCCAAGACCACGGCAAAGCTACCTGCGGCGGGCGCCGCAGCTAGTGCCGCGGCCGCCGCAGTGCCCGCCGCAGCGGGTAGCTGACAAGGCAGTTGCGGCGGCCGCCGCACGTACGGACAGCGCGGATCCGCTTTTTGGAAAACCCTAGTTTCTATCTATTTTGTTTGGGGCCGACTTTGGGATGTTTTAATTAGGCTTTTATGTTATTTTTCTTTACCATTCATACGACTCTTCCATTCATTAGACTCTTTAGAGAATTTGAGCAATGTCTTCCATGAGGAACTAAACTCATCTATTCTGCCTGCAATTTGAAGCTTTATTCTGATTGATTGTGAGTTTCTAATTCTCGCTCCTAGTTTCCTATTTGTGAATGCTTCGACTTCTTTGTGCTTAATTAATTATTGATTTGTTCTATCTTGTCTGGCCAACTCGTTAGATCAATTCAATCGCTAAGGTTTTGTAGATTCCTGGTTGTGAACCTTAACCTAAGTGGCAAACTTATTCCTTTAAGGGCTGGTTGAACTAATTGAATAAGTAGGAAGTTGAATGTGTTGTTAAATCCTTTTTTAGGGACTGCAAATACCTTGGCTAATCTCTGAACTTAAAGCTATCAATTGGGTTAAATCCTTCTTTAGGGACTGTTCGATTGATAAGGGTTGCTAGGACTGGTTGGACTAGTAACTATATTAGGTCGGGACAAGGGCATTCATAGGAAACATAATAGGACGAGAAGAAGTTACAGTGATCGCTTCAATCCAATAAAGTGGAAAATTGTAGGTAGAATTCCTTCTCCAAATTGTCTAAAACCAATTCCTTTACTTTGCTTTGTTTACTCCGCTTTGATAAAAGGCGGATCTTTCACACACAAAACCCCCCCCCCCAAATTGGTTACTTTGATTGACACTTGAATCACACTTGAATAATAATTTCCCTGTGGGATCGACCTCTTACTTATTGCTATACTAGTTATAGGTTTGAGTTTACTTTGACGGGATCAACGACAGGTTTCCCCTCCGTCAAACTATAAAACATGGCAGATTAGGCTCACAACAAATGTCCTTCGAAAAGGTCCGACTTCCCTTCTTATAATGTCGGGACTGCAATGTGAATGGAATCAAGAATTGAAGGCGTCATTTAATCGGTATTGACGAGAGAATTCAATTCATATAATAAATTGGGAGTTTCATTGTAACAAGGTTTTTTGATTTATAACTATTATGGGTTTATATTTCTGTTGGGCCACATAGGGCTTTCTGTTAGTGGGTACAACCAATTTATGTTTCTAATTCTCTATCAAAGTCATCACCATCAACCTATGTGAGACTACATGTAGGAACGCTTCTACTGTAATCAGAATTAATCAAATACAAAACCAATTTCGAAACCCCTAAGCTCTCTCAAATCAAATATCCGTTCCAGTGTTCTTCGGATTGATTCTTCCTCCTCAATCTATAGGCCTGGTTCACTCACCTTCGAACTCATCAAGTTGAGTTTCTAGGCTGAGATTTATCCTTGGTTCGTTTTTTAGTCGATTGCACTATTTCAATGGCGTCGAAAGACGGATTTCCCATCTCAATGGTATCAGAGCCATTCGATTCCTCGGGGGATTCGTCCATAGAGGATGAAGATTGGACGGATGAAGAATTGGAAGCTTTGGCGGCTCTTAAGGTAGCGATGGAGAAATTGACGCAGAGTGTGACCTCGTGGGTCCATGAAACGCGATCGGCAAATGAAGAGATGAAACAACGTATGGACAGGACCGAGGCAATGGCCGCATCTCTGATAGCGGAAGGGAGATCTGCGGAGAATCCAATCCGATCTAAGGAGATCGATGACTCGCCAACAGCCCCCAAGCCGGATCTCCTAGATTCGCCTAAATTTGAGGGGACGAGCATGACACAACTTCAGATCGGACCCAATCAAGCGCTCGATGGAAGGCCCTTGCTAATGGATTGCAACCAAATTGGGATCTCGGATGATCTTCCAGAAGAATCTAACGTGAGCACCCAACCGAAAGAATTGTCGGCAGGTAATTCCCTTATTGATCTAGTTACAACTCCTATCGATGAATTAGGAAATTGTGAAGTTGCAACTATTTGTGATGAGCTACTGTGTTTTGATCCGGGAGGATCGTGTTTGATGGTTGGAAATGATGGTTTGCTGGAAGTGCTGATTGAGTTTAGAGGCGATGTTTCCATTCTTGTAAAGGAACCTGTCAGTAGGGTCGCTCACCAAGTGCTCGACGAAATGTCTGCACATAATAACAGTAATGATATTGAGGTTAATGCTCATTTAAATGAAGTGCTTGATCCTGCTGTTTCTTAGCTGAATAGGGATGTAAACCGAGATGAGTTGGGCGAGTTCTCGAATCCAGATGAATCTTATAGCACTATACATGAGTATTCATCTATGGTTGTTGAAATCTCAAAGCAAACTGATGAAATTGTTCAGAAACAAGAAGTTGATGAATCCAGAGCATCAGGTGAACTCAGTGAGGGTGAAGAAGAACCTCAAACGGAGGTAGAGGAGGAGCCAATGGCTGTTGCGAAAAGCATCCAGCTGTCTATTTTCGAAAAAATGCCAGAATTGCTAGAGAAGGGAATTGAGATGTCAGCTGCGTTTTCTAAGGATATTATGTTATCAAAGAATGTCATGTGCCCAAATGAAGAGCAAGGTGTCTTGAATATTGACCCTGGAGGCACAGTAAAGGTTGTGAGAAAATTTGTTAACTCGATAGAAGATAGTGCTCGGCCCGTTTTTTTATCCTGGAATTATTGATAAGAGAGTTGATGAGTTCATTCCTGTCACCGAGAAAGTGAGCATCCGATTGAAGAGATTCCGAGAAGGTAACTCTTTTATTGATCAACCTATGTCTCTTAATCTTGATTTAGAAAATATTCAAGTGATGACATTTGATTGAATTGAACTACTGTCATTTGATCCGGGATGGAATCTACATGCGAGTAAGGCCCCTTGGCTACCTATTGTTGCTGTTGGTTTTGTTTTCTCAAGTTTTGTTGCAAATTTGAAGGGGGAATGGAAGTACATTGAGGACCCTTGTACTACTGAAGTCTTTCTCCATCACTCAATTGCTGCCGCACTTCTTATGATCCTTGAGGACAAGGATCCCTTAAGGAGGGAGGAAGGTCGGAAGGATAAGCTACTGGAACCTTATGTGTGCTTATATTATGGATGTCTGCAATTTATTTCCGATTCGGGTGGATTCCCTATTGGAAGCACTATTATATACTCTAAGGTCTGTTGTGCTAAAGATTCTGCTCATTTTGGTGCCTCGTTTGCCTGCTCTCCAAGAATTTGATGCTAGTGTTAGAATGGGTGAATTTGCCTCAACTAAAGCCAACCCTTTAGTTCAGCTTGTGTTCGATCCAGGTGGGGTAGAGGCTCGGCTTGTTGGTGGTGATTCTCATAAATTGGTGATAGCTCCCATGAAGGGTGATGGACATCATACTCTTACTCAATGCACAGTCATCGCAGAGCAAAGAAAATTGCATTTTCTTCATCTACGGCCAAGTGTCAAAACAGATTTGGTTGAAGTGATCTTTGACCCTGGAGGTAAGGGGTTTATGCTTGGTGATATGATTTTTGATCCAAGAAGCAAATGAGGAAGAGCTTTAGTTTGGAAGATGAAGATGTTTTTGAGTAGGCAAGGAGTACTTGCATTTTATACAAGCATTTTGCTGCTGGCAGAGAGTGCTTCACTGCTGCCAAGGACATATTTGAAGCCGGAGAGCACTTTGCTGCTCCTAAGGTTAGATCCACCTAAGGAAATGAAGAAGATGGGTGCTGACTGCAATGTTCGAACATGGGCTATCGATGCTACATCATTTGTTTTCGATCTTGGAGGTGGAGAATGGCAAAGCCTTGACAAGGAGCTATCTAATACAAAGTTCATGGTTGCAGCTCGCCGTTCAGGTGTAATTAGTTCATTCCTATTGCTACTGAATTTATTAATTTTCCTCTCCCATAAGTTGTTCACCAAGTGCAAGGAAGCATACACTTTGACAACACCAGCAACAACACCCTCAACTGCACTTCCTTTGTTTACAATCCAAAAGGAAGCCCATCAAATAGGTTGCTGGTGTCGACATGTTTCAGCTGATCAAATTGCAGTTAATCGATCCTTCAGGACAATGATCATTTCAACAAGGGAGATCTGTCACAAGGTTTTTGGATTTATAACTATTATGGGTTTATATTTCTGTTGGGCCACATAAGGCTTTCTGTTAGTGGGTACAACCCATTTATGGTTCTAATTCTCTATCAAAGTCATCACCATCAACCTACGTGAGACTACATGTAGGAACGCTTCTACTGTAATAAGAATTAATCAAATACAAAACCAATTTCCAAACCCGTAAACTCTCTCAAATCAAATCTCCGTTCCAGTGTTCTTCGGATTGATTCTTCCTTCTCAATCTCTTAGGCCTAGTGATCCCTCACCTTCGAACTCATCAAATTGAGTTTCTAGGCTGAAATTTATCCTTGGTTCGTTTGTTAGTCGATTGCACTGCTTCAATGGCGTCGAAAGACGGATTTCCCATCTCATTCATATTTCCTCACAACATCAATTTGTAAAGCCATGAAAATTAAGGTCTTATGAATTTGGACGGTTTTCGGGTTAGATTCATCAATAAAACCACGAATTGATTATTTAGTAACATTTGACATTGATTTTTAGATAATATTTGTGTTTAAAACGTCTCGAATTCAAGTTGAAATTGAAGAATCACCATTGAAGGCCATTAAAGCGTGGGAGGAGGAAGAAGAACAAGCAACCCGGTTCTGATCCGGTTCCATGCACCCAAAACCGGTTTAGTTGTAAGATTTTGATCCGCTTATTTATCCTATCCTGGTTTTGAACCGTTTTTTTATTAATTAAATTTGTAAAGGAGAGTTTTTAATCAATAAATAACACAATGATATTTATTTAATTATTTCATTTTAAATAGATAAAATATTTATCTAATTCAAAATACATTTAATAACTGTAATATCTTTTATAAATTTATACCACATCCCTATTATATTTTATCCTCTTGGAATTTTATAAATAATCACTGTCTAGTTTATTCAAAATAACCTTTGAGACTTAAAAACAAAATGATTATTATTACTTAGAATTATAAGTAACATTAATATGATAAGTCGGGTCATAATTCATAATATTTTTACGGCGAAACTAATTAAAATAACCCGACCTTTAAGGGTGTGTTAAAAATATATCTCAACCTTTCAAATGTAAGATAAATATCCCGACCTTTAAGGATATGTTAAAAATATATCCCTACCTTTCAAATGTAAGATAAATATATCAACCTTTATAAGTGATGCTCAAATAATATATTAAATAATTCTCTACCAAAAAAAACTAACATGGCATACATATGTGGAAAACTAAATTAATAAAAAAATAAAATTTTTAAAAAATATATATAAAAAATTAATAGAAGGGTTTAAGAAAACAATTTTTTTTCATTTATTGTTTAAAAAAAATTCAAGACACTTTATTAATATTTCAATTTTCCATATTATTCTCCTTTGTTCAATTGTCCCATTTTTTTTACATAATTTATTTACTATAATTCTAACTATTCTTCTTTCTATTCTAAATTTTAATCAAAAATGCGAAATTAGTTAAATGGTCCATTATACGAATATGGGTGTTATCCCTCTAATATAAAAATAATCTAAATAAAATATTAAACACTTGTAAATATATCATTATATATATATTTATATTTTATTAATATATTTCTTTCCGTTGATGAAAAAAAGTGGTTTAATAAAACAAGGTTTTTAATATAGAGTTATATGAAAGTAGTGTGTATAAAATATAAAAGATGAAAGATATGTAAATCTATAATTTTTTTATATAGATTTTTTAAACTTTTTTTTATTAATTTTTTTGTCATATATGCATGTCCTGTTAGCTTTTTTTTGTACAATTTTTTTTTGAGATATTATTTTAACATCACCTATAAAGGTCTAGATATTTATATTACATTTGAAATGTTGAGATATAATTTTAACACCCCTTTAAAAGTCGGGATATTTATCTAACACTTGAAAGGTTGGGATATATTTTTAACACACCCTTAAAGGTCGGGTTATTTTAATTAGTTTCGCCTATTTTTACATACAAGGTATCACGGAAAGTATTGTGTAATTTAATTAGTAATACACCTTTCAAAAATAATGAATTTACACCTGTAACGGCCCAGAATTAGGATTTCCGGGTTACGTTTCAAGGGGTAAAATCCCTTGTTCGTATCTTGCAATCCAGGTACGGATCAAGTTTTCAACTCATTTAAGATTAGTAGAAAGAGGGATTTCAAACCCTAAAAACCTCGAAGGGTCATTGAGTACCCTTAACCTGTTCTAAGACTATGTCGTGGAATCCATTTCAAACGGAAGTAAAGCGGAAGCAAGGTAAAGATACAAGTGCCACGGCAGAGCCGGGTCAAAATCAAATCATAAGTGGGTGATTATCATTTATAACGAGTTATAGAATTAGCCAGGTTCTTTGATTCGCAAAAAGGAAACCCCGTCATGTAGACATGAAGCAGTCAAATTTGTAGAAAATACCTTTAAAAGAAGAATGGGGAAGGAGTCAGGTCGAGCCACTCATGCGGGACCAACAGTCCTCGCTGAGGCCACATAGTATGTGCTATATCTAATAAAGATGCTCTAATGTAGTACGAAAGTCAAACACACTAGCATGCTCCTAGTTATAGTAATGTGTAAAAATACTGTAAAGGGCCCAAGACAATGCCAAGTGGCATATCCCTCTCCTACCTCCACCCCCTTCCGATAGGGCGGAGACTGGCCAGCTCGTGAATGCATTCCATCATAATCGGGCGGCCCGCATGGCTAACCCGCTCCACAATAAAGCCCGCAGGCATCTCATAATATAAGGAAGTCCATGACTCGATTGACTCAGGCCGGGTACCCGATGAGGCTGGGCTACCCTATGACCCTAGCAAAGACTCTAGAACTATCACAGATAACGGCCGTTCTGTTTCAAACGCAATAAGTAAGGAGATGCTCATTCAATTAGTGCAACCTAAACAGGATACTACATGACATGCTTTTATGCATATGCAACACCTAACATAAAATGCAACAACAGGCATGAATGTCCAACCTGAGTAAGCCCCCTAGGGAACTTATATGAAGATGCAGAACAACAGGATAACACAAGCAAGGGCCCAATGCAAGTCCAAAGCAATCCAAAAGCAATACACACCTATCATCAAGCCATTTCCATAAGCTACCGGACCAACATTCATACACACGAAGCCTAAGTTCTCAACATACTCAAAACCAACCGATAGTAAAACCATTTTCCAAAACCTCTTCGATATGGTCAACATCAACCAAAATCATTCTTCCAATTTCCTTCTCAAAACCAACATCATCAAGCCAAGACAAATCCCGACATTTGAAATGATACTTTTAACATAACTTCAAGCTCAAGATCAGATAGTTCAAGTTTCGTTAAATCCCGTCTTTAATATTGAATATTAAATAATATTTCAGAACTCATTTCCCAAAGTCATATTATTAAAACGATTCCGGCATGTTTATTTTCAAAATCATTATATAAATAAACTCTGGCATTAAATCACCCAAACGATTCTATTTTCACAAATCATATTTTTATATCAAAACTCATAATTCATTTCAAATTCCAAAAATCATAATTTAAAACATCACTAAATACATATTCCAATTAATAAAACTTTTAAATAATTTTATAATATAATAATAATTTTCAGAGAATATTTTATCACAAAACAAAATAATATCTTAATAATTATAACGATCTAGCAAATAGAAATTGTATGAAACTATATACTAACATAACCATATAAATAATACATAATCAACAAAATCTGAATTTTAAAACACCCAAAAGCCCAACTCCCATGTCTCACAAGAACCCGGATCTAGCCCAGAAAAGGAAGAAAAGGCCCAAGGTCTGAAGAGAAAACCCAGTTCCCTGACCCGATACCCGAGCCCAACCAGAAGGAAAACAAGGAAGAGGATCCGGCCCAGTGAAAGAGCCCAACCCGGATCCGGAAGGGAATAGGCCCAAGCCCATTGCCTGGCTTCTTCTTTCCCAACAGAAGAACAGAGACGCAGCGACGCTAGCGACGACGGAACGCGGTGAAAAGAAAATGAAACCCGACCCTCTCCGGCGACGCCTTTGCATCCCAAACCACTCACAATCCGACCGACTGCCCAATCCGACCCCAACCCAAGAAAGGAATTTCAACGCAACAGAGAGAGAGAGAGAGATAAAACGGAGCTCACCGAGGGCTCGAGGGATCCGCCAGAAAACGCGATCGGAAATCGATTCGGGCTCGACTTGGCTCGCTGGAGGCAGAATCAGGGCGGGTTTGGCCTGGAAAGGGCAAGGGAGCTTTAAAGGCGTACCTTTATGACGGTTTCAAGCGAACGAGGCGAGGGGAGGCTTACCGTACGAATTTCAGAAAGCGGGGAAGGGAGAGGAAGAAGCGGCTCCGCTTTGGCTCTGACGAGGTTCCGTCTGCTTCTTCTAACGACATTAGAGGGAGGAGGAACTGTTGGGCGCCACTCGCAAAAGAAGGAGGAGAAATGGAGCTTTGGTGAGGCTCGGCTCGACTCACTGCTTCTCGGCAAAACAAGGGATGCTTCTTGTGCTCACGACGATGGCGCGGATATGGCAAGGACTGACGAGAAGGAGAGAGGCTGGTGGAGGAAGTAACTGCAATGGTGGTGGTGGAATGGTTTCTGGGCTTTGCAGAGCAAAATGGTAGAAAGGGGTCAACTTTCCTCTGGGTTTTGTGTGGTTTGAAATGGGTCAATGGTGGTCTGATTTTTTAACAGATAAAGATGTTGTTTGTTTGTCAAAGTGTGTGGAATCAAAAAGAGAGGAAGAGAGGCTTAGGATAGAATTTTACCCAAAACAAGAGGAATGAGTTGTTGTGTGGACAGCTTAGTCAAATGGCAAAGAGAGGGGTCCTTTCCAACCAATTTCAGGTTAAGACAAGAAGAGCTACTGCTCGAAAAGGGGGAAGAATTGAGACACACAAAATGTTACCAAAATTTACATTTGAAATACCCGATAACAAAACGCGGAACCCTCTGTCTCAACCTCATCCCAACTCGAAATTTCAAATCGAATTTCCAAACTCGAATTAATTAATTCGATAAAATCTCCCTCATATTCCAAAATCTCAAGTCAAAATAGCGGAATTGAAATCCGTCAGAAAAATCCGTTAAAATCATGCCGAAATTCATTTTAAGAGATTTTAAATAGCCCGATTTAAATTCATTTTTAATTTTTTTTTCCCGAAATTTAGGATTTAAAATACGGGCCTTTACATCATCCACCTCTAAAAACAAGTCTCGTCCCCCAGACTAAAACGAAAATAAAGTAGGGGATGAAGTTTGAGATTGATGAGTCCTAGGACCATGTCCAAGAATCTTGTAATCATCTCGGTTGCGTCTTCCGATATTCTCACAAAATTCTAGTGACGGTCATGACATCTCCAATTGGCCTTGACAAGTATGCGATAAGCGCCCCCATCACACACTCTCTTCGACTTTTCGGAAGTACCACAACTCTCTACAATATCATCACTAGGTCTTAGCAAGCACCCTACAAGCGCCCTCATAAAATGATTGTATCCACTTCATGAAGTATCATAGAGTTGCCCGGGTTTGAAAATTTTCAAATGGAATTCCGCAGTTGAAAAAGATTGGCCTCAATATCGTGGAAATTATCGGTAACGTTCATTCTTTTACAATCCAAGTTGGTCCTTTTTCAAAACCGTTCAAAATCTTTAAATCCAACGTCTAATCAAGCAATCTTACACCAAAACAAGTCAAATCCTTTCAAATCCAGATTTTGTCAAAATCTTCCAACCAGCAGATCAGTTTCTCGCATAACCATCAATCAAAATCAGAAGCACGGAGGTGGAATCATCCACCTCTAAGGGCTAATCCCATATTCTCTTCCTAGGTTCCAAAATCATTTTCTCAACTCAATATGGCCATCTAAACATCATATCACGAGTCATAGAGTATATCTACCTCATATAGAAGGCATCACAAGTGCATCGTCAAATTCTCATAACTTATCACGCAAGCACGCATGTCAAGAGATCAAAGAGGTTAGGTGTCATGGAGTTAGTACGCCACTACAAGTCAAATCTTACGATCGCATCTCTCATCGCAACACCAGTAGAACCAGTCATAACATGGGTTTTTCTCTTAATGAACACATAACTCACCTAATCAGCTTATCAACCTATCCGAATTCTATTCCGCGTAAAGGGAAGTCAAACAGTATATCAGTCATCGAATGTCAACATATTCACGAAAGATCATCTTGACTCATCACAATGCCAAATGGCAATCATTTAGAAATCACGCATCATTACCTCATATATACAAGTCATGTTCATCCTCAAAGTCGTATTCATCATATAACATACCCACAATCATGCTTAACGATCATATAACATAACATCATGCTTTACCACCCCATAATATAATATCATGTTTTCACATAGCAACATGTCATTATCTCATGATTCATATAACACATCGTAACATGCTTCTAAAACGCATAACATGGTAGTAATGCTTCAATATATAATGATAACACTAGTCACTACCAATTAGATTTCAGTATTTGCATAAAAACATGTAATATCAGTCTATATCAGGTTCATAATGGTTGCTATCTAACATCGTGTCAGTACATTTTAATAAATCACATAATCAAGAAGATATGCACATCATACTAGTCAAAATAAAACACAATTCCCACTCGCCCATCTCCACTCTCAAGCCAAGACCAATCCTCTTCTAGACTCACCAACATCAACTTAGACAAAATTCCCTAAAGAAATCCCAATTCATCCCAATGCTCAATCTCGCCCTCGTTCCACCAAACACTCACACACACCATCCACCTCTAAGAATCCAACTCCTACCTCTAACATCACACTCGAGCACCCTCTCATACAATATCCTCAATTCTCTTAAGGTCATTTCTTACACTTTCCTCACTTCCCAAGGTATCACAAGTATCATGCCCCGTTAGTCACACCTTCTCTAGAAAATTTCTCAATCACCGCCCCAAAATTCTTTCACCACTCTCCAACTACGCTACCAAATGATGTCACCCACCGGTTTAAAGAAGAAACAATCATGAAGTCATCACACATAAGATCTACATCAGGTCAACCAGCATTTATAAACATAGCATCATGGGTTCATAATCAATTATTGCAACTATGTCAACAAGTCTTAATTTACCATCATGCTCAATCATTATTACAAATCATCATATATGCCCATAATCAAGTCAAGCTAGCAAGTTGCATCATAACCTTAGAAGATAAACAACTCAGGTTCTCAGCATTTGCAATTCATACTTTTATAGGTACAGTTTAGATCGTGCTTAGCAACTTAGAGTATCAACACATTAATGCATCATGGCACATTAGAACTAGAAGCATCAAATCGTATTATCATAAGCAATAGAAAATCAGGCAACAGTCATCACCAAGTCAGCACATCAGCACGTAAATATCATCGGCATGTCAGTGAAATATCATCATTAATAAATTCAGAAGGATTAGCAATTCGAACGGAGGACACTCGCTCGCAAGTCATATCGTACTCAGTAACCTCCATCCTCGAAACATGTTTGTCCCGCCGACATCGTTCATCCTGAGGCCCGTGGGTTTTGGGCCCACACTTTCGTTGCGCTGTTCTATCGCTATCCAGCTCCTCATTCTCTTTTCATATGCGGTCGCTCGTCTAATGTATCGCGCAAGAGTCCAAGTTAGTGGAGATAGGGGAGTGACAAGAGCGGACAACCCAAATTTTTTTCGGGGACAAAAACGGACCACAACTAGAGACGAAACTCCGACCCGAGAATAGCAACGATGCCCTTATGGAAGTCTATTAGGTTACAATTATGACGAGAAAAATGGATTCATCATGGAGCACATCAGTCATATTAATCCACACTAACATGTACCTATCGCAAGGAGAACGACATGCATATTCATTCCAAAGGCACAATCGAGTCCTACACTGATGCTTGTGAGACAACTAATAGTCTATTATTCTATGGAAGCAGAGATGTCTAACAACATCAAGCAAGATATGCGGAACCAGTAATGATCATGCCAGATTCGAAGTCATGCGGGATTTAATGAGGATAACAAGTATCATGTATATGAACGATGGACGAATATGGTATACTCATCAACAATTGAGTTCAAATATAGCATAACGAGGTATATCATAACAATCAGACGAACCGTCATACGAGAACACATAAAAGCAGCATAGTAACTATCACATCTGACAACAATGATCATATAGTAGGTTAAGAACAACATATAATCATACGACGAGCTACATTTAGAAAGCATAGGTCCTGAACAGTACTAGCGTTACATGACAAGGCATGGGCTTAGTCAAGATTCATTTAAAAGAGTTCAACATAATGTTCATAAAGCATGAGGCATCATTACAAAGAGTAACCAAGAGGACATCACCAGTGATAGATTATAAGCATGCTAGGAACAACTGTCACAGTGCACATAAAAGGGTATAACAACTATCACATTATGGGACAAGCATGTTCACGTAATAGAATAAGTATGGTAAATAATCATTTAGCGAGTCTTATCGGGGAGCATAAAGCCCTATAGGATACTACAAGCACATATCAAAACATGACTACAACCAAGGTAATTCGAATAGATTCATTCCAACATTTAGGTGTCATGCATATGCGGAATCATGATATAGCGTGGTGCGAGGTCCCAAGTCATACATCTATGCAAGCACGAGAGGATGTCATAGAGTAATAGGGAAACACTACCGAGCGATAACATGTAAGCATGCTAGGATTACTCATTACGGAAAGCAAGTCAATCATCGAAGTCGACAGTAACTAATCAGGATGAGTACAACAATTTAAGATGATAGAAAAGGGGAAGAACCACACTATCAGGGACTTAGCTCAAGAGGAGGTCAGCAATACCATTGGCAAGATATAAATTCCCACAAGTCACAACCAAGGATCCTACATGATGCTAAAAACCCAACTTAACATATGATACATGCATGCAACTAATCATGACGATACATAAGAAATCAATTCAATCACGTTCCGACGGTATAGAAGCATGAGGAAAGTTTAACGATGTATGACATAAGTCTAAGTAATTGGTAGTATGACTAGAATACGAGGACATGACTTCAAATCAGCACATACTAGGATGAAACATGCATTTCCCCAAGACTCAATTAAACCTCATATTCTCCATTCCATGCAAGTAACACACAACAATATTAACTTGCAAAATCATCAACACTATTCAATTTGACGAATACAAAATGGATGGGCCTGCGATAGATTCTTGTCACAAAAGGAATAAGGAGCATCGACGTGTCATCATCTAGCATGCTAAGGAGATCATTTACAGGCATTTGTACAGAAAAGAGTTGATCAAGAGTTGATCACACTATCATGGACCTAACCCAGGCAAAACAACAAGCATATAGGTTCATATCATGTGGTCCATGCTTCCAATTGATCATTAGTGCAATTAATACAATATATCAAGTAGACATACTATAAACAACATACAATCATGATAGAAGACAATACATAACACGAGACTTAAGCAATGTAACTAGTCACACATGTAATAACACAACAACTTGGTACCAATGGTTATTCATAGGGCATGTGTTAGAGATTACAAAATCAAGTCATGTAATTCAGAGAGAATCACCATTTCAACCGGGCAGAGATCCTTAAAGGCATCCATTGACTCTTCCCCAATTGACTCATCACCGTCTCTTTCCCGTGGGACTCTGGTACGACTCTTTATGGTAAGAAGACATTGGTTGCTCTTCATAATAATTGAGAAAGACAGCCCCAGAAACTCCTTACTTTTGACTCAAATGGACATTAAGAACCACCTTCCAATACTCACTCAGGCAACCTTTATAGCCATACATGACTCCCGACAAAATGTGGTTACCAACCCATTTCCCCGTGGAAGACACTAACATCTGGGAGAAAGGCTCGATAGAACCTTCAAGGAGTTAACATAGTGGAAGGGGTTGTTCCACACAAGCTGGGTTTGACCACACAGAAACAAGGGTACTCCCTCTATCCCGTTTGCATAGATCAATCAATACATATTTAATAGTCAGGGCATATCAATCATATCCACAACAAACACTTAGCATAGAATCAGTTAGTGACAATTATAATGTCCTCAGACTCAATATGTAAAGCATATCAAGCTATCTAATGTCACTCTTCGAGGAGCGACTGACCGGAGGGGCAAAACCTCGCGATCCTACCTAACTCGCTACTCCAACCACCTTGGTGCAATCTCTTTGGAGTCTTCCAGACCCTCTATAAAGAGCAAGCTAGTATTTTGCCTACCGTTCCCATCTACACCCAATAGGGGTGGTCTAGCACCTTTACTACCCAGTCGTGTCCCTGTTTGGTCGGTTTTCCTCTTTTATTACTAGTCGAGTTCATTACTTAGTCCAATTTTGGTTAGGCATCTTAACTTCATTTTTCCCCTTTAAAACACTCTCAAATCATTTGAAATTCATGGGCGGTTTTCCAAAACATACACTCGACCCTTTTGTACCCGAATTGCACAACCTCGGCTCTGATACAATCTTTGTAACAGCCCAGAATTATGATTTCTGGGTTACGTTTCAAGGGATAAAACCCCTTGTTCGTATCTTGCAATCCATGTATGGGTCAAGGTTTCAACTCATTTAAGATTAGTAGAAAGAGGGATTTCAAACCCTAAAATCCTCGAAGGGCCATTGAGTACCCTTAACCTGTCCTAAGACTATGTCGTGGAATCCATTTCAAATGGAAGTAAATCGTAAGCAAGGTAAAGATACAAGTGCCACGGCAGAGCCGGGTCAAAACCAAATCATAAGTGGGTGATTACCATTTATAACGAGTTATAGAATTAGCCAGGTTCTTCGATTCGCAAAAAGGAAACCCCGTCATATAGACATCAAGCACTCAAATCTGTAGAAAATACCTTTAAAAGAAGAATGGGGAAAGGAGTCAGATCGAGCCACTCATGCGGGACCGGCAGTCCTCGCTGAGGCCACATAGTATGTGCTATACCTAATAAAGATGCTCTAATGTAGTACGAAAGTCAAACACACTAGCATGCTCCTAGTTATAGTAATGTGTAAAAATATTGTAAAGGGCCCAAGACAATGCCAAGTGGCATATCCCTCTCCAACCTCCACCCCCTTCCGATAGGGTGGAGACTGGCCAGCTCGTGAATGCATTCCATCATAATCGGGCGGCACGCATGGCTAACCCGCTCCACAATAAAGGCCGCATGCATCTCATAATATAAGGAAGTTCATGACTCGATTGACTCAGGGTACCCGATGAGGCTGGGCTACCCTATGGCCCTAGCAAAGACTCTAGGACTATCACAGATAACGACCGTTCTGTTTCAAACGCAATAAGTAAGCAAATGCTCATTCAATTAGTGCAACCTAAACAGGATACTACATGTCATGCTTTTATGCATATGCAACACCTAACATAAAATGCAACAACAGGCATGAATGTCCAACCTGAGTAAGCCCCCTATGTAACTTATCTGAAGATGCAGAACAGCAGGATAACACAAGCAAGGGCCCAATGCAAGTCCAAAGCAATCCAAAAGCAATACACACCTATCATCAAGCCATTTCCATAAGCTACCGGACTAACATTCATACACACGAACCCTAAGTTCTCAACATACTCAAAACCAACCGATAGTAAAACCATTTTCCAAAACATTTTCGATATGGTCAACATCAACCAAAATCATTCTTCCAATTTCCTTCTCAAAACCAACATCATCAAGCCAAGACAAATCCCGACATTTGAAATGATACTTTTAACATAACTTCAAGCTCAAGATCAGATAGTTCAAGTTTCGTTAAATCCCATCTTTAATATTGAATATTAAATAATATTTCAGAACTCATTTCCCAAAGTCATATTATTAAAACGATTCCGGCATGTTTATTTTCAAAATCATTATATAAATAAACTCTGACATTAAATCACCCAAACGATTCTATTTTCACAAATCATATTTATATATCAAAACTCATAATTCATTTCAAATTCCTAAAATCATAATTTAAAACATCACTAAATACATATTCCAATTAATAACACTTTTAAATAATTTTATAATATAATAATAATTTCCAGAGAATATTTTATCACAAAACAAAATAATATCTTAATAATAACGATCTAGCAAATAGAAATTGTATGAATCTATATACTAACATAACCATATAAATAATACATAATCAACAAAATCTGAATTTTAAAACACCCAAAAGGCCAACTCCCAGGTCTTACAAGAACCCGGATCCGGCCCATAAAAGGAAGAAAAGGCCCAAGGTCTGAAAGAGGAAACCCAGTTCCCTGACCCGATACCTGAGCGCAACTAGAAGGAAAACCAGGAAGTGGATCCAGCCCACTGAAAGAGCCCAACCCGGATCCGGAAGGGAATAAGCCCAAGCCCATTGACTGGCTTCTTCTTCCCCAACAGAAGAACAGAGACGCGGCGACGCTAGCGACAACGGAACGCGGTGAAAAGAAAATGAAACCCGACCCTCTCCGGCGACGCCTTTCCATCCAAAACCACTCACGATCCGACCAACTGCCCAATCCGACCCCAACCCAAGCAAGGAATTTCAACGCAGCAGAGAGAGAGAAAACGAAGCTCACCGAGGGCTCGAGGGATCCGCCAGAAAATGCGATCGAAAATCGATTCGGCCTCGACTTGGCTCGCTGGAGGCAGAATCAGGGCGGGTTTGGCCTGGAAAGGGAGAGGGAGCTTTAAAGGCGGACCTTTATGACGGTTTCAAGCGAAAGAGGCGAGGGGAGGCTTACCGTACGAATTTCAGAAAGCGGGGAAGGGAGATGAAGAAGCGGCTCGACTTTGGCTCTGGCGAGGTTCCGTCTGCTTCTTCTAACGACGTCAGATGGAGGAGGAACTGCTGGGCGCGACTCGCAAAAGAAGGAGGAGAAATAGAGCTTTGGTGAGGCTCGGCTCGGCTCACTGCTTCTCGGCAAAACAAGGGATGCTCCTTGTGCTCACGGCGATGGCGCGGCGATGGCAAGGACGGACGAAAAGGAGAGAGGCTGGTGGAGGAAGTAACTGCAATGGTGGTGGTGGAATGGTTTGTGGGCTCTGCAGAGCAAAATGGGAGAAAGGGGACAGCTTTCCTCTAGGTTTTGTGTGGTTTGAAATGGGTCAATGGTGGTCTGATTTTTTAACAGATAAAGATGTTGTTTGTTTGTCAAAGTGTGTGGAATGAAAAAGAGAGGCTTAGGATAGAATTTTACCCAAAACAAGAGGAATGAGTTGTTGTGTGGACAACTTAGTCAAATGGCAAAGAGAGGGGTCCTTTCCTACCAATATCAGGTTAAGACAAGAAGAGCTACTGCTCGAAAAGGGGGAAGAATTGAGACACACAAAATGTTACCAAAATTTACATTTGAAATACCCGATAACAAAATGCGGAATCCTCTCTCTCCACCTCATCCCAACTCGAAATTTCAAATCGAATTTCCAAACTCGAATTAATTAACTCGATAAAATCTCCCTCATATTCCAAAATCTCAAGTCAAAATAGCGGAATTGAAATCCGTCAGAAAAATCTGTTAAAATCATGCCGGAATTCATTTTAAGAGATTTTAAATAACCCGATTTAAATTCATTTTTAATTTCTTTTTTCGAAATTTAGGATTTAAAATCCGGGCCTTTACAACACCAACCATTACATTTGCAAAATTAATTATTTTATAAAAATAATACTATACTAATAATGATAATGATAATGCTTTACTTTAGTTAAAATCAGTTTCACGATTAAAATAATAATGTCAAACAAGATTTTATGTTCTAAATAGTAAGAACCGAATACGATATATATTTTATGCAAATTCAATAACTTCTTTTATACCAAAACTTTAACCTTATTTTTATTTAAATTAAAATAGAAATACCTAAAAATACTTTGGGGTATTTCATATCTCCCCCCTTAAAAATAAGTTTCGACCCAAAACTTGGACAACGAAAATAGTAAGGAGAAAGGGTATGAGGAAGTAGGTTGTGCAATCGGAAGATTTGATATCATGAAAAGTACGAGATGATGGGTGAATTCTTAACACTTGAAATAATAAAACACTATCTGATGGGGGAGAATTGGTGTCACTACTCACTAGCTGACTTGGGTCTCTTGTTGTCAATTGTTGAGAACAACCATTCACGGAGATGAAATTTGTAGATGATATAGTTGAGCACGCCGAGGATCAGATTTAGTATTTTTTTATGGTTAATTATATTGAATACACTACGCTATGGAATTGCTCAAAGAGCAAAACAACATAATTACTTCCATTGTAATTAGTTGTTCACCGAACTCATTCTGGCTATATTATGAGAATTATTTATGCTACAACTGCCTCTTAAATTAGGCCTAATCACGTACTTTTGAGATATTTAACAAAAATACAGTTATTGCATGCTTTCGCCGATATATTAAATTTAGCGCATGTTAGTCAACTCTTATCACACAATGAACATGGTCTCTCAGTCTACTCTTGGTTTTCTTCTCAACCCCAGTTGGCTTCTTTTCCCAGGTTACCAAATGGTCGCGCGGTGGTTTCAAAGGCAACCACTATAGGTAGAACTGGTATCCTATTCAAGTGTGACGAGTGCTCCGTATGGGACGGGTTCTTCTTTGGGTCTTCTTCAACTTCCATGAATAACATGTTGTCCGGTGTCTTATCTTCTTCTCAAATACAAATTATTTTTTTATGGAAAAAAAATCATTAGGGATATTTTCTCAAACATTAGCAAAGAAGAGTTCGGAACACAGTTGAAATAATGTCCTCACGACATTACCTTTAGATTGGGTAGAGAATATATGGAGTCACAACTAAAGTCTGAACGGAAGAACACAACGAAAACATAACGTTTTACCCTGTCAATCGGGTAACACAAGGAATGAATGATCTTTCACCACACACGTGATACACCGGGAAAATTTCACTTCTTCACCATAGGAGAGTATCCTATAATCACGAACACCTCATACTCGTACCGACATGTGGAATATATAACTTCGACGTAGCAAAATGCTAAGGAAGGTAGATGCTAGGAATAGATCACTTGATGTGCTTTAAATTGTTTAGAGTCGATCTCGAGAAGTTTGATTTTGAGACATTAGACTTCAACATGATTCAACAACCTTAAAAATCTTTCACGGTAGATATATTAGCCAATTCACTTTCAAAACACTTTGAAATGTGATACAATATTTTATCCCATTAGAATTTATAAATAATCCTAACTTTTTACTTAGAAAACTCACTTAAAAAAGCTTTTACGTATATATTTGAGTACATACTCCAACGATCAAAATAATATGTTAATAATAATCTTTAAACACTTGAACACATTAAACAGATTTTAAATATCTAAAAATTTGTGGAAGCTTAACACATGCTTCCAGGAATGAAAACTTATAAGAGATTACACTAGAAAAAAAATCAAGGGGATTTTGACGAGTTACATAGTTCCAAACTTAACATTTTACAATATGAAAATCACATTGATTAAGACCTACAAAACACTTTCCATGTAAATTCCTCAAGTACTGAAATTCATTTAAGGACATATGCTAAGTATTTAATTTATGATATATTTACTTTACAATAAAATAACGAAGAAGAATCTAGTAGAATGCCGACAAAATATCCTAATGTCATTTATTTGAATTTTCTTGGAGCGGATTAGGATGATTAATTTTTTTTATCACATATGCTCATTTTCAAGATTCACAATTTCACACACTCTTTGAAAATTGAATTTCAAACTTTTTAACCCGATTTAAAGAAGCAAGGAAATATAACTAAAATATCTTCTCAATACACTTAAAACCATTTAATAATGTTAAGAAATGGTAACTTTAACCATTATCTTTTATCATACATTATTAGACGATTTATAAATTATAAAGGTTATGGATATTTATTCGAACACATTTTTAAACACCAAACACATATTCACTTAAGAAATTTTATGAAGAAAATGTTGATGAGCCATTAAACATATTTAAGGTGCTTGAGAATCTTGTTGGGATACTTGAGAATTTGGTTCATATAAGATTTATTGATTTACACACTAAATTTCTTGAAAATACGTCCGATTGAAAATATTCATACTTGAACCATTTATTCAACCATTTTCTTGATAATACACCAATACTTATTTGACACATTTGGATATTATTTATTTTAATATGATTTATAATTTTCACTTACAACCCTCGAAAACTGTTACGGAGGAATATCAAAAATCTTATGAAATATTATCTCAATAACCCACTTTATAAAATTGTTACCGAGGAAATTTTCACTCTTGTTTTATCTATGATTTTTAAAAACCTTAAACAACAAGTTCTATCTTGTAAAGAAATTTTTTTTAACAGTTCACAATATTTTTAAGTTTAATATTTCTCATGGAGAAAATCACATTATATTTAAAAAATACTTAGGTTGAAACAATATCTTGTACTTACCATTTGTAGGGCCCTTCGGAAATGTTGTACAAAATTCTTTCTATTACCATAACTTTTAGATTATTTATTTGAAAGGACAAAAATATTTTGTTTGTATTTAAAAAAAAATGAATACCAGGATTAAAAGAATATTTCACCTTGAGGTTTGATACTATTTAGTTAGACAATTTAACTTTATTATATTTAAAACTTTATACAAGATATTTTAAGACAATACAATTTAAAACTCGTGTACGAAAACCGTTAGCTCTGATACCACCTTCTGTAACACCCCCTTTTGTAAACGAGGGAATGTTGTAGCGCCAGTGATTACTCGGATTTAAGGTCTTTGCAACCACCTTAGGCTTATAGGGACATGCTACCATGCTCCCATAAACAAGATGATAACAATATAAAATACAAATAGCGGAAGACTTAAAATATAATAAATCTTTTTATATATATGTAAACTCAAGATTCAAATTACAATATCCGATACATCAAAACATTACAGCGGAAGACTTTGTAAAAATAAAGATATAAACGTTTAAATCTCGAAAATAAAATGTCTTCTTACTCTTCTTAAACTTCTATTCGGAGACTCGACCTTAACCTGCGAACTGGAGACTGGGGTATTGTATGAAGACAATGAATCCCTAGCCGTCCAAATTAACAAAGGACGGTTAGTTCGCGAGAACTAGCAAGTGACGCCTCGAAAACTGGGACTACTTCAGATCTATACTCATTGACCTTTAATGGTATGAATTAAACCCGATTGCAATTATTAGAGTATTTTATATGGGCTAAAAATTTGACGACACGACTGTTATGACACGGATAATCCCGAAGGATTGAATAACATAAGAAATTGGCGACAAGCACCCTTAGGAACCATATCCTGAGTACGGATGGGATATGGTATAGCTTGAATTAATTGTGATCACTATGAACCCAAATGTCTATCACATACTTCATTCACTTTCCTCACATGGAATAGCTTAAACACAACTTTACACGAAGTTACTCATTTTAACACTTTGATATAGTTTACACGCTTCGCAACACACACTTTGATAGGTTGCAGTGTTACAAATTTCATTCAACACACACCTCTTAATTAATAATTAATAATTACTCATACGATACCGGTCCCGCTCTCAATAGCAGATAACGACCTACTACCTTTTTATTTGGTAGTGTAACATTCCGATAGATAATATATGCGCGTTCGGAATGTGTTAGTTTTATGAAACTTTAAGACCGGGAAATAACGGCCCCGACCTAACTATACCACATCACTTTCACTTAACTTTACACATTACACAATTCACTTTGATTTGCATTGATTGATACGTTTTACTTAAATTGATTTTGATTCAGTTGAGTTCTGATCGTAACACACAATCCTCACATTCTCACTATTGATTAATGACTTATCTTAAGTGATCACACACTACAAAAGTAATCTATATTATTTAAAGGTAACATGGATACCAAATAGAATAAAATAAAATAACGGATGGAAACATCTACAAAATAACATGTTCCATACCTAACCATTTTAGCATGAAAGAACACTAATAAATCATGCTTTACAGAAACGGTGGGTAAACTATGTTATTATTTTATATTAAGGTTAAATAATAACTTTTCCCAATTATACTTGCCAAATCCAAACTTACTGTTAAATAAATTACACAAAACGGGTGAATTGTAATTTATTTATTTTATTTAACCTGGCAAGCAACCAAAGGAAAGAAAACAACTAGACACGAAAGCACCAAAGTGAGCAGAGAGGCTCGGAAAGTCACTTGCCTTTTTCGCCTTGTTGGATTTCGATACCAACTATAGACTTCAAACACGTGATGACGGATTTGAATAAATTGGCAACGGATCTACACACATAATTTACGAGACACGAAGAAGAATTTAATAAATTGGTATTATTATTGTTTTTATAAACAGATTGACTTATTTAATTCGAAGAAATATCGAATTAATTAAAAGTCAAAAGATAATACCAATATACGATCCTCTTCACGACCTTCTCGGAATATGGTTGTTGGGTTTTGAGATAACCGCTGCGAATTTTATGATTTAACGCGGGTTAGATACATTCTAAAACTGAGGGTTAAATCTTTATAATTTCCTAATTGAACTAGGGGCATATTTTACCAAAACTGAAAGTTTGGGAGGTTTTGTATAATTAAACCAGCCCCTTCTCCCTCCTGACAGAACTTCTGCAGTGTAACGGCACGGGATGATGTTTCCCGGGTTACGTTTCGAGGGATGAAACCCCTCGTTAGGATCTTGCGCCCCGAGTACAGGTTGAAGGTTTGAAATTCTACTTTAACGTTTTCAAGTGGGATTTCATACCCAAAATTCGAAGGGATCGTTGAAATCCCCAGGGAAGTTCCCTGTACCTGTCATAAGCAAAATTCGTAGGGATCGTTTTCATACCCAAAATTCGAAGGGATCGTTTTCAAGTGGGATTCTACTTTAACGTTTTCAAGAGAGTTCTCACGTTACAGAAACAAGGAACAATCATGCTGTAAAACAAACCTAAAAAAAATGTATGTGGGGAAGTGTCAGATCGAAGCCCTACGCAATGTAATCCCAAACAAATAAGGAGACACATACACATGCTAGTCCTAATAAAGATGCTTCTAGATGCAAGGCGGAATATTAACACACTAGCATGGTCCTAAGATCAAGTGCATAAATATAATAAGGCCTTAGCACCGAATACCAAGTGGTATATCCCTCTCCTACCTCCACCCCCTTCCGATAGGGCGGAGACTGACCAACTCGTGAATGCATTCCATAATAATTGGGTGGCACGCATGCGTAACCCGCTCCACAATAAAGCCCGCGTGCATCTCATAATATAAGGAATTTCATGACTCGATTGACTCAGGACGGGACCCGATGAGACTAGGTCGTCCTATAACCCTAGCAATGACTCTAGTTACTTTACAGATAACGGTCGTTCTGTTTACAAAAGAAATGAGTAAACGAATGCTCAATCATGAGTGCAATCCTAGCAGGATACTACATGGCATGCTTTATTATGAATACAAGCACCTAGTATGCACATGGCTACAAGCAGGGAGATCTCTTTTTCGAATCTGAGTGAGCTCATATAGGAACTCACCTGGCTATGCAAAACAGCATAATAGAAAGTCTGGCACACATCAATAATGGCACAAGCTAGGTATCGCCAAGATACGTATCAACACACATATATAAGTCTACGTCTAATCATTCAAGCACTCAAAGCATACATCATTCAACGAGAATAACACCCATATCGCAATCGTCATTTCTTCAAGTTCAACCATTCATCATTTTGCCACATTCCACAAGACCATATCATTCTCATCATTCCATTCACCCACATTCATGTATTTGCCATAATAAATCCGCAATAATAAATCCGCATAGCCATTTATCTCAAAGTTTATGATATTCATCATATCTCATATGGCATAAGTGAATGGATACGTAACTCTAACATCTCATCATGCTATTAGTCAACCTATCATGCAATTAGTCCACACAAAACATTCTATTAGTCAATCAATCATATCATCATGCTAGTTAGTCATCGATCACATAATTCCCAAGTTAGTCCCGAGAGCCGTTTTGAAAATCGAGTTAACTAGTTAGAAATTCCGCCCTTGGAAAATGTTCGTCAAATCCCCTCTTAAATCCGATAAGACCCTTTTAACTCCAACTCTCACAATATTACACCTTAAATCACCTTAATATTATATCTTTAAGCTCAAAATAATATTTTATATTTTAATCTCAATAATATTATATAATAATTCAAATACCATTTTCTTTTAAACATTTTCATAAGCATTTCCAAATCCCTTAAAAATTCCAACCGTTTTATAAAAATAAGACCTTTATGAAATTAACAAACTTCCCTTATTTTATAAGAATTATAAACCGACCCCTTTTATCTTATTAATTACCAAACCCAACTCACCTTTCCTTAAAACCTCAAAATTGAATACCATGTAAACCAATTAGGCCCAACACTTTGATTTTAAAAATTCCCCAATCTGGCCCAAGAAATAGGCCCAATAAAACCCAACTCTCAGACCCTTAAAATCTGATTCTGGGAACCCATGAACCGAACCGGTTTTCTTTTAATTAAAAACTGAACCAGACCAATTTAAAAGAACAGAACCGACCCCAATGAGCATTGTTCATCGTCTTTTCCCTTAACTCCCTGCGTCCGAAAATCCGAGGAAGAAGAGGGCTGCCGACGATGACTGGTGGCTCCGACTACCCACCCGACACCAAGGAGCATGGAATTGAACAAGGAAAGGGAAGGAGAAGGGGTTCTCACCATGAGTTCTCTAAGCCCGAAATTGATTGGTTTCACCTTTATTCGGTTTGTCGGAGTCGATTGAGCTCGTCGGAGATGCGTCGGGGATCAATTCGGATTCGTTGGTGACGGAAGTCAAACGGGTTTGGCCTAGGACGACAATAGGTGATTAAAGGTGGATTCTTTATGGTTGTTGTGAGAAAAGGGGGGGGGGGGTTGGAAGGAGTCTTACCCAGCCGGTCCCACGAAGACAGGGGAGGAGCGACTCGGGGATGGGCGTCGGTGGCTCCTGGGCAGACGTCGGAGGGGAGCCCAGGGACACCGGTCGTCAGGTGCAGCTGGCGGTGCTCCGAGCTGGTGTGAGGGTCGAAGCGAAAGCCAAAGGGGTGCTCGAGAGGTGGCGGAGGTGCGGAGATGGTGGTGACGGTGGTGTTGGAGATCGGCCGGCGTGGAATGAAGTGAAAGTGGGAGGGTGTATCTGTTAGGTTTCCTCAGTCAACACGAAAGAGGAAAAGAAAGAGTGAGGGAGGGGGTTTTGAAATTTGACAGATGAAATGGGGGGATGGGAGATTAAGTTTCTGATTTTATGAAGATAGGGCAAGGTGCAAGCTGTTCAGAGAGAAGGTGAGGAAATCGATGGTCTTTGGTCAAAATTTCATAAGGTTTGTTGTTTGTTTCTAAAGAGAAGGGGGAAAGATAGGAGGGAGGGAAAGAATAGGATAGAATTTACCCAAATAAGAGGTGATGGCATGGAAATGGATAAGAAGAGGAGAAAGATGACGGAATTGTGGTTTCGATTCGGAAATTTAAATTTTCGACGATTTGTCTTTCGAATTCCGTGTTAACGAGTTTTTCGTTAAATTCTGCTTCTTAATTCATTTTGATTTTTTTTTCCGAGAAATTAGAATTTTAAAAACCCGAGCCTTTACATCATCCACCTCTAAAAACAAGTCTCGTCCCCGAGACTAAAACCAAACAAGGTAGGGGATGAAGTTGGAAGTAGGTGAGTTCAAGGACCATTTCATTGATTCCGTAAGTGCCTCATAAGTGCCCCTATGAGATCCTAACAGGATCGTCGTCATGATCATAATATTCCCAATAGGTCGTAGCGAGAGTGTGATATGGACCCTTACCACATCCTTACCCCGACTTCTCGGTTATATCATAACTCGAAAGCATTACATCGTCTCCACTAGGTCTTAGAAAGAAGTCTATAAGGGCCCCTATAAATTGCTTGTATCCACTTCGTGGGGCGTCATAATGTAAGCTCGGTTCGAAAAGGTTTCAAAAGGGTTCCACAATTTGAAAAAGATTGGTCTCAAAATCATTAGAATTCTCGATCACGTTTGGTTTCTCAAAATCCAAGTTATTTCTTTTTAAACACCATTCAGTATCCCTTAAATCTGACGTTAGTCAAGCAAATTTCAAATCCCATGAGGTGGAATCATCCACCTCTAAGGGCTAACCCCATATTTCCTTCCTAGGTTCCAAGTCAGAATCAAATTTCATCAATTTAGTTCTAGCATCCCATCAATTCTAGTCCAAGGCATTATATAATATAGCAATCGTATCACGTATTCGAAAACATATCATACTCATGTCAAGGATAGTCACGTACCATAGCAGATCTAGCATAATATCGCACATAGTAGGATTCATCCTATCACAGAAGTTGCACATCATATCAACCAGATAAGCACATCATACTTACACTAACTACCAAGAATTATCACGTCAGAGTCATTTAAGTACTGTCGCACACCAGCATTCTATCAAACTCAAGAAGTAGCTATATTAGCACTCATACCTCATTATTGTCTATGGCAATATCTCGGAGAATCATCATTTTTAATAGCATAAAATTTGCACATTACTCGGTCCTAAGTACCACATACCCATAAGCCACACCCTCGAGAAAACATGTCTACAACTACCAACCATAACAAAACACGACCACTACTCATCATCTCTCGCATCAAGATTAACCTCACCTAGGTCTACAAACTCTAATCCGATACTAGTTGTAACACCATTGCCCTAAGCTTAGCATACAATCTCTCTAACCGCATAACTATCCGCGATTCAAGGCCCACATCTCTAACCAATTACTAGGTATCCCAACTCTTACGTCATCAAGTCATCTAAGGATCAATTTGCTTCAATATCTCAATCTCAAGTCCTCGACTGAACTGCTCTCACGATCGATCTAGACGCTTCTTAACAATCTCTCTTACTTTTCCTAGGCTCTCAAGACTCCGCCTGACCAGCATCTCCCAAAGAGACATCTCGAATCACCTGGCCAACATGATCATACTTCCCACACCACTGACCACTTTCACTAACCATCCACCTCTAAGAACCCAACTCACATTGACCATCTCACACTTGTCACTCTCGACTAACTTTAACGCAGAAAACCGTCTAGTGCTAACTCATAACCATGAATCACCGAGTTCCTCAACACCCGCGTTTATCCTCAATGACCAATCACAGATTCTACCTACTTGTCCCATTTCGAATCTCACGAAACCTGAACCAATCATGACTCCTCAAGCCGATCTACTCTAGATCATCTTCTCAACATATTCCCAAATTTCCTCATTCTAACTCTTACTAACCTTAACCATTCGAAATCCTCAAGTCGTCCTACTCCAGTTCCTTATCTCTTCATATTCCTAAATTGCCTCAAGCTCCTACTTCTTAACCATGACACCTTACCGTCTAAAGCCCTCTTTTACCAATCATCATTTCTGCAGAATCCATAAATCGTCCTCATTCGAGTTTCCCATGCACCGCCATTTCGTCAACCTTCTAAAATCCTTCATCCTCTAACGTTCCCAGTACATTCTGCTCTGCTCAACTCCCGATTCCAAGATCTGAACCTCTCTATCTCACCCTCAAGGACACAGTCTTACTCGAAATCTCAACGATATCCTCGCATAACTACCAACCTTTCCTCGAAGACTCATCTCACATCCTCGAATTTCTCAATAGCCACAATAACCTCCACTCATAATCCGGATTCATTCTCTACGCTAAAATCCTCCAACAACGCATCTAAAAATCGTTCACTCACAGATTCTCCAAGCACTACCAATCCTATCGAAACAATTCCCAAATACTCATCACACGTACAACCCTGATATGAACAACCTAATACCCAATATCGATAATTTCTCAAGCAACCTTATACTACTCTTCCTTAGCGATTCCTCAACCTCAACCTTTACCAAGATCGCTCCCAATCGCCACACATACAACCTAGTCCCAATTTCCAAGATTCATTAGACATTCCTTAACCGATCATCCTAAACGCTGCCCACCTATAAAACTACACTGACTACCTATACTCACACCCACTCTCAAGGTCACCCAAATGAAACTAGTCTAGACCTCAGCCAACCACCCTTCTATGCCACGTGCTCACACCACACACCCGCTACCTACCGACACATCTAGCTAAGACCTATCCCTCGAAATTTCGCCATACTGACTCCACTCCTCACCTAAGACCTACCTTGAAGCTCAACTATACTCGCCGACTACTATCTCTGACAAATCCCACTTACTCGGCTCTACTCTTGCTGGCCCATCTTTCTTGCACTCCATCTCACACAACCGCTTACCCAATCCAAAGACCTCAATCTACCTGCTACTTTCCGACCTATCTCACCGAAGAATCTCATGACTCAAGCTCAAGAGGAAAACACCACCACCTATATAACCCATAACCGATTTATTAACAGGTTAGTACGCTTCAGCATAAAGGCACGTTATCACAAACATAAGTTAGTCAGGCAATCACTCATTACCAGCTCAACATCTCAGTCATCACGCATCCATTTAGTCAGTTCCAAGCACGTCGCACGACACTGATTCCAATTCGCATAGGAGAGATCACACTTTGGATGAAGAACGTCATTCCTTGAGTCATCTAGGAGGATTACGTATGCAACCGCCATCTTCGAAAGGCGTCCGTCATTTGGTGACGTCGATCCTAGGGTCCATGGGCCATGGGCCCACCACAATTCCGTTGCGCCACTCTGATGTCATTCGATCGCTCGTTTTCTCTTCTATGTCGATGTCCACCAAGGGGATCGCGAGGGGTTTGAAGTCACGAATATAGGGGAGGGCAAGGGAGGACAACACAACATCCTTAAGGATTCAGACACAGATCCGGACAAGAGATGACGAGACTCAAGGCAAGACGCGGACCCGAGAGTTACAATAATGCCCTTAGGGTATTCTATAAGGGTACAGGTGCGGCAAACAAACACATGGCAATCACGGAACATCTCAATCATATCATTCCACACTAGCATGTACCTATTAAAAGGAATAGCGTCCTATGCGTCCATAACATGTTCATATAATCAACTTTACATGTACCCAGAACACACTAAAACTTATCATCTCATGCACTAATCATGCTTGACATATTAAGATCATGTATGCACAAACCGACATTAGGCATATGCAACATAAGTTATATATGACATAATGAGCATTATGGGATATCACATGTATGAATCATTACTCACTTTAAGTGTACACGTACATAAGCAGGTCAAAACAATGTGGGTTCCAAGTAAGCATGTTAAGATGCATCTAATAATCGTATCAGGGGGTATGGTTAACCCATTTGGGCATAGTACTATCACATCCAATACAACCGTGCACGTGTAGTATGACAAGTATGGCACATAATTGCATGATGGTCCATAATTAAGAGATGTATATCCTACATGATACTACCAACATTCATCAAGCAGGTACACAATCAACGAGGTCCAATTAGATCAATTTAGCATGCTAAGGAATTCATCTCATATATTGACCATACAACGAGGGTTGACCACACTATCATGGACCTAATTCTTGGGACGACAATAATCATGGAAATTCATGCACGCGACACATATACTCATTCATAATTGCAATCATGCAAGATATCAGACAAGTCATGCTGAAATATATCAATGCATTATGTCATGCAATCACAAGGTGGGCTACTATCATAACCTAACAGAATTCTCCAAGGGCAATCACTGACTCATCGCCTCGTTTTCCCGTGGGACTCTAGTATGATGCACTCGGTATGACACAAGGAAATTCACACCGTTTTCGAGATGAGAGGGTAGAATTTGTGTTTAGGCTCTGGTGGTAAGAACACTCGGTTGACCGGTATAAGAGTCGAGAAGGATAACTCCATAAGACAAATTACTTCTAACTCGGAATTGTTTGATCGACCACCCTCCCTAAAATACTCATGAATTTCCCATGCCCGACATACCCCCGGAAGTAGCTAGTTGATCGACCCAAATTTCCCGTGGAAGACACCAACCTTAGGTACAAGACTCGGTAGAAGCATAGATGGTGGGGTACCAAACAGGACTCAAAACGGGGAGAGCGGATATTATTCGACCCTTGCTAACATGCCTAAATGTTTTGGTGGGACGGTTGACGAACTCAGAATCACCAGGGATTTGAATTATGGAAGAGCTATTCCGACAAGACAGGAATTCCAATGACATAAGAACGAGGTATTCTCCCGCTATCCCGGTTGCACGGTTATTCAATACATGATTCAAGTCAAGGCATATTGATTAGTTCTCTATCCTAACCACAATAGCACTCAGCATGGAAGCAATCAACTGGATTAATATAATCCTCTTCGAGGAGGATTGCCCTCGGGCCCAGTTGGATATAATGCATGTATCAAACAGACAATCTATGTCGTCCTTCAAGGGACGGCTGACCGGAGTGGAAAATACCTCACGTCCCCCTGGCCCAATATACTCCAACCATCAGGCTCTTTGGAGTCTTCAAACCCCATCTGTAAAAGAAAGCTAGTATTTTGCCTACCCGTTCCCAACTACATCCAATAGGGATGGTCTAGCGCCTTTACTACCCCATCGTTTCCCTTTGTTTGATTACCGGATTTATTAAGTCGAGTTCATATTTAGTCCATTTGAGTTAACAATATTAAATTCATTTTTCCCTTTCTAAAACATTTTGAAAAGTCATTTGAAAACATTGGGCCATTTTCAAAACCACTTCAACCTATCATACTCGGGTTACGTTTCGAGGGATGAAACCCCTCGTTAGGATCTTGCGCCCCGAGTACAGGTTAAAGGTTTGAAATTCTACTTTAACGTTTTCAAGTGGGATTTCATACCCAAAATTCAAATGGATCGTTGGAATCCCAGGGAAGTCCCCTATACCTGTCATAAGTCTAAGCGTGGAAAACCAACAGTCATGCAAATAGTAGAATCCAGGTGTAATACAAGAGGGTGCCACGGCAGGGCCGGGTCAAAACCAAATCAATAAGCGTATTTATCGAAATCTAAGGTTAGACCATTTCTTTGCAATCGTCCAAGAGAGTTCCGACGTTACGGAAGCAAGGAACAATCATGTTGTAAAACAAACCTAAAAAAATTTATGCGGGGCGGTGTCAGATCGAAGCCCTACGCAATGTAATCCCAAACAAGTAGACACATACACACGCTAGTCCTAATAAAGATGCTTCTAGATACAAGGCGGAATATTAACACACTAGCATGGTCCTAAGATCAAGTGCATAAATATAATAAGGCCTTAGCACCGAATTCCAAGTGGTATATCCCTCTCCTACCTCCACCCCCTTCCGATAGGGCGGAGACTGGCCAGCTCGTGAATGCATTCCATAATAATCGGGCGGCACACATGCCTAACCCGCTCCACAGTAAAGCCCGCATGCATCTCATAATACAAGGAAGTTCATGACTCGATTGACTCAGGACGGGACCCGATGAGACTAGGTCGTCCTATAACCCAGCAATGACTCTAGTTACTTCACAGATAACGGCCGTTCTGTTTACAAAAGCAATGAGTAAACGAATGCTCAATCATGAGTGCAATCCTAGCAGGATACTACATGGTATGCTTTATTATGAATGCAAACACCTAGTATGCACATGGCTACAAGTAGGGAGATCACTTTTTCGAATCTGAGTGAGCTCATATAGGAACTCACCGGGCTATGCAGAATAACATAAGAGAAAGTCTGGCACACATCAATTATGGCACAAGGTATCACCTAGATACGTATTAAAACACATATATAAGTCTAAGTCTAATCATTCAAGCACTCAAAGCATACATCATTCAACGAGAATAACACCCATATCGCAATCGTCATTTCTTCAAGTTCACCATTCATCATTTTGCCAGATTCCACAAGACCATATCATTCTCATCATTCCATTCAGCCACATTCATGTATTTGCCATAATAAATTCGCAATAATAAATCCGCATAGCCATTTATCTCAAAGTTTATCATATTCATCATATCTCATACGGCATAAGTCAACGGATACGTAACTCTAACATCTCATCATGCTATTATTCAACCTATCATGCAATTAGTCCACACAAAACATTCTATTAGTCAATCAATCATATCATCATGCTAGTTAGTCATCGATCACATAATTCCCAAGTTAGTCCCGAAAGCCGTTTTGAAAATCGAGTTAACTAGTTAGAAATTCCGCCCTTGGAAAATGTTCGTCAAATCCCCTCTTAAATCCGATAAGACCCTTTTAACTCCAAGTCTCGCAATATTACACCTTAAATCACATTAATTTTATATCTTTAAGCTCAAAATAATATTTTATATTTTAATCTCAATAATATTATATAATAATTCAAATACCATTTTCTTTTAAACATTTTCATAAGCATTTTCAAATTCCTTAAAAATTCCAACCGTTTTATAAAAATAAGACCTTTATGAAATTAACAAACTTCCCTTATTTTATAAGAATTATAAACCGACCCCTTTTATCTTATTAATTACCAAACCCAACTCACCTTTCCTTAAAACCTCAAAATTGAATACCATGTAAACCAATTAGTCCCAACACTTTGATTTTAAAATTTCCCCAATCTGGCCCAAGAAATAGGCCTAATAAAACCCAACTCTCAAACCCTTAAAATCTGATTCTGGAAACCCATGAACCGAACCGGTTTTCTTTTAATTAAACACTTAACCGGACCAACTTAAAAGAACAGAACTGACCCCAATGAGCACTGATCATCGTCTCTTCCCTTAACTCCCTGCGTCCGAAAATCCGAGGAAGAAGAGGGTTGCCGAAGACGACTGGTGGCTCCGACTACCGACCCGACACCAAGGAGCATGGAATTGAACAAGGAAATGGAAGGAGAAGGGTTCTCCAAGCCCGGAATCGATCGGTTTTGCCTTGATTCGATTTATCGGAGTCGATTGAGCTCGCCGGAGATGCGTCAGGGATCAATTCGGCTTTGTTGGTGATGGAAGTCAAACGGGTTTGGCCTAGGACGACAATAGGTTATTAAAAGTGGATTCTTTATGGTTGTTGTGAGAAAAGGGGGGGGGGGGTTGGAAGGAGTCTTACCCAGCTGGTCCCGCGAAGACAGGGGAGGAGCGACTCGGGGATGGGCGTCGGTGGCTCCTGGGCGGACGTCGGAGGGGAGCCCAGGGACACCGGTCGTCAGGTACAGCCGGCGGTGCTCCGAGCTGGTGTGAGGGTCGAAGCGAAAGCCAGAGGGGTGCTCGAGAGGTGGCGGGGGGTGCGGAGATGGTGGTGATGGTGGTGTTGGAGATGGGCCGGCGTGGAATGAAGTGAAAGTGGGAGGGTGTATCTGTTGGGTTTCCTCGGTCAACAGGAAGGAGGAAAAGGAAGAGTGAGGGATGGGGTTTTGAAATTTGAGAAATGAAATGGGGGGATTGGGGATTAAGTTTCTAATTTTATGAAGATAGAGCAAGGTGCAAGCTGTTCAGAGAGAAGGTGAGGAAATCGATGGTCTTTGGTCAAAATTTCATAAGGTTTGTTGTTTCTTTCTAAAGAGAAGGGGGGAAGAGAGGAGGGAGGGAAAGAATAGGATAAAATTTACCCAAATAAGAGGTGATGACATGGAAATGGATAAGAAGAGGAGAAAGATGACGGAATTGTGGTTTCGATTCGAAAATTTAAATTTTCGACGATTTGTCTTTCGAATTCTGTGTTAACGAGTTTTCCGTTAAATTCCGCTTCTCAATTCATTTTGATTTTTTTTTCCGAGAAATTAGAATTTTAAAAACCCAAGCCTTTACATGCAGAAGCTTTCCGGTGACCCTTCGGTGCGGCTTACACGGCCTCCTGGCGCCTCGACAAGGCACGGCAGTGGAAGTATTCGGTGGCTATGGACTCCTGGCGGAAGGGTGCTCCATCCCGACGGTTCTAGAGGCGGCGGCAGCGGCTGGGAGGTGGCGCGGCTGTTCTCCGGCGATCTCCAACCCAAAATTGGGCGTTTTAATTTTGGATGTTTTCTTTCAAAAGCTATTGAATGGAATTTTTAGAGTAAGGTGTTTAGAACACTATCAACGAGGTTAGGAGCTTGAGCCATCGCTATCAATGGTGGAATGTTCTTCGAAAAGGTCCGACTTCCCTTCTTATAATGTCGGGACTGCAATGTGAATGTAATCAAGAATTGAAGGCGTCATTGAATCGGTATTGACGAGAGGATTCAATTCATATAATAAATTGGGATTTTCATATTTCCTCTCAACATCAATTTGTCAAGCCATGAAAATTAAGGTCTTATGAATTTGGACGGTTTTCAGGTTAGATTCATCAATAAAACCACGAATTGATTATTTAGTAACGTTTGACATTGATTTTTAGATAATATTTGTGTTTAAAACGTCTCGAATTGAAGTTGAAATTGAAGAATCACCATTGAAGGCAATTAAAGCGTGGGAGGAGGAAGAAGAACAAGCAACCCGTTTCTGATCCAGTTCCATGCACCCAAAACCGGTTTAGTTGTAAGATTTTGATCCGCTTATTTATCCTATCCCGGTTTTGAACCGTTTTTTATTAAATTTGTAAAGGAGAGTTTTTACTCAATAAATAAGACAATGATATTTATTTAATTATTTCATTTTAAATAGATAAAATATTTATCTAATTCAAAATACATTTAATAACCGTAATATCTTTTATAAATTAATTATTTCATTTTAAATAGATAAAATATTTATCTAATTCAAAATAACCTTTGAGACTTAAAAACAAATGATTATTATTACTTATAATTATAAGTAACATTAATAGGATAAGTCGGGTCATAATTCATAATATTTTTACATACAAGATATAACGGAAAGTATTGTGTAATTTAATTAGTAATACACCTTTCAAAAATAATGAATTCACACCAACCATTACATTTGCAAAATTAATTATTTTATAAAAATAATAATAATGATAATAATGATAATGATAATGCTTTACTTTAGTTAAAATCAGTTTCATGATTAAAATAATAATTTCAAACAAGATTTTATGTTCTAAATAGTAAGAACCGAATACGATATATATTTTATACAAATTCTATAACTTCTTTTATACAAACACTTTAACCTTATTTTTATGTAAATTAAAATAGAAATACCCAAAAATACTTTGGGGTATTTCAGAAGCTGCATGCAATTCATTAATTCAACACACAAATTAGCTAGAATTATGAATTAGGAATTAGGAATGAAACTCACTCCCGATTTGCAATAACGCCGACGGTGAGGGTTGAGCCAATGTTTCCACCCCATCCTACCAGTATAGTTGGCAGAGAAGAAGACGAGTTTGAATATATAGTTGGCAGATTCAAATTTCTGAAAACGAGAATAGGAAGAAAGTAGAGAAATACCTCGCGGCGTTGGCGGTTGATTTCGTCAATTTCAGGGCGGAGTACTTGGATTTGCACTTGAACACAGTGAGGAGGAACATACCGGAGCACGAAACCGTCGGATCTGGAAGCTTTGAGGAAGGGGAGAGTGTCCGACTAGGAGGCACCACCATGGGAGGCCGAACAGGCCGAGAATCTGAGAACAAAACCGACCCGCCGAATAGCTGTGAGTTTCTTTTCGTTTTAGATCTATGCGCGATGAAGAAGAGGCAGACGACAACGGAGTTTTGGAGAAGGCGAGGTTAGGGGGGGATTGTTGGTGGCGAGCTATGGCCAATGGTGGGCAGTGTGGAGGCCGATAAGATGGTGATGGCGGAGAGGAATGACAAAGAGGGAAATGGAAGACGAAAAGAGGAATGACAGTGATGGCGTCTGCCTTTCTGAAGCGGTGTGTAGATAAGAAATGAAAAAAGAGGGTTAGAGGGTTATTTGTTTCCGCTTTAAATTTTGGCTGAAATTTTGGGTGGGAAATTTACCACCCAAACATATATTAGGCGGTAAAATAATTTCGATAGTGTGATTTTTGTTTCACAATTTATATATAGAAAATAAAATTATCAATACAGCTATTTATTATAAAGTATATATTTCAAATAATAATATTTATCAAATTTAATTAGATATCTATATATTTTTATAAGATTTTACAAAACATCATTAAACTAGTTCAATACTCGTATCTTTTGCGAATTTTTTCAAATATCAATTTTAATATTTATATGTTTGGTATAAAAACTTAATATAGAAAGAATCTATTAGTTAATATAAGGTTTTATTCAATATTTATTACTCACTTATATGAGTTTTCCTCAAAACGTACTATTATGATATTCTGAAAGAATTTACTAGTAAATATTCAACATTTATTAGTCACTTATACGAGTTATCCTCAAAACATACTCTTATACTATTCTAAAAAGAATTTACTAGTTAATATAAGGTTTTATTAACTACTTATATGAGTTTTACTCAAAATATACTATTAGAGTATTATAATAAAATTTATTACTTAATATAAGGTTTTATTAACTATTTATATGAGTTTTACTCAAAACATACTCTTAGAGTATTCTAATAGGAATTTATTAGTTAATATAAGGTTTTATTAGTTACTTATATGAGTTTTCCTCAAAACATAACCTTATAGTATTATGATAAGAATTTATTACTTAGTATAAGGTTTTATTAGTTACTTACTTACTTATATGAGTTTTCCTCAAAACATAACCTTATAGTATTATAATAAGAATTTATTACTCAGTATAAGGTTTTATTAGCTACTTATATGAGTTTTACTCAAAACATACTCTTAGAGTATTATAATAAGAATTTATTACTTAGTATAAGGTTTTATTAGCTACTTATATGATTTTTACTCAAAACATACTCTTAGAGTATTATAATAAGAATTTATTACTTAATATAAGGTTTTATTCAATACTTATTAGTTACTTATATTAGTTTTTCTCAAAACATATGCTTATAGTATTCTAATAAGAATTTATGGCCTAATATATGGTTTTATTCAACATTTATTATTTAATTATATGAATTTTTCTTTAAAACATACTTTTATAGTATTATAATAAGAATTTATTATTTAATATAATGTTTTATTAAACATTTATTATTCACCTATATGAGTTTTCCTTATAACATACCCTTATAATAATCTCATAAGAATTTATTAATTAGTTAATACATGGTTTTTTCAACACTTATTAATTTATATAAAAAACTTTCATAGTCATATTTAGGCCCGTCAATGGGTCAATCGTGGAAGGCATAGTCATTTTTAGGCCCATAATAAATTAAAGCTCATTTAAGCTCAACCGTAAATAGCCACGGATTTAGCCATGGATATGGTCGTAGCTAAAATCATGGCTACTACGGATGTGCTCATTAATACGGTCTAATAAGGTAATTGGGCTGATCATTTCTAATGGGTTGTTGATCCATGCCAAGCCCATGTCATTTGTTCTTCTTTGTTGGCCATGAATTCAGGTACGATTCAAGCTCACTCACCCCATGTCCGACCCGCCTACAATAACTGATCCAAGCCCACTCACCTCGTGTCCATTCCATTATCTGATTTCTGATGCTGAATAGCCACAGATTTAGCCACGAGGTTGATGTTGTTGCCAAATCAGCATCGAATACAGCCACAAAATAAGCATTCGTAGCTAATTTTGTGGCCAATTACAACTATCATCCACTTCTTCAGCCACGAAATCAGCCAAAAACATTGTGTTCGTTGCTATTAGCAACGAATTTGATGATGTGGCATTCTTGGGTGAACACCGGCCACGAAAATAGCAACGGTCAAGAACAGTCGTGGCCAATGTCATTGCTATTGGCAACCAAAACAACGTCGGTTGACATTCGTGGCTAAAAATTCGTAGCTATTTCCTGTTTTTTTAGTAGTGTCTATACTTATTAGTAATATGTATGATATTATTTAAAAATATTTAATAAAATGTTGATATTTTATACAGTTTTTAGCTTTTTAAGAAAACGTGAATGAATAGTAAAAGACGTCTATTGTGGGACGGATGGAATAGCTGGTTAACATATATAGATGATGCAGCAATATAAAATAGTAAGAGTTGCACAACTTAAAAAATCAAGAAAAGCACACCCATGATGCAGCGGTATATAGAGAACGAGTGGGATGCACAAATACAAATGGTGTTACCTGGCCTGCATCTACCTATCTCTCCATATCCTTTAGCACAAAGGTTGAGAACAGTCATTAAAGAGAAATTTAATTTCTTTGATTCTTCAAACGGTTGGAACTTGGAACAAGGTAGCAAGCTACACACTTTGTTGAGAGGTGATGTCTATTACGCATTCAAGTAATGGAATGTTTAGTGGCGGCAATAGGATTTACTTGGCCGGGAGGTGGTGAATTTTATGTTTTGGAAAAAAAAAATTACCTCCGTATATATAATCAAGATATTTTTTCTAAAATATATTGAAAGAAAACTATAATTTGTGGTATAAATATAATATTTTTTTACAAAAATTCATATAATAAACTTTAATAATTTTTTCATATATATGTGTCTGTGTGTGTAACATTATGGGTACTTTTTTAAAAAAAATATTGAAAGAAAATTATAAATTTTTTAAACAATATTTCATTTGTAAATGCAAAAAAAAAATTGTTAGGATTGAAAAGTGTGTCAAAAAACTCATAAATTGTTGTTTAAATATGACATTGATAGTAAACAAATTTTATAAGAATAAAAATTAGAAGAATTTTTTAAAATATATATGTCGCAGAATAAATACTCTTATTAAAAAAGTATTATAAGGAAATGTGATGGAAAATGTTGCAGATTTTATGAAACGCCTCAATTCGTTGAACAAAAAGTAACTTAAAATTATTCAAAAACTCTAAAATCCCCAAATTGAGAATATGTTGGAATGGAGATTCTCTTAGCTCTCGTGGCAAATGAACCCTGAAACACAACATATATATATATATATATATATATATATATATATATATATATATATATATATATATATATAGGTAAAGGATCAAATGAAAATGGGGCTTAAGATAAAAATCTCTCCTAAAGTGAAAATAGTCTAATTTGGATGTAAATGGGTCTAATTTAAAGGTAATGGGCCTAATTAAATGAGTAATGAGTAAATGGGCCTAATTTTGGTGTAAATGAGCCTAATTTTAGGAGTAAATGAGAAAAATGGTTAAATGGCCCTAATTATGGGATAAATTTCACACGCCTCGCCCAAACTTTCAATTCATACGAATATTGCCCTTATTTCAATTATGAAAATTACAGATTTTAGCCCATAATTTTTATTTGAAATAATATTGTTAGGTGCAACTATAATATTAAAAAAATACAACAAGAATGTTACATCACAGTTTTTGTCTTTATTTTAAAAATGGAAAAAGATGAGATTACAAAATATAAAGTGAACAAATAATACAATAAATGTTATTATTAATAAATGTGCATTTTCATAATGTGTCCTACAAAAAATTTTCTTTATGGACCACTATTTTATGACAGTTTTGTACTTTAATACAACATGTGTCATTAAAAGCCTATTAACTCAAAAAATGGTATAGTGATGTGCCCATGCACAAAGGTTCGAGTTCAAAATCCCGCATAAGCTATTTATGGTTGCTTTTTTTGTGTTCCCGTTCATGAATAAGATTATAAAGTGCAATAATAAAATGATAATGTGCACAAATAAGATGATATAATGCATATATAACATTATATTGTGCAAATATAAGTTTAAGTTGTGCAAATATAACACTATGTTTTGCAAATGTAACATTATATTGTGCATATCTAATAATATAATGTTACGTTGTGCACATATAATATTATGTTGTGCGAATATAACATTATATTGTGCAAATATAAATTTAAGTTGTGCAAATATAACACTATGTTTTGCAAATGTAACATTATGTTGTGCATATCTAATAATATAATGTTACGTTGTGCACATATAATATTATGTTGTGCGAATATAACATTATATTGTGCAAATATAACTTTAAGTTGTGCAAATATAACACTATGTTTTGCAAATGTAACATTATGTTGTGCATATCTAATAATATAATGTTACGTTGTGCACATATAATATTATGTTGTGCGAATATAACATTATATTGTGCAAAATATAACTTTAAGTTATGCAAATATAACACTATGTTGTGCATATCTAATAATATAATGTTACGTTGTGCACATATAATATTATATTGTGCGAATAAAACTTTAAGTTGTGCAAATATAATATTATGTTGTGCAAATAAAATTATAAAGTGCGAGAATAAAATGATGTTGTATGAATAAAATATTTAATTATATATTACCATGATAGCATATAGCAATATATAATTAAATACACTAATGTCGAGTGTACTATCAGTACATCCACAACCGAATTAGGGTAGAAGACTAAAATGATCCACTAATCTCTCACATATTCTATTGCTAGCCCGGTCCAAATAATAGACCCAACACAAAAGCCTCTCTCACGTATTAACTTGTATGACAGCAAAATGCAACTTCATGTTGATTATGTATCAAATTCTCAGACAGTGGTGCCCCCTCTCAAATCTATGACAGCAAAATACTATCCCCATTACCAACTCCTACTCTCGATCCCCATCTCTCCCTTGTTGTTGGTCAGCCCGGCTGGTATGTCTCATAATTCCCTAATGAGTCTCGGCTCTCCTCGATATCCGACTCATCCATAAAATGTGCAGCGTCTCCCTTCCCACAGTTTGGGTCCTTAATTCGGGACATAGCATTGAAGAGCTCGTCCATGGTTAAAGCCATCTTGATGTCACCGTTAATACAAGATTTAGTTCCTCGTAGAAGGTAGGTACCCTTCTTTACTCCATCCCTTACTCTCCACCTCATCAATTCCGGGGTCTTGCTCTCATTGATTTCAAGTCCCCCATCCTCCTTTGTCAAAATTCCCGATGCCGCAGCCCATGAAGATGCAACCATCCTAGCACAAATGAGCGATGTTTCATGGTCGCAGACATCATCATTAACCACTGTATCTCCAACAGTCTCAGTTTGTGTCCCATTTGAAGCCCGGATGACACTTCCAGCCCCTGTTCTACTTGCATTCTGCTCACCATCAACTCCTCTAGCATTAGCAAATGCACCAGTCCCAACAGCCCCGCCAGCAGTGAGGTTGTCACCGAGGCATCTGCTGCAAACCAGAGGGGTCTCCGAATGAACTGGGGATGACGAAGGCTCATCCATAACCACTTCTTTGTTCCTCACATCAGCATAATTTTCATTTCCATCACCCATTACCTTGTGCTCAGTACCCGGGTGCTTTTCATGCGTCAAAGGAGGAATTTCTAAATTAGCTTCCTCAAATACATCAACAATGGAGCTCGTGATTCTCTCAGTACAAATCAAGGGCTACTTTTTGGGACTTAATTAACTGAAAATTATCACTTGAAAATTTATCAAACATTCAATAATTAAACGCAATACATAGAAGAATTAACACCAAAAAAATAAAAATTATAAGGAGTGAAAAAACATAATATTTAGATCGAACTTGAAATTGATTTCTCGCCCTTCCAAAACTCCAAATATATAATAATAGCAACTGCCACAAAAAAAAAGGAGTTAGCAAATTATAATTGCACCTACAGGAAGCTAAAGTGGTGAACAAGTGAACTGAAGAATAGCCGCAATGGTGCAATACTTGCAGGAACTTCGTCGCTGACCTGCTACAAGCCTGCAATGGCTAATAGCCGACGCTAGTCACGCCACCAACAGCTGGCGCCACCCGCCACCAACAGCCAGCGTCTCCAACAGCCCGCCGCAAGCGAGATCTGGGAGCGAGACCTGGGACCAGATCTGGGAGCCGATGGCGGCCGAATCGCCGGCGCCATGGGATCTGGGAGCGAGATCTGGGACGAGAAGGAGAGGGCGAGGGGAGCCATGGGAGCAGAGGACGAGAAGAAGAGGACAATCTGGGAGCAGCATGGTAGGGGAAGGTCGCTGCCGCCGCCTCCATCTCCGAGAGTAGCCACCGTCGCCTCCATCTCCGGGAGTAGCCACTGCCGCCTTCTAGGCCGGTGAAGTCTGAGAGAGGAGAAGTTGGTGAAATCGATCGGATTGACCATCGAGGAGTAGTAATCGAGCTCTGGAGGAGTGCGAAGATCCGGCAGGCTCGCTCTCCGGCGGCTCGTGGGAGCATGGATGATGGAGATCGAGAGTTGAAATCCATGGCGATAGGGAGCAGCGAATCATTCAACCGATCTGATTGGGAACGAGGGAGGGGAAGCAGTGTTATTGAATCGGGCCGGACATGATTTTTTCACTTTAACCTCACCCTATATATATATATATATATATATGGTGAGGTTAAAGTGAAAATGGGGTTTAAGATGAAATTTTCTCTTAAAGTGAAAATGGTCTAATTAATTTTTTAAAAAAAAAGCTGAAATCGGGGTAGCCCTAATTGCAATCATGTCCAGGGAACTTCCCAAACCCTCGCTCTCAGCTGACCCAAAAAAAAAAGCAAACCCTCGCTTTCTCTATCTGTCGTCCGCCAAGGGAGGCGATTCGGAGCTGAAGAAGAAGAATGGGGAGACGAATGTGAATATCAAGATGGTGAGGCTATCCTGACAAAATCGGTGCTCCTCGGAGGTGAAATTCGTGCTCGGAATCTCGCAGGTGCAACTCACCTACCTCGTGACGAAGTCGAATTTCAGCAAGGCGGTGGCCTGTTCATTAGGCCTGTCTCTCCTTTACCTCCCGCTGCCGGTGATGATGGTCTTGGCCGCGCTCTCGACCTTGATGTGATGGCAGATTGAAGCCATAGTAGGCCATTGACACGGCTGAGCAGCACATCGCCTTCGATCTCCGGATCCTTTATCGTTCAGGCCCTGCTCCTCTTGTAAGTGTCCAACATAATTAACTTGTAGTGTGATTTCGGTGATGTGATTTGATTTGAAGAGGCAATCAGTTTGTGTTGTTGGTGAATTTTGCTTGTAATTGGATTTAATTGGCTAATGTCGGTACTTCTTGGGGCGCTGGGCGGTGCTCAAATCAGTTTGTGTTCGATGTATCGTGGACGGGGCTGCATCGTCTACATTTTCTGGATTCCCTGAATCGAACAAGTGCGTCCAGGCGTGCTCGGGATGGTTGATCGTTGGAACCGCCACTGCGTCCAGTGGCTTCAGTTCATCCAGGTGACTTTGAATTTCTCGATTCTGATTTCACTCAGGTAAGTACAATACATCATCCTTCCTCACCCTTTCATTTACAGCAGATTCTCGTGATTTTTAGAAGAGGAAGTTGAGTCGATTTTGATGAAATTGCTTATATCTTATCTTTGATTCTCGTTGCCTGCGTATTTATTTACTGTCGGATTTGAATTGTCCATTCTCTGGAGAATGATTTGCAATAGAACCATTCATAAGAATTGATTTAGAGATGTGTTTGAGCCTTAGAGATGTGTTGGATCCTTATATTCTTATCTATGGTGATGTGCAATAGAACCAATTAAAGCTGAGAGCTTTAGAGATGTGTTTGTTGATTCACAAACCATTTATAAGAATTGAGTTTGTCTTGCTAATTGCTTCAAAATGGACACTTTTATGGTCTGATTTACGGCAACACAAGGTGTTTAGTGCTAATTGAGAGTATGACAGCAACAGCAGGAAAAAGCATTGTTGAGAATATGACAGCAAGGGAAACTAAAGGAAAAGGGTGTGTTGATGGTGTTTCTATGGACAACTCAGTGAGTGAGATGAGTAAGACAATGGGGGAACATGTGTTGAGAACATGTTTCTATGGACAGCTCTTGTTTTCTAAAATTGCACTAATATAGTATTATTTTTGCACTTATATGATATGGTAGAATGATTTTATTCTTATCTTTATTCTTGTAATTAATAATTTTTAAAAGCCTATTAGCTCAATGGTAGAGTAATGTGCTTACGCACAGAGACGTGGGTTCGACTCCTACCTAGGCCAATTTGCTTAATTTTAATAGTTTGTTATATTTTATGATAAAAGTGTAATTCATTATCTTAATTGTGCGCTTTATAATCTTATTCTTGCAATTTATAATTTTAATTGTGCACTTCATAATCTTATTCTTGCATTTTTTCATTTTATTTATGCACTTCGTAATCTTATTCATGCACTTTATCATTTTATTCATAATTTAATTCTTGCACTTTATCATTTTATTCATGCATTTCATAATATTATTCAAATAATTCATCATTTAATTCTTGCACTTTTTCATTTTATTTATGCACTTCATAATCTTAATTGTGCACTTCATCATTTTATTCTTGCACTTTAACATCTTATTTATGCACTTTATCATTCTATTCTTGCACTTTATAATTTTAATTGTGCACTTCATAATGTTACATTTGCACAACTTAAAGTTATATTTGCACAATATAATGTTATATTCGCACAACATAATATTATATGTGCACAACGTAACATTATATTATTAGATATGCACAACATAATGTTACATTTGCAAAACATAGTGTTATATTTGCACAACTTAAAGTTATATTTGCGCAATATAATGTTATATCCGCACACCATAATATTATATGTGCACAACGTAACATTATATTATTATATGCACAACATAATGTTACATTTGCACAAAATAATATTATATTTGCACAACATAATATTATATTTGCACACCATAATGTTATATATGCATTATATCATCTTATTTGTGCACATTATCATTTTATTATTGCATTTTATAATCTTATTCATGAACGGGAACAAAAAGAAGACAATCATAAATAGCATGTGCGAGATTTTGAACTCGAACCTTTGTGCATGGGCACATCGTTATACCATTTTGAGCTAATAGGCTTTTAATGACAAATGTCGCATTAAAGTACAAAACAGCCATAAAAATAGGAACTCATAAAGAAAATATTTGGTAGGAAACTTACTTTACATTAAGAAAATGCACATTTATTAATAATAATCTTTATTGTATTATTTGTTCACTTTATATTTTGTAATCTCATATTTTTCACTTTTTAAAATAAAGACAAGAAATGTGATGTAGCATATTTTATTGCATTTTGTAATCTTATAGATGCACCTTATAATATTATTTCAAATAAAAATTACGGGCTAAAATCTGTAATTTTTATAATTGAAATAAGGGCAATATTCGTAGAAACAGAAAGTATGGGAGAGGTGGTGACATTTATCTCATATTTAGGGTCATTTACCCATTTATCAATTTACTCCATAAAATTAGGCCCATTTACACATTAAATAGACCCATTTACCTTCAAATTGGACCATTTCCACTTTAAGCAAATTTTTCATCTTAAGCCCCATTTTCATTTGAACCTTTACCTACATATATATATATATATATATATATGGTTTTCTAAAATTGAGAAGCTTTATTCATAGATAGATTCTTGTTAAAGAAGATTATTGAAAGTGGATCCAATTGTGGAGTTGTAGAGCTACGTCTTCACATCTTGATGAGAATCTTGATGCAGTCAGGTTGTTTTAGTAGCTCCAGTGCTTTGTCAATCTCATCGAACGAGATTTCGTGCGTTTGTAGGTGATCCAACTTGATCTCCTATTTCAATTAACACCAAAGTAAAGAAACTGTTAACTTTGTATATGCATATACATGTGGATTCAATTCAGATAAACAACCAAATTAATACAAGTTTGAGAGCTAGCTAGGCACCTGGTTAACACATTTCTCAACTATCAAGGGGAAGTGAGAGTGAATCTTAATCCCTCCGAAGATGGATCCCTTGAGTGTTCTTCCGCCTAAAAGGCAGATGGCATTCACCTCCACCATTGGTGTCTCTCCTGGGCCGCTGATACTCATTGTGACTCCTTGTCCCTGCATTCGAAACCAAGACCAAAAACCGAAAAATCAGATCATCCAAAAGGTTGACGTACAAAACCATATGCCTACAATTTGTGAGTTAAAAATATGTTACCGCTCTTGTGGACTCCAAAGCCTGATTAAGTAACAGAGGGACTCCGCTACATTCGAATGAGAAGTCGACGCCTTCCTCTGCCGTCAAGCCGTTTACCAACTCAGAGATGGACTTGCTGGACCCTTCCTCCTCCGGGTTTATGAAATGGGTCATCCCACAGGACTCTCCCTTTTCACGCTTCAATGGGTTCTTGTCGATGCCGATGATCATGGATGCCCCTTGAATCTTAGCTCCTTGTACAACCTGCACTTATAAGTACGTAATGCCTCCTGTACACTTGATAAAAAATTGACTGATAATAGGATGAATAGTCTCGTCGACTTTATGTACTTATGTTTGATCTATTTGTATGCAATGGAGGGAAGTGCAAGGTAGAAATTACCCCAAGGCCAACGCCACCTAGGCCAAGTACAGCTACGGTGGAGCCTTGGTCGACTTGGGCATCGAACCAGGAGGCTCCGAGGCCCGTTGAGAAGCCGCATGAAAGGAAGCTGGCGTGGGCTAGTGGGAGCCTAGGGTCAAGCTTGACGACATAAGCAGAATGAGCCACCATGTACTTGGACCACGTCGAGCTCAGGAACCTGAACAACGACTTCCCTTTGACCCGCATCCTGGACGTGCCATCGGGCATCAACCCGCTGGTCAGGGGTGGGTACTTCCTGCAGAAGTTGGTGGCGCGGCTCGTGGCCTTGCAGCTGTCGCATTCCTTGCATTCCGATACATACGTTGCTATCACTAAATCGCCTTCCTTTAGCTCCGTTACCCCTTCTCCCACGCTTTCCACCTCTCTGCAATACAATTATACAACAAAATAAAGCTATCAATTCAAGGCGTCATTATTAAAATTACCGCCATATTAACTAAGCTAATCACATTTTATAATTTATTACTCTTTACGCCTTATGTTTACTCTTAAATTATAAAAACAGAGAACATATATTTTTTTTTCCGCCACTTCTTGCCCGAACGGAAATTGACTAATGAGAAAATGTGCCGAATTCGATTCAATTCATCACGAATTGGAAGAAGAAACCAAAAACTCTCAAGAACACACACAAAACTGGAATTGAAGAAAACAAATTTGAGCTTCTGAGCTCTACAGCAACTGGAGTTCAGTTATAAGCAACTAACAGAATCTTAACAACTAACTCTAGAGAGAAATTACAGAATTGTCCCTATTTATTTTGTGTTATCCCGAAATTGCCCTTCTGCTATGTATTTGTATCCAATACATTGCATCAGTGTGAGATGAATCGACTGAAGTGCATATACTCCATATCCCCCCCGTCAAGCAGGACTTGATAGAGGAACAACAAGGCCTAGCTTGGAGCAAAAAAACTTGTGTTGAGCAGACCCTAGAGCCTTGGTGAAAACATCTGCAGTTTGTAAATTGGTGGGAACATGAGCAGTTTGCAAAAAGCCATCTTAAATCAATTCACGAATAAAATGACAGTCCACTCTAATGTGTTTGGTTTTCTCATGGAAAACCAGATTTGCAGCCGGATGTTGAGCTGATTTGTTATCACAAAAGATCTTGATAAGGAGTGGAGGAGTTATCTGTAGGTCAGAGAGCAACCCATTCATCCAAATTAACTCACTAGCAACATAAGACATAGCCCTGTACTCGCTCTCAGTAGAGGATTTGGACGCAACCCTTTGCTTCTTTGTTTTCCATGCAACAAGAGAATTCCCTAGAAAGACACAATAGCCAGAGAGTGATCTACTGTTGAAAGTGCATTTTGCCCAATCAGCATCACTATAGGCAGATAACATCAAGTCTGAAGATGCAGGATAAGAGAGGGAGAAATTGAAGCTCCCTTTCAAGTACCTCAACAGATATAGAACACAATTCCAATGGGAAACCAAGGGTTGTTGCAAGAATTGGCTGAGCTGTTGAACAGTAAAGGATATGTCAGGCCTGGTAAGAGTAAGGTATAACAACCTTCCAACAATTCTTCTATATTTTTCTGGGTGAGGAAAAGGATCATCACCCTCAATAGACAGCTTAGCCCCATGTTGCATTGGAAAATCAGCAGGTTTACAACCTACCATGCCAGCATCTTTAAGAATGTCGAGTACAAACTTCCTCTGATTCAGCAAAATACCAGAAGAATGTCTAGATATCTCCATGCCAAGGAAGTATCTAGCAATCCCCAAGTCTTTTATAGTAAAGGCTTTATGCAAGGCCTCCTTAGTGGTCTTGATAACAGAATCCGAGTTGCCCATGACCAACATGTCATCAACATAAACTAAAGCAACAGTTAAGGAAGAACCCTGAATTTTGACAAAAAGTGAGTAGTCATGCTTAGACTGTTTGAAACCCAATTGAACCATAAACTTTGTCAATTCAAAGTTCCACTGTCGGCTGGCTTGTTTAAGGCCATACAAAGATCAGGTAAGCTTACAAACCTGTCCATTGGGCACCTCAAATCCAGGAGGGGGCAACATATAAACCTCCTCATCTAAAAACCCATGCAGAAATGCATTATTTACATCCAACTTGTGTAAGTTCCAGTCTCTAGCAGCAGCAATGGCAAGAATCATATCACACGAACTGTTGCAAGCTTAGCAACAGGAGAAAAAGTGTGTTTATAATCCTTGTCTTTCACTTGGTTGTAGCCTTTAGCAACCAATTTCGCTTTATATCTTTCAACAGATCCATCAGGGTTGTATTTAACCTTATACACCCACTTTGAGCAAATAGCTTTCTTACCAACAAGCAAAGCAGTTAGTTCCCAAGTGTGATTAGCAGCCAAAGCATCTAACTCTTTCTGCATAGCCAATTGCCACTCAGGCACATTTTTGGCTTGATTATAAGAGTGTGGTTCAAACACCTTGAAAACATTGAAAAGAGATGTCACATAGGACTGAGAGAGATGAGACACATCTCTAATACTCATAACAGAGAATACTTGACTCAAATAGTCTGATGAGGAACAAGCTCTAGAAAGGAGACCTCCACAAATGAAGTCCTGCAGCTTGGCAGGTCTTTGAATGATCCTCTTGGCAGGTAAAGGAGGATTGTGAGGAACAGTCTCATGATTAATGAGAGAGCTTGGCAGGTCTTTCAACTGATTCTTCATGATTTTTTTAACTTTACTAGCTTATTAACATATATTTAACACAAATACTTCATCAAATTTAGCTATCTCATCAGCTACCCATTTATCAAACATAGCGTTACTTGATTTTTTTTTTTTTACTGTGTAAGGGTAATTTGTTTGAATTCCAATTCCAAATGAATTTATATCTATATAATAAATTCTTAAACAGAAGAATTTTCACCGTCACATTTACAAACTCTCTCATTTTCTTCTACAAATGTTTTAGAATTTGTGAAAAACGATTCCTCAAATCATTATATAAAATATAAAAAATGCAATAAAAAAAAAAAGATCGAATCTTTCCGAGAAAACCCCCAAAATCTAATCCAAGATCCAATAATTTTTAGAAAAGTACAACTCACCCAACACCTTCATGTCCCATAGCTCTAGGGAATGCATCGGGCTGCACGTACAAATACGATTAACATAAATCAATCAATTAGTTATATATAGACGATGAGGAAAACTGAACTGGAAATCAGCTAGATAAAGGGAGTTGAATTACAATTGGGCTGCTACTCATAAAGTTGAGATCAGAGTGGCAAACACTAGCATAGAGCATCTTGATTCGAACTTCAGAGGCCTTGGGTGGGTCCACCTCTATCTCCTCCACCCTCAGCGGTTGTCCAGCTCCCCAACAAACCACCCCTGTTTAAGTTAATTAATTGCATTAATTAATTAGTTATCATCAACTAATTAAACAACAATTAATTGGAGATATCTGATACTACTTGAGAATTGAAGTTACCTTTGCAAGTAATGACTCCATCAGAGGTTTTCGCCTCTCCCATCTTCTTCTTTAATTTGGTCCTCCTTTTCTCAGTGGATAGTTTGGGGTTGAAATGTGTGGATTTTGGTTGCATATGTAACATCGGTTCATACGCATGCAAATTTTAGTGCAAATCAGACTTGTTGATCAGGTGGTCCATGTGGACCCGGTCCGTACGTCTCAATAATTCAACTACCATGTAATGGTGTGATGGACCTTTGGTTTAATCGGGCCAATTTCGGACCGGGTCGGGCCCAAAACCAATTTCCCAAAATGCCTGGGCCTGAAAATATTAGTTTTTTTTTTGGTGTGGCTAGATACACCATAAATCACAAGGTTAAAATTGCACGTCCTTAAGGACGTGCAAGCCTTGTGTCTAATTAATATTTAAAAAAAAAATTTAACCCCTTTTAATCATGCACGTCCTTAAGTACGTGCATGATTTGTGGTGTATATAGCCGAACCGTTTTTTTGGTGGAAAAAAAACGTCATAAAAAAAATATTAGTTTAATAATAACAAACAAAGTGAGCTAGTACGTGGACAATTGGACAACACGGAGGATGATAAAAACAAGATCTCGAATATATCTAAGTTTTGGGAAAGTCGTTTTGTAGAAAAGAATCGTAAAACGAACAATAAACGAAAATGCAGAAACGAAAGGACACATATCGTTTGTTTACGAGGTTCAGACAACAGTCCTACGTCCCTGGGGCCTCAAGAGTCGACCCAACATCCACTATGAAAAGAGTTCAAGCGAAGGGGCAAACAAGCAAGAGTTACAAACAGATCTTAAGTCTGTCGCATGCAAGTGTAAGTTGACGACCAAACAGAAAGATAAGAAATCCCCTTGAAAGGAACCGGAGATCGAAGAGGAACTTCGTTCTTTCAACCCAACGACGTCTAAGGAAGCGGTGGCTTGGAGAAACTTCGTCTTCTTCAAGGCTCACCACCGGAGATCCACCGTCTGAAGGCCACACCGACGAACGGAGAAGGAGCTTCGAGTGGAAAAAGCTTCCAAACCTCAGAACTCAAACTGGAGAACAAACCCTAGGAGAGAGGAGCTCTGATTTTAGAGAGAGGAGGCTGACGATTGTGAATGAGAAAGCAACAAGCTGAAGAAAGCTTTTAAAGCTAGGTTAAACCAGAGCCAAGCAACGCAAGCTCCTGGACCGAGCTCTCCAAGCCTCCAGGCTTTCCTCTGAGCCGATGGGTTGGGCCGTGTAAATGAGCCCCAATTCCTTACACAAGGCTATACGAAAATATCATAACACAACTATAGGTTATAAATACAATATAGTTGCTACCTCTAATTGTTCACTAGATTCATTAGAGCACTTTGACTGTCTATATGCAACACAAAAGTATAACTCTTTTTCTCAATTTCCCTAAGGATACCTTACAGCCAGATATCCTCTTTACAGGCCTCTGTAGCTGCTATATATTCTGCTTCAGTAGAAGACAAAGCAACAATGGGTTGCTGCTGTGACTTACAGGACACACAATTGCCAGACCAAGTATAAACATAAGATGTAATAGACTTCCTAGTATCTTTGTTACCGGCATAATCAACATCCATGAATCCATGGAAATCATAAGATGAGCAATGATCAGAATAAAGCAAACCAAGATTCATAGATCCAATCAGATATTTCAACAAGTATCTCATAGATAACCAATGCTTCTCTCCTGGATCAGACATGTACCTGCTCAGGGTGCTAATAGAAAATGCTAAGTCAAGCCTAGTACATATCATGCAATACATAACTAACCCTACTACAACATCAAAAGGAATCAATTTCATTTTCTTAACTTCAGAAGGAGACAGATTGTTCTTATTCTTAGTTAAGTCTAGGTGAGGACCTAAAGGTATATTATTAGGTTTCTCATCCTGCACATGAAATCTTTCTAAACCTTTAAGCACATAATCAGATTGATGCATCCAAAGTTTTTTCTTATTCCTTTCTCTTCTAATAGACATACCCTGAATTTTCTTAGCAGTACCAAGATCTTTCATGTCAAAATGATTCTGCAAATCTTTCTTAATCTCAGCAATGTTATTAAAAAATTTAGATATAAGTAGAATATCATCAACATAGAGCATCACATATGTCACAGATCCAGTTTTCAAACCTTTGAAATACAAACAAGTGTCAAATTTACTCCTTTTAAAACTCAAACTAAACCTTATGCATCTATCAAATTTAATATTCCATTGTCTTGGAGACTATTTTAAACCATAGATAGATTTGTTTAATAGACAAGCATAATTATGATTAGCCTTATCAACAAAGCCTTTGCGCTGCTTCATGTAGATAGTTTCATCTAAATCTCCATGCAAAACGGCATTTTTGACATCCATTTGTTCTAATTCATAGTCATACATAGCAGTCATAGCAAGAAGGAGTCTTAAGGTCTCATACTTAACTACAGGAGAAAAAATCTCATTGTAGTCTTCTCCTTCCCTTTGAGTAAAACCCTTAGCAACTAATCTAGCTTTGTATCTAGGAGGATCAATGTTGCTAATTCCCTCTTTAAGTTTAAAAACCAACTTGCAGTCTATAAGTCTAGCATTTTCATGTTTTTTCACAAGAGACCAGGTTTTATTTATCTTCATAGAATCTATCTCATCTGTCATAGCTAATTGCCACTCTTTGGAGTGAGCACATTTTACAGCTTGCTCATAAGTCTCATGAGTAAAGTATTTCACAACATTAGCAACAAGACAAGGAAACTCAGCAATGTTGTTCATGAACTTCTTATTAGGTAATAGTACGAGGTGATCTATCTCTAGTAAGCTGCTAATCAGTTAAATCATGCCTTTCAGTATCTGAAGAACTGGAATTGCCAGAACCAGATACATGCACATACATAACAGAAGAAGAAGAAGCAGCACTGACAGAAGGAGGGAGAGAGCCAGGAAGATTACCACTGTTATTACCATTTTTTTTTTCAGAAGAAGATTCATTAACCTGTACCCCACCCAATTTGTGAGGTTGCAAGTCATCAGAAGTCGTAGATTCAGAAGACACTGCCTGTGGTGTACTAGTGGAGTAGCCACTATCAAATTCATCATCAGAGTCATCTCCAGGTCCAGAAGGAACATAGAAATGACTGTCATTATGTACCTGTTCAGATTTCTCAAGGGCAGAAGAAGCAATATATTTGAAATAGAACTCAGTTTCATTAAAAATTACATTTCTGCTAACAATGATCTTATAAGCACCAGGTTGGACAACAAGAAGTTTATAACCCTTAACCCCATCAGGGTAACCTAGCTAGCATCATACATTTTTAGACCTAGGTTCTAACTTACGATCATTCACATAAGAATAAACAGTACAACCAAAAGGTTTTAAGTGGTCTAGGTTGGGCTTTTTCTTAGTCCGAAGCTCATAAGGAGTTTCAAACTCAATAGCAGAAGGTCAGAGGCCTATTAATCAAGTATGCAGCACTGTTAACAGCTTCACCCCAAAGAGAATGCTTCAAACCAGCAGAGATTAGCATGGATCTAGCCTTTTCAAGTAATGTCCTGTTCATCCTCTCAGCAGTGCCATTCTGCTGAGGGGTTCCAGAAATTGTTAAATGCCTTTTTATGCCATTGTTTTTACAGAAATCATTGAACATGTTATTGCAAAATTCAAGCCCATTATCAATCTTTAAACACTTAATAGACAGACCAGTTTCATTTTCAACTCTAAGTTTCCAAACTTTAAAAGCATCAAAAGCTTCATCTTTAGTTCTCAACAAATAAACCCCTACTCTTCTACTGTAATGATCAATGAAAGAAACAAAATACCTTTTATGACCTACAGTTTCAATATGGGCAGGGCCACATAAGTTAGAGTGGATATATTCAAGAGGTTTATTAGCCACATAAGAGGAATGCTTAAAGACTTTTTTAGTTTATTTCCCAAGCAGACAATTTTCACATAAATCAATGTTACATGGCTTAGAATTAATAATACCAGTTTTATACCGATGGTGCAAGCCTCTATTTCCTACATGACCAAGTCTATTATGCCACAACACAGTGTCATTCATAGACATGGAATTATCAACAGTCACAAAAGCAGATGCAGAGTAATTCAACACAGGAGTAGCAATAACCTCATAAAGACCATATTTTCTCAAACTCTTTATAAGGACCTTGCCATTCCTAGTGATAACTCTAACACCATCAGAGCTAGATAATTTGCAGTTCAATAATTCAAAGGCACTCTCAGACATTAAATTCCTTCTCAATTGAGGAACCCATTTCACATCATTTATAATTCTCACAACACCATCATGCATTCTTAAAGCAACATATCCTATTCCTTTAATTCTCAACACAGAGTGATCACCAAGGATTACAGAACCACCATCAATCAGTTTCAAATTACAAAACCACAATATATGATAAGTTGCATGCATTGTACACCTAGAATCAAGAATCCATCAATCAGAATCAGCAGTATTAAGAAGAGCAAGAACTTCATGAGTATAATATGGATGGGTTTCACACAAAGCACATACATCAGGCCTTTTACCAGCAGCTTTTTCATCTCTTTTTCTTTTATAACAATCTTTGTCATAGTGGCCAGTTCTAGAACAGTAAGTACACTTGACATTAGATTTATCAATCTCAAATTTCTCTTGATTATTAAAATGAGATTTACCATTTTCCTTTTGAGACTTTTTCTTGTTATTTTTCCTATTGCCTTTGCCTTTACCTTTTGTCATTAAAACCTCATTTTTAGCTTCAGGTTTAGACTCAGTGTGCTTAGGCTCAAATTTGTTTTTAAAGACCTCCAGTGAGTCATTTTTCTGAGTAATAGACTCAATACTAGTTTTCTTAGCCAAAATTTCAGTACTATATTGCACAACATCCTTAAAGGTGTCAAATTGAGCATGCAAAGCATTTAATAACAAGACACACTGTTGAGTTTCATCAACTTTATCACCACATCTTTGCAAATCTTGAATAATAGTTAAAAACTTATCAAGATTCTTAGGTAAAGAGCATGACACATCAATTTTATAGTTAAACAGTTTATTAAACAGATTAACTCTAGAGGGGAGGGATTTTACCAAGAAAAGATCTTCCAGTGCATCCCACAACTTCTCTGCAGTGTTGACGTAAGTCAATACTTGTCTAGCTACCTCATCACTGTTGTTGCAGGAGGATGGTCAAGTATGAAATAAATATAAAATAAAGTTCAGACTGACTTCCCTGTCTCAGCAAATAAATACAAGACTTCCTCCCGTTGTAGTAAGAGAATAGTCAGGATAGAATCCACGAGGAAGCACATCAGCAGTTCTTAGGTAGCAACAGATCTCACAGACATAATAGCAGAAAGACAGAAACAAAAGCAGAAAAACAAAAGCAAAGAACAAAGCAAAACAGGAAATAAAGCAAGGACAGAAAATAACGCAAAGCAACAAATAAAAGCAAAGCAAAGGGCTCGTCGATCTCGACCACAGCTCCTCGAGATCGACAAGAAACAGCAAAACAGAAACTGAAAATCGACAAGAACAGAAGAAAACTCAACTCGACCAAGACAAGACCTACTCGATCTCGACCACATCTTACTCGAGATCGACTAGCTCTACTCTATGTCGACTGGAAACAGAAACTTTAAAATGCAAATTTCGAACCAAAACTCAGATTTTTGACATAAATAAATTCAATATAATAAAAGACTTCCAAAGCCAGGGTATCAACACCACAACGATAACCATGCAAAGTAACACACAAAGGCACAAAAAATCATGCTTTCCATCAAATAACTTTCGTCATTAACAAATAGGCATATAGAGGCTTTCGCATAAACCCTAATTGTTACTAACCCTTTTTCACATAATTAATCCAAGATGCATTAAGATCACTTTCGCTTCAATAACACAAACAAGGATCACCTTCAACTCTCGCAAAAGAATCATGCTCATGGGGATAGAAGATGAATCGCACAAAAAGATCTGACCTTTATCGCATCGCCTCACATGGCCACCGTCGGGCTCACCCCAGCCCCAGAAGTGGGTGGACTACTCACGCCTCATCGCAATCGCAGACATTTATTGAAAAGAAATAACTTGCATAAACTAAATTCAAAAGCCTTTACAATCCCGGCAATCAACTTTCGCAGAAAGCCAAAACCCTAAAAACCTTAGAACTCCTGAACTTCTCTGTGGAACTGTGTATCTGAATTGGAATGTGTGTGACTTGGAATGAATGAAAAACCAGCCCCAAGGGCCTTATTTATAGGCTTCTAATCCTTGCTAACCAAGGATAGAATCTCCTATCTATAGCTAAATCTATATCTAATTTGCTAAAAGATAAATAAAATGCTTAATGAAAATAAATCAACTAAGGAAAATTATATCTAAATTAGTTAAAATATCTTCCAATGTAGGTAGAACTCCTCTTCCATAGATAGACTTGATGTATTTGGATAGAATCTTCCTCCTTCAGCCCCAAGGAATCCCAACTCGACTACGACAGCCCTCGACGACGCGTTTCTGGAAACGGGGTCTACTCGACCTCGACAAAGCCTTGTCGACCTCGAGTAGGACTCGTCGTCTTGGCTAACTGGTGCTCGATGTGGCTCGGTCTTGGCTCCTGACGCTCGTCGACCTCGAGTAAGCGTAGTCGACCTCGAGAAGGAAAGTCTTGCCGACTAGGTCTCCTCGGGTAGGTGTACTCGAGAAGCTCGGACCTGGGCTCTGGGCTTCGTCAATCTCTACAAAGGGTCATCGATCTCGACCAGGGTTCGCCGAGTTGGGGTGTGGACTTCTTGTCGAGCAGCTTCTCCTCGGTATGGACTCGGACTGGCGTTGTGGGGCTTGTCGATCTCGATAAGGGCTTCGTCGAGATCGAGTAGGATTGCTCGGCATCCTCGTCCAGTTCTCTCCTCGACTCCGGGTGTGGCGCTGGGTTTCGTCGATCTCGACTAAGTCTTGTCGAGATCGAGTTGGGTCCGAAAGTCGGGTTGGTCTGGTTCTTGACGTTGCTCCTGGTCGACAAGGCTGTGCTCAGACATGCTCGTCGAGATCGAGTAAGGTCTACTCGAGATCGAGTAGCTTGGGTTCTCAACTCGATTCGACTGGTTCCGCTGCTGCTTTGACCTTGGACTTCTGTAGTGGTTTTCCGAGCTTTTCCGACCTTCCTTATAATTGCTGTAAAACGCCTCGAATTCTGCGATTTAAACAGAAACTGGTGTAGATTCCATAGTTTGGCAAATAAACATAAACTACATAGGTTCTGTACTATCTTAGCCCAAATGAATGAAATGTATGCAAAAATCGACATAAAAGGTAATGTAAAACATGGCAAATTCAGCTCACAACAAACACCCCATACTTAAGTTTGCTTGTCCTCAAGCAATACTTTTAATTGTCATTCAGGGGAAGAATTCAAACTCTCAACATATCAGATTCATTCTCATATGTCCCTACAATCAATTACCATCCTCGAAAAGGTACTTATGTCACAGATTCATGCATGTGCAATTATACAAAAGCAACATCTACTCACAAAAGGAGGGTTATGCAAAAACAATTCATGTGACAAAGCATTGATAATGAAGAAGACTTTAATTTAAGCTCAAATAAGGAGTAGATTGGTAAAAGGCTAAAAGGTGGCCAATTTTTGGCCATGTGGTGCTTTTGATCCGGGGAAATGGAGTATTTCCAAACTGAATTTCCACATTCCTTCTCCATAACATTTATCACCTTTCATAATGCTTTTATCAATAATAATGTTTTTACCTCTCTAACCTCAGCACTGCCTTCTCGCGAGTCGCAAACATGGGTGTCATGAATGGCCCCGGATACTTAGTGCTTTGGACTCCTCACAATGTGTCCCATCTCTCCAAACTATTATCTCAGAGTGCAGGGTCAATCTACCTTTATCTCTTGAGGTGATTGGATTTTCTTTTACTCATTAAATTTTCCATGTATTTCAAATAATTTCCCGCCAAACTCCAATAATAATAATAATCACAACACAAACACCATTTGATAATCTCCATAATGTAACATCATTCTCAACATAATCCCCGGATAGGGTAAAGAATGGCAAATATTTAGATCATGTGGAGCAATATATGAAATAAGGCATATTATGGCTTTTGTGATGCATAAGCATGGGTAAGGCTAGGATATAAACAATATGAGCATTATATGGAAATATAAAGTCCTCCATCATCTTATCATGCAACATGTCAAAAGCAACTTAAAATTTTACCTCCTTTTATGTTTTCAATAATTAATGCATTTCATTGTGACTTCCCTTTACTAGGCAATTTCATGCTATATCTCTAATGAATCCAATTTTGCATCGTCGAGTTCAATATAAACTTCCATGACATTTATCAAAAATTAAAATTTCAAATGGGGGTCATTTTTCTCAAATTTTTGGAAAATATGCATGTAAGCACATAAATCAATAATGCATTCCAAAATAGCCATATAGCAATTCAAAGAAATAATGCACCAATAATGTCAAATATAATTAAATGTGCATAATGTAAGCCCTTCCCCCACCCCATACTTAAACATTACAGTGTCCTCACTGTATAAAAACAAGGGTAAAGAAAGAAACTCACAAGACAGGTGTGCAGGGCCTTAAAATTTCGACTGGAGCACCTCCTGGCCGAGTTTGAATATTGCTTGGCTCTATCCATGGACCTGAAAAGTGTAGAAGACATATACCCATAATAGCAAACTAAAAGTGTTCAAAAACAAAAAGCAAAACAATGTCAAAAAAAAGTCCTAAAAAGTTTATGTACATGCTCTAGATTTTATAGTCGCTAGGCCGACTTTTCCATTTAGCTCAAGGTGGCATTTGCAGGGCCCATGTAGCTTGGGCCTCAAATAGGACTCCATTCTTGTCCATCAGTTGTAATCCTCCAGAATGGATCTTGTTCACCACGAATGGTCCCATCCGCTTCTTGTTGAATTTGTTGGGAAACCAATGATCCTTTGATTTAGAGACATAGAGCTTGTCTCCAACTTCATACTCCTTGGGCTCATCATTGGATATCCTACATAAGCGCACATACCAAGGCAAACCTCTCCCATGTATAGATAAATCTTTAATGGAAATAGGAGAAGAAAGATCCATACTTTGGCTTACCTTCGCAGAGACGGAATCGGGGACTAATGTGTTTGGTCGATCTCGACTAGGACTAGTCGATCTCGATGAGGATGCTGGTTCTGGTGGTGGTCTGCTCGAGGATGCGGAAGTCGACGAAGGACAGGGCTTGTCGATCTCGACAAGGTTGGTCGACCTCGAGTAGGGCTCCGCTCCTGGTGGCTGCAGCGTCGAGGAGGAAGGATCTGGTGGAGTCGAGTGGTGGTCGATCTCGACAAGGGTGGTCGAGATCGAGGACGATCCTGGCTCTGGTGGTCTCAGAGTCGAGGAAGCAGGAGTCGAGTCAGCAGAGGGCTTGTCGATCTTGACAAGGGTGGTCGATGTCGACGAAGGTCCTGGCTCTGGTGTCGTCAGCGTCGAGGAAAGCTGAGTCAACGTAGGGCTCTGGTGGTCGATCTCGAGGAGCCTACTCGAGATCGAGTAGGGTTCTGCTTCCGTCTGGCTGCTCGATGAGGCTGGTACTGGTGGAGACTCCTTGGTCTGGTCGAGATCGACTAGGGTCCGGTCGATCTTGACCCCATACTTAGCTCCTGTCAAGGCATCCGAAAAATAATTAATCCACAACGACTTACCTTGGTCCGTGTCGATTGGATTCTCTGTGTTCTCCTTGAGGATCGCCATGATCTCCTCCACCTGGGCCTCCATGTCCCTCTTTTCTATCTCCTCCGGGGTCATATTTCTGACCTTGGGTTCCCCGCAGGTGATGTAGCCAGCTGAGATAGATTTGACCTCTTCCATTAGACCTGTATGCCTTTCAGTTTTATTAAAGGAATACTCAATTACCTCATTGCTGATGTTGAAGGTGAGCACTCCTTTCCTTACGCTTATGTTGGCATCCACCGTCGCCAAGAATGGTCTTCCTAGAATAATTGGACAAGCAAGATCTTCTTGCATATCAACAACTAGAAAATCAGCAGGGACAAAGAATTTACCAACTTGTACTGGCACATTGTCCACCATGCCTGTTGGAATGACCGCCGTGTTGTTGGCCATGTAAAGTCTAGCATCCACAGGCTCTAGGGCACCTATCTTAATCTTGGACCAAATCGTTAAAGACATTATACTCACACTAGCTCCAAGATCACATAAGGAATTAATTTTGTAGGGACCAAACCCAATAGTTATAGCAAACTTACCTGGATCCGGCCTTTTCTCCAATATGTCCAAGTGGCTGCACTCCTCTGTGATTTCAGCCATTGACCGCTTTTTGCTCAGAATCTCCTTCAGGAACTTGACATAAGATGGCATTTCATTGAGAGCTTCTGTGAAGGGGATGGTGACGTTGAGTTTCTGAAGCATCTTGATGAAGCGCTGAAATTTTTTCTCTGTCGGGTCCTTTAGAGATTTTGTGGGGAAATGCAGCTTCTTTTTCTGATTTGGAGCCAGAACAGACGTCGGAGATGCTGCAGGCTACTCTATGTCGACTAAGGGCTCCTCGACATCGACTAGGGTCTTGTCGATCTCGACCAGGTTGGGTGCAGTCGAGTTGTTGTGTGGTGCAGACGAAGATTTTTGCAGGTTCTCCTCGACATCGAGTAGACCTTCCTCGACATCGAGTAGGCTCTGGTCGCCCAGCTGTTCTCTGTTGTTCTGCTTCTTTTTGACCTCTGGCTCTTGCAATTGATGGCCGCTTCTGAGTTTTACAACAGCGATGTGTCCAGTCTTTCCCTTAGGATTTGGTTCTGAAGATCCAGGGAGCGAACCTGACTGTCTGGGGATTCCTGCTGCTAGCTGACCAATCTGTGTATCAACTGATTTTCGCCATATATCAATTTCCCCAAGCCTAGAGTTGACACCTTGCATCTGAGTATAGACGGAGTTGAAGGATTGCCTAGTTTCTGAGTGGTTTCTCCGTATTTCCTCCAGGACTGTCTGTATATCATCCTTTTTTTGGTCCCTTTCCGGATGTCCTGGAGCTCTGTAGGGCGGGGGGTTCTTAGGGACACCTTGGTTCCATTGTGGTTGCTGAAACCTTTGGTCCCCATGTAGCGATTGGGACCCCCTGCGTAAGCTACCTCCTCATGATGCTCTGCCATCCTGACTTGTTCTGTGTGTGGGCACTCAGGAGTGGTGTGCCTTTGCGATCCGCATTCAATACAAGGTTGGTTGACAGAGAGATACTTTACTTGCTTGATGAGCTTCTTATTCTGGTCTCTGTAGTACTGCTCCCTTACATCAGGATCAATCTCCTTAGGTGGCTCATAGAGGGGCATGGATGGTGATGGCCTGGCGTATGGGTTCTCTTCATAAGTTGCAGTAGACCCATACTTGTTGTCGTAGTTAGTGAGCTTCTCTAGCACACCCCATGCGTCACTTGGCGGCATTGTCAGATACTCATAGCGAGTATAATGGTTGATTCTGTCCTTAGTGACTTGATCAAGAGAGTTGAAGAAGATCTCCTGAATGACGTAGGGTGGATGTCCATGAGTAGGGCAGGATCGCAGAAGTTCCTTGTAGCGCTCCCATGCCTTTGCCAGCGGTTCCCCTTGCTTCTGTTTGAAGGCGGTGATTCTATGGCGGAGATGTGCTGTTTTGGCAGGTGGGAAGAATTTGTTCAGAAACTCTTGCTCTACTTGGGCCCAAGTTGTGAGTGATCTTGCTTTCAGCCCTTCCAGCCATTTCAGTGCAGGCCCAGCGACAGACCATCGAAAAGCTTTCATCTTGACATATTCCAAGGTTGTACCTTCGGCAAGAGTACGGCACATGTCAGAAAAGTTTGTAATATGTTCAAGAGGACACTCATTAAATCTACCATAGAAGGCATTATTTTTAAGCTCTATAAGAAATTGAGTGCGAATTTCAAAAGAGTTATCAGGGATAAGAATCGCCGATTCAGGCACGACGAGAGTTGGGTGTATGTAGTCATCTGCCGTGGTTGGATATTGGACAAGCTCAGCCTGTGCTTGTTCCCTTGCTGCTTTCTCAGCGGCGATAGCAGCATCCTTAGCGGCTAATTCCCTTGTAAGCCTAGCGATCAGCTGTTCCTGTGTCTCCGCAGCTGCCATGGCTCTTTGTAGTTTAGCTCGGATGTGAAATAGGCATTCCGGTTCGTCTAAGGCGTCAAACTCAGGTGTTTGACCAGAACGGCGCATACACCTGAAAAGTAACTCAAAGAAACAGTGAGAACTGACTACCTAAGGCGCGATTGATAGCTTCCCCGGCAACGGCGCCAATTTGTTTTTGCAGGAGGATGGTCAAGTATGAAATAAATATAAAATAAAGTTCAGACTGACTTCCCTGTCTCAGCAAATAAATACAAGACTTCCTCCCGTTGTAGTAAGAGAATAGTCAGGATCGAATCCACGAGGAAGCACGTCAGCAGTTCTTAGGTAGCAACAGATCTCACAAACAGAATAGCAGAAAGACAGAAACAAAAGCAGAAAAACAAAAGCAAAGAACAAAGCAAAACAGGAAATAAAGCAAGGACAGAAAATAACGCAAAGCAACAAATAAAAGCAAAGCAAAGGGCTCGTCGATCTCGACCACAGCTCCTCGAGATCGACAAGAAACAGCAAAACAGAAACTGAAAATCGACAAGAACAGAAGAAAACTCAACTCGACCAAGAAAAGACCTACTCGATCTCGACCACGTCTTACTCGAGATCGACTAGCTCTACTCTATGTCGACTGGAAACAGAAACTTTAAAATGCAAATTTCGAACCAAAACTCAGATTTTTGACATAAATAAATTCAATATAATAAAAGACTTCCAAAGCCAGGGTACCAACACCACAACGATAACCATGCAAAGTAACACACAAAGGCACAAAAAATCATGCTTTCCATCAAATAACTTTCGTCATTAACAAATAGGCATATAGAGGCTTTCGCATAAACCCTAATTGTTACTAACCCTTTTTCACATAATTAATCCAAGATGCATTAAGATCACTTTCGCTTCAATAACACAAACAAGGATCACCTTCAACTCTCGCAAAAGAATCATGCTCATAGGGATAGAAGATGAATCGCACAAAAAGATCTGACCTTTATCGCATCGCCTCACATGGCCACCGTCGGGCTCACCCCAGCCCCAGAAGTGGGTGGACTACTCACGCCTCATCGCAATCGCAGACATTTATTGAAAAGAAATAACTTGCATAAACTAAATTCAAAAGCCTTCACAATCCCGACAATCAACTTTCGCAGAAAGCCAAAACCCTAAAAACCTTAGAACTCCTGAACTTCTCTGTGGAACTGTGTATCTGAATTGGAATGTGTGTGACTTGGAATGAATGAAAAGCCAGCCCCAAGGGCCTTATTTATAGGCTTCTAATCCTTTCTAACCAAGGATAGAATCTCCTATCTATGGCTAAATCTATATCTAATTTGCTAAAAGATAAATAAAATACTTAATGGAAATAAATCAACTAAGGAAAACTATATCTAAATTAGGTAAAATATCTTCCAATGTAGGTAGAACTCCTCTTCCATAGATAGACTTGATGTATTTGGATAGAATCTTCCTCCTTCAGCCCCAAGGAATCCCAACTCGATTACGACAGCCCTCGACGGCGCATTTCTGGAAACGGGGTCTACTCGACCTCGACAAAGCCTTGTCGACCTTGAGTAGGACTCGTTGTCTTGGCTAACTGGTGCTCGATGTGGCTCGGTCTTGGCTCCTGACGCTCGTCGACCTCGAGTAAGCGTAGTCGACCTCGAGTAGGAAAGTCTTGCCGACTAGGTCTCCTCGGGTAGGTGTACTCGACAAGCTCGGACCTGGGCTCTGGGCTTCGTCGATCTCGACCAGGGTTCGCCGAGTTGGGGTTTGGACTTCTTGTCGAGCAGCTTCTCCTCGGTATGGACTCGGACTGGCGTTGTGGGGCTTGTCGATCTCGACAAGGGCTTCGTCGAGATCGAGTAGGATTGCTCGGCATCCTCGTCCAGTTCTCTCCTCGACTCCGGGTGTGGCGCTGGGTTTCGTCGATCTCGACTAAGTCTTGTCGAGATCGAGTTGGGTCCGGAAGTCGAGTTGGTCTGGTTCTCGACGTTGCTCCTGGTTGACAAGGCTGTGCTCGGACATGCTCGTCGAGATCGAGTAAGGTCTACTCGAGATCGAGTAGCTTGGGTTCTCAGCTCGATTCGACTGGTTCCGCTGCTGCTTTGACCTTGGACTTCTGTAGTGGTTTTCCGAACTTTTCCGACCTTCCTTAGAATTGCTGTAAAACGCCTCGAATTCTGCAATTTAAACAGAAACTGGTGTAGATTCCATAATTTGGCAAATAAACATAAACTACATAAGTTCTGTACTATCTTAGCCCAAATGAATGAAATGTATGCAAAAATCGACATAAAAGGTAATGTAAAACATGGCAAATTCAGCTCACAACAATCACCAAGAAGACCTTCGGTGAAGGTCTTCTTCTCCGGCTCTTTCTCTGGCAAGGCGGAGGGTCCTTTGGCGCTGCTAGCTCTTGCTGTCCTAGGTTTCCGACTTGGGATCTCGAATCTATATCTTCGAGATCTAGAGTCTTTCAGGGAGTGTTCTTCTTCCCGTTTTGTTGTTTGTTCTATGCTTTATGTTCTTGTTTGTTTAGATCTTCCTTGTACGCATAAACTCGCCCCTGTTTTGTAATCTTCTCGATATAGTGGATTATGACCGCCTCTTGAGGCCCCGAGGACGTAGGATCTTAGATCCGAACCGCGTAAAACTCTAGTGTCTCGTTTCTGCTTTTGCATTGCTTGATCTCGCTTAAACCTCGAACTCGCATATCAAACTTAGAATATATTCGTTATTCGCATAACAAGGCATCATCACTTACTTCTGGAAGCACTGTATGCCCTCTTATGGAATCACAGCTGAAATTTCTCTGCAACTGATCGAGGTGAAACATTCACAAAATCAGTAGCTGGATTGACATGGGGCACATTACTAATCACTGACTCACTGTAAGTGATCCCATCTATTAAAACTAACTAAATATAATTTTCAAAAACTTTTTTTTGTTAATTTATAGGTAAAATAATTTGGTGTTATACATTGGGGCCGAGTGTACAAGAGGGTGTATTTGATCCCATCTATTAAAACTAATTAGTGAAAATTTGAGGGAATGTACCTTTTTCAGGTTTTTATTTGGTGACTATACCCTTTAGTTTTTCTATTTAGTAAGTGTACCTTTTTATGGTGGATTTTATCCAAATACCCTCATAGCAGTATTTTTATCTTTTTAAAATTAAAAAAGTAAATATATATAGATAAGATTGTTTAGATTATAGATAAGATTTTTGTAAGATTTGTTTACGTTTGAAACTAAAACTACAGGCCACCCCAAACTTAATTTAAATTTGAGAAACTAGTACATATGGTGACCGACGTTCAATTCCGGCAGTTACTTCCTCTTCAATCCTTATTCTTTACCCTCAAATTTTCAATTTTGTTAGACCGTGCTTTTCCTGTCATGCTAATTAATTATTGCTAATTAATTGTGTTAGGAGTTTGTACGTGGAATCCCGAAATTAGGTGAGATTGGTAATTGTAACCTTTGATTATTGTAATCTAGAGTAATATAATCTATCTAATGAAACCTTGATTTTATTGTACCCTATTGTAACCCTTGATTAGTTTAACCTAGAGTAATGTAATCTATTGAAACTTTAATTTGATTGTACCCTATTGTAACCCTTAATTAGTGTAACCTAGAGTAATGTAATCTATTGAAACCTTAATTTTATTGTACCCTATTGTAACCCTTGATTAGTTGTAACCTAGAGTAATGTAATCTATTGAAACCTTAATTTCTTGTAACCATTATTGTACCCTATTGTACCCCTTGATTAGTGTAACCTGGAGTAATGTAATCTATTGAAACCTTAATTTCTTGTAACCATACTTAATTACTGTAACTGTACTTGCAATCCCAATCACATTAATTATTGTAACTAATTCGATGTAGGTGATAAAATAGGTTTCAAGACTCATATTCTTATTGCAGCTAATTTCTTGTGATCATACTTAATCATTGTAAATAAAATATGTGTAATTAACACAATCACCTTATTGTAACTGATTCGTTGTAAGTGCTTTGATTCTTGTAACTAATTACTTGTACCTTGTTTGTATAATAACTAACCTCCGTTGTTAAGTTTTTAATAGGTTACAATAAATACACACAATATATTTCAGTAGCCCACACAAGAGCATAACATAAGGTTTCAATAATAAGGTTCCAAATACACAAAATAGGTTTCAAGACTCGTAATTATGGTTTCAATATATAAATTTCAACAACTTCACAATTCACCAATAAAGAGATACGATAATGGAATTCAACTGTTTTTTTTATAACGCCAGATTTATAAAAAAATTTGGGATGAAACGCCATTATTGTTAGATTAGAGGGTGATAGTGAGCCATCATTCTTGTAACTTGATTTCAATCGACACTACTTTTAGAAGCGTCAAAATAAATTGATGGATGAGAAGAATTGAAATTGGGTGTATTGAGCAATTCGTTTTAATCAATTTGAAAAGATGGAGATTGCTAGTTCAAACATACGTGATTTAAGGATTACATGGATTTTTTTTTCATGGATTTTTTTCGATGGGCAAATCAATCATTAATGACAAAAACGGTACAATTAACAAAAAAAAAAACTTCCATTAGTATAATTACTAATGAAAAAACCGAAAAAAGTATATTCACCTAATTATCCCAACTAATTATATATACAAAAAATAGTTATATTAATATATAAATAATAGTTGTAAAAAATTTCACGTGCATAGTATATATATGAGATTTAAAAATCAATATAAAAAATGATGTACTGGATGCATTTTAGCTAGTTTAAAATGTTAGGTTAGAAATTAAGTAATTTGGAACTTGAAAAAATTGATCACTCCGTTGCTCCTATTAATGTGGTATTGTCTAAATTTTTTTTACAAAAAATATATTTTCCTTTATGACGTGAAAGTTGTAAGGTTATCGACTTCATGTCAAGGCAAAGCCAAAGTATGAATTATACCCACCTTAGTAAAATGCTTCTAATAAGATTTGAACCCTTAACTTTATAATAGCGAGACAAAATAGAATGCCATGTCTAATTAATTATGTTGAATCCACTCAAATATGAACTAGTTTTTCACTTGATTAGGAACTTCAATTATATGTTCTCATCTGTCAGTCTGTCATTGCCTCAATAAATAGCTGGTTAACATATATGGATGATGCAGCGATATACAATAAAGTAATGAGTTGCACAACTTAAAAAATCAAGAAAAGCACACCCATGATGCAACGGTATATAGAGAACGAGTGGGATTCACAAATACAAATGGTGTTACCTGCCCTGCATCTACGTCCTATCTCTCCATATCCTTTAGCATAAAGGTTGAGAACAGTCCTTAAAGAGAGATTTAATTTCTTTGATTGTTCAGATGGTTGGAACTTGGAACAAGGTAGCAAGCTACACACTTTGTTGAGAGGTGATGTCTATTACGCATTCAAGTAATGGAATGTTTAGTGGCGGCAATAGGATTTGCTTGGCCGGGAGGTGGCGAATTTTATGTTTTGGAAATTTTTTTTTACCTCAGTATATATAATGAAGATATTTTTTCTAAAATATATTGAAAGAAAACTATAATTTGTGGTATAAATATGATATTTTTTTACAAAAATTCATATAATAAAATTTAATAATTTTTTCATATATATGTGTCTGTGTGTGTAACATTATGGGTACTTTTTTAAAAAAAATATTGAAAGAAAATTATAAATTTTTTAAACAATATTTCATTTGTAAATGCAAAAAAAAAAAAATTGTTAGGATTGAAAAGTGTGTCAAAAAACTCATAAATTGTGGTTTAAATATGACATTGATAGTAAACTAATTTTATAAGAATAAAAATTAGAAGAATTTTTTAAAATATATATGTAGCAGAATAAATACTCTTACTAAAAATATTATAATGGGAAATGTTGCAGATTTTATGAAACGCCTCAATTTTTTTTATCGCTTTCTCATTTTGGAAAATGTGATGGGAAATTCGTTAAAATAAATGTAACTTAAAATTATCCAAAAACTCTAAAATTCCCAAATTGAGAATATGTTGGAATGGAGATTCTCTTAGCTCTCGTGGGAAAGAAGATTATTCATAGATAGATTTTTTCTATCGCCTCAATTTTTTTCTATATGGTTTTCTAAAATTGAGAAACTTTATTCATGGATAGATTCTTGTTAAAGAAGATTATTCAAATTGGATCCAATAGTGGAGTTGTAGAGCTACATCTTCACATCTTGATGAGAATCTTGATGCAGTCAGGTTGTTTTAGTAGCTCCAGTGCTTTGTCAATCTCATCGAACGAGATTTCGTGCGTTTGTAGGTGATCCAACTTGATCTCCTGTTTCAGTTAACACGTCCAAAGTAAATAAACTGTTAACTTCGTATATGCATATACATCATACATGTGGATTCAGATAAACAACCAAATTAATACAAGTTTGAGAGCTAGCTAGACACCTGGTTAACACATTTCTCAACTATCAAGGGGAAGTGAGAGTGTATCTTGATCCCTCCGAAGATGGATCCCTTGAGTGTTCTTCCACCTAACAGACACATGGCATTCACCTCCACCATAGTTGTCTCTCCTGGGCCGCTGATACCCATTGTGACTCCTCGTCTTTGCATTGGAAACCAAGATCAAAAACTGAAAACTCAGATCATCTAAAACATATGTCTACAATTTGTGACTAAAATTAAAATATGTTACCGCTCTTGTGGACTCCAAAGCCTGATTGAGCAACACAGGGACTCCACTGCATTCGAAGGAGAAGTCGACGCCTTCCTCTGCCGTCAAGCCCTTTACCAACTCGGATATGGACTTGTCGGACCCTTCCTCCTCTGGGTTTATGAAATGGGTCATCTCGTAGGCCTCTCCCTTTTCACGCTTCAATGGGTTCTTGTCGATGCCGATGATCATGGATGCCCCTTGAATCTTAGCTCCTTGTACAACCTACACTTATAAGTACGTAATGCCTCCTGTACACTTGATAAAAAATTGACTGATAATAGGATGAATAGTCTCGTCGACTTTATGTACTTATGTTTGATCTATTTGTATGCAATGGAGGGAAGTGCAAGGTAGAAATTACCCCAAGGCCAACGCCACCTAGACCAAGGACGGCGACGGTGGAGCCCTCGTCGACTTGGGCGTCGAACCAGGAGGCTCCGAGGCCCGTTGAGAAGCCGCAGGAAAGGAAGCTGGCGTGGGCCAGTGGGAGCCTCGGGTCAAGCTTGACGACGTACGCTGAAGGAGCCACCATGTAGTTGGACCACGTGGAGCTCAGGAACCTGTACAATGACTTCCCCTGGACCCGCATCCTGGACGTGCCATCGGGCATCAACCCGCTGAACAGTGGTGGGTACTTCCTGCAGAAGTTGGTGGCGCGACTAGTGGCCTTACAGCTGTCGCATTCTTGGCATTCCGATGTGTACGTCGCTATCACGATGTCGCCTTCCTTCAATTCCATCACGCCTTCTCCGACGCTCTCCACCTCTCTGAAATAACAAAATAAAGCTATCAATCCATGGTGTCATTATTAAAATTACCGCCCATAATAACTAAGTTAATCACATTTTATAATTTATTACTCTTTACAACTTCTTTCAACTCTTTAAGTTATAAAAAATTATAAAAACAAAGAATATATATATACTGTAGTTTTTTCTCCGCCGCCTCTGGCCAGAACGCAAATTGACTAAGGGCCCAAATATAATAAAAATATCTTCTATTATATATTAAAACTATTTTATAATAAAAATATACTAGTATTTCCTTCGTCTCATAATAGATGTCTTTTATTATTCGTGCACGTTTTCTTAAAAATCTAAAAACTATATAAATATCAACATTTTATTAAATATTTTTAAATAATATCATACATATTACTAATAAGAGTATAGAATTATTTTTAAAAATTAATTAAAAATTGGTTATTTTATATAGTTTTTAGCTCATTAAAAAGTGTGTATGAATAGTCAAAAGACAAGTATTGTGGGACAGAGGGAGTATATCATACTACAAAAAAGAGTGTAAACACATACTGACTATTGTTGAGAGGTTTGGAATGGGAGTGTCCCTCCCACCTTGATTATAAAAGACTGAAAAATGATTTGTTATAAGGAATGGTGGAACTCTACACAATATACCTTAAGTTTTTGTGTTAAGTTGGTGGATCCCGACCTTATAATCGCAAAAATAATAATAATAAATCAATGTAACCCGACATATGTTTGCCTCCCGTTAATGGCCCGTCGGATATTTCACAAATATATATAGTCTTTAGTCACAATGTCTCTCTCTTAGCTTTGATCAAAATCTCATGAGCCTAAAAATTAAAGAGAGAAGTGGGGACGGGAAAGTGGAAAGGAAATCTGAAGGGTTGAAAAAAACATAGGGTTAGGTTCGTTTAGCAACAGTGTAGCTTTTCATAGCTTATGATATTGATATTATATAGTTTTGAATAAAATAAAATATAAGATTTTAATTTAAATAACTTTTAAAATCTAAGCTTTTCAACAGTTATGACTGATCACTCAAACTTTTCAGAGCTTTTTTTTATTCACAAGTTTTTATCAATTACCATAACAACAAGATTTATCAAATATAATATTAGCTTATTAACCTATATTTAACACAAATACAATCTATTAACTTCAACTACCCTATCATGCTATATATTTTTTTCCTGCCAATCATTATTTGATTTTTGCAAATGCTTAAGGGTTTGTTCCAATTATAAATAAATTTATATCTTTATAAACTCTTAAAACAAAGAGTTTTCATCTACGTGGCACATTTACAAACTCTCACATTTTATTCTACAACTCTAATTATATTCTACAGTATATAAAATATAAAAAATGCTATTAAAAAAAAAAGAGATAGAATTCGAGAAAACCCCCAAAATCTAGTCGAAGATCAAGAATTTAGACAAGAAGTACAACTCACCCAACACCTTCATGCCCCATAGCTCTAGGGAATGCATCGGGCTGCACGTAGAAAAAAAGGATTTAACATAAATCAATAAAGTTATATAGACGATGGGAGATAAGCTTCATCGTAGTGACCAAAACTGAACTGAAAATCAGCTAGAGAGAAAGAGATGAATTACAACTGGGTGGCTACTCATAAAGATGAGATCAGTGTGGCAAACACTAGCATAGAGCATCTTGATTCGGACTTCAGAGGCCTTGGGTGGGTCCACCTCTATCTCCTCCACCCTCATCGGTTGTCCAGCTCCCCAACAAACCACCCCTGTTAATTAAGTTAATTAATTGAATTAATTAGTTATCATCAACTAATTAAACAACAATTAATTGGAGATATCTGATACTACTTGAGAATTGAAGTTAGTTACCTTTGCAAGTAATGACTCCATCAGAGGTTTTCGCCTCTCCCATCTTCTTCTTTAATTTGGTCCTCCCTTTTTACAGTGGCTAGTTTGGGGTTGAATTGAACCGTTGAAATGTGTTATAGTGCAAATCAGAGTTGTTGATCAGGTACGGTGGTCCATGTGGACCCCGCCCGTCTCAATAATTCAACTACCATGTAATGTAATGGTGTGATGGACCTTTGGTTTAATCGGGCCAATTGTCGGACCGGGTCGGGCCCAAAACCCAAATATTCTAAAATGGCTGGCCCTAAAAATATTAGTTTAATAATAACAAACAAAGTGAGGTAGCTACTAGCTAGTACGTGGACAATTGGACAACACGGAGGATGCACTGCAGCGATATACTTCAATTACGTGGGTGTGCTTTACTGGACTTTTGTAGGTGACTAAGGGTGTGTTTGAATTTGAAATGAATCTATACCGGCCGTCCAATGGGTTTTGGAGGACATGTAAGTGCCAAACTAATTAACATTTAACACAACAACTACAATTTCAGCTACACCTTCAGGACTAATGGCTTCACCACCACTCGTTTTAACATGAACTTGTAGACAGGGGCGGAGCTAGAAAAAATCCGAGGGGGGGCTCAACTAAATTTTCGGGATTTTTTTTTGAAGATATATATAAGATACAATTTTTGTTATAAGAAATATAGTATAAAACACACTAAATGTATAATTTTAATAACTATTTTGAGTTTAAAATGCTAAAAAAGAAAAAAATCCCTAAAATGAAGCTATAATGATTCGAACTCAAGACCTTATCATTCTATTCCTCAACACATACCAACTAAGCTAAGCAAACTTATTGATTAAATACTCTTAATAACTATTTTTAACCCTTAAATTATCAAAAATTGCAAAAAAATACAATTTTTTTTTTGCGTTTTCCCCCGACCCGGGGGGGCTCGAGCCACCTCATGCCCCCCTCCCTCCGCCCCTGCTTGTAGTTCTTTTCGTATAAATTTATCAAGAGCTCATTTTTTTTATTAGGTAAAAATTCAAAAGCTCATTTTTAGCTTTAATTAACTCTTCAATTTTCCTTTTTCTTTCACGTTTTACACTGTGCTCAAATTTTCTGTTAGAAGATATAATTAAATGCAAAAATTTCAAACATACCAAAATTCAACACAACACAGACTTACAACACCCAACAATCACAATTATGAATTATCACACTTTCACAACAATCTTATGTCGTGGGGGATGTGACTTGTATTAGGTCCATAAAATACCCCAGCTTTTGGTGTTCTATGATTCACCACCAAATAATGAGTAGGTACTTCGGTTTTGGAAAAAACTCATTGTCTACGTACATCTTGATGATCGAGTTGTTGATGCTGTTATGAACAAGTTTTTCTAAAACTACAAAACCGGGTGCAAGTATTTGGGTCGAGGGGCGTAGATAATAGCCAATAAGTGAGTGGCGGATGCTTGAACATAGGCGGATGTGGGACACAGAAAGAATCGATTCAGCTACTCCTCCCTAAGTAGTATTCTTGTAAGTACAGAAGGAATTATCTTGTCTCTGAAAAGATAGAGCTAAAAGCAATCTCTGGTACATATATTGATCCGCCTCTACGAGAGGTGGTTAAGGAATCAAGAGAAGCAAGGCCAGTCACATCATACTAAACTCTTCAGGGATTGTTTCATGTCAATTTACATAGTTCATTTGGGTATAAGCCTATCAACGTGCAACTTGAACTCTTCGTTGAATGAGTCTGGGAGTTTGATTTCTTTTATGACCTTCGCCTTGGACCTTACACTAAACAGTCTCAGTTCTGGGGGCTTGAACTTGGCTTAGTCCAGTACACATCATGACACCGATAGCTTCGAAAGAGTCCGTCAATTCTACTTTTTCATCATTCGGGGTCCCCGGCTAGTTCGATGGCTGGATTGGGGTGAAGATGGAGTTCCCATCTGCCCAAGTAGAGTGTGATTATATCTATTCGGATTTGATTAATATTGAATTGTATCATATATCGAATATATTATATATTAAGGTCAGGTCAGCTCTATTTTAGGTTGGGTAAGTTCATATCAAAATGTATTTTGGATTATGTCGTATTCGAGTTTAGGCCAGGTCACATTTATTTAGTTATATGATCGTTCTATCTTATGTCTCAAAAGAATATGTTAAGAAGCTCAATCGGGAAAGATTTTTTACAAAATAAAGAGGTTAAGCAACCCTAAAAAAGCAATATTAAGAAACGATCTTTTTAACCTATATAATCAAAGGGAATATATAACATATACCCAAAGGACATATGTTAAGAAGTTCAATCGGAAAAGATTCATTATCAAATATTATATATTCATGTCAGGTCTGCTTTATTTTAGGTTGGGTAAGTTCATATCAAAATGTATTTTGGATTATGTCGTATTCGAGTTTAGGTCAGGTCACATTTATTTAGTTATATGATCGTTCTACCTTATGTCTCAAAAGAATATGTTAAGAAGCTCAATCGGGAAAGATTTCTTACAAAATAAAGAGGTTAAACAACCCTAAAAAAGCAATATTAAGAAATGATCTTTTTAACCTATATTCAAAGGGCATATTTAACCTATACCCAAAGGACATATGTTAAGAAGCTCAATCTGAAAAGATTCATTATCAAATAAAGAAACGATCCTAGAAAATCGATATTAAAAAAACTAAAATAATTTAAATTTGGAGAATCCTTTCTGACTAAACTTCTTATATATCCCAATATGTTAAAAAATCAATTAAAAAGCTAAAATAATTTAAAATTAGGGAATCTTTCTCGATTAAATTTCTTAACCTATATTCTTGGTACATAGGTTAGAAAAACCATTAATTATATAAGAGATCAACCGAACGTATAAAAAAAATGGTTTGCAAAATAAAAACCCCATGAAATAAAAACCCATTTGTTTTTCGCGTTCCCTATATACACCACAAATGAACGTTAGATCCAACGTTGTAATAACATCCAATTTGACATTGTAACAACGTTGAATCCGATGTTGTGCTAAAACGAACATTTTTCCTTGTGGAAAAAATTCGACCGTTGTAACAACGTCAAATCCAACATTGTTACAATGTCCAATTGGACGTTGCAAGCTTAAAGCCCAATGGGTTCGATTGGGCTTAGCAACGTGAAATTGGACGTTTTAGAAACGTCAAGTTGGACGTTGTATGTCCAGTAAGTTCAGCAACCCCTATAAAATGGGTGATGAAAACCCCATTTGAAAATGCAACACAACAATTCCACATTTCCTTTCCTTTAATGGAGTCGGTTACAACTGAACATCGCGGATCAAACCTTCGTATTGATTAAGTCATCACATGGGTTCGGTACCCAATGCCCCAGGTGGAGTCCGACTATGCTTGTCGTCATCCAGAATACAGTGGCATTCATCCATGGACGCTGTTTCGAGTCGAGTGTGAAAATGACACTCACATTTCCGCACCCATAAAGTTCGAGTGCGCGTAATGCACCCGTTTTTGTCCCGGCATACCTGGAGCGTATTACTGGAGGGTCGGGGACCTTCTTCTTCAACGTATTCGGTTATTCTTCCCCAATTTAAGAGAACATAACCACATTGACGTAGCTCAACAGGCAGCGATACATGGTGATCCGAACCTTTGCATTTAACGAGTTATTCAACTCATTTTGAAGAGGAATTATTTAGAGCTTAGTCGATTGTTAAAAAATGTTGTTGTTATCCATGTTGTATTTTTTTTGTTTTAGTACCCTTGACGTGTTATCTAATCGTTATCTACGAAGTTAAGCATTGACAGGTGAATGTTTGTTGTTGTCAATATGTAGAAACCATCAAAACCAATAATTCAAACAAAATAAACTACAAAATAAAGTATAACCACTAAATACACGATATATCATAAACAAAACAAAATAGAGGGTATCTAATGAAAATATCCAATGTAGCTCATAATATGCTCGTACATCGGGTCCAACTGAGGATGTCCAACCAATGCCTGAATACCCTGCGTCATCTCGTGGATGTGGTCCCGGTGCTCACCTTGTCCGATCAAGTCGTTTGGGTGCGTAGGTACAGTCGGTGAATCATCCGCTCGTCTGGCTGTCATAGGCAACACATGACCTCGAATTTGGGATTGGAACCCGGCCAAGTAGTCAGATGAGACATCAGCAGTGGCTTCCCCTCCAATGGCGCCATGCAACCGGCGTCATAGGGTATCTAGAATCAGTGTGGCTCATCTATCGGAGAAGCCTTGTCAGATGTCACACCGGCCACGTTCTCAACTTTGAAACGAGGACAAAAAATAGCTATGCATATCCTTTTCACCTTTACCCATGTATCTCCCTTCATAAATTTCAAACTTCATTCACCACGATCACATGATGCAATATATGTAAGGTTGAAGACTAGCATAAAGTGCTAAAGGAAGCATTACACTCGTCCACAGGTGAATTTTGTGTCATGGTGGATGCCATTCACCGAGTTAATGAATGTCACGTGCATGATCTCCATGTTGCCTTGGAGATAGATCGTTTCATATGACCAACTAATGCACACAACGTCCCCTCATTCCAAGAGATTAAGCATGTAGTTTCGAAGAAGTGTTAATTCGAATATCTCTACGATCATTGGAGGAACATTGTGAATGGAAAAGTATATGAAGAGTGCGCCGCCGTCTGGTTTTGGATAATTTGCTATGGGATACCGTGTGTGCACGACGTTCAACGTTCTGTTGCTAAAGAAGTTACAATATAACCAAACGACATCCACTCGACCTCTGCCTGACACACAATACTGGGGTTTTAGCTGGGGTCACAACAATGTGGACTCTTTTATGTTCCGGCATATTGCAATAGTTGTGGAAACTATAGGAGATGGTCACTGCGGATATCGAACTTTGGCACAATTGATGTTATTGCCAAGGGAGTCACGGTTCGCAGATATGAAAGGGTTAATGTGCAACCATTTGAAACAGAATCATCAACTTTACACTAGTTGTTACATGGGAGGGTATTCGCTGCGAGAGTTTGTCGATTTGAAGAGTTACTCCGACATAGTGAGAGATACTAGATGTTACTGCCAAGGGACCGAAGATACTAGATCGAGTTGCTGATCATAGGTCTTATGTTTGCGACCGTCTACCAAGTGACCCTCGTCGTCTAATCTTGGCACCAACCTTTTACATGCGTTCCTATGTACACAGAACAACCAAAAAACACCCCTCATGAGGCCACACTAGGGTTGGCATGCATCGGGAACCAATATCATTTTGTGGCGGTGAGTATGAAATATATTACTCTCGCTTGAATTGCATTTCATACTTAAATTACAAAAATTAACATTCTACCATACTTATTGCAGATATGACTACATCTCGATGCTTCTTTGCCTCCTCCAACGCATGAATGGACGACATACCATCACCCGAGGCTCAACGGATGAGATACTCGCTTCCAAGCTCAGTTTGATAGATTTAGAGCATTGTGGGTTCAGAAAGGTCGTCTCCTACACCATGTTTAGTAGTCTTGACACAATGTTTAGGTGTCGTTGCCCTATTACATTAGACATTGTAAAATAAAATTCTAACATCTATTACAAAAACCTCCATATTATTTTATTCCACATATTTTATTATATAAGTTCAATTATACAATTACCTTTGTCTTTATTATTCTATTTTCACACTTATATATGTGATGTAGTTCAATTATGAAATTTTTTCAAAAAAAAAAACATTTCGTATGTACGAAAACAAGTATTGTAATGTAACGTCCGATCCAACGTTGTGATATGCTTTTTTACAAATCACAACGTCGGATCGGACGTTGTTATATGGCCCGACCAGGCCCGCTTTACAACGTCCAATCCGACGTTGTAAAGTGCACCGACCCACCCCATCATGGCTCCAGATGCACAACGTTGTATACTTTATATTGCAACATCGGATCTGACGTTGTAATGTAATTAACGCTACAACGTCGGATCCGGCGTTATTTAATAACCTTCATCTCCGTATTTGCGGTGTATATAGGGAGACCCTTTGTTTTTTACCTCCAACTTGCCAAGTGCCTAGTGGACAAGAAAAAAAATTTATGGTATTGATTTTTGTAATTTTTTTTATGAATTGGTAGATTCTTGCATATAGCTCTTTGTAGTTTGCCGCTTTTTTAAACGTGCATCTTCTCCGGTATATATCTGGAGATCGACTTGCAAATATACCTTATTTTTAATAAGATATTTGCAAATATACCTTATTTTTAATATTTTTTTTTGCAAATATACCTAAAGTTATTGCAAAAATGCCTAATAAAATTGTAGATTTGTACAAAATGAAAAAATAACGTGATTTAATAAAAAAAATCCATATATATAAGTAGTTTTTGAAAAAAAAAAAAGATAAAATTAAATTTTGAAAAAAAGAAGAATATAAAAGATGAAAAAATCCGAAGACAGAAGAAAGAAAAAAAGGGAAGTAAAAATTGCGAAAAAAAAATGAGATAGAAACGAAAAGGTAAAAACAAAGTAAAAGGAATAGGAAAATAGAAGACGATAGGAACATATTCTTCATCCCCTTTCCTCTAATCTCAGATCTTCGACCGACATGCCTCCACTACCACCGGCGTCTCTGACCGCAAATCCTGATCCCGTAGTTCACCACCGGCCATCATTCGGTCCGAACTCTTCTCATCTTCCTTCTTTCCACTCGCCTATTTCGCTCCAAATCTTTGTTCCGGCGCCACAATCTTCTCAGCCATCAAACCAACACCAATTCTCATCGGAGCATTCGCCCTCAGTCATGACTCGGTCCGGCCTTTTATGTCAATCTCCTCTGAACTTCCACACTCTCTCTATCATTGACTCGAGTAGAAACCATACCCTTTGAAATTTACTTGCAATCCATGTCCATTACAAGAGGTGGTAAGGACTCGAGTCCTATAAAGGAAGGAAAAGGGAAAAGAAAGAGGAAATTTGTAGAGCCAATGCAGAGTCAAAACAGTTCAATTTCGAGCTCTTGTTGATCGAAGAAGATGAAAACCATTGACAGGCATGAAGCACCACCAATGATGAGGAAGCAGAAAACTCCCGCCAATGACAAATCCAAGGGAAAACTCTTCAAAAAAGATGTAAGTGCAACTGCTTGGTACTGATTTGAGACAGAATTTTGCTGTTTGTTGGAGATGCTTGAATGTTTTTGAGAAAAAGTTCGATTTACTTTTCAATTTTCCACATTTATGTTGAAGTACTTTGAAGGGTGGATGCCGTAGGTGCATGGGAAGATTTGGGAAGATGCAGAACATCTCTATGTTCCATTCAACTTGCAGAGAAGACACTGGATTGCACTAAAGATCAATTTGAAAGATTGGTGGGTCTATGTATATAATTTGGACCCCGATGTGGTCAAATACAATATTTTACCGAATTTTCTAGAATTAGTAACAAAAGGACTTACCCCTAGTGTTGAAGCGAGTTGATACATTGACCAAGGTGGTAGTAAAATGGGGTGAAGAGCCTTTAAGGGTAACTCGCGTCCCTAGTTTGAAATCGAATAAGCTTGGGTAAGTGAGTCAATTCCATTACTTATATCGTTTAATAACCCTTCCATGTATGAATATTTGACAGGGGTGATTGTGGGGCATACACCCTCAAGTACATTGAAGTTTTAAGCATTGGAAGGTCTAACTTGGAGGCAATAGCGAACAAGTTTATTGATGGATATTGCAGATCTTTGGTCCAAAACGGGGTAAAAAATGGGATTCCATGTGATAATGTGTTTTACAAAGTTGGAAATTTTGATGGTCGATGGTTTTTGACGGGTAGATGTACATATCCTAGTTGGAGAAGTTGGTGGAGTGAAACTCTTCTCGAGCCCAGGAAGCCAAGTTGCAAGCCACGGTGGGTTCTTTGAAATCCAAACTCCTCGTGAGTGAGGTGACAAAGGATTTTCAGTCGCCTTAAATCCTATCAAATAAATCCGACTAACCTAACTAATGTAGTTTGGCAAGTACGGGTCGATCCCACAGAGAGTCAACGATTCGTATGCAAGTCAGAATGTGTCAACAAGAACAAGAAACACAAATGGGGGATTTTGATGGTGTAAACTAACTAAGAATGCAAAAGTAAGCAAATCAATAAAATAGAACAGATTGAATGAATGAATATAAGAGAATAGCTCAGGTCAATCAATCTCAACAATCAGGTTTTATTCATTGATCATTGATATCATAAAGATAACTTCCTCTTGAATACTTTGTTGTGGAAAGACTAGGTCTTTTGAATCCAATTCCTTATCAAATCTAGTTAACAGGATAACCAGACCCTGAAAACCCTAATTATCAAACAATCCTGAAACTATCAAGATTCAATTCAACAATTGATGAAGTCTAAAGGAAATCAACAAAGGCAATCGACACGCACAACCAGTTATTGCATCAATTGCAAATCAATTCTTTATACAAATCCCTAAATCAACCAGTTTCCGAGATTTATACTTTGCTACTCAGGGATATAGATAACTCAACCAGTAATTACCTATATCTAGCTATAGATTATCATGAAAAGACATCAGTTGATCAGACTAACGAAATTCACAAAAACCCTAAACAATCGGCGCAAAGAATTGATAATATTCAACGAGGAGTATTAAGATAGAGAAATCTCACAATGAAATTACAAACCTGAAGCTTCGATTAATTTCCCCAAGCAAAGAGGATTAGTTGTTCATAATCGAAAAGAAATCACAAAAGTCTACTATGGTTGCCATGTACCAAACATGTTCGTTCTTCCCCAAAAACCCCTTGAAACTAAAACAAGCCCTACCTAGTTCTACTGTTCAACGTTTTACCTCCTCCTCATTACTTTCATCATCAAAATATAACATACATAATTGAATTAAGTAACAGCTGTCCCGGCCCACTTCTTGCAAAAAGCTCGGGTACGCCATAAATCAACTCAGCCGAGTTCTTGACCTGCTCCACCCGAGTACTATTCAACAACCATATTGAATTCCACATTTCGCTATTTTCAAGGCTGAATTTGGAAAAGTCGTAAACATGAAAGTTGTAGGTCTTCGAATCCTCTTTCCAACAAGTATAAGTACGCCCCGATCCGATAAATAAAGCCTTCAAACGACTCGTTTTAGTGCAGCGCCGCTAGCTTGGACAGCTCCAATCCTTTACACGTTTAGCTCATCTCCTCGGCTCTCGTGCTCTTCTATTTTCGTCAAATCTTTGAGCATTGGCTCGAGCTTAGCTTCACCTCTTTGCAATCACCTAAAATCATGCACAAAAATTTGTAGATTCCGACTCTAATTGAAAGATAATAAAAACATGAAAACTACTCTAAGCCATGCATTTTATTTTTACCCTATCTAAACTCATCTAAATGCCTAAATTAACACTACCTAAATGTGCATGATCAAACTCCCCCACACTTGAACCTTTCTTGTCCTCAAGAAAACAAAATCAATCCAATCACACATCCCACAAATACACTCTTCATGCATTCACCTCGTCAAAACACAATCCAAACCAAATAGGAGGCACAAGATAATAATCAATATCATCACATGTATTTGGGCAAGTACGGGTCGATCCCACAATTGACCTGCTCCACCCGAGTACTATTCAACATCCATATTGAATTCCAGATTTCGCTATTTTCAAGGCTGAACTTGGAAAAGTCGTAAACATGAAAGTTGTAGGTCTTCGAATCCTCTTTCCAACAAGTATAAGTACGCCCCGATCCGATAAATACAGCCTTCAAACGACTCGTTTTAGTGCAGCGCCGCTAGCTTGGACAGCTCCAATCCTTTACACGTTTAGCTCATCTCCTCGGCTCTCGTGCTCTTCTATTTTCGTCAAATCTTGAGCATTGGCTCGAGCTTAGCTTCACCTCTTTGCAATCACCTGAAATCATGCACAAAAATTTGTAGATTCCGACTCTAATCGAAACATGATCAAAACACGAAATCTACTCTAAACTCATGCATTTTACCCTACCTAAACTCATCTAAATGCCTATATTAACACTACCTAAATGTGCATGATCATGAGGAAACGATACAGAGTCTTCGTGGGGAGCAATCCTTGCTTAAACAAGACAGACGCCACCATTTCCCACTCGGACCAAGAGGTGGCTCTTCAATGGCTCGCATCTGTGGAAGGCTTTGATCATATGGCTTCTCTCTGGGTGAAGATGGAGGTAGGCCAAAGCTTCATGTCCTCTGTGGCCCAAGGTGTGCCTCCGCACACCTGTGGGCGATGGGATTCTCAAAGACAAGTGCTTCATTTACATTAGGAAATGACTGGTTGTGGGCATCAACCAGAGCGACGATCGCCCCTGGTACTCCAAACCTGCACACCAGATTCTTCCACAAGAACTTTCTCACTTTCTCGGCTGTAATGATACCCATTGTCTCGGCTTCAACCCATTTAGTAAAGTAATCTACAATTACCAGTACATATTTCAACTGTATTGGCGTTGTTAGAAATGGTTTCAAGATGTCCATTCCCCACCAGGCGAAAGGATATGGCCCGTGCATGCTCTTCAAAGGTTCCGCGGGTAGATGAGCTACATTACAATGATGTCGTTGGCACACGCCACACTTGTAGATGTAGCTCTACGTGTTTGTCTTTTTGTTGGCCGGTAGTATCTGAGGCGGTGGTCTTGGTAACTAATGCCCTCCACCCCTGATGGTTGGAGCATACCCCCTCTTGCAGCTCCCGAACCACATCCTCCATTTCCCATTATCTTTTTTTTATACCAAAAACACATTTGAAAGCCATTCCGAGTCCTCAATGTCTTCCACAAATCCAGCTTCTAGCAACTTCTCTGTTTCTTCTCTTGCAGACATAGCTTTCTCATGCGCCATTTTTCGCTTTTTCAGAGCAACCTGCCTAGCATCATGTCGAATTCTGAGGGTGTGCATAGCTATAGAAGTGGACACCCTAGAAGATCTCGTGGTCACCAAGCAAAGATGTCACGAGACCAGGCAAGTATGTTCAAAACACGTTCCTACTCGACGTGACTCAAAGCCTGCCCCATGTACACTACTTCTTCACCGTTGGTGAACAATTGATGGGTCATTCTTTCATCCACGGTAGGCACTTCTTGGGCTCTCGGCCTCATCTCGAGCTCAAATTCTTCTGGAGCAGTGGGTTGACTATCTGATGCAGTACAAATGGAGATGACTCCTAGTGGCATTGAGGACAACATGAAGGTGACATTTGATGGTCCTATCACTCGTGCAAAGGCCAAGAAGATTCCAGATGCAACTAGCGCACTTCTCGTCCGCTACCAATTAATGAACCATGGAGTAAGGATTCAGGCCACCTTGGATCACCTTTCTCAAGACTAGACTGCCAGCACAGGAGTTGAGCTTGCGTCCACAACACCCACCTTGACAAGACCCTACTCGACACAAGCATGACCCACTCGACACACACACACACACATATCGAGTGCCCTTGGTCCATGCCGAGTGTCTTTAGGCCCATATCGAGTTCCCCTATGTAGTGGGCCGGATTTATGTTATTATTTTAGATATATTTATTTTATTGAATTTAGGAAATAATGTGGGAGGAATTATATCGCATCTAGATAGATTTCTTAACCACCAAGTTGTTATTTATCTATCTTTATTAGGTTTGATTTGATCTATTTTTATATAACCAAACCTCTATCCCTTGCAAAGTAGAATTGGTTAGGCTTTTCTATTTAAACAATTGTATTACTTTGAATTTGAATTAGATTGGAATTATAATTGAGGAACTTTTATAGGATTAAACGTTTCCCCAATTCCCCAATCCAAAAGCTTTCAATTCTCTTATGCTCTTGTTACATTCGGCCATCACCAAACCCATCACCTTCTTCCCCAATTCACTCGGCAATCACACAAACAAATCAAACACAAATCTAGAACTATCGCAACGGTCAAGGAACGTCGCAAGAGAGAAGACCCTCGGAGCTGCTCGGCTAGGCTTCGGCCTTCGCAAGCGCAAGCGCCCAGGCGCTCGGCGTCCTCGGGTGTCCGCGCGCCCTTGTCCGCGAGCATCCCTCGCAACTTTCGCTTTCCCTTGCCTTTTTCTGTCGCTATTGTTTGTTTGCAAGTTGCTGGAAAATTCCAAGTGTGGAACTGTCTCTATAATTCAGATTCTAATTACTTGTTTAATTTTCCCCAAATCAGGAGATATCAAAGAGCATTGCAAGATCGGGGAAATATACGGCGTGGTTCATGATTCTGAGCCCACATGCGAAGGATCGGAGATTCCAAACGTATCAATATCCCCTACATCATAATCAGTGGAGGTTTCCACTTTCCATTCCTCAGCTTTTCTCAACGCATGCTCATGAACACATATAACTTCTTGACCCCGTCTCAACGAGGTCAGATAATAACAACGACTCTCAAGTTATCGTCCGCGGACTTCACTCACTCCCCCACTGGGTAATGAGAACTTAGCCACAAAATGATAAATGGAGACCCCCATTTGGAATTTGAATATGGTCACCCTCCCTAAAAGAGCGTTGTACACGGGTGGGATTCGGACAATAGTAAACATAACATTTTCCATGCATCGCGACAAAGCTATGCCGAGAACGACTACGAACTCAATGGTTCCTGCCACCTGAACTTCATCCCTAGAAAATGCTATCAACGTTCGGGGATAGGGTTTCAGAGTTGACGTGGATATGCTAAGCTGACAAAAAACTTCCCATTAAAGGATGTCCACGAAAGACCTAGTTTCAATGAAATGGGGCATCCGAACTTCGTTAGCGTCAGCCTCAGTGAATTGGAGCTCTATGTGAGGCGTCTGTGCCATTTTTATGCTGGTCGTGGATGGGGGTTGTCTTCCCTCTCTCTGTAGCTTCGTCACTTTTGATTCCTGGACCCTGATATGAATGGCCATCCCGCGATGCTATTGATAAGTGCTATAAAAATGCTTTTAATTTATGAGTGACATTAATGAATACAATTGCATGACGAATTCGTGTGGGATGTATGCGATGTTTGTGTGGAATCTATATTGTGTTGAATCACCATGTCGTTTTTGACCCAATCAGTCATCAAGCCTCGACCCTAAAATTTTATGTCATTTTGTTGTAGGTTGTGTTTGGATCTCATCATGTCTGAAATGTCGGTTTAAATCCAAACAATTATGAGACATTCGGATACAATTTTTTAAATTGGATTATGTTTTGATATGTATAAGTCTAGGAAGTCCACGAGTTGGTTTGTGCTTGTTTCTGACTATCTGGATTCAAATAAATTGTGGTAATAGTGATGAAAAGATGGGTCATTTGTGACTATGAGGATTCAAATAAATCGTGGCAACAATTTTTTTTTGAAGTGGGATAAGGATTAGGAAAGCTGCAGACGACCCGACTTCTTTCCTAGCGAGTCCGAGCGGACGAGAACACAGAGTTCTGAATCAATAGCGAAGTTATCCACGACAGGGGAGCTATGAGCCAGACAAGCAATCCTGTCAGCCACAACATTTTAATCCCTGAAAATTTGACGAATATCAACATTAGAAAAAAGAGCGAAGAAAGGTAGAAGTATCATCCATCAACACCTCAATATTCCAAGGGCAAGACCAGTCCCCCAGGAGAGCCTTAATAACGGCCAAACAGCCGCCCTCGATAAGTAGATTGTCGAGACCCAAATTGAGAGCCTTTACCAAACTCATGTGCAGCCCTATTGCCTCGGAGAAGATATCCAAAGTATTGTTGCAAAGACTAGAACCAAAGGACACAACCGTTCCATGGTGGTCTCGGATAACGAATCCAAAAGAGCCATTCTCTGGTGGAAAGTAGGACCCGTCAAAATTTAGTTTATAGTTGTAACACCCCTTCTTAATACAAGGAAGGGTTGAAAGATTTTTTTTGGGGAGGGGGGGGGGGGGGCAACTGCCACCTCTGACCCTAAAGAGGATCCGCCCCTGTACCATACTTAACTAGCATGAAGGAACCAAACTAAACAAATCATGCTTTTTAGGAAGTTCGAGCATTCAATGTAATTTTTCCACATTCAAGGGATCAAGCTATAACTGCCCGAGTTTTCATGCTATGTGAGATTAAGGGGTAGCAACAAACTGATCTAACTTGCATGTTTATCACAAATGCATAGCATGGAATGTAAAAAGACACGAAAATTAATAATTGCGAAAAAGGCACGATAGTCGCAAAAGTGCATTGATTGAACCAAACAACTTGCCTTAATTGGACGAGATGATTTATCGTTATTGAGGAGAATAATTTGATATTGGACCTGAGATTTTACAGAATTTAAGAAGGGTATTAGTAACTTTTCAGAAATTACGGAAACTGCCTCGTAACTTTTAAAAAGTGGAAACATACCCTTGATTTCCTCCGAAAGAAACCCAAATCTGTACCCAAGCAATCTCAAGAGCCAAGAATGGATGCAAACTGATTGAATATGAGATATTGGTTAGCATAAGATCGACTACGTAATCGAAACTTGATAACTCGCGAAGATTGGAGCGGATCTTACCCAAACGAGACTCGAAAACGTGCAAATTTCGAAGATAAATCCTTTGGTATGATATGAATTTTAAAAGGAACAATTTATAAGAGTTAACAGGCCATGGGGCAAAAAAGAGAAAGAAAACCGCTCACCAGTGAACTTGAAGGATTTGGTTCGAGCACCTACGATACGAGCATCTTCGAGTGAAAGGGAAGATGGGTTCGAAATAGGGTACAACAGGGTTTACGCCAGAGTCAAGTTAGACTGAATCGGATCACGGTGGTGGTGGAAGAGAAGCCTAGAAGGTGGCCTATCGATCACTTTCTGCAGAAACTTTCGACGTCGTTTCCGACGTCTTTCCGGTGAGCTTCTGCGTCGGGGCTTGCACGTTAGTATACTGTGTGCTGGAGGAGCCTTGTGGTGGTGGTATTCGACCTTGGTTTCACCGAAATCGTGGTCGAGAGTAATCGGAGATATTTGTAGTTTGTGATTTTCTGCTGATGTTTATGTAATACGGGGTTAGCCATAGGATGGCCCGATCTTCGACAATCAAGACTCAAAGACTAGAACGGAAGAAAAATACTCAAGAACTCCAAACTAAGACTCGATATGACACAAAGACAAGCAAACACAACAACTTAGACTCAACAAAATAATGAATTAAAGACCGATAGATGGGTGATTCGAACTAAAATAGAACGAAGCAAAGACCCCAGGTCTCCTAAGAGGGTAGGAACCAAATACCAACGACTATAAAGACCGCCTCTACAACCTTACACAACCAAGCGGACAACTAGGAGGCACAAGAAGGGGACTTGTGATTACCAGGATCACCAAGCTCTCGCGAGGTTGACGAACTCAAAGCAAACCAAGCAAGATCTATACCAATAGTTACAATCGACGAGCCACACTTCGAGTCGATTGACTTTCTCTCAATTGTGTTTCACACAAACTGAAATTTTCATAAAAGAGACGTCTACCGTTTACATGGAGATCAGCCGTCAATATATAACCAAGGGCTGATTTAGATGAAAAATAATAATTAAAATAATAATTAAAAATAACCCCTAAATTACCTAAAATAACTTAAGTAAATAAGGTCTCTAAAAATAACAATAAAAGAAAGTTCCCACACTTGTTTATTCCCGTCTAAAAACAGTGACAACTCCAAGATGGCGATTTCGGTCAAGCTCTAGGTCGAATCTGGAAAAACCTTCAATAGCAAAGTTGTAGATCTCTTCGTCTTCGTTTTAGCAAGGTATACAACGATCCAATCCGATTAATATTGACTTCGTACGACTCATTTTACTGAGACGTTGAAAAGTTGTCAAACTGCTGAACGAATCTAAAAAATGTCAAACTTCCACCTTCGTTCCTTCTCCCATGGTGGAGCCTTCTTCTTCCTCTTGAGGATGACATCATTCTCATGAGCTCGAATCATAGGTCCATCCCCAAGTATAGGTGTGTCTGAAGGTGTCTTGGATAGTCCCGCATCATTCCCCCTTTCTTGAAAAGGATTCGACCTCGAATCCAAGGTCGCATAAGATTCCGCAAATGCAGCCACGCGAGCTCCTGGATCAAATACCTTTATCTTGGCTACGTCAACTTGTAGATCATCAGAGTTTACTACAAAACCAAGAATAGAAACGTGATTAGTGCATAATTCATATTTCATATCATCTTCATTATGTTCTAACTCAATATGCACTATATGTTGTTCATTTATCTCTATTTTTCCATCAATGACTAGCAAGTTTTCACCCTTTTTCAAGGATGGAAGTCCAATGAATTCAAGGCTAGCAATATTAGAACAATCTTCACCATCAATGATCATATTAGAAACATTGCCGGTTTCTAAGCATTTAGTATGACACAAATATTCTCTTTGGTTATTATCACAAGGCATAGGTTGAACATTTAAAACTTTAGTAACAATCAAAGAATCATCATGCTCATATTTAATGCGGTCATCTGTAGAGGCAAGTAAACAAAGATCTTGATCATTATTAACATGCTCATCATTTTCACCACTAGAATTGTCAGATCCATTTTTGCCTAGGTGATTAATCATGAAAGTCTTCTTATTCGGGCAATACTTTATAACATGTCCTCTACCTTGGCATATAAAGCAAGGAATGTACAAAGGTTTAAGAGGAGAAGAGTTAGGATTACTCCCTTTAGGGCCAGTAGATGCCCTAGAAGAATGTCGTGCCTCTACTGCCGTCAATCTTTCATTTATCCTTACCAATTTCTCATTCATGGCTTCCAACTGTTTGATCATCTCAGCTCCAGTAATCATGTTTTTGCCCTGGTTAGACATGTCAAATAAAGACAAACAAAGAACTATGTGACAGTTAGTAAAAATATAAACAATCTCGCAAGTGTTTCGCTCACACTCTCCCTCGAATTGGTATGACAAGCTTGTTGGGGCAATCCGCTTTGGGAAAATCAACACTCAAGCAAGGACTTAACAATGCAAGGCAAGGGAACAAGAGAGAGAACAAAACAAATGACAAACTCGGCAGAAGCAGACACTCGAGCAGCACTCGAGTAGTACAAAAAACACTCGAACAGACCTGGAACACTCGACACAGCAAAATAACAAAAGAAAAGAAAGGAAAGAAAAGAAACTTGGACTTTTACCTCTTTTTTTTTATTCAAATCCTTAGCAAGGACGTTGTTGTTGCAAGGTAGGACTTAAAAAAAAATTGTGTTTTTGGGAGGTATATGTTTGAGATTTTCAACTAGGGCTATCTAATTTCACCAAAATTAATCCTTAAAAGTTCTTGCACTAGATCTCAATAATCCTTTTCGGGTTTTTTTTTGAAAGCTTACTTTTGCCCCTAGTGAATTTTATCCTCCTAGGACTAAGCTTTTGAATGAATTTTTTTTTAAAACAATTTCGGACTGTTTTTTTTTTTTTACTAATGCAAGAAACTATCTATGAAATAAAAAGGACTCTTGAAAATTTAAACTATGGTGAAAGAAAAATAAAATTTATGTAGCCCTTATGAAATATATATAGTTGATGGTTTGGCTAATAGGTAAGTATATCTATCTAAGACCTTTTTATAATCTATGATAGATAAAAGTGATTTAATCTACCAAAAATAAAAATTGATAAGGCAATAAAATAGATAAACAAAGATAGACTAAGGTAGCAAAAGATAGAAAGCTACTAGGGTGAACAAACCTCTTGTGTTTTGGATTGAAAGCCGCCGAAACTATGAATTTCTTTCAACCAATTGTACTCGGCTGATCATCACTATTCGGCTTCAAAATGCTACTGTGGACACGGCTACTGTGGACAAGGCTTGAAGGCTTCAATATGGCCATGTGGTCTCGGCTTCAATATGGCCATGCGGCTGCACTAATGTGCTAATTGGCACCCAATTTGACACGGCTGCACTAAGGTACTAATTAGCACCTAATGTTTGTTGTAGGTCACGACTAGGATAGTGTGTTTAGGCTAATGCAACCACAACAATCACAAACAAGGATTAGTAGCAATCAAATCACGAATTTAAGAAGTAAAAACCAAGAACAAGAAAGACTCTATTTTTTTTTTTGTAGTGTTTAGGGAAACAAAAGACACAACTTTCGATGTCGGAAACCAAAGCTCTGATGCCAATTTGATACGGGGTTAGCCGTAGGATGACCCAATCTTCGACAATCAAGACTCAAAGACAAGAACGGAAGCAAAAGACTCAAGAACTCCAAACTAAGACTCGATAGGACACAAAGACAATCAAACGCAGCAACTTAGACTCAACAAAATAATGAATTAAAGACCGATAGGTGAGTGATTCGAACTAAAATAGAACGAGGCAAAGATCCCAGGCCTCCGAAGAGGGTAGGAACCAAATACCAAAGACTATAAAGCCTGCCTCTACAACCTTACACAACCAAGCGGACAACTTGGAGGCACAAGGAGGGGACTTGTTATTAACAGGATCACCAAGCTCTCGTGAGGTTGACGAACTCAAAGCAAACCAAGCAAGATCTATACCAATAGTTGCAATCGACGAGCCACGCTTCGAGTCGATTGACTTTCTCTCAATTGTGTTTCACACAAACTGAAATTTTCATAAAAGAGACGTCTACCGTTTACAATGAGATCAGCCGTCAATATATAACTAGGGCTGATTTAGATGAAAAATAATAATTAAAAGAATAATTAAAAATAAACCCTAAATTACCTAAAATAACTTAGGTAAATAAGGTCTCTAAAAATAGCAATAAAAGAAAGTTCCCACACTTGTTTATTCCCATCAAAAAACAATGACAGCTCCAAGATGGCGGTTTCGGCCAAGCTCTAGGTCGAATCTGGAAAACCCTTCAACAACAAAGTTGTAGATCCCTTCGTCCTCGTTCCAAAAAGGTATGGCACAATCCAATCGGAATAATATTGACTTCGTACGACTCATTTTACTGAGACGTCGAAAAGCTGTCAAACTGCTGAACGAATCTAAAAAACGTCAAACTTCCACCTTTGGCCCTTCTCCATGGTGGAGCCTTCTTCTTCCTCTTGAGGATGACATCATTCTCGTAAGCTTGAATCATAGGTCTATCCCCAAGTATAGGTGTGTCAGAAGGTGTCTTGGATGGTCCCGCATCATTATGGCTTTGCAGAGAATGGTGGAGAGGGATGTATGACGTGTGCTTTAAAGGTCTGGGAAGTTTTCAATGTCTTCTTTGACTTTCCATAATCATATCTCCTAAAGATAGGTATTGAGGGTTGAAAGATTTGGTCAAAGATGGATAGTTATCATGTAGTTAAAGATATATTTATGTTTAAAAAAAAATCTCAACCCGTGTTCCCTCTCTCGTGTGTAGCTTGTTCCTTATGCATTGGGCTACTGTTGTGTGGCGCCTTCCTTCGATCTGGGCTGACCAAGATGTGGGTTGGCTATATATACACCTATTCATGAGCAGGGTCAAGGGTCGACCCGGACCCGACGGGAATTCGAAGGGTCGACGACCCGACGGGTTAAGATCGACACGGGTCATGGTCTAGGCGGATCAAGGGTTAGGATTAGGGTCGTCTTAATTTTGACCCGCGGATCCGGCGGGTCGAACCCGAAGGGTCGACCCGTAGGGTCAACCCATTGTGTCATCTATTTTGTTCAAAAAAATCGAGGTGAAGAGGAAGAGAAATTCAACATTATTGAATGATGGAGTCATCTAGAGAGATCCCAATTTCCTACTCTACTCTGTAGGCAATCGCTTGTCAAATACTCACCGCTCTTTGCTCAATTGTAGCCGTGGAGCAGTGATTTAGCCAATGTGGTCAAATATTAAGCGAGAAGAGATCAAAACTCTTACTTGACATGCTGGAAGGTCAAGTTTGCCTAAACGATTGAAAGAGGGAAGAGATACAAATTGAAAAGAATGACCACTTAATTGAGTCAGACTCGGATGAGGAACTCAATGATTGCACAATGGTCAGAATCTCATATGCAAAGCAAAATTAAGAGTCCTAACATGGGATAAAGTAAGGATCAAAATGAATTTAAAGAACTACGTGAGCTTTGATTCATCTTCCCCGAGAGTATATATACACAACTAAAAAACCGGTTCATGTTATTCTTCCTTTTTATTTTTATTTTTTTAAACTTAAAAAACTTTTAAGAAAAAATTAAATGATGTGTCTTGACCAGACGGGTCAAAGGGTCGACCCTTGACCCGGCGGGTCACCACAACTCGTCGACTTGTGGCTTGGAAGGGTCAGGGATATCCCGATCCTTGACCCGACGGGTCGGACCCGTCGACCTAGCGTGTCCGACCCGTGCTCATGTCTATATACACCCCTATATATACGTACGATAAATAGGTATACATAAATGAATATGTATGTATAACTATTCACCTATTAATTTACCCATAAATAATATATAAATACTACTTTTGAAAAGTTTATTTATTTACATAATAGTACCGATTTGTATTTAATTATATAAATTCAATATTGATAATAAGGATTTATTTTATCTCTTTAAATAAATTATTTTTATTGTACTTTGAATAATATAATTGTTCTAAAACTTTACATTAGGTATTTTATGTGAACTAATAAAATTTAAATTCAACTTATTTTACCAAATTTAATATATAAAAAATTCATTTATTTATTTATTTTCATTAAAACTGAAATACCCCAAAAATACTTTGGGGGGCTTTTTCCATCTCTCCGATTTTTGTGCGTTAGTTTTGGATTGGTTGTCGGTGTTACTCTGCTTTCGTGTAGCTTTCCTTTTAGGTTTGTCGCCATGTGAGTCCCCTTTAGCCGTCCATGAATTTGTAACAACTTGGTAGAATAAAACAATAGCTTGAGAGGAAACAATATCTATGTGTTGGAAAGCAAGTTGGTTACGGAAGTAGCAGATGGCCCACCAAGAAGTGGCTAGCGTAGTGAAATTGTTTTTCTCTTCTTTTCAGTAAATGGTATTAAGAAGTCTGTTTGGTTTACTGTCTGCATAACCATTATATATCGTTGGACAACAAATACCAGTAGCAGAAAGTACATTCAAGGTCATTTGATAGTCGAAGAACAGATGAGTGGTGTACTCAACAGTAGAGCCACAGAAATGGCACCCTGAGGGAACCGAGACATGGGACCGTTGAAGTCTTTCTGAGGTTGGCAGACCATCCCGCACAATTTTCCAAAGAAAAAAGCGAATTTTGTATGGAATGTCTACCTTCCAAATCCACTAGCAACCAAACTGAGAATCACCTGCTAGCTGCGAACCAAGTTTTGCAGCAGAATAGGTAGAAAACCACCCGTCCCTGCTAGGTCCCTAAAAAAGCCGGTCTGGAAAGGGGTTTTTCGGTAAATGAGCCAACGCTATTGTGGCAATAGTAACTGGGTTCAGCATACCTTCAAGGTCGATGGACAGTTTATCCACATCCCACTTTTTACCTGAATTGATGAACTGTGCCACGGGTCAGGACAAGGTAGAGTCGTCAAGCGTATGAAGGGCAAACTTTGTTAAGGGAGAGTTGAACACCTAGTTATCCTCCCAGAAGTTAGTTGATTGTCCATTTCCAATTGACTAGTTCAGACCCGACTTGAACTCAGTTCTAATAGTCATCATTTTGGACCATTGCGATGAGATGCTTCCTTTTTTAACATACTTTATAATAGAATCATTTTTTAAACTAGTGAGCAAGCCCGTGCGATGCACCGGACATGTTTTAGTTATGTTGTTTTTTTCATTTAGTTAGCTGATATACTATAGGCCGATTTGCAGAAATACATCAAATCGGTGTTCGGTTTGCAAAAGTATACCCATTTTCTGAGAATAGCAAAAATAGAATAGGTGGGTTATTTGTGCTAAAAAATAATGATTGATTTTACTTTTAAATTTAAATGTAAAAATCATTTAAAGGAGAATTATGAATTAAAAGAAAAGTAAAAAATATGAAATAAAATAAAATATATATTAAAATAATGTATTTAATATATTATTCTCAGCAATTTAAGAATAATAAAAGTAGCCGGATGAAAATAATTGTCTTATTAAGAGAATAAAAATTTGGCAAGGATATTTTTGTTGTTGACAGGATATATGTTTTTTATGACAAACCAGATAACTAATAATGACAGGATGGAGTCTATAATAAGGAAGAGAATAAAGATACGATTTTATCCATACTATAACTAGAAATTAAAGGCATGTCCAAGAGGACAAAGTTATTTGTTCCAAATGACAGGAATAATGTTCATAGTGACAAGGCTTCATGTTTATTTTGACAGGATTAAACCTATAATCGGGGAGAAAATCATTGAAGATACAGTAAATCATATCTTCGGAATTATTAAGCATATTTACAAAAGGATTGTCAATATATATCTTGAAACCGTAATATTATCACATTGACAAGATGAATATTGTCCTTGACAATCCCAAATATGAACATTAACAGGATATGATAAAAAATCAGCGGTAGATTGAGTAAAGATACGGTTTTGACCTAAATCATAACCACTAGATTATTCACCCTAACCACTTAATTGTCGGTTCACAAATAGTGCAGAAGTTGTGGTAATAAGCTTCAAGGATGTTGTACAAAAATGAAAATGACTATGAAGAAAAGGGGTGCCACTCATGCAATTTGAATGGAATCAACAAAAACTCAACTTTAAGACCTTCTATAGTTGAAGATGTTCAAAACGAAGTTTAGCTAATGGACACATCACTTCTGAATTTCATTATAACAAAAAAACGGACAACACATCAAAAAGGGGACATCACGTCTCTAAGGCCAAAACTGAATTGATTCTAACCAAATCATAAACTCCATCTCCCACTTCAGCTAGATTACAACAACAAATTTATCTATGTTCCCTATGAATCTGCAATAGAAACAGACTTGTGTGCAGTGAAGGTTCATGGACTAAACATGGAAGTTATGAATCTTTAGCCACTGCTTCATGCTCCTTTACATATGAAACACCAACCTTCACTTGGGGCCTTGTCGAAGCTGTATGTGGAAATAAAGATCAAGTTAAAACCAAGTTTTAAGCTAGTGAAAAAACCATCAATGTTGTTTAGTGTAAGCATAAAACTACCAAACATCGGAAAAATTGAAGAGTTTTATGCTGAAGAGGATTACTTATACTTGAGCTTGAGAGTAGAACCAGCAAGGCAAGTAAGCCTTGATTTTGTGTTAACTTCAGCTAAAGGTGTTGAGCTCTCTTTGGCGGCAAAATGAACATCCCAGACACGTATAGACCCATCTGAAGACGCAGACGCCGCCATAAACTTGGATAAACCTAATTTTTTACTTTTTAGGCAGGAGGTATGAACTTAATCTGAGATGACATCCTGCAACTTGTAAAAGACCAACCGATCAAAATTAACAAGTTGCGAACAAACCAAAATAAGCTTTTCATGGATCACATTTCTTTTAGTTCTCCTATATGGCTATATGACCATTTCTACATTGATATATGAAGGAAAGCATCAACTAAAAGTGCAATAAACTCGTATTGTATCAACATTAAACATTTTTCTATAATTACGATAATGCTAAACAGTGAAACATTATCTAAAAGAGCTAGTCAAATCCAATCCTAACAAAGAAGTGATCAACCAGTAAATCAACTCATACAAGGCCAAATGAGTCCCATTGTACATAAACAAAAAATGTCAACAAAGGAATCTACATCTCTATTCATTCTGATGCTTATAGACAAACGAAGAAATGAACCAAGAGAAGACACGTTTTAAGAATACATGAGCTATTGGTATCATATACTGTAATGCTATCTAATATGAACATGTATTTGCTGTTCAATGTCCCCTTTGTAGTGTCCATGCTAGACAAGCTTAGAATCGGTGTTAATCGCTTTTCCATTTGGTACCCCACATTGTGTTCCACTCTACAATGCGACAAGTGATCTAGAATGCATTTTTCAATTCATGCACTCAATTGAAGAGCACATCATTCACAATAATCAAACTGCATCGGCTGGGTATTTTATGCCCATTTTCTAATAGTTTGGATCGTGAAATCCACACTGGATCTGCCACAACAATCAAAATATGCCCTCTTTCTCTATTTGAATTCCTAAATTTTCAATTGAAGTCATCAGTCATGTCACAGGTCGATCTGATTTCAGCTTATACAGGAGGACTTAGCAGTTACCTCAAAGACGGGAACATCTGTTGTGAGCGGAATCTGCCATGTTTTACAACAACTTTTATATCGATTTCTGTATACATTTCATACAATTGGGCTAAGATAGTACAGAATCTGTGTAATTAATGTTTATTTGCCAAAATTATGGAATCTACACCAGTTTCTGTTTAATTCGCAGAAATCGAGGCATTTACAACAATTCTACAGAAGGTCGGAAAAGCTCGGAAAACACTTACAGAAGTCCAAGATCGGAGCAGCAACGGAACCAGTCGAATCGAGCCAAGAAACCAGACTACTCGACCTAGAGTAGCCCTTACTCGACTTCGACAAAGATGCCCTAGCAAAGCCTTGTCGACAAAGAGCAGAATCGAGAGACAGATCAACCCAGCTCCGGGACACAACTCGATCTCGACGAAGCCTGGTCGAGATCGACGAAGACAAGACATCCCGACAAGCCATGCCGAGGAGAAGCTGTCCGAGGAAGTCGAAGACGAGAACCCTAGCCCTACTCGACATCGACGAGGAGTGGTCGAGGTCGACGAGCGCCAGGAACCATGTCCGAGTCCGTCGAGCACCAGCTAGCCAAGACGACGAACCAAGCCAAGTCGACCACGGTCTCTACTCGAGATCGACAAGCGTCTTGTCGAGGTCGACTAGGACTCCAGAGGCTGCCCGACGCGGATTGATCAACTCTACTCGGATTTGGATTGCTTGGGCGCGAAGTTGCTGAAATCTATCCGAAACTATCAAGATCTACCATGAAGAGAAAGATTCTATCCATTGAAGACAATTAGATATAATTCCTATTTTAGATTTAAATTCCATTATATCTTTTATTTATCTTTTAAGCTTTTTAGATATAGATAGATATCTTCTTTCCTAGAATAGCTAGGGAATGAAGGCTATAAATAAAGCCCATGGGGCTCAGTTTTAATCATTCAATTGGAGAGAGAGACAAGTAGTTCCAACGAGAAGTTTAGGGAGTTCGAAGGTTTTAGGGTTTTGGCAGTTTGCGAAAGTTGATTGCCGGAATTGTAAAATCGTTGGATATAGTTAATGCAAGTTATTTCTTTCAAATCAATGATGTCTGAGTTTGCGATGAAGAGCGAGTAGTCCACCCACTTCTAGGGTTGGGGCGAGCCCGACGATAGCCATGCGTAATTGAGGTAAAGATCCGACCTTTATCATGTTTTGAGCATTTTCCTACTTGTTGATGTGTTTATTGCCCATCTAATGGAGATCCATGCTAACAACTTGGATTATAAAAATAAAATCGGTAGAGACAATTAGGGTTTCTTGAGAGAGTTGTCTAATTGTTGGAAAAGGCGAAAGCTTAATCCTTTAATGCAATTCACATGATAATCTGTTTGGTTCTACCTTATGCATGCTTGGTTATTGTCGTTGCAAACCCCAATCTTGGAAGTCCTTTTACATTCAGTTTAGTCCGAAACCCTAAAAGCATTTTTTCTTTATTTCCTTTATTTTTGTTCGTTTTCGTCCCTGCCCTTGTCGATCTCGACCACCCACTGGTCGACCTCGAAGACTGATTCTCGACCTAGAGTCGCTATTGCTTAAGTGTGCAGGAATCGACGAAGCCCCAACTCGACCTCGACGAGCCAACTCGACCTCGAGTAGCCTCTTGTCGAGATCGACCACCCTTCGCCGACCTGTGCTGCTGTGTTCGACTGTCCGAGCTTCTGTCGACTAACCCTTTGTCGAGCTCGAGGACCCCTGTAGTCGACTTCTGTCCGTGAGATTCATCTGCTGCCTAGGATCCGCTGACACGCTTCCTCGTGGATCGATCCTGACTTCCCGCTGCTACATCAGGAGGAGGTCTTGTATTTATTTGGCGTGGGCATAATCTGGTTTGAATTATATTTCTATATTTTGAACTCGATTTCCTCCCTGCAACAAATTGGCGCCGTTGCCGGGGAAGCTATCATTCGCGCCTTAGGTAGTTAGTTCTCACGTTTCTCTTGAGTTAGTTTGCAGGTGTATGCGTCGTTCTGGTCAAACACCTGAGTTTGACGCCTTAGACGAACCGGAACGCCTTTTTCACATCCGAGCTCAACTACAAAGAGCCATGGCGGCCGCTGAGACACAAGAGCAACTGATTGCCAGGCTTACCAGGGAACTAGCTGAAAAGGATGCCGCTATTGCCAATGAGAGAGCAGCAAGGGAACAAGCAGCTGAACGCGCGAGGCAAGCAGAAACTGAGCTTGCCCAATATCCAACCACTGCTGAGGATTATATGCATCCGACTCTCATCGTGCCTGAATCGGCGATTCTAATCCCTGAAAACTCTTTCGAAATTCGCACTCAATTTCTTATAGAGCTTAAAAATAATGCCTTTTATGGCAGATTTAATGAGTGTCCTCTTGAACATATTACTAACTTCCATGATATGTGTCGTACTCTTGCTGAAGGTACCACTCTGGAATATGTCAAGATGAAAGCTTTCCGCTGGTCGCTCGCTGGACATGCACTGAAGTGGCTAGAAGGGCTAAAACCAAAATCACTTACCACATGGGCCCAAGTAGAGCAAGAGTTTCTCAACAAATTCTTCCCACCCGCCAAGACAGCACTTCTCCGCCAGAAGATCACCGCCTTTAAACAGCAGAAAGGGGAACCGCTGGCAAAGGCATAGGAGCGCTACTAGGAACTTCTGCGATCTTGCCCTACTCATGGATAGCCACCCTACATCATTCAGGAGATCTTCTTCAACTCTCTTGATCAAATCACTAAGGACAGAATCAACAATTATACTCACTATGAGTACCTGACGATGCCGCCAAGTGACGCATTGGGTGTGCTGGAAAAGCTCACAAACTACGACAACAAATATGGGTCTACTTCAAACTATGAGGAGAACTCCTACGCCAGGCCAGCACCATCTATGCCACTCTATGAGCCAGCAAAGGAGATAGACCCGGATGTTAGGGAGCAGTTCTACAGAGATCAGAATCGCAAGCTCCTCAAGCAAGTCAAATACCTATCTGTCAATCAGCCTTGCATCGAATGCGGATCACAGAGGCACACCACTACTGAGTGCCCACACACAGAGCAAGTCAGAATGGCAGAAACACATGAGGAGGCAGCATATGCTGGGGGTCCTAATCGCTATATGGGGGATCAAAGGCCTTATCAACATCAATGGAACCAAGGTCCCCCTAGGAACCCCCCACCCTACAGAGCTCCAGGACATCCAGAAAGGGATCAAAGGAAAGATGATCTACAGCTGATCCTTGAAGAGATGCGCCGGAATCAGGGCAACATCAACAACCAGTTCCAAAACATCACCACCAAATTTGGGGAACTGGACATCGGGAAGAGGGGAATTGAAACTCAGATGGGACAGATCGCTGCACAGATCCCACGACCGTCCGGACAACTCCCTGGGCAAACAGAACCAAATCCTAAGGGGAAAACCGGACATGTCGCAGCCATCAAACTCAGAAGTGGGCATCAACTACACGAGCCAGAGGTCGGGAAACAGCAGAGCCAAGCAGAACAACAACTCGACCTCGACGAGCCCGTACTCGATGTCGAAAAGCCCGTGGTCGACCTCGACAAACCTCTACTCGACCAAGACCAGAAGCGGAGCTCGGACTCCACTGCGCAGACCAGCAACCCGAGGTCGACTACCCAACTCGAGGTCGACAAGACCTTAGTCGATGTCGACAAGCTTGTTGTCGAGATCGAGGAGCCTCTGGCCGACGTCGATGAGACTGCAGCTTCTCCGACGGCTGATCTGGCTTCGAAACAGAAAAACCCACTTCCTTTCCCTTCTAAATCTCTTAAAGATCCCACTGCAGGGAGATTCAATAGATTTGTTAATATGTTGCAAGAGCTAAACTTTTCTATCCCTTTTACAGAAGCCCTGCAAGAGATGCCTGGATATGTCAAGTTTCTAAAGGATATCCTGAGCAAGAAGCGATCCATCTCAGAGATCGCAGGTGAATGCAAAGGACTCCACTTCCCTGAAAAGAGGCCTGACCCAGGTAAGTTTTCTGTTACTGTGGGTTTTGGACAATATAAATATAATTCTCTATGCGATTTAAGAGGAAGTGTGAGCATCATGCCTTTATCAATCTGGCGGAAGGTTAAGATAGGATGCATAGAACCTGTGGATGCTAAATTATACATGGCAAACAATACGGTGGTCATCCCTACAGGTATGGTCGAGAACGTCCCTGTCCAGGTTGGTAAATTCTTCGTTCCGGCTAATTTCCTTATTATTGATTGTGCTGAAGATCCTACTAGCCCTATTATTCTTGGTAGACCATTCTTAGCTACTGCAGATGCCAGGATTAGTGGTAAGGATCGATCACTCACTTTCACCATAGGTGATGAGGTTTTGGATTTCTCTTTTGGCCCTGCAAAAGAGGAGATTTCTTGGCTGGAGGTGAAAAGCATCAGCATCGACGGGACTAAGCAAACAGCGGAGGAGGGAGCGAAAACCGTACTCGAGATCAACAAGCCCTCGTCGATCTCGACAAGCGCCCTACTCGACCTCGACGAGTCTTCGTCAATGTCGACCACCACCACAGAGCCTGAGACTTGCCCAGAGTCTAAATATGGGGTCCCTGTACTCGACCTCGACCTGTACTCGACATCGAGTAGCCCCAAGCCCGAAAACTTCTGTTTTGGGTCCGAACAGGTAACTTCAGGTATGAATTCTACTCCCCCTCGGTCCATAAATAAAAAATTTAATAATTTGAAGGGAGCTAAAACACCGTGGCGAGAAAATTTGCAGAAACTGAAGGCTACAAGGAAGAAGAAAGAGAAAGGAGATGATGCAAGCAACCCCCTGTCCGCTGAGCTTGCATACTACCATCAGGACCTAGATGATCCAGGAGAAGGGCCAAGCATGAGCGGGCCCCACAATAATGGTCCTTGAGAGCAAACGGAGAAGTCGGCCTAGCGACTCTAAAATCTAGAGCATGTATATAGACTTTATGAACTTTTTGGGACTTTTATTTGGTTTTTGGTTTTTGGTTTTTGGTTTTTGTTTTGTTTTTGGTTTCATGTCTTTTTAAGAACTTCATATGGATAGTCTTGTTTTTGGTATAGAATCTAACACTTGTAGGTCGGCAAGCATATAAAGGATCGCGAAAAGTGGAGAAAGAAGTCCCTGAAAATCAGTCGGAATCGACGAAGGCCAAGTCGACAACGACGAAGAGGAGAAGCCGAGAACTACTCGATCTCGAGGAGGACAACTCGACATTGACGAAACCACACACTCCTCGACTTCTGATTTCACTTGACGCAGAGCAAAGCTACTCGAGATCGAGTACCTTGTACTCGAGATCGATCAGCAGTCTACTCGACCTATGCAGTCTTGACCTCCTCGATGCATTATCTTGTGAGTTCCTTCCTTTACTCTTGTTTTTATTTGATTTTATAGAGTGAGGACACTGTAAATTTTAAGTATGGGGTGGGGGAAGGGCTTACTTTGTGCATATTTGCTATATTTGATCATATATATGCATTATTACTTGGAATTGCTACATGGCTATTTTGGAATGCATTATTAATTTATGTGCTTATATATGCAAGTTTTCCAAAATTTGAAAAAAAATGACCCCCATTGAAATTTGAAATTTGAAATTTTTAATAATGTCATGGAAGCTTTATATTGAACTCGACGATGCAAAATTGGATTCATTAGAGATATAGCATAAAATTGCCTAGTAAAGGGAAGTCACAATGAAGTGCATTATTTCTTGAAAAACCATGAAAGGAGGTAAAAATTTGAAGTTGCTTTTGACATGTTGCATGATAAGATGATGGAGGACTTTATATTTCCATATAATGCTCATTGTTATAATTCCTAGCCTTACCTATGCTTATGCATCACAAAAGCCATAATATGCCTTATTTCAAATATTGCTCCACATGATCTAAATATTTGCCATTCTTTACCTTATCCGGGGATTATGTTGAGAATGATGTTACGTTATGGAGAAGTTATATGGTTGTTGTGATTATTATCATTATTGGAGTTTGGAAGGAAATTGTTTGAAATATATGGAAAATTTAATGAGTGAAAGAAAATCCAATCACCTCAGGAGATAAAGGTAGATTGACCCTGCTCTCTGAGATAATAGTTTGGAGAGATGGGACACATTGTGAGGAGTCCGAAGCACTAAGTATCCGGGGTCATTCATGACACCCATGTTTGCGACTCGCGAGAAGGCAGTGCTGAGGTTAGAGAGGTAAAAGCATTATTATTGAGAATAGCATTATGAAAGGTGATGAATCAAATGGAGAAAGAATGTGGAATGAAACTCAAAATTTGGAAATACTCCATTTCCCCGGATCAAAAGCACCACATTGCCAAAAATTGTCCACCTTTAGCCTTTTACCAATCTACTCTTTCATGAGCTTAAATTAAAGTCTTCTTGATTATCAATGCTTTGTCACTTATGAATGTTTTTGCATAACCCTCCTTTTGTGAGTAGATGTTGCTTTTACATATTTGCACATGCATGAATCTGTGACACTAGTACCTTTTCAAGGATGGTAATTGATTGCAGGGTTATATGAGAATGAATCTAAGATGTTGAGAGTTTTGAATTCTTCCCCTGAATGACAAATAAAAGTATTGCTTGAGGACAAGCAAGCTTAAGTATGGGGTGTTTGTTGTGAGCGGAATCTGCCATGTTTTACAGCAACTTTTATATCGATTTCTGTATACATTTCATACAATTGGGCTAAGATAGTATAGAATCTGTGTAATTAATGTTTATTTGCCAAAATTATGGAATCTACACCAGTTTCTGTTTAATTCGCAAAAATCGAGGCATTTACAGCAATTCTACAGAAGGTCGGAAAAGCTCAGAAAACACTTACAGAAGTCCAAGATCGGAGCAGCAACGGAACCAGTCGAATCGAGCCAAGAAACCAGACTACTCGACCTAGAGTAGCCCTTACTCGACTTCGACAAAGATGCCCTAGCAAAGCCTTGTCGACAAAGAGCAGAATCGAGAGACAGATCAACCCAGCTCCGGAACACAACTCGATCTCGACGAAGCCTGGTCGAGATCGACGAAGACAAGACATCCCGACAAGCCATGCCGAGGAGAAGCTGTCCGAGGAAGTCGAAGACGAGAACCCTAGCCCTACTCGACATCGACGAGGAGTGGTCGAGGTCGACGAGCGCCAGGAACCATGTTCGAGTCCGTCGAGCACCAGCTAGCCGAGACGACGAACCAAGCCAAGTCGACCACGGTCTCTACTCGAGATCGACAAGCGTCTTGTCGAGGTCGACTAGGACTCCAGAGGCTGCTCGACGCGGATTGATCAACTCTACTCGGATTTGGATTGCTTGGGCGCGAAGTTGCTGAAATCTATCCGAAACTATCAAGATCTACCATGAAGAGAAAGATTCTATCCATTGAAAACAATTAGATATAATTCCTATTTTAGATTTAAATTCCATTATATCTTTTATTTATCTTTTAAGCTTTTTAGATATAGATAGATATCTTCTTTCCTAGAATAGCTAGGGAATGAAGGCTATAAATAAAGCCCATGGGGCTCAGTTTTAATCATTCAATTGGAGAGAGAGACAAGTAGTTCCAACGAGAAGTTTAGGGAGTTCGAAGGTTTTAGGGTTTTGGCAGTTTGCGAAAGTTGATTGCCGGAATTGTAAAATCGTTGGATATAGTTTAATGCAAGTTATTTCTTTCAAATCAATGATGTCTGAGTTTGCGATGAAGAGCGAGTAGTCCACCCACTTCTAGGGTTGGGGCGAGCCCGACGATAGCCATGCGTAATTGAGGTAAAGATCCGACCTTTATCATATTTTGAGCATTTTCCTACTTGTTGATGTGTTTATTGCCCATCTAATGGAGATCCATGCTAACAACTTGGATTATAAACATAAAATCGGTAGAGACAATTAGGGTTTCTTGAGAGAGTTGTCTAATTGTTGGAAAAGGCGAAAGCTTAATCCTTTAATGCAATTCACATGATAATCTGTTTGGTTCTACCTTATGCATGCTTGGTTATTGTCGTTGCAAACCCCAATCTTGGAAGTTCTTTTACATTCAGTTTAGTCCGAAACCCTAAAAGCATTTGTTCTTTATTTCCTTTATTTTTGTTCGTTTTCGTCCCTGCCCTTGTCGATCTCGACCACCCACTGGTCGACCTAGACGACTGATTCTCGACCTAGAGTCGCTGTTGCTTAAGTGTGCAGGAATCGACGAAGCCCCAACTCGACCTCGACGAGCCAACTCGACCTCGAGTAGCCTCTTGTCGAGATCGACCACCCTTCGCCGACTTGTGCTGCTGTGTTTGACTTCCGAGCTTCTGTCGACTAACCCTTTGTCGAGCTCGAGGACCCCTGTAGTCGACTTCTGTCCGTGAGATTCGTCTGCTGCCTAGGATCCGCTGACACGCTTCCTCGTGGATCGATCCTGACTTCCCGCTACTACATCAGGAGGAGGTCTTGTATTTATTTGGCGTGGGCATAATCTGGTTTGAATTATATTTCTATATTTTGAACTCGATTTCCTCCTACAACAACATCGCCAGTGAGACGCTCGCTAATGGCGATACTCCGGCGCCCAATCAGCCAGATCTCATGACAGAGTCTTTCTTCCTCTCCAAGGTGGTCGAGCTCGATTGGATCGACCGTAATGCCTTCATCGACCGCTCTGTGAATGCGAATCAAGAGTTTCCGTCTCCGGATGATCCAATCTCGAATTTTGGATCCTTGAGTGTCACATCAAAGCAATCGATCATCGCTCTGCCAGAACCAGTGACGGTGCTGAGGTCGGTGAAATTGCGTCGGAGAGTGAGGGTAGCGAGCCGGAGGCTTAGGGCGGGCTAAGGTCGGAGCGTTGGAGGTTGTGTGTTCTGATTAAGGAACGGGGTTGTGTGTTCTGGTTAAGGATTAGGTCGGGGCTAGCTGATAGGGATTGGGATTGAGATTAACTTTTTTTTTTTTTAAATCTAAGATTTTTATAATTATTTAATATAATTTAAATATAAATTAAAAATATAAGAAAAATGATATAACATAAAAATATTTAATTTTTGTTTCCTGATTTTTTGGGGTGGTGTGTAGTTTTTATAATTAAATAAGGTATTTTTGTAAATTTTCATATATTGATGCAATTGTTTTCAAACATAGGTATTTTTGAAAACCAATTATCAAAGTGGGGTATTTACTAATAATTCCCCTATAACTCTATTAGGTATGTTTGGCCCGTTAAATATAATTTGTTTATGCAATATTTGATTTACATGTTATTTATTTTTAATTAATATTAAAGATAATTAAAATTTCATTACACATGTGTTTTAATACAAGTTCATTCACATTTCTAACGACATCAGTAATCGATATATGGTAATGTCCATTACACTCAACATAACAAAATGACATAAATTAAACTTCAACTTTGTATAACAAAACGATGGGACATTATAGTTCATATAAAAATAAAGTGGCTACTCATTTATGCTTCTACCAACCGTTTTTACTAAGATTTTCCTTTGGGGACTCAAAAAGTATTCAGCTTCGATATGCGATAGTTGACTGATATCCATGGCCATTATTTTGACATCCTCACTTGGAGCTTGAAGTTCATATTCCTTCTCTCTTAGAGCAACTTATTTGTGCTCGTTAGCAAGCAAACTCTTGAGGTCTTCTGAATTGATCTGATCACTCTCTAATTGCACTAACCTAAAGATGACAGAGCAACATAGTGAAAGACGGGTGTTGTGAGCTGAATCTGCCATGTTTTACAGTAACTTTTATATCGATTTCTGTATACATTGCATTCATTTGGGTTAAGATAGTACATAATCTATGTAGTTTATGTTTATTTGCCAAATTATGGAATCTACACCAGTTTCTGTTTAATTCGCAGAAATCGAGGCATTTTACAGCAATTCTACAGAAGGTCGGAAAAGCTCGGAAAACCACTACATAAGTCCAAGGTCAAAGCAGCGGAATCAAGCTGAAGGTCAAGGCTACTCGATCTCGAGTAGGCCTACTCGACATAGACGAGCATGTCCGAGCACGGCCTTGTCGACAGAGCCTGATCGAGAGCCAGACCAACCCGAGCTCCGGAGCCAACTCGATCTCGAGGACTACTAGTCGAGGTCGACGAAGCCCAGACGCCACACCCGGAGTCGACAAGGAGAGAAGCCGAGGACGACCAGGAGCACTCGCTGCCAACGACTCAACCCGTTGCAGCGGACCGTTCGCTGCCGCGGAAAAACCCGCTGCCAGCGGGAGAGGCAACTCGCGGAAGCGGGAGGGAAGAGCCCTACTCGATCTCGACGAAGCTTGGTCGAGATCGACAAGCCCCTGAGTCCGGATCCAGGCTTGTCGAGTAAAGCCACCCGAGAGCACCTAGTCGGCAAGACCAACCTTACTCGAGGTCGACGAGTGCTTGTCGAAGTCGACGAGCCCAGGAAGCCATGTCCGAGCCACATCGAGGAGATCTACCCGAGAAGACCTAGTCGGCGAAGCCAGTCTACTCGAGGTCGACTAGGCCTTGTCGAGGTCGACGAGCACCGTGAGCCAGAGTCCGAATTTGTCGAGCACCAGCTAGCCGAGATGACGAACCGAGCCAGTCGACCAAAGACCTCTACTCGAGATCGTCAAGAGCCTTGTCGAGGTCGACGAAGCTTCCAGAAGCTGTTCGACGTGGCTTGACGAATCCTACTCAGTTTTGCATTCCTTGGGCGCGAAGGCGGAAGATTCTATCCGATTCCATCAAGTTCTATCATCAAAGGAGACAAGATCTATCACATCATGAAGACCTACCTTAATTAGTTTTATCTTTTCCTTATAGATTTATTTCTTTATGGCAATTTATTTACCCTTTCAAGTTTTAGATATAATTTTAGATAGAGATAGATATCTTCTTTCCTAGAATAGCTAGGGAAGGAAGACTATAAATAAGGCCCTAGGGGGCTCAGTTTTATTCATTCAGACAACGATTGAATTTCAGAGACAATTAGTTAGTTCCAAAGAGAAGTTTAGGAGTTATAAGGTTTTTAGGGTTTTGGCTTTCTGCGAAAGTTGATTGCCAGGATTGTAAAGGCTTTTTGAATATAGTTAATGCAAGTTTCTTTTCATCAATCAATGTCTGCGATTGCAATGAGGCGCGAGTAGTCCACCCACTTCTGGGGCTGGGGTGAGCCCGACGGTGGCCATGTGAGGCGATGCGATAAAGGTCAGATCTTTTGTGCAATTCATCTTCTATCCCTATGAGCATGATTCTTTTACGAGAGTTGAAGGTGATCCTTGTTTGTGTTATTGAAGCGAAAGTGATCTTAATGCAACTTGGATTAATTATGTGAAAAGGGTTAGTAACAATTAGGGTTTATGTGAAAGCCTCTATATGCCCATTTGTTAATGACGAAAGTTATTTGATGGAAAGCATGATCTTTTATGCCTTTGTGTGTTACTATGCATGGTTATCGTTGTGGTGTTGATACCCCGGCCTTGGAAGTCTTTTAATATATTGAAGTTTATTTCTGTTGAAAATCTGCGTTTGTCTTTAATTCTGCAATTTTAAGTTTTTCGGCATTCTTGTCGACCTAGAGTAGTGCTTTGTCGAGATCGAGTAAGCTGTGGTCGATCTCGAGTAGGACTTGTCGAGGTCGAGTTGGTTTTCTTCTGTTTTCGTCGATTTTCAAGTTTCTGTCTTTGCTTCTCTAGTCGAGATCGAGTACCTCTTGTCGAGGTCGAGTAGAGCTTTGTTCGTCGAGTTGTTTGTTTTCTGTTTCTGAGTTTTTGCTGTCGACCACCTTAGTCGATCTAGAGGACAGTTGCTCGACTTCGAGTAGCTTCTGTGTCCTCGAGTTACTTTCTGTTTTGCTTTTATTTGCTGCGTTGTTCTTTGCTTTGCTTTGCTATATTTCTTGTTTTGTTCTTTGCTTTTATTTTGTTTGCCCTTTGCGGGTTTATTTGTTTCTTTCCTTTCTGTGTTTCTGTCTTTCTGCTACTCTGCCTGTGAGAATTTACAGCTACCTAAGAACTGCTGACGTGCTTCCTCGTGGATTCGATCCTGATTTTCTCTTACTACAACGGGAGGAAGTCTTATATTTATTTGCTGAGACAGGGAAGTCAGTCTGAACTATAGTTCATATTTATTTCAATACTCGATTTACTCCTGCCTAGTCAACAACGGGCAACGAAAAAGAAGAGATTATCTTCCCATAGCGAGTTTCCTGTTCAGTAGTTCCATTATTCCATTGCTTCATCAAGATTGATTGAAATGTTGCACTCGGTTACATCTATGAAACTACTTATTTTATCTTCTCACAAGCTACAAAATTTGTCTAATCAGTTTATATATGTTTATTATTCCACATAAGCCCATGACAACAATTAACCCTAAATTGAAATTGAAGAAAAAACCTATATGTTTATTCAATAGAAGTCAATGACAGCAATCAACCATAAAATGAAATTGAAGAAAAAAACCTATACATTAACAACAATGGATTCCATGACAGCAACTGGCAAAAAAACACATAGCATGAACAACAATGGAACATAGATTAACAACAATCGACCCTAAAATGCAATCGAAGAAAAAAAAAACAGAGCATGAACAGAAATGGAAGCCCGGAGTGGCGACGCCCCGCCATGAGGTGTTTCGAACCGCAATCGATGGAACATAGATTGTTTCGAACCGCAATCGACAGCAAGTGTAAATTGCTTCAGCAAACTAAACCGCAATCGGCAACAAGTGTTTCAAGAGAGGGCGACAGCAATCGATGGAATATAGATTGTTTCAACAAGAAATCGAAATTGACTCGATCGAGCCCTAATTGCAACATTCGAAACGAAAGAATAAATCGAAAAAACAAATGACCAACAATCAATTGAGGTCATTGAAACATAAAATTGAATTGGGATGATAATTAAAAATATAACCTTGCTCTATATCAATCGAATGAAATGCTTCTTTCTCTCGAAGGGGGTGGCTACATGGGCAAAAAGCAATAGACATTTGAAGGTTGTGCCCTCTTTCATTCACTGCATGTGTTGCAATGATTAGCAGGGCAAAATCCTCTTCATATGGAGGAAAAAGGTACACCATTGAAAAGAAAGGAGAAGAATTTGGCAGGCAACCAATCTAATGTCGTTCCATCTTTTCTCCTAAATTGGTTGTTAGGGTAAGGGTGAGGGACGGAGTCTTACAAAAACCATAGAGATATTAATATTTATTGTAAATGTTTAAACTTTAATCTGATCAGTATTGTGAAACAGCCAGCAATAGATGATTAGGAGTAAAAGGAAAAGATGAAAGCTGTTGGGATACACTTATAAACATTTAATTTTCCCAATTTGTAATTTATTGAATTGTAGATTGCAACCGACAATCTATTGAATTTGGATGATAACCACTTATATTGTAGATATATAAATGGAAAATAAAAAGCCCTTGAAAAATACAACTTTATACTCCCTCCGTTCGACAAAACATGTCACCTTATTATTCACGCACACTTTTTTAAGAGATAAAAACTTTATAAAATATCTAGTTTTTTAAATAATTTTTAACAATTTCGTAGTTGTTATTAATAAGCACAAACTTGTTAAAATAATTTATAAAAAAAATAAATATTTTATATAGTTTTTATCTTCCTAAAGAAGCGTGCGTGAATAGTAAACACCATGTTTTGTTGAATGGAGGGAGTAAGATTTAAGTATAATATATACGCATAATTTTATCTACATATTATATTTAAATATAAGCTTTATTTATTTTGTCTAGCATTGTGTCGGAAATCCTTACTATTCCGCTCCCCGCGTCAAATTTTGAAGATAGATTGTATTGGTGGCCAGGCCGTGCTGGTTGTTTCACCACCTCAAGCGCATACAAATTAGTTACAGCTGAATCCTCTACGCAGCTAGATAGTAATGCCTGGATCTGGCGTGTGGATACCCCTCCTAAAGTAAAAAACTTCCTTTAGAAGATTTGCCAAAACGGGCTACCGGCCGCCTCTAGACTTGCCCATAGGGGAATTCCTGTCCCCTCTACCTGCCCCTTTTGCAATAGCCTTGAGGAAGATGATGTGCACCTATTGTTCGAATGCTATTTCATGAGCTTCTTACTCCAATTTCCCATACACATCAGATCTTTTATAACCACCCAGATTAACCTAGCTAGAGATATGAAACCGATCATGTCTTTTATTGGCACAAACCTGCCCAAGTGTACATTAACGAAACTTGCTTTTGCGTGGTGGACGTCGTGGCATGTTGTTGCAGGAGGATGTGTCAAGTATGGATTAAATATAAAATATAAAGCAAACTGACTCCCTGTCTCAGCAAATAAATACAAGACTTCCTCCCGTTGTAGTAGAAGGATGTTAGGATCGATCCACGAGGAAGCGTGTCAGCGCCCGCCTTTTCAGTTCCAAAACTCAGCACGATTCGACCAAAAGAGTCCTCAACTTCGAGTAAAGTACTCGACTTCGACCAGTCTGTCGACTAAAAACAGAAAGCAGAAAGCAACAGAAAACGAAAACGAAAAGCACAGTGATCGATCTCGACAAAGCTTCCTCAACGTCGACCAACTTCCTCGACGTCGACCAAGACTGCTCGATTTCGAGTAAAAACAGAAACTAAAAATCTCACCTTTTCGAATTGAAACGAACGCAAACTCGAAATTTTGGGAAAATAAATCAATGAACTAAAGACTTCCAAGATCAGGGTTTCAACACCACAACGATAACCATGTAAAATAACACATAAATGCATAAAAGATCATGCTTTTCATCAAATAACTTTCGTTATTAACAAATAGGAAAATAGAGGCTTTTGCATAAACCCTAATTGTTACTAACCTTTTTTAATATAATTAATCCAAGTTGTATTAAGATCACTTTCGCTTCAATAACACAAACAAGGATCACCTTCAAATTTCGCAAAAGAATCATGCTCATAGGGATAGAATACGAAATCGCATCAAAAGATTGTACCTTTACCGCATCACCTTACATGGATACCGTCGGGCTCACCCCGACCCTAGAAGTTGGGTGACTACTCGCTCTTCATCATCAAGAAAGACATTAATAATAAAAGGGAACTAGATTGCATTAAATAAAATCAAAGAAAGCTTACAACCAATCGAAGCCAAATCGTCTCTCAACTCTCTTGCTCCACTCGCCACAAGCTCTCTCTCTCTCTCTCTCTCTCTCTCTCTCTCTCTCTCTCTCTCTCTATGTAACTAATTATAACTAGAATTGAATGAATAAAACTCAGCCCCTAAGGCTTTATTTATAGGCTTAATTCCCTAGCTAATCTAGGAAAGAAACATCTATCTATATCTAAATCTCTCTGTCTAAATACATAAGATTAAATTTGGAAATAAAACAAATATATCTAAAAAGGAAACTAGGATTAGTGTGGATAGATCTTCCTTCTCTTGATAGAACTTGATGTCTCTTGATAGAATATCTCATATCTCCTCTTGCAAATAACTCTATCTTCTAACCAAACTCGATCTCGGACTCGGACTCGACTGGAATGTCCTCGACGTCGAGTAGGATTTTTCCTCCGGGGTTGCACTCGAGCTCGGCTAGAAGTTGGGCTCGTCGACTTTACTCGACATCGACCAAGTTTGGTCGACATCGAGCAAAACTGCATTGCTTGAGTGGCTCTGCTCGACTCTGTGTAATTTTCTGGCTCCTGGTGTACTCGATCTCGACCAAGTTTGGTCGATGTCGAGTAGAACTGGTTCGCTCTCAGCATTCTGCTCTGTTTTTTAAAAGTACTTTCCTGAGTCCTTGTTCGTCGGATTGACGCATATGAGCATGCGTTGGAAAGCTCTGTTAGAGGGATACAACTTTCATGAAGACATCAAAGCTTGATTCAGAATGATAAATGGCGAAAAGTGGGCTTTTCTCCAGCTGCACCATCCTTAGCTTCTTCATGACTTTCCTTTAAGCTCCAAAGTGCGTCTGATTTCTGTGAAATACAACAAAAACTTGTGTAGACCTTCATAATTGGCAAATAAACATATACTACACATATTATGTATTATTTTAACCCAAATGTATGAAATGCAGACAGAAATCGATATAAAAGTAAGTGTAAAACGTGGCAAATTAGACTCACAACATGGCACATCCGTAACCAACACGTTTTTTTAACAAATACCTATTCCTTCCACCGACGTCGCGTTACGACTCATCAAAAATCATGAAGCGAACTGGAGCAACACTCTCAGATATGACAATATTCTTGACGACAACATCTCCCCTAAATCATGTCGTTGTGGCTTTCCTAAAAAGCAACCCAGTGAATGCAATATTAAGTGGTGAAAACCACCAAAAGGAACATACAAACTCAACTTCGGCGGATCGGCAATTGCAAATGATGCCAGCACTGCTGATGTAGTAATCAGGGACTGGAATGGACAACCGATTCACATCGGATATCAAAAACTAGGAAAGAAAAGCCCTATAATAGCTAAAGCCCTAGCATTCAAACTAGGGATACAACATGTCCTCAATTTATACATCGATAAAGTCCAAATTGAAGGAGATTCCAGTCTAATAATAAACCACCTTAACAGCAAATATAAATGTCCGTGGGAAATTGAACTTATCCTATCGGATGTCCAACGTCTACTATCAACTTTGAAAGAAGTCTCCTTCTTTCATGTACCCCTTGAATAGGTAAATAAAGAGTGGCCATTCCGGGGTTCGAACCGGGGACCTATGAGTACTGTTGCGATGGGAAATCAACCACAAATAAAATACCTCAATTCCCTCTATGTAGATAGCGAAAGTCGGGATCGTTCCACTGGAGAGAGGACAGCACTTTCTAGAGTAGTTCATGTGATCTAACAACACACAAAAATCAGTAGCAAAGGCGGTCGATATCGACTAGAGAGGTCGATATCAAGGGGATGGTCGAGAGAAGTGATGAATGTCAAGTGATCTTTTGTTTTCCAGCAGCGAAATAGAACAAAAAGCAAGGGATTTTAGGGATGTAAACAATATAAAAAGAACTTCCAAGGTAAAGGGATAACCAAAACAACAACCATGCATGAACCACACAAGAATCATAGAACAAAGATCATGTTTTTATCATCAAAAGATAGCTTTCGCATACTTCACAAATAGAGAATAGAGGCCTTCGCATAAAACCTATTCGTTCTACCTTTTCTTAATTAGATCTCTTTTACTTTCGTCAAAGATCTCTAATTACTATCCAAATTCATGATTGAATCCACTTTCGCTTCATAGTCATAAACATGGAATTGTCCTCAACTTTCGCAAAGGATTAAACACAGGATAGATGATGATAAACTCATAAAAACATCATAGATTCAAGCTTTCATACGGATATTGTTGGGCTCACCCCAACCCTAGAAGAAGAGAAACTACTCACACATAGCTATAGAAAACATGCTGAAAATTGAATAAAACATAATCTGAAATTGCATAAAATCAAACCTCAAAACCAATGTCAAAACCTTCCACCAAAAACTCCAAAACTCACGTCCCAAGCTGCTGTCAATTCAGCGTGTCTTCCCTCGAATAATGAATGATCCTAATTAGCCTCTAATTGGCTTTATTTAAAGATAGAAATTAAAACTTAATCTCCAAGGAAAGAGATTTTATCTAAGGAAAAAATAATATAATCTATCTAAGGAAGGATAAAATATCTCAAGTCTATCTAACTAAAAAGATCCTAAAAGGAATTAAATAGAAACCCTAATTAAAAAGCCCAATAAGGAATAAAATCAGCCCACAGAAACTTTTGCTGGTGCGCATATTCGCGCAGGGTATCGGCGTCGAGGTCTGGGTGTCGGCGTTGAGGTATCTGTTCGAATGCAGTAAGTTCTGTTTTTCTCCAGCTTTTCGACCCTGACTTTAATCACACTTTCCAGAGTCCTCTTTAATCCGATTGACGCATATGAATATGCGTTGGAAAGCTCTTTTCAAGGACTACAAATCGCATGAAGGCTCCAGAACTTGAGTCGAAGTGATGGATGGCGAAAATAAGGCTTTTTTCCAGCTGCACCTCTTTTTGCTTTTAGTTTGCTTCTCCATTGCCTTCATGATTTTTTATTAAGCTCTAAAGTGTGTCCAAACTCTTCCAAATCACATCCAAAACCTAGAAAATCACACTAAAGCTTGTGTAGACTCCATATCTTGCAATATTAAGCATAACTACACATTTTCCTTACTTTCCCAACATAAAAGCTAATAAAATGCCTTAGATGGAATGAAAACATGATGTAAAATAAGACTAAATATGCGAACATCAGGTACTACCCACAAGTCCTTCTTTCATGTACCCTTTTTGGGCAATATAGTGGCTAATAAGGTTGCACATCTTTGCCACTCTGCCTGGGCTGCCGACATTTACAACAACTCAGGTCTTTAAGACCTCATCCGTAAGGATGCCTTCGGGTAGAGCATTCTCACCCGAATTTTTTCCTAATAAAAAAAAGTATCATCTATATGAATATCTACTATATATAGACAAAGACATTATTTTTAACTATACATATAAATTTTATTAAATTATTATTTTATATTTTTTTTATTGAAAATAGAAGAAAAGGGGGAGCTAAATGAAATTAGCATATGCATGTACGTAAAATTGTTGACAAAAAAATGCATTAACTGTATTTTTTTAATCATTAATTATTGAATGCATTTTTATTTTACAGTAGGCAAAAATTAGGAGCGATTACACAAGCTATAATCTGGCTTCTTGAACATTATTAAGGGTGATGGTACAAAGTTCCATGTTAAAAGGGATAGTAGAGCTATTACTAATGATACCCTTCCGAGCTATAAAGTCGGCTACTTGATTCGCTTCTCGGTAGAAGTGTCTGTATTCAACAAGGTCAAAAGCAGATTCCAGTTGCTTGATCTTTCCAATGGAATGTATAATATCTCATATGACATTTGTGATGACATTGATGAGCTGTAGATTGCCACCTTCTATTATTAATCTTTGAAGTCTTTTTCTAATTGTTTACTCCATACCTGTCTGAATAGCGATAACTTCAATTTGAATGACTAAGGCTTTGACAGTTTCCTTGTAAAACATGTCAATGACTTGGCCCCGGGAGTCGCGAGTAACCCCTTCCACATGGCAAGCGCCTGTGGGATTAACAGAGCTATCCACATTAATTTTGTGGACAACCCCTGATGATCTGCTCCATTTAGCTTTAATTCTTTGGTTTGTTGCTTTATTCCTATAATTATCTTTTTCAATTTGGGACCAATCGTAGATTTTTGCAATGATTCTTCGAATACTATTTTCTATTGGCATCGGAGCTTTATTCCTAAAGATAACTTCATTTATGATTTCCCAAATAGTTTGCCAAATTAAGACTAATTCCTCAAAATTCTTATTTCCAAGTCAGATTTCATCTATATTAAAAGGGTGGGATTCATTTATATTCATATGTTGGAAGTATTTTCCTGTTTGTAGCTTAAAATGGGCAATTATATTCCTAGAGAATACGTAGCTTCTCATTAAGTGTTCCGCATCTTCTTTCGCTTGATTAGAAAGACTACACTAGCTGGGAACTCGGTTAATGTATTTATTAAGCCTTTGAGTGGTAGAAAGACCATCTACCATTATTTTCCACATAAAGCTTCTTATTCTAGGGGGTAGATTGAGCTTCCAAATCCAGTTAAGATCTTTTGAAATTTAAGTTACGTTGTTGTCATGCATTTGACACTTTGACCTATTCTTAGTGAAGCTTCCACTTGGGTCAAGCTTCGAGATAAGTTTGTCTGGTGTATCCCAATTTGAGATTTGTATATCTAGAATTTTACAATAGACTATTTACTAGTGGAGTATTCCAATGTTTTTGTGAGTTAAAAGGCTGGGATACTTTCATTTTCGGATCATGGTTCCCTCTAAATTGTTCAAGATCTTGATTTGGGACCCAGGGGTGCGACCAAACATTTATGTTGTTTCCGTTCCCAATTAACCAAAGGAGACCTTGTTCAAATTTATTTCTTAAGGAGAGTAGTCGACCGAATTGCCAAAAAATAAGATGACTAGAGCGGTTTCTAATATTTTCCTTTTGAAGATACTTTTCATTTATGATCTGGACCCATATATTGTTCTCGTTTGTGTAGAGCTTCCAAAGGAGCTTCATTTGTAAGCTTATATTGAGATCTTCTTCTTTCGTAATGGCCTCCTTGGCATTTACTTTTACAGATTGTTGTCCCAACTTACAAGTGGTGTGTATTTTTCTGATTGAAGCTTATTCCAGAAGAAGTATCTATTGATCTGGTCAATTGTTCTAGGATTCCTTTCGGTAGAAGAAAATTTTGGATTAGGTAATTTGTTTTGGAGATAAGATTTGATTGGATAAACACTACTCTTCCTGCTTGTGAGAGGGTAGAAGCCTTCCATTTAGAGAGTTGTTTTTTTAGATTTTGGATATCATCTTCAAAGACACAGTTTTTTATTCTCCCATTTATAAGAGGGATACCTAAGTACTTCTCAAGTGTTCTCGTGATGGGAACCCGCATATGTTGTGCAAGATCTCTTGTTAGGGTCTGGGATACATTGGCTGAGCATTGAATTGAGCTTTTTGAATAGTTTATGGTTAGTCCTGATAGGTTTGAAAAGTTTTTTAGCATGTTTTGGATAGTATTAAGGCTGGTATATGCTGCTTTTGCGAATATTAGGGTATCATCTGCAAAGGTCAGGAAGGCTCTGTGGGTACCATTTTTAGTTAATTTAATCCCTACTAGAGCATCTTCTAGTAAGGTTTCTTTGTCTAATTCTCTTGAGAGGCATTCCATAACTAGAATAAATATGTAAGGGGCTAAATGGTCACCTTGTCTAATCCCTTTGTTAGGTTTGAATTGTTTTCCAGGGATGTTGTTTACAAGCACTGATAAGGAGGTTGTTGTCAGACATTTCATAATCCATCTTATCCATAAGTTATGGAATCCAAATTTGATGAGAATCACTTCAATATAGCTCCAGCTTATTTTAGCAAATGCCTTTTCCATGTCCAGGTTTAGGGCCATCCAACCTGTTTTTCCTTTTTTTAGTTGAAGCTATGGAATATTTCATGTGCAATGAGAGTGTTGTCTTGAATGGATCTACCTTCTACAAAGGATCCTTGATATGAGTTAATTAGTTTAGGGAGGATGGGTTTAAGTAGGGGTGGGCATGGGAAGGGACAGGACGGGGTTGAGCCGGGACGGAAATCGTCCCGCGAAATTTTTACGGGACAGGATCGGGACGGGATTGACACTTTTTTTCAGGACGGGATGGTGTCTGGACAGGCCTTGTACCGAAAATATAAATAATAAAATATTATATAAATTTACAAAGTGAAAAATGCTTTCATAATTCATTAATTTGTATAATATGTTGAATACGATATTCTTCTCAACTATATTATTCAACAATAATATTAATATTAATATTAATATTAATAGTATAATACTATTATTAATTCATACAATGATTATATAATTAATTATAATGTTCAACATATTTGGCTACATTATCTTCCTAGATCGGGACGGAAAGGGATTGAGACGAGATTCACCAGAACAACAACAACAAGAACAACAACAAGAACAACAAGAACAACAAGAACAACAACAAGAACAACAACAACAACAAGAACAACAACAACAAGAACAACAAGAACAACAAGAACAAGAACAACAACAACAAGAACAAGAACAACAACAACAAGAACAAGAACAACAACAACAACAACAACAACAAGAACAACAAGAACAACAACAAGAACAACAAGAACAACAACAAGAACAACAAGAACAACAAGAACAACAACAAGAACAACAACAACAACAACAACAACAACAACAAATAATAATACGACATTATAATTAAATAATAATAATAATAATAATAATAACGCCACGTTATAATTAAAAAATAACAATAATTTTATTATTATTACTTATTTTTATTGTTATTATCATAAAATAATTATACTTTACAAGAAAAAAATATAATATGATATAATAATTGTAATACCCCGACTGTATTTTCCTTTTATGACGTCACATTGTAAGGAATTATGACGTCAGAGATAAAGTTTTAAGGTAAAATTTTATGGAGTTTTATCAAGTCTAGAATATATTGGGATTTAGGAAAGATCCGCTAGCATGTCAAGGATTAAGTAAATAGGCTATAAAATCTATTGGATATTTAAGACATGCTTAAAAATAAGTTGGTAAAATATTCCAAAGTGGTGGAGTGAAAGATTATTGGAATATGTATTTAAGGAGGACAAAATGTGTAAATCTAAAGACTTTGGGCTGTTTCTCGTAATTATCTCATAAAGTGGGCTAAACCCAAATTAAGTGCCACGTTTTCTGTTGATATACATGAAATTGGGAGAAGCACATAGTTTGGACATGTGTGTGTACACGTAGCATCTTGATTAGGATGAAATTGCTTGTATTCCAAGCACTAATTTAATTGGTTGGAGGTTAGTATATATATGGATTGAATTGGAGCATTTGCTCCCATATATCCACTCGGTACAACATCTAAGAGATCATCCGGCCTTTCAACCAAGTATACTACATCGATAGTGGGTGACGTTGATTATTATTCAGTCGTTGTATTTTGGGACGATCCGGTATTATTTCACTGGTAAAATCTCTCTCATTTGTTTTAAGATTTTGGGATATTTTATATCGTTATAATACCCGCATATAATTTAAGGTATCTTCTTATTGGTCGTTATAATGCTCGTTATTATTAAGAAATTTGGGTATTTCTGCGTACGATATAACATTGGATAAAACGGGTATTTCTTTTAAGTCGAGATAATGCCCAATTATTTTGGATTGTATGGCATTTCTAAGTCGTTATAATGCCCAATTAAATTTAGGAAAGGAAATCCTAAATTAGGTTTGCAAGTCCTAATATTGCCTGTGCATTTTAAATAGTGTTGGACAAATGATTATCAGAAAGTAAAGGATATATGTTTTATCGGATTAATTAAGGATTATTATAAGGGGAGACTCTGCCGAAGTTTAAGGGTAAAATTATTGGACATAAGCTAATTAAGTTATTATTTGTCTGTTATGTACGAAGTGGCTGGATGTGCTTGGATATATAGTTAGTGACATCAGTCGAGATCCTACGCCTTCAGAAGGAATTAAATCTCTTGGTTGATCATAATCTTTTACATCCATAGACCCCGGGTCTATAACCAAGGCAAGTGACTTTGTCCCATTTACTTCCTAAAAGACCCAATGCTTTTCTTTTAATCCGTGTCAGTTGCTAATTATCAAGCATATCTGTTTAAAATAAATTGCAAAGTTTATTCTTGCAATTTTTGTTTATTCCTTCCCTGTTAAAGCCAGTGAGTTAATATATCATATTCTTGCAATCTTTATTCGTTCCTTCTCTATACAAGTAAGTTATATACTTTCCAAGTGTGGATTTTGGTTGATTTTTAGATCAGATCCTTGTTTATTATGTAAGTTGAATATATGTATAAACTAGTGTCTGGCCTGTCAGCTAACGAGATAAATTTATATAGTGGGAAATTACACGGGTTCATCTAATGAATCCTTATAATGTGACACGTGTGTGTTACTAATCTTGTAACAAGATGAGTGTTAAACGTGTATGCGCGTGTGCGAATGTGCGTGATCATAACAGGTCAAGACTCGTTACGTCTTGCTCTATAAGCTTTTCATGAAAAGTTCATTTTGAATATTCTCAAAATGATACATTTTACCCAGATGAGTGGTAAATAGGCATGTGCCGGTATGACGTTGTTACTTTGATACGTCAAGTACAACGTGGTTCAATAACGATATAAGTGAGTGATAAATAAATAAGCATTAATACCTTGTTGTGAGGATTAAGTAATCATTGTTTGATATTATTCGAAGAATGGTATTTGTTAAGTAAATATTTTATCCTTATGAAGTATTTTATACACGTGATATATATGTGTGCGTGCATATGTGTGTGTGGTTGTATGTGCGTATGGGTGACAGTGATCATTATTCTTTTCCGATATCATTTTCCATTTCTTTTGAGAATATGATTCTTCAGAATTTCCACTTCTCAGATCGATATCTAATGTTATTGGACTATCCTATCACTATTTCTTTTAAGTGTCCAAAGATCCACAAAATTCCGTTCCGTCATTTGCTAGTTCTTCATCGAACTAACCAACCGTGTTGTGTAATGGTTGGCTGGTGTGCCTCGTCTGCATACGATGTACATCAGTCAAATTTTGCAGGTTAGGTAAGGAGGCCTTGAAGAGTTGACATTGTACAAGTAAAGATTTTAAACGTTTTGTTATATAATAAAGTCTTTTAAATTTCTATACTTTTTGTATGGGATTTGTTTATCTTGCAAGATTGTGGAAAATATATGTAAAAGTTTTGCATCATGTTTAATGATAAAAACCATACTTCAAGTCTTCTGCTATAATATTATATAATTGCATCTTTCAATAAAAGATTTTTCTGGTTTAATTCAGTTTCTTTTGTTTGATGTGTTAAACACGGATTTATGTACAGTTTTGAAGCAATAACGTTTACTTTATCATAAAAATAATATTCATGTCTTCCGCTGATATTCTTTTAAAATTATTTATTTATCCTGTTGTTTATGGGAGCATGGTTGCATGTCCCTATTAGCCTAAGGTAATTATGAGACCATTAAAGTCTGCATAATTACTGGCGCTGCAACATTCCCTCGTTTACTGAAGGGGGTGTTACAATAATAATATAATATAATAATAATAATTTTATTATAGAGTAATATTATTATTAAATTATATTAAAATATTATATAATAATAATATTATTATTATTATAATCAATTATTATTAGAAATTGAAAATTATTATTATAATTATAAATAATATTTTCTCAAATAAGAATAATATTATTATTAACAAATATTATTATTATTATAAAGGGAAGATTATGATTATAATTATAATTATAATATTTTCTCAAAATAATAATACTAATAATATATTATTTTTATTCTATAATATAATAATAATAATATTATTATTATTATTATTATTATTATTATTATTAAATATTATTTATTATTATTATAATAACTTTATTATAAGGAAAAAGATTTAAATAAAGTTAGTTGGAAGCCTCGTAACAAATTGAGCTCCAACCCATTTTTGAATAGTGAAACCAACTCTATGAAATAAGAAATCACCATTATCAGACCCTTCCCCATGACTTTTTGTAACCAATTAAACCCGCTTCATAAAACCAATAGCATCATCTCCTAGTTCTCCAAAAGTAGAGAACGCAAATGCCATGAAGCAAAATCCCTTAGCAGCACAAATATCTGCATACTTCTTCTCATTTCTTTCAGTGGTCTGAGAGACTGCCTTGCCAGGTACAAAGGAATCATTGGCTCTGGTTGTGAATGGTGAAGCCCCAACCACATCCACACAAGTGTCTCTACCCTTGTCCCATCCATAAACCAACAAATCCCCTGGCCTCAACTCAACACCATCTTCATTGGTCATACCCGTATGCGCTTTCTTCTGAACTGCGATGCCTGCTTTGTAACAAATGTCAGCGAAAACATCTCGGACCATGTTTTGTCGATGCTTCGTCCCAATGCCTCGACTGCAATGCAGAGCGTGATCTCCAAATGGGTCCATCCTATTAAGCTCACAACTAGGACAGGTTGGATAACCACTAAACATAGGGATAGAAAGATGGTATTGGAGGACAGAACGAAATTGGCGAGACGGCATGGTCTGAGCTAGACCCTCAATAGGAGTAGCCAACAAAAAATCATGAGCTCTGACTCCTCTCACCGCTTGCAAAACATGTAGCTGCCTTGGGGTTGGATTGAGTGTGGACACTAAGTTATCATCAATGAACTTCAAATATCGATCCGCCAATACAGACATGATTTTTTGGGGGCGGGGGATACAAACAAGTCATCAATATTCAAACCAACACAAGCAACATACCTCGAGATAGATTGGGTGAGGACGCTGTCAAGGCAACTATCCGGGCGTCCAGAAGGTGAAGACCCTGACTTGCTCAAAATGGATGTTTGGAGTTCAGCCGTTTGGAGACGAGATGCGATGAAAGAAAAATGACTAACATCCTCCGCCGAAAGCACTCCAAACCCACCATGTTTTAAGGGAAGAGTCGCCTGACGCCACTGCCACGGACCAAACCCTGAGCCTCCTGCAGTAATAGCCTGCTCAAGGGAGGCCCGAAGCTCATCATTAAAGCACCGTATAGCCTCAGGAACGGCATGAGGGGGGGCACGTTCGAAGAGCAAACATCAATCTGGAGACCCCGATACAGTTTCGTAGAAGAAGCAATTTGGACTGGGGATCTTCTAGCTTCCTAACAGCCTTAAGAGCTTCTATCGATTTGTCAACCCTCTTCATAATCAAGGTATTGCAGAATGTGGCACTGTTACTGGCCGGGCCGCCTAACAATTTCACTCCCAATTTGGGTCTAGAAATGTCAGATGGAAACAGACCAACTTCAAAGCTTCTCGGATCTTCAGTTGGCCAGAATAATTCAATTTTCTGAATATTAATGAATAGCCCCAACTTCGGACCCTCTCTAACCACAATCTCTAGCGCCTTAGCAACCTCCCTGGTGTCACCTGACAAGGTACCATCATCTATGTACCAAGCGTTAATGTCAAGAGCACATGTGGTATTAATTTTGGTGACAAGCGGATGCAACACTAAGGCAAACAAAAGCGGACCTAGCGGATCACCCTGCTGCACACCTTGAGAAGAGCGCAAAGGAAGATCCTGCCAATACAGACGAGCGGGCTGGGCATAACAGAATTCAACCCAGGGAGAAATGGAGGGGCAATGGCTACGAACTTCCCGAATCAAAGCGCCCCTATCAACGAGATTAAAGGCGTTAGAAAAGTCCACGAGAAGTAAGGACATGCCCCTATCCATACCCTTATCTAGCAGAAGCCTGTTAACGGAATGGAGGATAGCTTCGCTACCCCCCGACACGCCCACAACAAACTGGTGTGTGCCCAAATATCTGCTAAGCTCCTTGGTGACGATATAAGCCGGCGATTTAGAAACCAACCTCCTCCAAATAGAACCTACTGCAATAGGGCGAACACCCCCACCTGGTTTCAACAACGGGGTCAGTGGAGCACTCGCCACAAATTCCGCAAGCACATGAGGGCATGCACCTGATAGGAAAAGGTTAACAACACCCGTGATGGCTCCAAGAAGATCACTAGCAATGCCGTCACATACCCCACTCAGAATCTCAACGAGATGTTGCGCTCGAAGCCCATCTTTCCCACAAGAAGTACCCTTAGGGAACCTCCTAATCCGATTGATGACCAACTCTTTACTAACTGACATTGCAGGCACCAAGAGAGGATCACATGGAACAACGGGTGTGGGGGGGGGGGGGGGGGTAGGGATGGCAATGGGTCGGGTGATGGGTGGATGATCTACTTCCGTCACCCGATCCACCACCCAAAACCCTTCACCCTACCCGACCCATCACCCACCAACTATTTCACCCGCCCCGTCCACCCATCATCCATCGGGTGGATCGTGTGATAATTCGGGTGAAATATAAGACATTAAATATTCTAGGGGTGGGCATAAATCCCGCAAATCCTGGACCCGTCCCGGGCCCGCATATATAATAATAATAATAATAATAATAATAATAATAATAATAATAATATGTTATATTATATACACTTTTACAGTGTATGTCATATATATACTGTTTTTTGGTAAGGAGAGTATATATATATACACTGTTTATAACACTGTAAAAAATTATATGTATATATTGTTGACAAATTTTACATTGAACACTTTACAGTGTGTGTATATATTGTTGAACACTTCACATTTTCATTTTAATTAGGAGCTAATTGCATTATATATCTTCAAATAAAAATTACATAACTTAGCTTACTTTATGATAATATATTTTCATTTTAATCGTTTGATAGGTATCTTGAATTAGGGTTTAGGAGTATATTGGTAATTGCACATATAAAATATAAGTATATAATATAAGTCAGGTGATGGGTCGGGTGACGGGTGGGGAATGTCTTCACCCGAATCCGACCCGACCCATCACCCGTTCACCCATCACCCATTTAATATCCGCTTTATTTCGGATTTTCACCCATTTTTTTGGGTCGGGTGAGATAGATATCCGTCGGGTGCGGGTGAAATTGTCATCCCTAGGGGGGGGGGGATAGGATGCTTAGCAAGAAGCTATGCGGCTGTGTCATCGTTGAAGGGTGCAACTCCTGAGGAAGTGAGAACTCTAATAGCAGCAGCATAATGACCATCCCCCATTTTTCGCTTGCGCTGAACTACATTCAACCCAAACTTAGACAAATTTGTTTTCTTCTTTACCAAACCAGAGCTGTAAGAGGCAGAGGGAGTGAGTATATCCTGGACCAGAGCTTGCATCCCTCCCGGCTCTCTCCACAAGGCCAAGGCGGCAGTCATAGATGCAACATGATCCCTCTTCCTTCCAACAGACATGCCTTTAGGAAGACCTTGCAAAGCAGCCGTATTAAGAACACATGATGGGAGAACAAACAGTTTAACCCAACAAGAAATATCTGATGGTTGAGCAATGACCTTAGAGAGAGCTTCAAGATACACTCTCCTAAACTTAAGACGAAGCTTGTAGGGGATACTTTTGGAGGTCACAAACCTTCGCTCAAGGAAACGTTCAAGCAAATGCTCATTAAAAACCAATTCCAATGGTCCGACTAAACCAACATCATGTGTACGAAGAGAGTCCCGATGACCAGGAGCCAAGGAACATGGAGAAGTAGTCGGTCTAGGAATCCCATGGATGACAAACTACTCCTCGGTACCACTACACCCCGACCCGGCGGTAGGAATCCCTATACCTCCATGCTTGCCCGCCATCCTAACTGTATGATTACGCAAACATAAGCCACACAACCAACGGCCTACCTGTTCAAGATTGGCCGCTAGTAGATCATAAACAAACCCGTCTGAAGAAATGATCCTCTTATACTTCTCGACAGCCTCTTGTGTATTGAAATGCCTAGAGAGGTGATCGACAAAATACTTCGGCGTGAGCCCGGTATTCACCGGACGACCATCTCTACACCCTTCATGACCTCGGAAAGGGCAATGAAAACGTTCATCTGATTGCGAGAGAGACATACCCACAACACAAAACAAAATAGCCCACACAAACAACTGAATGGACCACACAAACAACAAACCACGAGCAACAAGCCACTGACGCCAAACAGATCACAGCAGACAACAACTCAATTTACTCAACTAGTGATTGCACGAGACGGCACCACACTTAGCACAAAAGCTCAACCAAGATTAATTAACACAAAAGCTCAACCAAAAATAATTAACACAAAAGCTGAATCAAATAAATTGGAAACACACGCTACTGATGCCAAACTGAACGGAAAGAAGAGACCCAACAGCCCTGACACAGCAGCCCCGACAGCATACTACCGGCGCCAAACTGATCGGAAAGAAGAGACCCAACAGCCCTAACACAGCAGCCCCGACAACATATTACCGGCGCGCGATTGCATCAGACACAACCCCGACAACAATCTAATTAAACCGACATCACAACTCAATAAAAGAGAGCATAAAACAGCACATCAGACCACCCGCGCAGCACCACAGACGAGACCAACAGCGTGACAGCATTGGTAGCAGCACCAAAAAAAACAGACCGGCCAACAAATCAACAGCACCAGAAGACTAACTCGTACAGCAGTACCAGCAACAATGAAAGAACCAACGCAACAACAATGAATAGAAGCAACAAACAGATGCAGCAGGCCGACACGACCCAAGATGAAGAAAACAAACCTGCAGATTACTGAAAGGCTTCGCGAAGAGGGGAGACAACCTGATGAAAGAAGATCCGGAAACGAGGGCTCCGGGTGCTGGGAAGAGTTGAAGAAGCCCCCATCGCCGATCGCTCGTTGATCGCCCGTGCCCTAGCCGTAATCGGCTACTACTACTACTACTACTACTATTATTATTATTATTATTATTATTATTATTATTATTATTATTATTATTATTATTATTATTAACCAATTACTATTTATAAGAAATTAGTGGGTAGCCGAGATAGTATTTGAGCAACCACTCCCTTAGCGATAATAAAAACGAGTCTAGTGAAAATATAAGCGGCAGCACGAGCCCCGGCATCCTGAGATACGGAAAATTTCTGAATCAACTTCAGCAAAGCAACCACATCCGTATCTAACTCCCCTAACGAAGAGAAGGAGAAGAGTAGGGAACCATACTCAGCTGTCGTGCACAACTCATGATACTTGGCACACTTACGTCGGGCAGCATCAACAACAACACGACCGGGTACAAAATCAGACATTGCAGACTGAGTCAAGGGGGAGGATCCTGTCAGATCAACACACACATCCCGCCCCCTATCCCAGGAATAAAGGAGCAGATCCGCCGGACGAAGAGGTTTGTCGTGCCATCCACCAAACCGATATCAACCTCCTTACCAGCAGAAATCCCAGCTCTGTAACAGATATCAAATAAGGTGTCGCGAACGAGGTTATGTCTGTAACACCCCCTTCTGTAAACGAGGGAATGTTGCAGCGCCAGTGATTACTCGGACTTTAATGTCTTCGTAACCACCTTAGGCTTATAGGGACATGCAACCATGCTCCCATAAACAAGATGATAACATGCATTAAAATAAATACAGCGGAAGACTTTTACCAAAAGGAAATTATATTTTTTAAATAATATTTACAATCGTTTAACTGGTACAGCGGAAGACTTTTAAATAGACCGGATAAATAATTAACCAAATTGAAAACATTTGGAATTACCCTTTTTGTTTCAAAACATTTAAAACGACCCTTGATGTTCTCCAACGGCTTCGGAACTTCTTCACTATGATCTCTATACCTGCAACTTAGGTCTGATGCATCGTATACAAACGAGAGGCACCAGCCGCCACAGTACATAGGGCGGTTAGTTCAATTAAGAACAAGCAAGTGACGACACGAAATAAAAGACCACTTTACACTAAAGATTCATTAACCATAAAACGGTATGAACCAAATAGTCCAAAGGAGATTAACACAGACTATTTAAATGTGAATTACAGAATACAAAATAGACACTTGACTCAACTTGGAGAATGGTTAAGTTAGGGAGAATAATGGATGTGAGTGATAAATCACTCTAGGAAATTATATTCCGGAATGACACTGGAATATAATTAAGCGCTGAAATTATGACCAACTTATTTACGATCACCGTCTAATAAATAATTGTATAACTGTAAACTTACAACTATTATTTAATCAATGAACTACAATACTAAGATCTATATATTTAATCTGTACTGAACGGGTCCGCTCAGGTTTTATTTTAATATTAAGTATACCAAACGGGTCCGCTCGGATTTTATTTAAGTGTCAAGTGTAACGAACGGGTCCGCTCGGATTTTTTTAATATAAGTATACCGAACGGGTCCGCTCGGATTTTCTTTTAGTATCAAGTGTACCGAACGGGTCCGCTCGGATTTTCTTATCGATCAAATTCACTGAACGGGTCCGCTCAATGGATCATTTCCGGGTCCGGAAATGTAGCTTCATGAAACTGGATAGGAAGCGCTCATCTTCCTGGTTTATAATAATATGTATTTTATATAAATTGGAAGCGCTCATCTTCCATATTTAATTTATAATATCGTTTTTAAACTTTATTAGGAAGTGCTCATCTTCCTTAACTTTAATTTATAATATTCACATTCTATAATACACTTAACTACGATTCCAAAATTCATAACTTATGTATACATATTTAAATATTTTATAAGGACTAGGTTCAAAAGATAACCTAAGTCCACACCAAACTAATATGCAATCTAGTCCGGAACGGAATTGAATAAACGACAATTATGGATATGAAAACGGATATATCACATAATTAAACTTAGCATGAAGAGAAAATAATAAATCATGCTTTCCTGGAATATGGGCACATAATGTTATTTATCTAACTTAAATAACCTATAGAAATAACATTACCCGTTTAACATGCCAAAATAGATTATCAATTTAATAAATCACATAAACGGATGGATTGTAATTTATTTAACGCAATTTAGCATGATTCAACTGTAGAAAACAACTAGACACGAAAGCACGCAATTGAGCGTAGAAAGCTCGGAATATCACTTGCCTTCTTGTTGTTCTTGAGTCGGGGAAGTTATACGGTTGAATTTGGTGGCGTCGAACGAATCTACACCAAAATCACATCACACAACGAAAGGAATTTTTTAGATGGTATTTTGGTCACATACGACTTTTATTCAATTTGTAACGTAAATCGAATGGGAAAAAGTCGTTAAATAATACCACTACCCACCTCTTGAAAGACTTGCGTTGGAGTGTGCGCGTAAGGAGGTTGGTGAAAGGCTGCGATTCAAAGGAATAAAGATATTAATCAACTATTTAATCCGAATAAAAATTACAGCCATAATCTGTAATTTTTATAAGTTAGAAAAGGGCAATTATTATAGAAGCAGAAAGTGTGGGCTAGTTTGTGTAATATGGCCTTCATCTTCACCAAAACGAATTTCCATGGACGTAGCATTCACCTGCTACTGGAACGTGAACACGAGGGTTCGACGCGGAGGGCTCGGTGTGGCTCGGTGGCTCCGACTGCCGTGGGTGGTGGCTCCGACGTCCGGCGGTGCAACTCCGGTCGACTCGGCGGCGGCAAGGCGGCGTACCGGTGGTCCGACGACGGCGAAAAGGGCTGAGCGAATTTGGGGGTTTTGGATTTTGTGTGGAATTGAACCAATTTTTGGAATAGAATTTCTTCTGGAGATACAAGGAACACAATGGAGTAGGAGAAGAGCTCCAATTGTGAGTGATACGGATGAATTGCACTCGGAAAGGTAGAGGGTGCTCCCCTTTTATACCGAGCTCACTCGGAGCGGATAAACACCAATTAACGACGCAATTATGTTCGAATTCACTACCCAAATCAATTCCATTCATCATTGCTGTGTAATTTGTCCATTAACTCGACTGTTACGACCGAAAACTTCGCGAAACGCGGGGAAATGACGTTAATGATTCAACGACGAAATCAATGGGATTCTATCGATTGGAGCTTCCAGCACAACGTCCTTATCTATAGCAGTCAATGGCATTGATTCCCCATTTATTGGGACGTAACCGTCGCTTAATTGCAAGCTTGAATTTGCTCGTTTGAAGGTGGAAGACGGAGTCGACTCACTCCACCGAGTCAACTCGGTTAACCCGGTCAACCCTGACCCAAGGGAGAATGAGCTGTTGGGCTGGATGGAGAGGAAATTGGGCCCTGGGCCCATCTGACGTTTCTTTAAGAAACTGACGTAGTGTATATATATATATGATCTATAGACACCTGACATACATACATGGGTATAATATATGTACGTATATCTTCTTTTTTTTTTTTTTTATTTGAAAGCAAGTACGTATGTCAAATATATAAGATATAGAATATATATCATATAACATGCATTCGTATGTGTACGTATATAATATATATATACCTATATACTATATGTACGGACTCCCGTTAGTATATATATACTTATATGCTTAACCTCGCAGGTTATATTTTATAAACTTAAATAATATTATAAAATTAAATAACTATTTATTTAACTTTATAAAATATCATAAGGTAAAATTAAATATATCCTTTGTGTTCAAAATTCCCAAAATGTCAAGAAACGCTTTTATTTAAATATAACTGTTCAGGCTAGAGAATAAATAATTCTCTATACTCATACAACCCCAAATTACTACAATATACTTTTATTTAAATTTATCCAATTTAAATAACATGAAATATTGTGGGGTATTTCATACCTCCCCCCTTAAAATAAGTTTCGACCCGAAACTTAGGACAAAAACAACTGAGGGAAACATTTGTTCATATCTGCTTCAGTCTCCCAGGTCATTTCTTCTCTCCCGTGCTTTGACCAGAGCACTTTGACAAGGGGAACCACTTTAGTCCGAAGCTGCTTGTCTCGACGATCCAAGGTGCGGACTGGTTCTTCCTCGTATGTTCCTGTGGGTCGTATCTCAATGTCCTCATAACTAAGGATATGAGTCTTCATAAAAAAAATCTCATGACTTCTTTTATATCAAAAATTTAACCTCATTTTTATTTCAATCAAAACAGAAATACCCAAAAATACTTTGGGGTATTTCATATCTCCCTCCTTAAAAATAAGTTTCGACCCGAAACTTGAACAACGAAAAGAGTAGGGAGATAGTATAATTTGATATGTTGTGCAATTCTGTCTAACGTGTATATGAAGACTCATAGATCTCATCCTTAAGTTCAGTAAAAGGATTAGAGGGGGAACGAATAAATAAATGCATATATGCATTTAAGAGATTGACATGTAAATAACACTTTTTTTTATTAGAAAATCAAAATACTCTAACGACACGGAATACTAGAATTCACGATTTCATATGGAACACATGCCTAATATTGGCACTTATTAGGACAGAAATGACAACACCTTATTCTAAATAAAAGTACTAAGATAGTGATATGATTCACGATTTCTCACACGACTTCACTCTTGAGTATTAATCTCTTCCACTTCGTTCAGTGTGTACAATCGAGGACCTTGTTTAGATGATCCATCCATTGGAGCCTTACCCTTGTTTTGAATGGTGGCCTCCGATGCTGCTTGAGTCTGGCCTCCTTTCTGATTGTATCGAGATTGTGAAACTTGGCCTTGCCACTGGTTTGCTGACTTTGTGGGAACAAACGAACCTTGTTGAGACTGGACGGGATTTTGATTTTTGAATCTACAGAATTTGACCATGTGTCCCGGCTTCCCGCAACCTCGACAAATTCGAGCCACCTCCTGACATTGGGGCCTCAAATGATCCGGGTTGCCGCAATTGTGACATTGGATACCTTGACCACTTCGCCTGGTCATTCTAGTTGAGTTTTGAATTGATGATGTTTGGATCTGATTCTGATTCATCACTGATCCACCCATCGGTATAGTTGGAGTAGCCCTCTTAGTACCGATATTTAATTGCTTTCCCTTCTTCTGTTCAGACAATTCTTGATCCTTCCGACCTTCCTCTAGTGTGGCCTCTACCCGATAAGTTGCATCGATATACTGATCTAGCGTCTCGTAGTCACGTTGGAGCATTTGTAACTTTAGTTCGTGGTACATCCACTCATGAAAGTACATGATCTTATCAGCTTCAGACTGGATCAGATTACCAGCATAGGGAAGTAGTCTATAGTACTTTGTGACCAATTGAGCAAGCTTCAGACCTTGGTTGTCAGGGTAGAGGAACTCTTTCCTCTTTGCTGCTCTTCGAGACGGGGAGAAGTAATGATCGGTGATTCTCTCTTTAAAACCATCCCAGGTTAGGTTGGCCTCCATAGAAGGTCTCACTGACTCCCACCATTGACTGGCCTCTCCTTTTAACTGCAGTGCTACTATATTCACCTTATCTCCTTCAGTGCAAACAACCCCTCGAAAGATCCTCTCGATATGAGTAAGTCATTCCACTACCTTGTAAGGTTCACCTGAACCATCAAAGTCATCTGGTTTCATCATATTCACGGCCTTCAAAGCTCGACCATAAGTATCTCCTTGGCCCGGTGCTTGCACTTGTGCAATTAGAATAACGTGGCCTGGTTGAATCACTGGTTGCGCATGTTGAGTCCCTGCTAAAGCTTGTGCTACTGTAGTTTGAACTAACTGTTGAATAGCTTGCAAGGTGGCAGCATTTAGTTCTTCCACTACAGACGGAGGGTTAACATTTTCTTGATCACCCACTTGATCTCTCGGGTTGTTTCTAAGGTCGCCGACAGATTCTTGGCTATCATTCTCGTTATTGAGATTCAAGTTGTTCTGATTCTCCATGACCTAGGGAAAGAAGTCTTATCAATACTTTTCTTGAAGATAGCAACTTCTAATAATAAGAATCTCACCCAATTAACTTATCCTATGGTATTGGAACTATGTAACTGAGCTTCTATCACACTCTATCTTAGAAGGATGAAATGCCAATACCCACATTGACATTTCTAGAAGGTTTACAACGATCACAAGAAGTCTTGGTTGGAGACATCGGTCACGGGTCTTTCAAGAAACCTTTAGAAAACATTTTAAAGACAAAATACAATGTAAATTTGTGTTGTAAAACCTTTAGCTCTGATACCACCTTCTGTAACACCCCTTTCTGTAAACGAGGGAATGTTGCAGCGCCAGTGATTACTCGGACTTTAATGTCTTCGTAACCACCTTAGGCTTATAGGGACATGCAACCATGCTCCCATAAACAAGATGATAACATGCATTAAAATAAATACAGTGGAAGACTTTTACCAAAAGGAAATTATATTTTTTAAATAATATTTACAATCGTTTAACTGGTACATCGGAAGACTTTTAAATACACCGGATAAATAATTAATCAAATTGAACACATTTGGAATTACCCTTTTTGTTTCAAAACATTTAAAACGACCCTTGATGTTCTCCAACGCCTTCAGAACTTCTTCACTATGATCTCTATACCTGCAACTTAGGTCTGATGCATCGTATACAAACGAGAGGCACCAGCCGCCACAGTACATAGGGCGGTTAGTTCAATTAAGAACAAGCAAGTGACGGCACGAAATAAAAGACCACTTTACACTAAAGATTCATTGACCATAAAACGGTATGAACCAAATAGTCCAAAGGAGATTAACACAGACTATTTAAATGTGAATTACAGAATACAAAATAGACACTTGACTCAACTTGGAGAATGTTTAAGTTAGGGAGAATAATGGATGTGAGTGATAAATTACTCTAAGAAATTATATTCCGGAATGAGACTGGAATATAATTAAGCGCTGAAATTATGACCAACTTATTTACGATCACCGTCTAATAAATAATTGTATAACTGTAAACTTACAACTATTATTTAATCAATGAACTACAATACTAAGATCTATATATTTAATCTGTACTGAACGGGTCCGCTCAGGTTTTATTTTAATATTAAGTATACCAAACCGGTCCGCTCGGATTTTATTTAAGTGTCAAGTGTACCGAACGGGTCCGCTCGGATTTTTTTAATATAAGTATACCGAACGGGTCCGCTCGGATTTTCTTTTAGTATCAAGCGTACCGAACGGGTCCGCTCGGATTTTCTTATCGATCAAATTCACTGAACGGGTCCGCTCAATGGATCATTTCCGGGTCCGGAAACGTAGCTTCATGAAACTGGATAGGAAGCGCTTATCTTCCTGGTTTATAATAATATGTATTTTATATAAATTGGAAGCGCTCATCTTCCATATTTAATTTATAATATCGTTTATAAACTTTATTAGGAAGTGCTCATCTTCCTTAACTTTAATTTATAATATTCACATTCTATAATACACTTAACTACGATTCCAAAATTCATAACTTATGTATACATATTTAAATATTTTATAAGGACTAGGTTCAAAAGATAACCTAAGTCCACACCGAACTAATATGCAATCTAGTCCGGAATGGAATTGAATAAACGACAATTATGGATATGAAAACGGATATATCACATAATTAAACTTAGCATGAAGAGAAAATAATAAATCATTCTTTCCTGGAATATGGGCACATAATGTTATTTATCTAACTTAAATAACCTATAGAAATAACATTACCCGTTTAACATGCCAAAATAAATATTTATCTAACTTATATACCTATATACTATATGTACGGACTCCCGTTAGTATATATATACTTATATACTTAACCTCGCAGGTTATATTTTATACCCTTAAATAATATTATAAAATTAAATAACTATTTATTTAACTTTATAAAATATCATAAGGTAAAATTAAATATATCCTTTGTGTTCAAAATTCCCAAAATGTCAAGAAACGCTTTTATTTAAATATAACTGTTCAGGCTAGAGAATAAATAATTCTCTATACTCATACAACCCCAAATTACTACAATATACTTTTATTTAAATTTATCCAATTTAAATAACATGAAATACTGTGGGGTATTTCAATGTCGATGCTTAATGCCCACGGTACCAACACAGGACACAACATGATCTCCATAAACATCACCGTCGAAAACCCGAGAACAAGCCGGACATGACCTAGACACCGTGAACAACGGAATACCTAGTCGATAGCTAAGCACACTACGATAGGTCCTACCGTTCATAGTTTGCCCCAACCCAGAAATAGGTACTGCACGCAGCCAATCGGAGGAGTGAGCACCTTGCTGGGACTTCCACAATGCAACCTGTCGCGCAGCCAAAGAGAAAACAGTGTCCGATGTAGCAACAACCTTTGTGAAATATATTTCTGCCAATTTCTTCATAAGTTTGGGGTCAGCGATTTCACTAGGATCGCGTAGAACATCAGAACATGTAGTCTCATTAAAAACACAACAAGCATCGTCAAAAGTAGGACCAGTAGCAATGATACCAGAAGAAAGTAGAAGCTTAGCCTGTAACTCAGCAGACTGCAAACGAGACGCCACAAATGCATAATGTAGGACATCCCCGACAGCATACACTCCGAGCCCACCAAACTGAAAAGGGAAGGTGGCAAGCCGCCACTGCCAATCTCCAAACCCTAGCCCAGACGCAGTGACAATACGTTCCAAAGACACGCAGAGAACAAGTACGCAAAGCAAAGTAAAGTTTAGAAATACCCGTACAAGCCCGAAGCAGAAGCAACTCGCATTGCGGATCATCAATCCTCGCGACAGAATCCATGAGCTCTATGGTTTTAGTCACTCTCTTCGCCACGAGGTCGCTGCCGAAAATAGGACACGTGCTGACAGGCCCGCCCAAAACTTTGACACCACGTGAAGGCCGAGAAATAGAGGGGGGAAAACACCACGAAGCCGACTCCTGGGGTCTTCTGTAGGCCAAAAAACCTCGGTCTTATCCACATTAAGATAAAGGCCAAAGCGGGGACTATTCGCCATAATCAGATCCAAGACCTTCCCCACAACCAAAGCGTCCCCAACAACAGTTCCCTCATTTAAGTACCAAGCTTGTAGACTCAGGTCAAAAGAGTCTCTAATCTTGCACACCAAAGGATGCAACACCAAAGCAAAAAGGAGAGGCCCTAAAGGATCCCCTTGTTGAACCCCCCGCCAAGACCATAAGCTATGATCCCCATAATACAGCCGAGCAGGATTAGAGTAACAAAACTCTACCCATCGAGATAGGACCGGGCAATGACGGCGAACTTCCTCTAACATGACCCCACGATCAACTAAGTTGAAAGCATTCTGAAAGTCCACCAACAACATAGAAAGTCCCTCCTCACTGCCACGAGCCTCAACAAACCGATTCAAGGCATGCAAAATAGCCTCCCAACCACCTGATACTCCGACCCCAAACTGAAGACCAGCAAAATAACCCGACAAAGAGGGACCGACTAAACAAGCCCCAACCTTAGAGACAAGACGTCTCCATATAGTGCCAACCGCAATAGGGCGTATGCCTCCACCTGGTTTAACAAGCGGTGTGAGCGGAGCACTAGCAATATACTCACCCAAATCATGCGGACATCGACCTTCAAGAAAAGGATTAACCACCCGAGTAATAGAGGAGATCAAATCATCTGAAATAGCAACAGCCGCTCCACCTAAACAATCAAAGAGATGCTGAGCACGAAACCCGTCCTTAACAGACCCACTATCATGACTATTCGTAACCAACTGAACCCTCTTTAGGAAACCGATAGCACCACCCCCCAACTCCCCAAAGGTGGAGAATGCAAATGCTATGAAGCAGTACCCCTTAGCCGCACAAATATCTGCATACTTTCTCTCCTTCTTTTCCGTTGCTTGAGAGACTGCCTTGCCAGGTACAAAGGAGTCATTGGCTCTGATCGTGAACGGCGACACCCCCACTACATCAACACAAATGTCTCTACCCTTGTCCCACCCATACACTAACAGATCACCCGTCCTCAGCTCAACACCATCATCACTGCTCATACCTGTATATGCTTCCTTCTGAACTGCGATGCCTGCTTTAAAACAAATGTCCGCTAAAACATCTCGGACCATATTGTGTCAATGCTTAGTCCCTATGCCCCTACTGCAATGTAGAGCATGATCTCCAAAAGGATCCATCCTATCAAGCTCACAACTGGGACAAGTTGGATAACCACTAAACATAGGAATTGAAAGATGGTACTGGAGGACAGAACGATATTGTGCGATGGCATGGTCTGGGCATGCCCCTCAATAGGAGTGGCCAACAGAAAATCTTGTGCTCTTTCTCCTTTCACAACCTGTAAAATGTGTAACTGTCTTGGAGTTGGATTAAGGGTAGACACTAAGTTGTTGTCAATGAACTTGAAGTATCGATCCGCCATCACTGACATGAATTTTTTGGGGGTGGGGGATACAACTAAGTCATCAATATTCGAACCAACACAAGTGACATACCTCGAAATGGACTGGGTGAGAACAATGTCAGGGCCAATATCAGGGCGTCCGGGTGCTGATGTGGCTAAACCAGCTTGATCAAGGACTTTGGAAAAAGTATGAGCATGCCCATCCTAGCAAGCTAGATTACTCAAAATGAAGGTTTGGAGTTCAGCCGTTTGTAGACGGGATGCAGTGAAGGCAAAATGACTAACATCATATGCAGTGAGCACGCCAAAACCACCAAGCTTTAACGGAAGAGTGGCCTGATGCCACTGCCATGGACCAAACCCAGGACCCCCTGTAGTAACAGCATGCTCAAGGGAGACCCGCAACTCCTCATCAAAACAACCAATAACACCAGAAAGAGCATGAAGGGAGCAAGTACGAAGGCAAACATCATCTTTGAGACACCGATACAATTCCTGAGAAGAAGCAGTTCGCATTGGGGATCATCGAGCTTCCTTACAACCTTTAAAACCTCTAACGCCTTGTCAACCCTCTTCATAACCAACTTGTTGCAGAATGTATCATTGTTGCTGGCCGGTCCGCCTAACAATTTCACCCCCAATTTGGGTCTAGAAATGTTAGATGGAAACAAACCAACTTCTAAGCACCTCGCATCTTCAGTTGGCCAGAACAATTCAGTTTTCTGAATGTTAATGAATAGCCCCAACTTCGGACCCTCCTCAACCACAATCTCTAGAGCTTTAGCAACCTCAACGGTTTCACTAGCTAAAGTACTATCATCTAAATACCAAGCATTGATATCAAGAACACATGAGGTATTGATTTTTGTGACAAGCGGATGCAGAACCAGAGCAAACAAAAGCAGACCTAGGGGATCACCCTGCTGCACACCTTGACAAGAGCGCAAAGGAACGTCGTGCCAGTAAAGACGAGCATGTTGGGCATAGCAAAATTCAAACCAAGGAGCAATAGAGGGGCAACGGGCACGCACTGACCGAATCAAAGCACTCCTATCGACAAGATTAAATGCGTTAGAAAAGTCCACAAGAAGTAAGGACCTGCCACTTTCCAGCCCTTTATCCACCAAAAGTCTGTTAACTGAATGAAGGATAGCTTCACCGCCCCAGACACTCCTACCCCAAACTGGTGTGTGCCTAAATATGTGTTGAGCTCCTTGACAACGACAGAAGAAGCAACTTTGGAAACCAACCTCCTCCAAATGGACCCGACTGCAATGGGACGGACACCCCCTCCCGGTTTCAATAATGGCGTGAGGGGTGCACTCGCCACAAACTCTGCAAGTACACGAGGACACGAGCCTGACAGAAAAAGATTAACAACCCTCGTGATGGCCGCAAGGAGCTCACTGGAAATGCCGTCACAGGCACCACTAAGAATCTCAATAAAATGTTGTGCTCTAAGACCATCCTTACCACAAGAAGTACCTTTGGGGAAACTTCTAATCCTGTTGAGGACCAAATCTTTACTAACTGACAACGCAGGCAATGAAAGAGGATCACGTGAAACAACCGGCGGGGGAGAGGTGGGGTGTTTAGCAAGAAGCTCAACAACTGTGTCATCATTGAAAGGGGCAACCCCAGAAGAAGTGAGGACTCTAATAGCAGCAGCATAATGACCATCTCCCATTTTGCGTTTGCACTGAACCACATTCAACTCAAATTGGGACATGTCTTTTTTCTTCTTAACTGTATCGGAGGTGTGAGAAGTAGATGGAGTGAGTATATCCTGAACAAGGGAATGCATCCCGCTTGGATCTCTCCATAAAGCCAAGGAAGCAGCCATAGAAGCAAACTAATCCCTCTTCCTTCTATCAGACATGCTCTTAGGGCGACCCCGCAGCCCTGTCATATTAAGAACACAAGTCGGGAGAATAAACAACTGAACCCAACAGGAAACATCCGATGGTTGAGCAATGACCTTGCAAAGAGCTTCAAGATATGCTCTTCCAAACTCAAGAAGGAGCTTGAAAGGGATACTTTTGGAAGTCACAAACCGTTGTTCAAGAAAACGCTCAAACAAATGCTCATAAAAAACCAAATCCACTGGCCTAGCACTGCCAATATAATGGGTAACAGGAGAGCCCTGATCCCTAGAAGCTAACAAACAAGCAGAACCGGAAGGTCTTGAAATACCATGGATGACAAATGACTCCCCATTATCAACACACCGCGGCCCGACGATAGGGATCCCTACACCTCTATGCTTACATGCCATCCTAACCGTGTGATTACGCAAACACAAACCACACATCCACCGACCAACTCGTTCGAGATTAACAACTAGCAAATCATAAACAACCACGTCCGAAGATATTACCCCCTTGTACTTGTCGACAACCTCTGGTGTACTGAAATGCCTAGAAAGGTGATAAACGAAATACTTTGGTGTGAGACCAGTATTTTCCGGACGACCATCCCTACACCCTTCAAAACCCCGAAAAGGACAATGAAACCGTTCATCTGATTGAGGGAGGGACATACTCGCATAAAACTTGGAAAACTTGAAGAATCAAATAGCCTCAAATTAAGTAGCCGTAGCAGCTAACATATTAGCATCAAAGTAATGCTTAATTAAGCACAAATTAAATACCAACAACAATGAACAAGGGGAAGCACTATCGGCACCCACTCTCAACGCAGCACACAAACGCTGAACAAGGGCGCCTAACCGCAGCGAGACACACCAGCGCAGCCCCACTGGACAGAACATGCAGCCCTCACCACCACCGGATTGAACTGAGTGCCACCGGACAGAGAGATAGAAAGACAACAAACCTGGTAGAAGAACCGCAAACGCTGAACTGAACGCCACCGGGAGGAGGATCGAGGGATCAAAACCACCGGCACCGGGAGCCACGAACCTCCAAGGAGATCACCATCGTTGAACAGGATCGTTGAACGCTGAGGGGCGCCGGCCGGGGTCGCTGATCGCCGAGGCCGCTGATCGCCTGTGCCCTAGCAGAGAGAAAATAGCACAAAAAAGCTCTAACTTTGTGAGTTTATTATTATTATTATTATATGCAGGACGAGACGGGATTTGCGGGATCCTACCGGGATCGTCCCGCGTTTCGTCCCACATAATTTTTGCGGGACGGCATCGGGACGAGATTCGCTATTTTGTCCTAAATCCCACCGGGATCGGGATTTGCGGGATTTGTGCCCACCCCTAGGTTTAAGTCTATTTGTTAAAATTTTTCAGATGACTTTGTAGATCGTATTGCAAAGACTAATTGGCCTATATTGATTTATATTTGTATGATTATCCGTTTTGGGGATAAGAGCAATAAATGTATGATTTGACTCAGATAGTAGTTGTCCAGAATGAAAGAATGATTTGATAGCTTTGCAACAATAAGTCCAAACTATATGCCGATATTTTTTATAGAATTCTAAAGGGTAGCCATCTGGCCCTGGAGTTTTATCTTCTGCCATTTCCCAAAAAGGTATTTTTGATTTCTATTTCAGTTAGTTGGGATGTCAAGATTCTGATATCTTCAGATGTAATTTGTGGTTGAATGTTCCAGATGTCCTGTGGCTGTATATACCTTTGATGGTTTGTAATGAATCTTTCTGACATTTCAAGGGTAACTTTGTCGGAGATGGCCTCTTGTTCAGTTAGTATTTGACCATTATTAGATTCAAAGTAGAGCATAGATCTTCTAAAGTTTTTAATTCCGGTAGTCGTTAGGAAATATTTTGTGTTACGATCCGAAAATTGTAGATGCTTGATTTTGACTCTCTGCTTCCAAAATTTGTGACTATATTCCAATAGTCTTGATTTATTATGTTCCAATCTAGCAAGTTTGGCCTCTTCATTTGTTGTAATCCTCCCCCAAGGGAATTCAAGTTGAAAATTCTTGTTTTGTAATTCAACCTGCGTTAACTGATTTGGTAGGTTGTTTGTTTGCTTTTTACACTAGTTTTTTGTGTGTTTTTGTTTTTATATTAGTTTGTAGGCAAAGGCTCCAGATAGCTTATCACTCCATACTTTCTTAACCATTTCTTCATAAGCTTTGTTTGTAGTTTAGACCATTTCAAATCTAAAAGGGGTTCCTTTATTTGATCTATGCTTACCAATATCAAGAGTGATGGGGCAATGATCAGAGTAAGAAAAAGAGTGATGCTTAGTTCTCAGGTTAGGGAAGGATGAAATAATGTGTTGATGGGATAGAGCTCTATCTAACCTTTCATAGGTATTATTTGTGTTTGTTTTATTTTTCCTCCAAGTGATGGGTGAACCATTAAAAGATATATTATGAAGATTTAGATTATCTTTCACACGTTTTAGCCTTCTTCTACCCATAGTTGATCTTTCTTAAGCTCAATTGAAGGAGGATATACAAAGAGAATGGCCAATTCATGGTTTTCTATCTTGGCTTGAAACATGATAACTCTATTATTTTGTTCAATGATATTATAATCTTCCATGATCTTTGATTTGTAAAGCATCCATAAGCCACCTTTAATGCCAGAAGCTTTTATGCAGTGTGACTTTTGAAAGCCAGAGATTCGCATTTGGGTTTCATTTGGAGGTTCTGTGGCCTTTGTTTTAGCTAGGACAAGAATGTCAAGGTTATTTGCAAAGTGTGATTGGTTTATCTCTTGCCATAAAATGGGTCTCTTGGTACCCCTAACATTCCAATATCTAATACTAATCATAAGGATAACATTGATTATGGTGAAGCAGTGGGTACATAATATACTTACATGTAAACTGAATGATTTTGCTTACACTTGTGCTAAAATGATAGTTCATTCTTGGCTTGTTGAGGGTCAGTTGTGGCTTGCGAAACTGAGTGGAGTACAAGTTAACAGGGATATCTTTTAGTGACAGTTTCTCTTGCTTTTTGTTTTGATATGTAAGCTTGTAGCAATGTTGTGAAGGGTATGTTTGTTGATAAATTTTTGGTTGCTTGCCACCACCCCTCCCATAGGGAGGTAAATAGGGCATCACTGAAGGTTTGGAGTAAGGGGAAATAGTAAGACCATACCTGATCTCCATCCAATCTCAGTCATCTAAATGTTAGGAAGAACCGGGCCAAACAAGGGCTTTAGAAGCATTCCCACTGAGCATCAGAATCAGGGAATTTAGGTTATAATGATCAAATCTAAACCCTAACACAATGTCCCTTAACAAAGAAAAATTAAACATAGTGAGGTAGACTATCAAGTAAAGATGAAAGCTTATGTAAAGACCGCAACCTAGATTGATACAAGGACAAGTCATAATAAAACCAGTGGAGTAACCAAGCGCGCTTCTCTACTAATGTGTAAGAAATTACAAGGAAAAAGGGGAATTTTATAGAAATATAGAGATGCTTTAAGGCATTTAGATGATGACTTATAGGTTTATAGATGAACTTAGCTGGAATGAGGCCACATGCCTTCTTAGACCAAGCCCAATCCGAGATGTTCATCTTGAGAGCAGCATGCAACGGTAAGCCAAGCTTTGGGTTGCTGCACTGAGAGTTCCGATTACATGCACATATTCGAGCAGGTAAGAGGCAAAGAGCCTTCTCGACCAAAACCCTCTCTATGTCATTCATACATTCCAGGAAAATACTAAAGATCTGTGAAATTGTATAGACATCAATAATCAAAGATTTAAGATTAAACGTATCTGCCTTGGGTAGGGTTTTGCCAACTGGATTGCCTCCTATATTTGTATCAAATTGTAGAAGCATTGCTCGATTTGAGTTGAAACTTTGAGTAATCAAGTTGCATGCAAGGCTCTGGACATGAGAAGTAGACAATTTAATACCAAAAATTTTGAGATAATCAAAGATTGGATCATAAAGTTTGTGCTGAAATTTTTTATTTGAAGTTTTTTTGGTTAAATAGTTGATTTTGAGAAAATGATTTTTCAAGATACGTGGTAAGTCGAGAGTTGTTTGGCTGTCGGCAAGAGGTAAAAGCATCCACTAAGAGTGGTAGAGTTCCGAGCGTGGAGCACCGAGGAGGGGGCCAGGCGCACCGTAGAACCCCTGTTGTTCTATTTTTGGAGCTTGGGTGTAGCAAACTGTTGTTGTGTAGCATTTTTGTGTTTGACGCTTTGCAGATTTGGAGAGGAGCTTTCATGACTAAATGGCGGATGGACACAAGCATCAACGATGCAGTGTCGAGGGGGAAGAAGGGTAGGAAGACAGAGTCCGGGATTGAGCTCGCCGGAGAGGATAACGGAGGAGGGGGCGAGGTACAGAAGATCCAACGAAAAAGAGAGAGGGGGAGGCTCGAGAGGGAGATAAAAAATATCCACCCTGGGATGCTGGTGGTTCCGATGAGCCGCAGGCCACCAGAGGGAGCACCACCGTAGGGGAGGTGTAGAAGGAGGCCAAATAGAACACAAGCCAGTTTGAGGGGACCAAAAGAGAGGAGCAGCCATTGGCGACCATGACGGAGCTGATCGACAGAGGAGGCGATGGCGTGGGAGGGGGGGAGGAGGGTTAAGGGGAAGCGTGAGGGTGGCTCCAGGGACCGAACCGGTGAGGATGTTGTTGGGGCGGCGGCTGGAAGGAGCTAGTAGGTTTTTTTGGGTTTCAAAGAGATATATGTTGATTTGGTTGACACCCAAGTTTATTTTAATTATTGAATACTCATTAAAGGAGAAGATAAAAAGTTCATGAATATTGAGCATTTGAATAATAATATTTATATAATTAGAGAAATAATTAGGTACGCATTTATGAGGCATGCACACAACTTTTCTTGTTATATATATATTATAGATATTTGATCTTAACGACTCTAACCCAGATATTCTCTGGTTGAACGATGATTTTATACAACAGTTTTATTTGTAGAGCGATGTTCATCGTTTCAACTTTGTGAATTTCAAGACCCTCGGATAGGGTATCCGTGTAAATTTTATCCCAACTGACAAGCGAAGTGTAATTTGCCTGTTTGTTCCAAAAGAATTGTCTAAAAATTTTGTCCAGCTCGTGGAGGATCAACGACGGCAGCATAAACGCTTGCATAATGAATAAAGGTTGGGCACTTAAGTTAGACATGATGAGAACCTTTCAGCCGTTAGCCGAGAGTGAGGATGTTTACCACTTAGATAATTGTTGTTTAGTTTTGTCAACAATAACTCTGCCACTTATGATTGGGCAACCCAGGTACTTCTCTAAGTTATTCGATTGAGGAATTCGTAGTGTTTTTGTTACAGTGTGAATTACGGACGTTGACGTGTTAGGTGATACTTGAAAGCTAGATTTATGCAAGTTTACCTTTTGTCCAGAGATGGAGTAGAAACGGTGGATGACGTTGGACAGATTATTACAAGTAGCTTGGTTAGCGTTACCAAAAACATAATATCGTCATCAAAAGCAAGAAAAGGAATCTTAATTCCCGGTTGGTCAATAGTAAAGCCAGCCTTCTTTGTAAGCGCAGAATTGTGTTGAAGAGTTCTTGCTAGAACCTCGGCAGTGAGAATGAAGAGGAAGGGTGATAAGGGACCCCCTATCAAAGTCCCCTCGAAGGTACAAATGGAGTGGAAGGTTTTTCGTTTACGAGCACTGAGTACGACACCGTTTGTACACATTTTTTGATCCATAGAATGAATTGCATTGAAAAGCCAAACCGATTAAGGACAGAGAACAGGAAGGGCTATTCTACCCCGTCATATGCTTTTTCCATGTCCAGCTTTACTGCCATGTAACCTTGTTTGGGCTTGGAAAGCCTAAAGGAGGGAAAAATCTCATGAGCAATTAGAATATTGTCCTGGATGCATCTTTTCTTCGTGAAGGCTCCTTGTAAGAGTGAATGAGTTTGTCAAAAACTTTGGATAACCTAGCTATTAAATTTTTGGAAATAATGATATAAATTGTAGAGCAGGGGCTAATAGGCCTAAAATGGTTAACCGTTTCAGGGTTATCCCGTTTTTGGATTAAGGTTATGAAGTGTTGTTTATTTGTTGTAGCATTTTCCCACTCGAGAAGAATGTCTTGACGGCTTTGGTAATAGAAGGTCCAACAATGTTCCAATAAGTTTTATAAAAGCCAGTAGACATGTCATCTGGCCCGGGATCTTTATCGACTTCGATAGAGAAGAGGGCACATTTAATCTCGTCATTTGAGACCGGCGGAATGAGCATTTGGCTTTGCTGTGGGGAGATTTCATTGTCAATCACACTCAGATCTTTGTCAAGGCTCATGTCGTGATTGTAAGACGATTTGAAACGAGTCGTGAAGCTATTTGTACACTCGTTTATGAACAAATTGTAACCAGAGAGGTTTACACCTGAATCTGTTTTAAGGAACTTATCAGTTTTCGTCTCCGTTTAGCTAACGCAACACGGTGGAAATACGTTGAGTTTGTGTCATTTAGTCTAATATGTTTAGTTTTTGCTCTTTGGCTTCAATAACGGCATTGGTAGTCTAGCATTCTTTCTCTTTTATTCAGTAATCTCTTATGCAGAGCAGTCTATTTGGGTTACTAATTAAAGATTGCTACATCAGTAGAATCCTCGCATTTGTATCAAAAATCTGTTTTTGAATGTTGTGGAAAGTTTTCTTGTGCCATATTTTTGCCATTTTTTTAGCAGAGTAGTTTTTTTCACTAGTTTGAACATGAGCGACCCCGTCGGGTTGAGTCTTCAAGCTTGGCGTACAATATTTGTGAATTCTGGTTTGGTTGTCTAAGCCATTTCAAAACGGAAAGGTTTTTTTTTATTGACGTGCGTTGGTGAACGGAAGTCGATAGAAATCAGCGCATGTTCAGACGTAGTAAAATGGTGCATTTTGACCCGAATTCCATCGAAATCAGTTATTACCTCAATTTGGGCAAGCATAGCAAAACTATTGTTTGGTAAACCCGTTTTTTTTTTTGCCAAGTATAGGATCCCCCATAAGTTGGGACATCAAGAAGTAATAGCGAGTTTTTGATCTCTTGTAGCCGTCTAAAACGGTGTGGTCCAGGTGTGATTCCTCCAAGTTGTTCATCCAAAATTGCAATTTCGTTTAGATCTCCTAAAATACAAAAGGGAACGAGAAGATGAGAGGCATATTGTATGAGAAATTAATTCCCAGAAAGAGTCTTTTGAGTTGTAATTTGGAGGAGCATACAGCACCAGAAAGGCGACCGTGTCATTTGTTCTACATTTGTGGTAATCGAAATGTATTAATATGTGGTGTACAGATACAAGAACCACTTCGCCCTCCGAACCCGGAAGATCTTTCCATAACAAACAAATACCCACCGAGAAACCTCTAGCAAGGTCGAAAGCAATGTTATTGAATCCACATTTCTTCCAGACACTGTCATGTGGAATTTTAATTGTTTTAGTCTCAAGAAGCACCAAAATGTTGATGTAGTTATTTCAACGGAAAAGCTTCGTGGCAGGCCATAAATTCCTTCTCTTAACCCCCTACAGTTCTAGACTTCTAGGAGCATATATTCATGGAAAAAACTTGATTTTTTGTGCCCGTTTGTACTTTTTATATTGTGAATGGTTGTAGGTTAGAGGTCCGATCTTTAGTGAGTGTGGAATACATCTCGTTGGTTACATTTGAAGTATAGTCGCTATGGCAATAACAGATGCAAAACCCCAAGTGACAAGTGCTGAGTTGGTCATTGACAAGGCAATCGAAAAGTGTGTTTCAAGTAAATTAAGTAAAATGCATATGTAGAATTGAAGTATGTTATCAGCACCTGGGAGGCATAATATAGAATCCGGTGAAGGATGAATTTCCTCCCAAAAAGGAAAGCTTGAATTGCATAATGTTTAGTTTAGTTATACAAAACAACCGGAATGTAATATAACATTCAATTGTTAATTTAGCCTTACAAGGCTTGCGATTGAACTGGATATTTGTATGTAAATTTGCCTTGTAAGGTTTGGGATGAATTTTGTACACATTTTGTAAGGCTTGTGAGCCATAGTACGCATCAGCAGAGTAACCATGGAGAGGGAACGGTGAGAAAAGAGAGATACTCCAAGTGGACAAGCACCCTCATGAGGCCACATGAGACCAAAGTTGTCCAAACCAACCAAATGCCCAAGATAAACACATGCACACATGCAACAAACATAACCAAGAGGAGAGATCAAGGAAAAAAAAAACTGACTAGTATTAAAAGTAAGTAAACATCCCTTGACAGACACAGACCAGTGAACATATAAGAGTTAAATGAGTGACAGAAAGCCCTAGCAAACCAAGCACAACATACATGGGGGAGCACAAGTACTCCACCAACCCGAATGGCCGGCTGGCATATAGCAAGTGACACAAACTCCACCAACGGAGCGAAAAACACATTGAAAACAAACCTAAAAATAGGGCCACCAAAAGGCCGATGCCAAAACAACGAACAAAACAACCCAAAAATTTAGTATGTTGTGATATTTGGGGTCCTTACTGTGTTCCATCTTCTTCCGGTGCCTCATATTTTCTCACAATTATTGATGACTTCTCTCGCGCCACTTGGGTCTACCTTAAGGCTCATAAATCAGAGGTTTCTTATTTATTGAAACAAATTTGCACCTTAACAGTTACCCAGTTTCACAAAACAATCAAGCGTATTTGCAGCGACAACGGCTCTGAATTTCTTTCCCTTCGTCCTTCTTTTGCCGATCTAGGCGTCATATTTGAGTTCTCCTGTGTCGCCACTCCTCAATAAAATGGACGTGTCGAGCGTAAACACCATCATATCCTTAATGTGGCTCGAGCCCTTATGTTTCAAGCCAATTACATACCTATGCAGTTCTGTGGGGAATGCACCTCACTGCCTGCTTTCTCATCAATCGCACCCCATCGTCTCTCCTCGACAGAAAAACACCCTATGAATGTCTATTCTATAAGCCCCCAGACTACACACATCTCTGAGTCTTTTGATGTCTTTGCTATGCGTCTGTCATCCCTCGTTCCTCAAATAAATTCTCACCTCGCAATCGCAAGTGTATGTTCATTGGGTATCCTTTGGGACAAAAGGGGTGGCGCCTATATGACCTCGCTCCCCGTTAAACCTTTGTCTCTCGTGATGTATCTTTTAATGAGGACATATTTTCGTATGCTCATTCTGAAACCCCTACCCTTGAACCCCCCATCTACCCTTCCCCTGCCACCCATGACGACTCACTACAGCCCGCCGATACCCCTCCTGCAGCCCCTCAACCCCCTCCTCCTCATCGGTCGGCTCGCCCTCACACTCCATCGGTGCTGTTAAGAGACTACATGTGTCACACTCTTCGCAGGGTCGATCCTATCTCGGCCTGATCAACATCCGTCACATCTTCAGGTACCCCTTACCCTTTAGCAAATTATGTCAATATGCACTCTATTACTCCTATGCACAACCAATTATTGGCTACTATTGCCGCCACTCCAGAGTCGTCTTCGTTTCGGGAAGCATTTTGTCATCAGCATTGGCGGGATGCTATGAGTTTTGAGATCGATGCCCTTTATCACAATGGCACTTGAGAGGTCACGGACTTGTCTTCTCATAAGAAGGCTATCAGTTGTAAATGGGTCTTCCGTATCAAATATAATTCAGATGGCAACATTGAGCGGTACAAAGCTCATCTTGTGGTTTTTAGAAATCGGCAAATTGAGGGCACGGATTTCTCTGAGACCTTTGCTCCTGTTGCTAAATTGGTTTATGTGTTGCCGTAGCTTCTATTCAAAACTGGGAGCTCCATCAGATGGACGTTCACAACGCCTTTCTTCATGGTGATCTTGATGAAGAGGTTTATATGTCTCTGCCTCCTGGGTTCTCTAGTACTGGCTCATCTAAGGTATGTGGACTTCGCAAATCGCTCTACGGGCTCCGACAGGCACCTCGCAATTAGTTCACTAAGCTGGCGTCTGCTCTTCGACAAGTCGGATTCTCTCAGTTCTATGCTGACTACTCTCTTTTCCCCTATGCTCGGTCGGGTGTTATTCTGCATGTGCTAATTTATATCGATGATTTGATCATTACCGTCAACAACTCTACATCTATCACTCGGTTCAAGGCCTATCTCCACTCCTGCTTTCATATGAAGGATCTTGGTCCACTCAAGGATTTTCTGGGCATTGAGGTTTCTAGGACTTCCTCTGGCATCGTTCTGTCTCAGCGCAAGTATACTCTAGACATTTTGGGTGAGCTGGGTCTCTTAGACTCCAAACCGACGGCTTTTCCTATGGAGCATCACCACAATCTTGCCCTCGACACCAGCCCGCTTCTTCCAAAGCCGGAAGAGTATCATCGGGCCGTTGGTCGGCTCATCTACCTAACCATCACTCGCCCTGATTTGTCTTACTCCATTCATACTCTGGCTCAGTTCATGCTGCAACCACGCCAGGGGCACTGGGCGGCTGCATTGCGAGTCCTTCGGTACCTCAAGGGCCAGCCAAATCAGGGTCTATTTCTCTCTCGACATAGCGATCTTCGATTGATTGCCTATTGTGACTCTAAATATGCCACGTCTCTGTTGACCCGTCGATCTCTCATCAGCCACATCGTCAAGATCGGCGAGTCCTCAATGTCCTAGAAAACCAAAAGGCAAACTACGGTCTCTCGCTCTTCTGCTAAAGCCGAGTACAGAGCCATGGCGACGACTACATGTGAGTTGATTTGGCTCAAATCTCTTCTCCAAACTCTCGGAATTTGATCATCGGAGTCCTATGCGCTTATGGTGTGACAATCAGTTAGCCCTTCATATCGCCATCAACCCAGTATTTCATGAGCACACGAAACATATTGAGGTGGACTGTCAAATTGTACGAGATCAGGTTTAGTTAAGTAACATCGCCCTATCTCATATTCGTTCTTCTCATCAGCTGGCAGACATCTTCACCAGGGTATTGGGAGAGCAACAATTTCATCTTCTGTTGTCCAAGTTGGGCATTCATCTTCACCATGCTCAATCTTGAGGGGGAGTATTGAGATAAATTAGGATATTTGTTAGATATATCTTTCCTTATATCTTTATCACATCTTATTTAATTAGGATAGAATTTCTCCCCTACATGTATCTATTTAATCAAGTTCAATCAATGAGAAAACATAATCTTTACCCTATCAAAATTGTTCAATTTGAGAATTAGAGAATTAGAGAAAGGAGGAAGAAGACATTGAAACCAAAACTAGAGAACCCTGGATTCAATTGAAGTGAAGTGGAAGAAGTGAATTCGTTACAACAGAATTGGACAATATTTATAAAGAACAAGTCACGTGCTAATCACGTGATGCTTCTACCAAAAAATGAAACAAACACCGAACGTTGTACTCGACGTCTTCCGAGTGCTCGATCTCGAGTACAATGTCGAGTAAGCTAGTATCGACATCCTCCCTCAAACTAGAGGATGATCTTCAAGGCTCATTCCCAGTTTGGATAGCAATAATTCCTTGTGGTGTACTGCAGGGATTATCTTTGTCAATATATCAGCGAGTTGATTTTCGGTAGGCAAGTAACTCAATTGAAGTAAACCCTCCAATACTTTCTCTCGTGTGAAGTGGCAGTCGATTTCAATGTGTTTAGTCCTCTCCTGAAATACTAGATTCTGGGCAATCTAAAGTGCAGACTTGTTATCACAGTGAAGAGTGACTGGCTTCAAACCAGACTCCCCTAACTCCACCAACAAATTAACTAACCAAGTCACTTCTACAGCAGCTTGACTCATCGCTCTATACTCAGCTTCAGATGAGCTCCTGGAAACAGTTGGTTGCTTCTTTGACTTCCAGGAGATGGGGTTGCTACCATATAGAACCACATAGCTAGTAACAGACTTTCTTGAGATAGGACAAGATGCCCAATCATTGTCTGAGAAAGCTTGTAATTTGATTGAAGACCCTTTTTGCAACTTGATCCCATAATGCATAGTCCCTTTCACATGTTTGATTAGATGATGAAGAGCGGCTTGATGGTTGCTATCAGGAGCTTCCAAAAATTGGCTTAAGATCTGAACTGAAAAAGAGATATCTGGACGTGTAGTTGTCATGTAACTCAATTTACCAACCAAACTCCTACAGCTAGTAGGATCAGAAATTAAATTATCATGATCAAAAATTGAAATTAATAGGCAAAGGTGTAACACAACTCTTGTTGTCATCCAGATTTGCCTCTTTGATGATTTCTGAACAAAACTTCCTTTGGCTTAGGATGAAAGACTTGTCACTGTGTGTGACCTGAATGCCTAGGAAATAATTGAGCTTTCCCATGTCTTTAATCTTGAAGAACTCATGGAGATGGCTTTTGAGATCATTCACTTGACCAACATCCGAGCCTGTAAGAATTATATCATCTACATAGACAATAGGTATGGTACAATGACAATTTTTGTGGGATAGAAACAAAGATGGATCATATTTGGACTGCACAAAACCAAAATCTAATAAGGTTGTATATAGCTTGTTGAACCATTGCCTTGCAGCTTGTTTCAAACCATATAAAGATTTTTTCAGTAAACAGACTTTATTAGATGGGTTTGAAACACCTTGACGCATGGTCATATACACTTCCTTATGGAGATCTCCATGAAGAAATGCATTGTTGACATCTAATTAAAATAGATCCCAACCTTTGTTTAAAGCAATTGAAAGAATAACTCTTATAGTGGATAGCTTTACCACTGGTGAGAATGTCTCATCATAGTCAATCCCATATTGTTGAGTGTATCCCTTTGTTACTAGTCGTGCTTTGTATCTCTCCATAGAGCCATATGCCCTTAATTTTAGGCAAAAATGCATAAAATCACCCACTATTCATTGTTATTTGCAAACAAAAAAATTGTCAAATAACCACCCACTATTCATTGTTGTTTGCAAATAACCACCCCTTATTCAAAAATTATCAAATAACCACCCATTAAATATATGTTGTTTGCAACTAACCACCCATACCCCTTTTCTTGTTAAACCTCACTTAATTTAATATGAAAAGACAGTTATACTCATATTCTTTAATGTTTCATTTCTAGTAAAAAGACAATTATACTTCTATTTGTTGTTTGATTTTTCTGTTATTACAATTAGACTTGTCAAATGGGTCATTCGGGTCGGGTCACTTCGGGTCCCGAGTAAAACCGGTTCCGGGTACATCCAGGTTGTCTCGAACCCGGGTTTGACCGAGCTTCGCGTCATTTTGGGTCGATTTTGGGTTTGTCAATTTTTTCTTTTTTAAATAAAAAAAATCATGATTTGATAATTTTGAATAATTTTAAAATTCTACAATTAAAGACATTGTTCACAAATTCTAGTGCTTGTAATTATATACTTTATCTGATCTAAAATATTTTATTTTTATTATTTCTCGTAATTTTTAATAAAATGTAATAATATATAAATATCAAAATTTTAAATAATTTTGTTTTAAAATTTATATTTTATACTACGTATATTATTACATCTTATTAAAAACATTTGAATTTTATTATTCCACGTAATTTTTCATAAAATGTAATAATATATAAAATATCAAAATTTTAAATATTTTTTTTAAAATAATTTCATGTAATTAGTAATAACTATAAGCATAGAATTATTTTAATATTTTTTAGAACTTTTATCTTCTTAAAAAAATGTGTTGAAAAATAAAAAATCAAATACTATCGATCGGACCGAGTATTACACAATACAAATAAATATAAAAATTGCTTTGAAAATGAAAGATCAAGTGATTGTAATTATAAAATGTAATAAATTAGAATCTCCATAAAAAAATTAATCATATATAATTATAAATCAACCGGGTCAATCTGGTAAATCGGGTCAAAATTAACGGGTCAATCGGGTCACCAGGTCGTAACCCAGATTACTTGGAAAATTTTCGGATATAATTGTCTTTTCATATTAAATTAAGTGAGGTTTAACAAGAAAAGGGGTATGGGTGGTTAGTTGCAAACAACCTATATTTAATGGGTAGTTATTTGACAAATTTTTAATAAGGGGTGGTTATTTGCAAACAACAATGAATAGTGGGAGGTTATTTGACAATTTTTTTAATAAGGGGTGGTTATTTGCAAACAACAATGAATAGTGGGTGGTTTTATGCATTTTTGCCTTAATTTTATTTTGTATACCCATTTGCATCCAATTGGTTGCTTGCCTGCAGGAAGATCAATTAAAATCCAAGTTTTGTTAGTTTGAAGAGCATATATTTCCTTGTCCATTGCTTCAATCCACTTGGGATTGGAAGCTTTGGTGAAAGATTTAGGCTCAAATAAAGAATCAGTGCTTGTTGTAGATGCTGAAAGACACATAAGAGAGTCAGTAAAGCCAGATAATAATGGAAACTGTTCTAGATGAGAACCAAAATTACAAATGTAGTTTTGTAAATGTGTAGGAGGTCTCACTATCCTAGTTGACCTTCTCAGATTTTGTGGAGCTTCTGGTATGACTTGGTGTTGTGGATTTTATGGAGGGATGATCAACCACTAATTGATCTCGAAATGGTTGATCATGTGACTGATTTTCCTCTACAGTGATCTTAGCATCAGGGAAAAATATATGTTCAGGCAAGTCATTAGTAACATTAGGAAGAGGTAATTGAGTATCAAAATTTATTTTATGCAAAGGGAATTGATTTTCATGGAACTGAATATCTATGGATAAAAAAATCCAATGAGATTTCAAATCCAAAACTTTATAACATTTCTGACCATGTGGATAGCCAATGAACACACAAGGCATACTTCTTGGATCAAATTTTGATCTACCAACCTTCACAGCGCTCACAAAACACAGACATCCAAAAGCTCTTAACATAGAGTAATCAAGATTCTTATGAAAAAGAATCACATAAGGAGTTCTGAACATGATTGATGTCAAAGGAAACCTGTTGATCAGGTGAGTTGCAGTAAGCAGGCACTCTCCCCAATACTTAATTGGAAGCTTTGATTGAAAAAGCAATGCTCGAGCAGTCTCCAAAAGATGCTTATTGACAAGAGGAAAACTTGTCGTTGTTCTTACCAAAGAATACTCAAACTCACCACTACTATAGTGTGTAAGCAAGAAATCGATTCACAGGAAAATCTATTCAATTCAAGTATCAATTCTAATCGCTAGTAAGAATATGGGGGTTTTTGGTGTGAAAAGATCCGCCTTTTATCAAAGCGGAAGCAAGCAAATAGAGTAAATAGATTGTAGAAGGCAGTGGAGAGAAATAGGTTCACCTACAATTTATCACTTCGATTGATGAATTCGATCCTTGTTTCAGCCTCTAGTTCTTGTCTTTTCCTATCAATGTCCTTGTCCAGATCTTAGGTAAATTACTAGTCCTACGAGTCCTAGCAACTCTTATCTCTAAATAACCCTAACACGGTTAAGATTCAACCTAGAGATAGCATTAAGATTATGAATTAACCAAGGTACACATAATATCAAGCTATGAGTCGATATTCAACATGTATTCAACTTCCTACACATCCAATTAGTCCTACGAGTCCTAAAGGGATATGATTGCCACTTGGGTTAAGGTTCGCTACGAGGAATCTACAAAACCCTAGCAATTGAATGAATCTACTCTAACTAGTCGGTCAAGGAAAAGAGAATAAAACACATTCAAGCAATTAAGCACAAAGAAGTCGAAACATTGAAATACAAATTAGAACTAGATTAAGAAACTCACAATTCAACAATCAAAGATCCAAGTCGTAGGCGAAACCTTGAGAGTTTAGTTACTTATGCTCAACGACGCTCTCAACAATGGAGTAATGTGCATAAGGTCAATGGTAGAATAAACTAGAAAAAGTCTTATAAAAGCCTCCAAGAGTCGGCCAATAAAATAAACTAAAACCATAATTAAATTCCAATTCTGAATCGGCGTTTCTGCGAAGGCCGCGGGGCGGCCGGCGATCAGCGAAATCCGTCGTCAGAGCTCTGAGCCGCGGGACGGCTTTTGGAATTTGGTCTCGATGTCAACACGAAAGTTGTAGATATCGAAGAGAGCTTTCCAACGCATGTTTATAATAGTCAATCGGACCACCGAGGCCTCCAAAAAGTGCGAAACAGGTTCAGTGTTGCGATAACTTTTGCTGACTTGTTATTCACTTAGGCTCTCGAAATTCGACTCCGCTCCCGTGCTCTTCACTTTTCTTCCTCAACTTGAATCTTCCTTCATCCAAGAGCCTCCTCATTCCTCGTCGGATCCACCTATACCTGAAATTAACCATAAAATTGCATAGATTCCGACTCTTCCAACATCATCGGTAAACATGTAATTGTAACTAAAATATGCACTATTCACAACTAAACTATGCTAAATGTAATCTATAATGCAATACTAAACATGCTCTATCACTTATGCTTGCGCTCAACCACACCATTTTGTTGGGGTGTGTAGACACATGTTTTTGATGTAGAATGCCATTTTCTAAGTAAAACTCTTGAGCTTCAGAACTGCAGAACTCACTACCATTTTCTGTTCTGACCACCTTCACTTTTGCATCAAACTGAACAAGCACAAACTTCACAAAGGTTTTCAATATAGAGAATACATTGCTCTTTACAGCCACTAAATGTGTCCAAGTGGATCTTGAAAAATCATCCACAATGGTTAGAAAATACTTAAAACCATTATGTGTTGGAACTTTGTAATGTCCCCATATATCAACATGTAACAGTTCAAAGCAATTCAAAGATTTTATTGAACTGATAGGAAAAGAATTCATGTGTTGTCTTGCACGAGGACAAACATGACATACATGATGTTTAGAGTGTCTAGTAAGATCTTTAAGAAATTCAAAATGAAACAACTGATCAAAAGGAAAATGTCCCAATCTACAATGCCACAACTCTAAAGAAACATCACTCAAAGCCTGATTACAATTCACATTGCCACTCAAGTCATCGTTCACAGAAGAAGATAAAAACCTAGAAGCAATTCTATCAACAAAATCATTACTTGAATCCATAGTTGTCAGATACAATCCTTTAGACACTTCACCAAGCACCTGCGGCTTGCTCATTGAAGGGTCCTGGATCAAACAATGTGAGGGAGTAAACAACATATAAGCATTTGGATCATGAACAAACTTTCGAACAAATAATAGATTGTAGGCAAATTCAGGCATATGTAAGACATGATGTAGAACAATTTTGTTTTGTAATTGAATAGAACCAACATAACAGATTTTGGATTGTTGACAATTTGGTATTGTGATATAGCTGGGCATATTGAATAATTTATAAGAACTAAACATAGAAATGTCAGGACATATATGGTGTGTAGCACCACTATCAATAACCCAACTATACACATTACCATGAACATTAAAACAAATTTTGTTACCTGCCACCATATTAGTGTCCTCACCATTACTTTGCTTCCTTAAAAAGCCAAAATCTAATCATATTGCCCCTTTGTCAAAGTTGGAGCAGTGGCAGACTTAGTGTTATCCTCTACTGAGGCATTTGCAGTAAACTTCTTCGGTTTTTCACCCTTGAAATTGGGTGGGTAACCATGAATCTTGAAGCACCTGCTAATAGAATGTCCAACCACTTTACAGTGATTACAAAAATAGTTTCCTTCCCCTTTTTATCCATTCTGACTCCTAGATTGACTACTTCTGGGTTGTCCATAGGCCTGAGATCCCTGAGAACCTTGAGAGGCCCCTTTATGTCCATTGAACCTACCATACTGATTTCCATTGTAATTATTGCCTTGATTGTTTCTTTGGAAAGCATTAAATGCAGTAGCATTTTCATTGATTGAACTAGCATTTTTCAAACCTCTCTGGCTTTCCTCATCCAGCAACATCCTATACACATCTCTCATGGTAGGAGTAGGTTTCACACACAGTATATTCATATGAATTCCCTTGTAGGAATCAGGTAATCCTGCAAGAAATTGAATTACTTGCTGATTGGCAACGAGATCCATGTATTCGTCCCACAACTTCCTGAATTTGGTAAAATAGGACGAAATTAATGAACCACTTAAAGAAATATTGAGCAATTCTTTCTGTACCCGATAAAGACGAGTACAGTTGGGAGAACCAAACCTCAATTTCAATTCCTCCAACATCTCATAAGTAGTGTGAAAATACAACAAAGTTACAGCTATCTCCTTCCCAACCGAGTGAAGAATCCAGACAATCACCATGCCATTGCACCTCTTCTTTTGCGGATACCGAGGAGAATCAAGATCTGGAATCGAAAAACTACCATCAACAAGACTCATCTTGTTCTTCGCTACAAGAGATACCTCCACCGATCGGTGCCAATGATTGTAATTAGTCTCGCTCAATAGCTGCGTGGAGAGATTATAACTTGGATTATCGGAATGATGAAGATACAGAACATCATTTGGATTAGCTTTGTTTGGATCCATTCTTCGATCAAGAGTCGGATTTCAGAGATAAGAAAACGAGGGAAAGATCATTAGATTGATTGCTTCACATATTTGCAATAAAAAAAAACTCCAAAAATCAAACGTGAGCTATGGAAGCTCTGATACCATTTCACAATTTGAGAATTAGAGAATTAGAGAAAGGAGGAAGAAGACATTGAAACCGAAACCAGAGAACCTTGGATTCAATTGAAGTGAAGTGAAAGAAGTGAATTCTTTACAACGGAATTGGAGAATATTTATAAAGAACAAGTCACGTGCGAATCACGTGATGCTTCTAACAGAATATGAAAAAAAAACCGAATGTTGTGCTCGATGTCTTCCGGGTACTCGATCTCGAGTACAATGTCGAGTAAACTAGTATCGACAGAGACCTGCACCGTGATGGGGGCAACAGTAGGCATAAAATTGACCAGTGGTTAATAACCACCACCGAGCCTAACCCGGTCATATACGGCCTGTGGCTATTCTTCGAAAAGGCCGGAGCAACCTTGGCCCCTTTTGGACCAATCTTGACCCACTCCGCATGATCGGAAGAGCCCATCCCCTCTTCGAGAGTGAGGATCATAATGGTAGTAACAACTTTATTCACCACACGATCAGTGCAATCGTCATATTCATGAGCAAAACTCCCACAACTCCCACAACCACTAGGAAAATCTTCGTAAAATAAGCGAAGGCTAAGAGGGCCGTTGGACTCAGCCTATCGAGACAGATATTAGCAGCAAAGCGAGTATAACAAATACGGATTTTCTGATGAGTAAACTTATCAAGGAATATGAAGGTTCCGGCCTTGAATTTATCAAGAATATCGATAATCGCCTCACGGCACGTAGATAAACTCCACATAAAGGTTAGGAATACGAATCTAGATATCAACATGAGTGACTTCCGTAGTTCAGAGGCTGAAAGAGGGTGACCATTGGAGAAGAACGAGAATGAAACCAAAGAAATGATAGGGAAGTCCATCCCGCACTCTATTCAAAATAGTGAGATGATTGAACCGAATCTCGAACAAGCCACACGTATGATCCACAATGATCGATGTCCTAGCACAGAAACACCATTTGCTTCGCAGCTTAGGGAGAAGAGTTTGAAAATCTGTAGTACTGTCGGGAGAAGAGTTTCAAAATATGTTGTATCGCCAAAGAGAGTATCGAGAAGGATATGTGATGAAGAGATGGGTCAACAAGTTATTATTTTATTTTAATTTTACTTCATGAACGAGTTATTTGGCTTTAATCAGCCACAAGTTGGTCCAGTGATTTAATTTCTATATTGAGAGATTTAAAAGTTCGAATTTTGTAGATGTCAAATGGTCTATTGTAAATAAGGGTCTACTTTTTAGACTATTTTCAACGATTTCTCTAGTTATAATTTTTTTGAAAGGGGCACAATTATATATATGTCACTACCAAAAATAATGAAATTCGCCACGCCAACTAGCTTCGGCAGGTGTTTTCCGTGGCAAATGGTATCCTTTTTCCACTGCATTAGCCACGACAAGCGTTGCATCCGAAAAATTACACAAATTAGCGACGCCTAATAGCTTCGGCAAGTATTTACCGTGGCCATTAGGTAGAAAAAAAGCCTCTATTAACCATCAGCCTCTCCCTCCCGGCTGTGAATCACCTGTCCCCATACTAATCCCCTTCCACTGTCCTTTATTTTTTATTGGTCCAGCTGTCTTTTTTAACTTACTCTTTTTAACCCGGTCTATTAAATATTAAACCAACCCGTTTTTACATTTTTAATTAACTCTTCAAACCTATTTTTCTAATCACCACACAGAACAAAAGAGAGCCACCAGAGAGGTGCCGATGGTGGTGAGGAAGGATTCTTATCATTCGATCCAGTGCACTGGGCTCCTTCCATGGAGTTGTGTTGTTGTTGTTCGATGCCTCGACGCTTTCCCTTCTCTCCCGGCATCGTCCCACACAGAAAGAAAGAGCACAGACCGAGGCGGTGGACCTCTCTTCCCATTCGCGTTGTGCACTGAATCAAACCCCTTTGTGTCTCTGCCTCCATACGAAGATACGGAATGAAAGGGATGGTGGGGGACACGGCGAATCCTCTCCAACGATGCCTTTTTCAGGTATGTTAACCCTAATATATCAGGCCCTAATTTCTCCAATTAATCTTCTTTCTCTGATGAAATTGATTTGTTCGAAACCTCTAAATTAAGTTGTTTGTGGGGACGATTGATGCCCTTGGGTTAGCATGGCAATTTTGGTTGCATTCATGGTTTCAGTACCGATTTTGAACTCGAATGGGTTGGCTTGGTAATACATAAAGCTGTAATGGATAATAGTATGACAAGATTGAAGATTGTATGACAGACAGTGCAATTAGGGAAAACTAAACTAAATTATGCAATTTTGTCAATGGAGAATAGTATGACAGATAGTGAATTAGGGAAAATTTTGACAATCAATTAGGGAAAACTAAACTAATCTATGCAATTTTGTCAATGGAGAATAGTATGACAGACAGTGAATTAGGGAAAATTTTGCCAATCAATTAGGGAAAACTAAACTAAACTATGCAATTTTGTGAATGAATTTAAAAGGTATACATGACTAACAGACAATTTTGTCAATGAATGAATTAGGGAAAACTAAACTAAACTATGCATATGTTTTTTGGAGAATAGTATGAAGGAATCATTATGTGATGGACAATAAGTGTATTGCGACTTGAGATGTAAATATAAGAGCTATTGTACCCTTGATCTTTTGCGATTTGTGATGGACAATTTTATCAACGAATTAAATATAAGAGCTATTGTAGCCTTGATCTATTGTGACTTGTGATGTAATTTTTAGCCTATTAGCTCAAATGGTAGAGCTATGTGTGTTTTACACATCGGTGTGAGTTCAAATCTCACATAGGCTTCAAAAGCTTATCATTACTTTAAAGCTTGAATAAATCATCTTAAGCACCAATTGAGGTTTTGGCCTGGCTGTTGTACTGTACATGTGTTGGTGCTCTAGTTTCTTTGTTGTTGATGTTGTTGATTTCCACTCTCAGCCCTTGCTGCATTTATGTTTTTGCTATTTTGTCAATTGGTACTTCATCTTACTTATTCAAGCTTTAACGGTAAGTTAGTTAGCCTATATGGGATTCGAACCCACATCGATGTGTAAAACACATAGCTCTACAATTTGAGCTAATAGGCTGAAAAATTACATCACATGTCGTAATAGATCAAGGGTATAATGTACCATACACAATCAGCCAAGAAATTTTACTTGAATCCCAAAATTCCCTATGCTTAGTTTTCAACTTTAGAACCCTTAAACACCAGTGTTTGTATATTCTATTTATGTAAATATACTACTGCCCCATCAAAATCTATCAAGCCCACATTTCATTAAAGACTTATCCAAGGCATCACAAGTTTGATTAGACAAACAGTTGACCAAAATAGAGGAACCTTAAGGCAAGCAGTAACTTTGCTGTAGTCAAGTGATGAAAAGCATTTTTTTTTCATAATGCAACCATTTGCATCTTTTGCATAAATTGAATAATAAACAGAGAGAGCTCTTAAAGCTAAAATGTAAAGGTTATTGACAAAATTCCCAACATAACAAGTGGTATTTCCTAATCCAAAATATGCTCAGATTCCTCTCATTACATGTATAGCAAATGAAACAGTACATATTTTCCTCCCATTCTTATATCTTGAGACATAGCTCAAATCCACTTTTGAATAATAAAAATAGAGAGAACTTGGTGCACCAATGGGACTATCTCAAAATTGGATCCACCACTCCACCAGTTTAACCAAAGTGGCATCAAATCCACCAGTGCAACCAAAGTTACCAAGTGAACCTATGAAAAATTTAGTCCCGTTAATGAAACAAACAACCCAATTTCATAAGAAAAATAAAGGGTTCAATGAGAGAAATTAGGGATTTCAATTAAATCAATTTAGGGATTTCAAACAACTCAATTTCTAGACAAATAAGGAGTTCTATTAGAGAAAGTAGGGATTGACAAATTAAGGGTTACATACTCGATCGAGGCATCGTCGGGGAGGAGTCGCCTGGTCCGCTACCATCAATCGCTCTTGCTCTCTATCTTCTTATGGAGACAGAAGCTCAAAGGCCAAAGGGATTTCATTAGATGCAAAAGTCAGGGGAAGAGAGGTCCGCCGTTGGAACTGACCAACTTTGAGCCGAGAAGAACCGATTGGGGAACACCCACTCTAGTGAGATTTTCCATCTTCGACACTCGACAGAAACTCATCTCTCTTTGCGACGATGAGAAGATTGATCTAGTCGGAGAAAACCCAAATTGAAAAGGGTTTAGTGTGTTTAATTTTTTTGGACTGGATTCAGAAGAGTTAGCGTGTGTTCGGCAGGGGATTGTGGGGGGATTGTGGAGATTCTACTAAAATACAAAATAGCTTTGGCGGAAGGCGATGGTGTTTGGCAGCAAGATTGTGCACAATCTGGGACGGGGATTATGGGGATTTTGGGAGATCTTTGCACAATCTACGGACCCCAAGATTGTGCAGATTGTTGGGGGATTTCGCTATATGAGATCCAAAAATGCCCCCCATCTCAGAAGTTTGAAAATCTGAAAAGTAAAAGAGAAAAAGAAACGACCTTTTTGCTCAACTGAGGTGTAATAGTAATGGGCGTGGACCGTGTGGCTAAAGATAAGGAGGAGGAGGATGAGAAACGGGTGCAGCTGCAGCTGGAGGAGGAAAAGGGGGCTGAGAAAGGATAGGAATAGCCCTAGAAATTGGGGCAGCTCTAGAGGTCCGGCCGCCGCCGTTGTTGGCCACCCTTAAAGGGTTTGAAGGGTTCAATCCCTCCCAACTCGAGAAGTGAAATTCAGGGATTTCTTGATGCAAATTTTTGGTGGCTGGCGGTAATTGGGTGGGTGGTTGTGTTTGCGTGAAACCCATTTCACCATTTCTGTCAAATCGGTGAACTTGATCCTTATCTGTAACATTCACTGCTACCTCCTGAAACCCTTTTTCTGGGTCTTTAGCTCTCTCTGCCACCTACAAGAACAAGACAGAGATGAAGAAAGGAAAAAGACACTAAATTTGGAATAAAGATTCAAGCTTTTCATAGGCTTACTGGTTCTTCAGAAGCACCCATCTCAGGGAGGTTGCTGGCGGCGGCGGTGGAGAGGCGGCGGAAGGGGGGTGGTGGTGGAACGACGTTGAGAGGTTGAGAGACGTTAGAAGGGGGTCTGGTTGGTAACTCCCATTGGCATCACACAAACAAAGCGATAAACTGTGAGTTTGTGCTTTGGAAGGAGGAGGGGTAATGGGTTTTTTTCCAGGGGCATTAAAGTAATTTTGTTACTTTAAAATACACCACAATCCCCTACCTACCAAACACCTTTTTCGAGATTTCCGACATCCATAATCTCAATCCCCACAATCCCATTAATCTACCAAAATAATCTCCATCTCCTAAAATCTACTGAAATCCCCATAATCCCCGTAATCTCCACCTAGTGCCAAACACAGCCTTAATTTAGATGGCCAGCTGGACCAATAAAAATTGAAGGACAGGAGGGAGAGATAAATACAAGGACAGAGGATTCACATCCCTCTCTCCCCGGCGTCCCCGTTCCTCCACTTCCGCCTCCCAAAGAACGCATATCTCCATCATCTCTTTTCTTTGCTCTCTCAAATTCTCAACCTCCCTCTCCCAGATCTCGTTCTTCCTTCTTCATCCTTATGTCTCTCCTCTTCATCTTGAGATCTCTCTCCTAATCTCCTCTTCATCTCGAAATTAGGGTTTCACTGCTCCTTCAATCGAATCGGAGAAGACGGTGTCGAAGACCACCACCACCGTCCCCCATCGCCAGACCCAGCCATATGCCAAGCCCGCCTTCAGAAAGCCTTCTTTGATCACCGTCGACCAGTTCTAGCTTGGCTCCTGCCCTCATTCCACTATCTCCTTCTTTAGGCGATTTTGAGCCTCATCGAGGAATCTCCACAATTTGACTTCGATTCAGCGATTCCGGGTATAATCCTCCACTCTTCTTCTTCTCCTCTCTATCTTCCATGCCTGTATTCAACTTGTTGATGTTCTGATGGCTCCTAGAGGTGAGATTTCGGACTTTTTCAAAGTCTACGGTTAGGGTTTTAGGTTGGGGCCGAAATTTTGATTGAATTTGCTTACTATGCTTGTTGCTGTGTAAGTGGCTCGAGAATAACAGGTTTACTTGATTTTTTCAAGGATTGGTAGGGCTACGAAAATGTGCTGATTTATTCAAGGCACTTAAACTTTGCCAAGCATAGTTGTTTGAATCGATAGCTTAGTAGGGCTATGAAAAGTCACTTTGCTTCTTCACTAAATGTATATCATATATTCAGAATAACAGGTTTACCCGAGTCATTGAAATAAGAATCTTTCTATGTGAGGGATATGTAAAAACAAATTCTTATTTCCAGAAGAGACACAATCCGTTAGGATTGGAATTCTATTCAATGACCAAATTCTATTTCTTCTACTAAAAGAAATCAACCGTTGTCTTCACCACAAAAAAGAAGAAGAAATCAACAACTATTGAATCCGAGCCTAAGAATGCTTAGCTGATGAATCACGCGTGAAAACAGATCTGCCACGAATTAGAATCAAGCCTCTGGTTCATGATGATATATTTCTTTCAATTAAACTAAACACAATTCAATATACGTTGACATGTATCACTATCCGACGAGCATTCCTTATTCAATTCTCCAACATCAATCGTTTGGTACCTTTAGGATTAGTGTCATTAATGATGTAGATTGGATTTAGTTTGGCTAAACAATATTCAATTATGTATATCATTAAATTCATATCCAATTCATGAAAGAAGTTTAAAGGCCTGTTTGGTATTGATTTCTAGATATCAGATTTTAAATTTAATTTTCTCTTTGCAGTATAATTTTGAAGGAAGCTATGATTCAGTGGAGTTCATAAACACAGTTCAGAAAGATGGGCTTTATGTTAATCTCTGGATTGGTCCCTATATTTGTTCAGAGTGGAACTTTGGGTATTAAAGGAACTCAAAACTATTGGTTTTCCCCCTTTCTTCTTCTGTCACTTATTTCCATTTCTTGTAAATTATGTGCATTTTGTTCTTTGTAATTGTAAATTTTACTTAAGTTGTTTATGTAATTGGCAATAACTTTTGTGAATATTGACATCCACTAATCTGGTGCAGTGACTTTCCTATATGGTTGAAGTATGTTCCCTGGATCAGCTTCCGCACCGACAATGAGCCATTCAAGGACTGTTACTCCTCAGTGTTTTCTTTTTAACTTTCAAAATAATGGAAAAATTAGCATGCTTTCGAGTGGGAAAAGACACTCATAATCAAGGGAGAAAAATGGTATTTTTTTTAGATCTTGGATGATCTCATATTGTCTTTATTTAGAAAGATCACTTATTGATCTTTCATATTGGATTTTTTTTTCCGGTTGTAAAGAGTGCGATGCAAGGGTTCGCTCAGAAGATTGTTGAGATGATGAAGAGTGAAAGCTGATTTGCATCACAAGGAGGCCCCATTGACCTTTTAGACCTCCACCTTCATCTTTTTTTTTTGCGTTCGTTCCCATACACGGCTGATGTACTTATTTACATGTAGATGTTCAAAGAGGTCACTGAGAAGAATGAGTTAAAAATGCCCATGTTAGTAGGTTTAACAAAATCAATACATTTTATATCGATTATACTCGAAATTTCATCCATCTTCATCTTCTTGTTTGGTTAGGCTCTGATCTGTTGTTTTTTCTATTCAATTAGGTATCCCAAATTCTGTAGCTAGGGTTTTGATTACTCTATGACATTCATGTTTAAAATCAGGCAATCTCTCCTTCTCTCATTATTATTTTATCAATTTCAGGTTCTCAATTACTTATTCCAATTTGTTCAGTAAATTTCATTTCTCTTTTCAGATTTGATTCCCAAATTTGTCTTCAACTGTGACCAGGCACCATTTCCATCTCTGCAGATTCGTCATCTTTGCTTTCAGGGTTTACCACCATCAATTTCTAGGGGTGGGCATATCCGGGTATCCGACACGAACCAAATAATCGTGTCGGATACCCGAAACCGTTTAGCACAAAATGACCGAACCGTATACGAACCATTATGAGCCGGGTTCCGACACGGTAAATCGATTCGGATCCGTGTCGGATACCGGGTTATCCGACACGATTACAAACATAATCAACACTTACAAGCCTAATTGAGAGTTGTGAGCAATCAAAAAAATGGAGTTCGAAACCCATTTCCGGCAAGAAAACACTACAATCTGCAGGAGCCTTCGACGGCGAAATGCCTCGCCATAAAAAACTACCCTCGAGACCAAAACGACAGTCGGGATCTCTCCGCACACCAATCTGACTAACTTTGATAGATGAAGGATCTCTACTAAAAAAACAGGAAATAACTACGGATTCTTAGCGATGAATTTCAGCCGCCGCTGTTTTGGTTGCTAATAGCAATGACATTGGCCACGACTATACTTGACCGTGGCTAATTTCGTGACTGGTGGTCACCCAAGAATGCCACGTCATCAAGTTCGTTGCTAATAGCAACGAACGCAATGCATGTGGCTGATTTCGTGGCTGAGTAAGTGGGTGATAGTGGTGATTAGCCACGACATTTGCTACGAGCGCTTATTCCGTGGCTGTATTCGAAGCTGATTTGGCAACAACATCAATCTCGTGGCTAAATCCGTGGCTATTCAGCTTCAAAAATCCGACGATGGAATGGAGACGAGGTGAGTGGGCTTGGATCGGTTATTGGGCGGGTCGGACATGGGGTGAGTGGGCTTGAATCGTAGCTGAATCCGTGGCCAACAAAAAAAACAAATTGTTATGGGCTCGGCATGGATCAATAGCCCATTAGAAATGATGGGCCCAATTACCTTAATAGCCCGCAGGAAGAAATGTGGATATAGCAACGACTTTATCCGTGGCCAAATCCGTTGCTATTACGGATGAGGTCGACTTTAATGCGCATTGTCCTTCACCTGTCTTCTAGTAGTTGGGTGCATTAATTGGGGCCGGCCCACGTGTTTTTCTTCTAGCTTGGGTGAATTGAACATTGCCATTTGCAATTCAAAGAGAAGGACACATTGCTTCTCTTCAAACCTTGAACCTGCGCATACTCCAGTACGAGGTAAGTTTATAATTTTTGTCTTAATTAACTTACATATTACACTATATTATTCTTTTTGAACTTAATTTCAGGAGAGTATATATATATATATATATATTCAAATTAAACGTAGGAAATTATATATATGGGTTTTGAGTTTAATTATTGGACAGAATTAAAAAATGTTTATATATATATATATATATATATATATATATATATATATATATATATATATATATATATATATATATATATATGTAATGTAATATCAATTTACAATTTTATTGAATATTATATAGGTAGTTATTTGAAAGTGGGTTTTTGTAAATATGTTTCTATATATATATGTGTACGGTTGCATATATTGGAAATTTAGGGAATGTTGAATTTGTGACATGTGTACTTATAATGAATTGGAAATTTAGGAATGTTCAATTGTAATGTGTACATACAGGTTGATTGAGAATTTGATAAAATGGATGATGATCGTACATGGATGTATGACATGTACTTGTCGGATCATGGAGGATTGAAACCTGAATACTATGCAGGGGTTGAAAAGTTTGTAAATTTTGCTTGTAGTCAAGTGCATTACGTCGATGAAGGTAAGATAAAGTGTCCATGTCGGAAATGTGTGAATTGCAAATTCGAGAAAGTAGATGATGTGAAGGCGCATTTATATAATCGTGGGTTTATGTTCGGTTATTATCGTTGGACAGCACATGGTGAAACTATTGCACCTCCATACCATGAGAAAATGGTAGGGGGCAACCAATGGGCTATGTATGATCAGTTAACTGCAGAATAGAGGATGGTATTTGATGTTGCAGGGCCAAGCTTTGTTCCTCCGTCATGGTTTAGCCCATGTATTAATGTCGACGATGTTCCGAATAATGGAGATGGTTTTGAATTCCAACCAGCTGAAGAAGTTAATGAGGTCGATGAAATGAGGGAAGATCCGGTAGAAACCGAGGAGGCTAATATGTTGTCCACACGGTTTGCAGATGTGTTGAGAGCAGCTGATGAACCGGTGTTTTCTGGGTGTACGTCACATACACAATTGTCTTTTGTGAGCTGACTTATGAGCTTGAAGTGCGAACATAATGTTCCTCAATGTCTGTTCAATGGTTTTGTGCAATTGTACGATGAAGTGCTACCTCAAGACCACAAGATTCCCACCAGTTACTATGAAACTCAGAAGATAGTTCGAAATTTGGGGCTACCGGTGGAAAGAATAGGAATGTGTCCCAACGGTTGTATGTTGTATTGTAAGAGTGATGCGAATGAAGAATCATGTAAGTGTTGTGGTCATGCAAGATATGTTGTTAGTGCTACAGGGAAGCGCCAGGAACAGAAGGTTTTATTCTACTTGCCTTTAACTCCGAGGCTACAGAGACTATATGCTTCTGAGGTGACAGCCAGCCAGATGACTTGGCATGCAGAACACGTAACAGAGGAGGGAATGATGTGTCATCCTTCAGATGGAGCAGCATGGAAGAGGTTAGACACAAAGCATCCTGATTTTGCCTACGAGCCTCGTAATATTCGTTTGGGCTTATGCACGGACGATTTTGCTACATTTAACAACTCTGGTCAGAATTATTCATGTTGGCCTGTGATTGTCACTCCTTACAATCTTCCACCACATTTATGCATGAGAACCGAGCACATGTTTCTGTCGTTGATAGTGCCAGGTCCTCGAAACCCAAAGAAGTTGATTGACATTTGCCTCCAACCTCTTATTGATGAGTTGATACAATTGTGGGATGTTGGTGTCGTCACATATGATGCCTCGAGGAGAGAGAACTTTGTTATGCGTGCAGCTTTACTTTGGACCATCAGTGATTTCCCAGCATATGCTATGTTGTCCGGATGGAGCACTGCTGGTCAGTTGGCCTGTCCGATTTGTATGGAAGCAGGATCTGATGCTTTTCGGCTCCAACATGGACGGAAGGCTTGTTGGTTCGATTGTCATCGAAAATTCTTAGATCTTTCTCATCAATTCCGTAGAAACAAGAAGGACTTTTACAAAGGACATGTGGAAACAGCATTGCCACCACCATTGCTATCGGGGGAGCAGATTTGGGAGCGGGTTCGTGATTTGCCAACGGTCATGGAGGATCCTTCCTTCCAGTGTGATGAGTATGGGGTTTCCCATAAGTGGACAAAACAAAGCATCTTCTGGAGACTTCCATATTGGAAGGATCTTCTAATCCGACACAATCTCGATGTTATGCACATTGAGAAAAATGTGTTTGACAATGTTTTCAACACTGTCATGGATATCCCTGGGAAGACAAAGGATAACTTGAATGCTCGGAAGGACATTCGCCTATATTGTGATCGACCCGAGTTGGAGGTAGATGATGACTACAAGGGTGTAAAACCAAAAGCAATATATACATTGGCAAGAGAGGCGAAGAGAAAGGTGGGTCAATGGTTGAGGACCGTTAAATTTCCTGATGGTTATGCTTCTAATATAGGAAGATGTGTTCAGAGTGACGACTGTAGCCATCGAGGGATGAAGAGCCATGACTGTCACGTGTTTATGGAGAGACTCCTGCCAATTGCTTTCAAAGAGTTATTGCATCCATCTGTATGGGGTCCTTTAACTGAGTTGAGTATCTTCTTCGAAACAATTTGTTCGTCGACATTATCAGTGTCTGTCATGGAGCAGCTCATGTTGATGATTCCTCTGTTGGTCTGTAAGTTGGAGCGTATCTTCCCGCCATCATTTTTTTACTCAATGGAGCATCTCATTGTCCATTTGCCGTATGAGGCCCTGATAGGTGGCCCAGTTCATTATCGATGGATGTATCCGTTCGAGAGACAACTATTCCAGTTGAAACGAAAGATCGTTCAAAAGAGTAATGTGGAAGGGTCGATCGTGATGGCATACTTACGGGAAGAGATAGCTTAGTTCTCTGTGCACTACTTCCCTTCACACGTTCCATCAAGGTTGAGGAGACCAGCGAGAAACGACATCGTTGACATCGACGATTGTGCTTTCTCTAATTTCAATTATCCCGGCAAGGGTAGTGGGAAGCAGCAAATACGGTGGCTGATGGAAGAAGACGAGTGGAGGGCCGCACACACATACGTGTTGCTCAACTATCCGGAGGTGCAACCATACATTCAGTAAGGAAAAACACATATTTTATTTATGCTTATATATATAAGTATGCATGTAAATATATATATATTTATTTATCTTGCTCAACTTTATTACGGTAGGATCTTTGAGACTGCCATGGGGGATAGTGTTGGAGATGACCTCATTGAAAATGAATTTGCGAACTGGTTTATGAATTATGTAAGTTTTTTTAAACTACACCTAAATGCTTACATTAATTTGTTTATATGTTTAAGCTTAACAGATGTGTATACATGTGTTCTGTAGGCCTTAGATGGAGGAAATGGAATTGGTCATGGAGAGTTGTTGTGGAGTTTGGCATGGGGTCCTAACGTGAAAGCAATTTCTTGGCCAGCATACTTCTCCAATGGGTATAAGTTCCACACTCTGCAACATGGTGCTGGGAAATCTATAATGAATAGCGGGGTTTGTGTTCGAGGGTCCAACTACGCGAGTCCTGAATCGGATTTCTTTGGTCTCCTCGAAGAAATCATCCAGCTTGAGTACCCTGCACTTGATCAACCGCTGAATGTTGTCCTGTTCAGGTGTCGATGGTTTGATCCAACGACACGTGGGACACAAGTTCATCCAATCTACCAGTTTGTCGAAATCAATCAGAAGAAACTATATAGAAGGTATGAGCCTTTTGTCCTCGCACAACAAGCACTTCAAGTTTATTATCTTCAATATCCAGGAGCCACACGGGAGCGTATGGAATGGTGGCATGTGTGCAAGACAAGGCCTCGCAACCGGATTGAACAACGATGGAATGCCGAGGGCCAAGCTGCTGTAGATGCTTACCAGTCGGATGAAGTCATCACCCCGGAATTGTCCATCAACATAGAAGTGGACAACTCGTTGACAACCTTGCGTGATCCTTCAGGTGCAACCGAAGTCTGTGAGGACACCGGCGCTGTGGGGCTTGACCACGTCGAGGAGGAGTTTCATGTTCAACAAGAAGATGACGTCTTTGAGGCCACAACAAGCTATGAAGATTGCTCTGATTGACAATCTGGTAGCTGTTTGTTTTATTGACTTCGTCAAACTGCATCAGATTTCATTTTGTGCTACAAAAAATCTGCTAGCTGCTTGATATCCTTAATGATTAATTACTTAGCTAAAAATGTCATGAGACCATCAGAAATGTGTACAGTGCGCGCATTCTCTTCAAATTCCCTTAAGACATAATGCTATTACATCTCTTCAAATTTGCTAGCTGTCTGTCTGAGTTTTACAAAAAATCTGCTAGCTGCTGTCTGAGTTTTACACCAACACAATTCCCTTAAGACATAATGCTATTACATCTCTTCAAATTTTCACCAACAGAATGAACAAGATAACCAACATGACACCTACTGCGATTTTCAGCACTACATTCTCACTTTGAATCTTCGCAAAATTAGTGCTCATCTTCAAAAATTCTGAGGGTCCATGATCTTCATTTGTGACAGCAACACCATAACTCTCTCTTTGAATATTCATGCTCTTGTTAGTGTTAGGAGCATCCAACCATCTAAAGTAGGTGCATTTTTCATCTTCCTACAAAGAAGTCAAGCAAAATATCAAACCAACAATCTGATGAGAGCATGACGAAGGCAATTTTCTTGCAGATTATGAAATCATTTTCCACCCAGATTATTATTCTACTAAGCTATGAATCAACATCATCAAACAAGCATTTTCTTATGACAACACTACAGCCATCCAGATTCTACAACAGTCTACAACTTAGCTCTAGCCAGATTCTACAACAATCAACATCATTTTCTGTCATAATAGAACAATGACAACATCAGCTCCAGCCAGATTCTCTTATGACAGCACTACAGTCTACAACAGTCTACAAATAAGCATGTTCTTATGAAACCAACAGCACTACAAATAAGCATTTTCCAGCCAGATCAAATATGAAGCAAGTATGAAGCAATTATCTTCTGACATTCTACCAAATATGAAGCAATTCTCTTATGACAGCACTACACAACCATTTTATGCATACACCAGTGCGATATCAAACTGATAGAAAACTCATTCTACAACCACATTATGCATACACCAGTACTTTCATTCTCCAATTCATGATATCTGACACAAAATCACAACCACGGTAAGTATGCATACACGAGCTTGATATCCACAGTGGAAATCATATTCGAAACCCCTCACAGATTCCCCAATTCAAATAAATTTCGAAAACCTGTACAAACATACACAGTGGAATCCCTAAAATTTTCCCCAATTCGAAAACCCTAACATTTTCCCCAGTGGAATCCTTAAAATTGAAATCCAATTCGAAAACCCTAACATTTTCCAGTTTGATATCCATAGTGGAATCCCTAAAATTGAAATCCAATTCGAAAACCCTAACATTTTCCCCAATTCGAAAAGCCAAAATTCAAATTCGATCGAACTTGGTAGATAAACGAAATATTGGAATCATACCTTCCATAATGGACAAACATAAAATTGCCTTCCCGAATTTCTAGTGTATTTGCAAGTTCGCAATCTCGCAGGGAAGCCATGCTTGCACCTTTCAAATGAAGCTTCGTCGTCGACTCTTCTCCGAGCATTTGATTTCATGGATGAGGTTTGTTGTCCCCAACCCTCCGTCATCCTTAGAAAGCCTTTGCCCTGTGTTGTACGTCCCCAACCCTCCGTCGTCGACTCTTCTCTTCTATAACTGCTAGATCTCTCCGACCAAGATTAGTTCGTCTCACAAAGCATCTTCTCTCCGGCTCCTCTTCGTTCTTTCATTTTCCTCTGTAAAAAAAAAATTGAAAAGAAAAAATTATGACATGGCAAAATGGTAATTTCTCCAACGTACAGTATGTGCAATTGGAAAAAAAATCAGGGTTTAGGGTTAGTGTTAGGGTTAGGGTTTAGGGTTGGGGTTATGGTTTAGGGTTTAGGGTTAGGTTTTAGATCAATGTAGATCACTCAATAGATTGAGTGGTGATCAATATAGTTGGTGTTGCTTGTCTATTTGTAATTATAAGGCGGCAAAAATGGACGCCACGTGTGTTTTCCGACGTCCATGTGCCGTGTTTTCCGATTTAGGGTTTATGGTTTAGGGTTTAGGGTTAGATGAAGATAGATCACTTAATATATAGATCGATCGAGTGGTATAGTTCGTCCTTAAACCTCTAGTGGTAAATATGATTCTTACATTTCTTTTTGAGTTATCGTAATTCTTACATTTCATACACATTCCTCAAACATGATTGTGATCAAGCTAGTTTGTTTTAATTTGTTATGCATAAAATATGCGCTTCTTATAGGGTTGAAATAAATAAAAGCGTTTGTCATGCACATTTCTGATATTTGGTGTTGTGATCGAGATAGTTTTTTCCGTTCTCACAAAATGTGAGTTGAATTGTTTAGAGTTTATATTTGTTCTCCATTCACCGAGATAGTTCATTTGGCCGAGGTAGTTTCGATCAACGTACATATATAGGTGGAGTCTTGAGTATTTAATTAATGTAGAGATCAAGATACTTTGTTTCGATCGTGGAATCTCGATCAAATGTATAAGGTTTTATACTTAATTAATATAAAACCTAAAGTAACTTTTCAAACCTTTCTTTCGAAAAAACTTTAGGAATTTAATTGATATATATATATATATGTATGTATATATATGTAGGGATAATCAATTGTACATTACAAATGCTTCTTATGTAATTATGAAAATAACCTAAAGTATTCATTTAATGGTGTTGTGTTCAATTGTGATTTGTACAACTTTCTGAAAGTAAAAATTTGGGAGGGAAAGTGAAAAATTGGGAGGGAAGTCCAAAATCCAAATTTCGGATAGGCCGGCCCAATTCAGAAAAAGCCTAACTCTCTCACCTCTCTCAATCGCTATCCACATTTCACAAACCCTAGCCTAACTCTCTCCTCTCTCAAGCGCCCTCTCCATCCTTCGAAATTGAGAAACCCTAACTCGATCTCTTCTCTCTCAATCGCTCTCTTCTTTCTCAATAATGCAAGGAGGTGCACCCCGGAGGTCTTCTCGCAATAATGCAGTCTCCAGACCACCACTGGCCCCGACCAGTGCACCGATGAAGCCAGTACGGCCGACCTCTCCACCAGCTGCTTCCTCTCCAGGGACGACTGCTCCAATGGTCGCCTCTCCTACCAGGGCTTCACCTCGGAGACATCAACCAGCTGCACCCTCTCCATTGGTTAACCCTCCCACTGCGGCCAAACCGCCGGTACGCCCTCCTATTAGATCGTCGCCCCGAAAACTTCAACCCACTGCCCCCTCTCCACCGCTAACCCATGAGCCAACTCCACCGGTCAACCCACTGTCTCCTACCACAGCATCACCACCGGTGACATCTCCTCCCGTTACGCCGTCTCAACCCCCACTGAACAATACCAACCCAAGGAAAAGACCTACTGCCCCCTCCCCACCGGTGACATCTCCTGCCCTCACGCCGTCTCAACTCCCACTGAACAATACCAACCCAAGGAAAAGACCCCCTCCCCCCTCCCCACCGGTGACGTCCCCTTCCCCAGCGGTGAGCTCCGAACCTTCTGCGCTCGCCCAACCCACTGCCTCTCAACATGGGGCCTCCACATCCTCGGCGGCAACTCTGCCGACCTCCCAATCTCAACCCGCGCTAGTGTCAGACAACAATGAAGATGAGTCATCCTCAGGGACAGATAAACAAGCTTCTGAAAACAAGGACGACTCAGCTGCCGCCGGAAGTGAGGAATCTTCCAGGTGGAACAGAAAAGTTTCAATTCAGCTTGTTAATGGAACGTAAGTGGGATGGAAGTTTCTCTTCTTACCTTTGTTATGCGGTTTCTGAATTTCCAATTAAAAGTTCAATGTTTGTTGCTTATGATCAATGTTTGTTGAATGATCATTGTTAGGGAGCTTATGTGTTTCATCTGTTAGGGTGCTTCTGATCAGGGGTTATGTCTACTGATTAGGGGTTATAGTTGGTGTTGCTTGTCTATTTGTATTTATAAGAGTTGAAGTTTTAAGTGTTCATCTGTTGTTGTCTGTATTTGTTTGTTGTCATGTGCTTCTTATTAGGGCTTCTATGTTTATATGTGAGTTTGGTTTTCATCTGTTGAACGATCAAGTAATCCCTGTTGCTTATGTGTTAGGGTGCTTATGTAGTTAACCTCTATTGATTTGGTTTGGTTTTCAGCTGTTGTTATTTCAACCTTTGTTATTATTTCATTTACTTTTGTTTGGTTTGGTTTTCATTTGTTGCTTTGGTTTGGTTTGGGTTGGTTTTAAAGTGCTAGGGTGCTTATGTTGTTATTTAGGTTTGGTTTTCATGTGTTAGTGTGTTATGTGTTCAATCCACTGATGCTAGTATAAATACTTGTATGATTGGATTCATATGATTAGTCATTTACTATATGTGTGTTGAGCAAGTGACCAATGCTAATACATCTCTTATTTTCTCTGTATGACTTGATGAAGATTCGATGCAACCAATCATGCATTTGGAGTCCTCACGCAGATTATTCATTCATATTTTGATGGTCCATATATACGTTGGAGTGATGTTCCTGAACCAACAGTGGAGCTATGGTGGGAGATGTTCAAGGTATAAAACAATTACATAACTTGATACTTTTATTACTTTTATTTGACTGAATACATAATATATATATATATATATATATATACCAGCTCATTATTTCTCAATATGTTCAGCATCGGTGTACATGGGATGAAAACATATACCCAGATTCAGTCGTTCGCAAGGCTTTCAACACTAGGGGAGGGGACCACCTAAGGAACGTTTTCGGGAAGGCACGCACTGGAAGAACAAAAAAAAAGCCTATGTGGGTAAAGCAACGTATATGGGTGAAAATGTGGGAGGCATGGGGAAAGGAGGACAAGTTTCTACACCAATCTGAAGTGAACAAGAATAACAGAGCTATAGCAGCAGAGAGAGGCAGTCCCATTTTCAGTGGCGGTTTGGTTTCCACAACCGTAATCAAGGATCGGCTTGTATGCACTATATGTCCTCTGTCCTCCTCTTGTTTTCCCTTTTACTGTCTATGCATTTTATTTACCTAGTCATCTAAACCAATTTTCTGTTTTCACAGAAGAAGGAGCTTGGAAAGGACCCCACACCAAAGCAGACCTTTGAAAGGTGTCACAAAAAAAGAGATGGTACTTGGGCGGGCGCTCAATGCCAAGAAACTGTGGTAACTTCATTTGTAACTGACCCTTTATTTTCTTAATGTTTTTTGTTGTTTGATGTCCACAATCTAAATTGGCCTTGTTGTTATTGCATTTCATATCGTAATGTTGTTGTCTGTTACAAATCCAAATGATGTATCATTGGTGTTGTCCTGTTTTCTTGTTGTACACGTGTTTCATGTTTGGCTAAAACTGGTATTTGGTATTTTCCTCTTTGATTTACTTAGCTATTGTATTGTTGTTTTGTTTCTGAACTGGGGGAGGGTGTTACTGCATGTGAACTGTTACTCATGTTGTTGTCTCTTCCAAATCCAAATGTTGGGTCATGAGGAACTGGAGCTGTCATCTCTTTGTTGTTGTCGTGCATGTGTTTTATACTTGGCTATAGGTTAATTCATGTGATGCTACTTCCACTGGTTTGTGGTAAGTTAGAAAGCACCAAGTCTGACCAGCTGGTTGTGCATGTGTTTTATACTTGGATATAATGTGATGCTACTTCCACTGGTTGTGCATGTGTTTTATACTTGGATATAATGTTGGGATCTTTTGTGTTGTCAATTGCATTACAATCTACTCAGATGATGAAATCAAGTATTTATGTTATAAGATACTGCCTTTGTTTGGTTGTTTATTTCATTTCCATTCCTTTTATAGGACAAGTATGACCAGCTGCTTGAAGAAGAAACATTGGATGATGATGCAGTCTCTGATAATGGATCCCATTCGGTTGACACGAATCAGATTTGGCTCAAGGCAACAGGTGGTGCGAAGAAAGGCCGGGTTCACGGCATGGGATCGGAGTCGCAACCCATCTTGCAGTCAGGCAATTATCCACGCACTGGTCGCCGCCATTCTGCAGTTGGTTCTAGCAATTTGAAGGAATGCATGATGTCTGAACTCTCAACAATCAAGGAAGACTTGAGAAAAGAAATGGTGGAGTTGGGGGATCAAGTGCAGACACAGGTGGCCATAAATCTCAGGGAAGAGATGACATCCTTTGGCGATCGAATGCAGGAGACGCTTATTACCACCATGAGGGATTTCTACAAGGGTAAACGCCCATCAAAATCAAAGTAAGCAGGCTTCGATCAGTGCGATGTGGTGGTTAAGACTTTTGTTGTTTTGCTTGTGTCTTATAACTGTTTGGATTTGGATGTTTCTCTACTGGCATGTCGAAAACTATGACCGGCTCAATTTGTGTCGTTTGCTGTCGAACTACTTGGTCTAGACTTCTGTTATTGTTGTTGTATTGGATGACTGTTTCATTTGCCGTACTGTAGTAACATTATGACTTTTATGAATATTTTTCGTATCATATATATACATCAGGCTAAGAAATATGCTACACGAAATTAGCCTCCAAAATAGCAACGGCAAGATGAATGGTGCTACCCACAAACTTAGCAACAACATTAGCAACGACCCTGACAACCACTTTAGCAACGACCCCACCAACGACACTAGTAACGACCTTGACATCAACTTCAGCAACGGCCTCAGCAACGGATCAGCAATGAACCAAGCCATGTTTATAACCAGTTTGTAGCCACGAACCCAGCAACGAACTTAGCAACAACTTCAATTTTCGAGGCTGTTTACAAACCGGGTTCGTAGCCACAGCCATGGCATATGTCATCCAATATTAGCCACGGACGTAGCCACGACAATAAATATTTGTTGCTAAAATCCGTGGCTGACGCCCGTCGCTATTTAGCTGCAAGGCATATAGCAAGGGATGGCCCGCCCGTGGCTGATTCCGTGGCTAAAACGGTTAGCAACGGACATTCGTGGCTAAATCCATTGCTATTGTCCGTAGTTATTTCCTGCGTTTTTAGTAGTGGATATGGATGAGAGAGAAGTGGAACTCAAACATTCGAGTAGATCTATTGAATAACTCGTTGAGATGGAGAAGCCCTCCCAATGATAGCTGGAGATCGAGAACTTAAATGGAGGCTGGAGAGGACGCCAAAGGGAGAGGGAGAGAGAGGATAGAGATGGAGGCGGATGTTATAGAAATGTGAAATGAGGAGAGGTAGGGTTTCTTTAGTTTATACTCCGTACATTGAATAAGGAAAAGAATAAATTTTTTTAAAAAAAAAGCACTGCATTCCACTTTAGAAAATAGGAGGAAATTTGATCCCAAAAAAAATAAAATCGAAATGGGATTAAAAAAGAGCGCACCTGTATCAAAAAAACATATCCTGTCCTTAACCATCTACGCCACCACATCATTGTGTTTCAGATTCAATTATATAATACTAATACTATAATAAAAATAAATTTTAATTAAAAAAAATAAACGGTTCGTGTCGGGTATCTGACAAGGCGATATGCCCGATCCGAACACGAACCAATAATAGTCGTGTTTTCTCGGTTCGTGTCATTTTCGTGTCGTGTCTTTTCGGTTTCGTGTTTTTTCGTGTCGTGTTTTCGTGTCGTGTCAATCGTGTCGGGTTTTTCTGCACACCCGACAATTTCAACTCTTCTTTGGTGTTTCTCTTGTTGAACTTGCTTTTTTATTGGTATTGTTTGTTAGAATTTCTTATTTGTTAGGATTTGTATAACAAATGAAGTTATACAAATCCTAGCGTATGTAATATAGAGAATATACAAATGTCTTCACCTATTATTATTGGGAAAATTGCAAAAAAATAGCCCAACCTTTAGGGGTTGTTGCGTTTAATAGTCTAAACTATAAAAAAAAATGTATAAAATAGCCAGTATTTAATTAGTTGCAGAAAATAGCCTCCAGCTACATTCAAATTCAAATAATTATAAAAAATAACCTAAATAATTATTATTCTCAAATTCTACCACTTCTCATAAAAAAAATTCTCATTAAGTCATTATTAGGTAAATTCATCATTGATTAATTATAAAAACTACATTATACCATATAATTTTTAAATAAATAATTTTTTTTTAAAAAGAGTAAAATACAACTAAAAAATATCATAGGATTTTTATTTTTCTTACTAAAAAAACTATTTTATCTTCATCCCACAATTTATTCAATGCTTAAATAAAAACCATTATCTTCATCCCACAATATATAACGTATACACACTTTTTTCCTTCAATAGGTAACAAACTACCCCAATTGTTTGGTATAAACTATATATATATATATATATATATATATATATATATATATATATATATATATATATATATATAGTATGGATCAAATGTTAACAAGCCTTAGGGTGTTTTGTGTTAACAAATCTCAGCCCTTGATTAAGGAAAGATGGATGTCCCAGATTATTCTAATATATTAATTTAAATGTAATTTAAATGAAAATTAAAAAAGCCCACCCACCCTTAGCGCGTGAGAGTCTACAATATAACCCTAACCTAAATCCCCAATTTATCGACCACGTTGAGAGGAAGAACTGCGATGGTGATGGCATTGGAAATTTGCGGCGATTGGTGATGTTGATTTGCGGAGGCCGAGGTGGAGGTGATTGTAGAGGAAGAACATCTCGAGCCCAAGGATGAGGGACGGTTTGGGATGGCGGAGGCGATTGCGGAGGCCAGGGACGAAGAACATCTCGAGCCCAAGTGGAGGCGATTGCGGAGGCGGAGGCGATTGGCGATGGAGGTTCGGGATCTAGAGGCCAAGAATGAGGCGATTGGCAATTGCACATCGTCGAAAACCGCCGCCGAGGAACAATTGCACATCGTCGGAAACCGCCGTTGATGCAATCATCATCCTTGAAATCCGTCGCCGCTGTAACCATCTCCCTTTCCTCTCCCACGCCAGGAACCGGTGTGATGAGGGTTTTGGCAACCAGCGGCGATGGCGATGGCGAATTAGCGATGGCGATGTCGAAGAGGCGGCAGCGGTTTGAAGGAGGACGATGGTGGTCAGAAGGCTGACGGAGGACGATGGTGGAGAGAAGGCTGACGGAGGATGAGGCCTACGACGTTGATGGCATCGGCGATTTGGTTAATTAGATGCCTGCCTTCGATTTCAGAGAGTCAGTAGGCCTATTTTGATGGTGTTGACCTGCGGTGGCGACGATGCTCATTTCATCGGATCTCCAAGGTACATGATGAGTTTGTAACCTTAGATCATAGTTTGAAGGAATTATTCATTGGTATGCAATAAATATTCGATGGAATGTGATAGAGTATTCGTTACTATCTGTTTAAAATTATTCATGTATTTATCGAATATTCGGTAAATTCAGAGGTATTGTTCGTTGATAATAAGGAATTATTCGTATGTATCGGTTTAAAATTGTTCATTTATTTATTGTATATTTGACAAATTTAGAGTTATTATTCGTTGATAATAAGAAATTATTCATATATATATGGGGCAATTAAATGGAGGTTTCTCGGAATTCAAGCTCGTGAATTTATTGACTATGACCATTCGGTGAGTTCGGAGTCACTATTTGTTTACAATAAATAATTATTCATTTATAGGTGGGTAATTAGATGTGAGTTTCTTGAAATTCAAACTCTGTTTAAAATTAGTAATGAATTTACGGAATATTCGGCGAATTCAGAGTAATTATTCATTGATAATCTGGAATTATTCGGTAATTTGTTCATGCATTTATCGACTATTCGGCAAGTTCAGAATCACTATTCGTTGATAATTAGAAATTATTCATATGTATAGGGGCAGTTAGACGTAGGTTTGTGTAAATTCAAATTCTTTCTAAAATTTTGTATGAAATTATCGACTATTCGGCAAGTTCGGAGTCAATTTTCGTTAATAATAAGGAATTATTCATTTGTAGGTGGGTAATTAGATGTGAGTTTCTTGAAATTCAAACTCTGTTTAAAATTGGCAATGAATTTATCGAATATTCGACGAATTCAGAATCATTATTCATTGATAATCTGGAATTATTCGGTAATTTATTTGTTATTATTCATTATACACACGGTGCAAGCAAAATCTCATCCTCCCTGCCCAAAAAAAACGTTAGCTTAAAAAAAACCAACGCACGTGCTTTCCTTAGGCAAGTTGCCTATAAAAGTGGTGGGACCTACTATTTTTTTTTAAATAAAAAAAGAAAAATCTCAATTAATCTCACCCATCCATTTCTAATCAATCAATGGCCTAGATTTGTTAACACAAAACACAATAAGGGGTGTAAACACTTGACCCAACCTCTATATATATATATATATATATATATATATATATATATATATATCTGCTTTGTTGCGCTAGTTTTGCTGAAATGATTGCCCTAAATCGCTTTTTAGATCAATTGTGAGTAGAAGCTTAAGTATTTATTGACTTTTAATGACATGTAAATAGTCTAGTTAATTTTTTAAAATAATAAATTTAAGTTATATTTATATGGTTTGAGATAGTTTTTATAAATAATTCAGTTATGAGTTTAGAGAACAACAATTAAGTGTAAAGTTTTTTATATATATAAGAAGTTATTATTTCTTTTAAATAAAAATTGTTTTTGAGAGATTTTGTAATTAATTTGAATTTGAAGACAACTTAAGGTTATTTTTTTATATTAATTTGAATTTTAAGTTAATTATTTGAATTTGAATGTAACTTGAGGCAATTTTTTACAACCAAGCAAATATTTGAGACTATTTTCTACATTTTTTATACTTCAGGCTAATAAGTGTAACAACCCCTGAAGGTTGATCTTTTTTTTTTTTTTTTACAATTTTCCCTTTATTATTCATGTTTATTTTTTGAAATGTGTTCACCTTTTTCGAGTTTATTTTACTTATTAGAAACAGACATTATGTAGAGTGTGCATACTTAGGCTAGATGAGGAGTAGTCATTATCAAATAAAGAGAGGTGGTTAGAAGGCATTGGAGTAGTATAAATAAAGGGGTCTCATTTCCCTTTGCTGTAACAGTTGCTGTAACAGAAACTATCTTGTATGATATTAGCTTCCATCAATGACGGCAATATCAATTTCCCTTCCTCCATGAATAAAGATTTCAACCTTCCTCTCCAAATCTGGATCGTGTGCAGTGAGTTTACACATTAGGATTTAGGAGTTCTCTATATGTATATCATCTCACTTCGTTAGAGTCATGTTGTGAACAATTCATTGGAACAGAAACAACCACCCTTTTTTCTGCCAATCTATAGGTAGTAAACAATCCATTTATGTCAAGTGTAGTGTTAGATTTATTTTGTATTTAGATCTACTCTTTTAATACAAAAAGTATAGGATTTTCACTCTATTTTATATTTTGTAAGTTGTTTATCCTATCAGTAATGTGAGATGGTATTTTATATTCCAAAATTGATATGGTAACGGTGTTCTTAAATTGAGAAGATCGATGAATGCAGAAAATTTAAAGCTAGAAAATTAATTCTTTAATTCTACAAATGGGATTATGGGAATGATTTGTGACGATGTGGGAATTTATTTTGTAGGAAGAACATCGCTTTATTCATAGAGAGACTAAAGAAATTGTAAAGTTGCATCTTCACATCTTAATAAGAATCTTGATACATTCGGGTCGTTTTAGTAGCTCCAATGCCTTGTCCATTTCGTAGAACGAGATTTCGTGCGTCAGCAGATGATCTAACTTGATTTCCTATTTCAATCAATACCAAGGAAAATGTTAGATTCATATATGGATTCGATTTGATTCGATTCGATTCAGATAACCAATCAGTACAAGTTTTGAAAGATAAATACCTTGTTGACACATTTCTCGACTATCAATGGGAAGTGAGAGTGAACCTTTATCCCTCCAAAGATTGATCCCTTGAGTGTTCTTCCATTTATAAGGCTTAGAGCATTCACTTCCACCGTCGGTGTCCCTCTTGCTCTGATACCACCGTTACTCCTCGCCCCTACATTCGAAAATAAGACCATCATCATTTGCAAGAAGCTGACAAAACCTTATGTTTGCAATTTTTTAGTAGATCGAAATATGTGTTTACCGTTTTTGTGGACTCTAAGGCTTCATTGAGCAATGCAGGGACTCCACTGCACTCGAAGGAGAAGTCGACGCCTTCCCCTGCCGTCAAGTCCATGACCAACTTGGAGATGGACTTGTCGGACCCTTCCTCCTCGGGGTTTATGAAATGGGTCATCCCAAATGTCTCTCCCTTTTCGCGCTTCAGTGGGTTCTTGTCGATGCCGATGATCATTGATGCCCCTTGAATCTTAGCTCCTTGTACAGCCTGCAACCATAAGTAACCTCATAGACGTTTTAATATGTAACGATAAAATGGTTAAAAGGCTAAAATGAAAGGTGCATCAAAGGTTAATTAATTACTTACCCCAAGGCCAACAGCACCAACGCCAATGACAGCTACGGTGGAGCCCTCTTCGACTTGGGCGTCGAACCATGCTAACATAGGATAAAGACCAGACAAATTGCAACTGTAATTTTCTCTCTTGTATTCTTCTATTCAGAACAGTACTACATATATAGGCACACAATGAGGACTAGGTTAAGCAAGCTACAGATCTTAGGACAAGTGTCAAAATCTCCTAGAATGAGTGGTGCCCAAGGATGGTAGGATTCTGGAGCATCAAGGCAAGAGGCCCGTTGTGTGTGTCTCAGTATCCTCCCTCGATCCCAACTGGCGTAAGCAAAGATGGGATCGCATTGTGGTGAAACGGGCGGTAGAGAGTGGCTTGGTGAGCAGGTCTGCAAGTTGATCTTGGGAAGAGATGAAGGCGACCTGTAGAGATCGGGCCTGAACTCTCTCTCGACCAAAGTGGTAATCAAGTGATAGATGCTTAATGCGATGGTGAAGAATAGGATTGCTCGCTAGGTATGTTGCACCAAGATTATCACACCAAATGACTGGAGCCAGAGTGTCTCGCAGGTGGCATGAGCAAGGGCTCTGTACTCTGCTTCGGTGGACGATCTGGAGACCGTTTCTTGTTTTTTTGAAGACCAAGACACCAAGTCGTTGCCATGGAAAATGCAATATGCGCTTATAGATCGACGATCAGCCTTATCTCCACCCCAATCTGCATCGGAGAAGGCCGAGAGATTGTTGTTGAGAGCGGACGAGTGTTGCTATTGCATTGAGATAACGCAGGATGCGCTTGACGGCTTGCCAATGTACTTCTCGGGGATCATGCATCTGTTGGCATACCTTGTTGACAGCAAAGGAGACATCCGGTCGAGTGAAAGCAAGATATTGTAAGGAGCCCACCACACTTCTATACAATTGAGTGTCCTGCATAGATGGGGAAATGACAGTGGCATCATAATTAGAGGCCATAGGTGTAGAAACAGGTCTGGAATTTGTCATCCCAGTTCGATCAACAAGCTCACGGATATGTTTTGTTTGAGAGAGGAATAAATCATCAGCTGTCCTGGATATTTCAATGCCCAAAAAGAAGTGGGCAGGTCCGAGATCCTTGACAGGGAATTGGGCCGATAGTGAGGAGATGAACCGATCACACAGAGACAAAGTAGAGGAGAGTACCAACAAGTCATCCACATACACAAGCACGAATATACAATGGTTCCCAAGGCGATGAAAGAAGAGTGATGAATCAGCTCTAGAGGGAGTAAAACCCATGGTTATCAGTGCATCGCTTAATTTGGAAAACCAAGCCCTAAGAGCTTGTTTTAAGCCATATAAGGATTTATGTAATTTGCAAATGTAAGAAGGAAATTGAGGGTGAATGAAACCTGGAGGTTGTGAGACATAAACGTCCTCCGCAAGGGTCCCATGAAGGAAGGCGTTTTGTATGTCCAATTGGCGAACCGACCACCGATTCATGGAGGCAAGGGATAGTAACAATCGGATGGTGGAAGGTTTTGCAACGGGGCTGAAAGTCTCATTGAAGTCGAGACCATGGAGTTGATGATAGCCCTTTGCAACAAGCCTCGCTTTTCGTCTTTCCAGTGTACCGTCGGAATGGCGCTTGGTTTTGAAGACCCACTTGACGCCTAAGACGTTAGTGGAGGAGAAGGGAGGAACAAGAGTCCATGTGTTTGTTTGGAGTAGAGCCCGAAATTCGGACTCCATAGCTGTCCGCCATTCCGAGAATTTAGAAGCTTGTGTGAAGCAGGTGGGTTCCTCTGGGATGGATTGAGTATTAGAGCAATGAGGGGTGGGCCAAGGGATGGTGCCATCAGTATGGACCAGGGGTTTGGAGATGGCGGCACGAGCTCGAGTGGTCATGGGGTGAAGGGGAGGAGGGGTGGGCGTAGGTGATGTATCGGACCAGCGGATGAGCTATGACCACCACTAGAATCACCACGGCCGGGGGTAGAGCCTCGACCTCTATAAGCGCCTCTATTTCCTCTGCCCCTACTATATGTGTAGTTGACCTCGGGCTGCGAGGTGGGTGTGTAAGTGTTGTTGACGGAGATGGGCGGAGCCCCAAGAATGGAAGTGGTATGACGTGCCAGACGGGTTTCATGATTCATTAGGTAGAAGAGCACCTGCTCAGGAGCGGGAAGGGCCAGCTGGGTTGATAGCGAGGTCACTACGGAGTCATACTCAGAGCCAAGACAAGCGAAGAGGAACACAATGAACTCATCATCAGTTAGCACCTGACCAGCAGCGTGAATCGCAGCGGCGAGGCCCTTGGCGCGATTATAGTAGTCCGAAATGGACTCGGAGCCTTTCTTGAGAGTAGCGAGCTGAAGTCTCGATTGCACGATCTGGGCGTTGGACTGTGCTGCAAACAATGCGTGTAGGCGGGTCCAGGTCGCAAATGCAGTAGTACACTCTAGAACCTGAACCATGATTGGCTCGGTAAGAGATGAGGTGAGAATGGCGGAGACAAGGCTGTCTTTGGTGGACCACTCGGAGTATTCAGGGCTAGTTTCAGCAGGAGAGGGTTTGGATCCATCAACAAACCCAAATAGATGATTAGCTTTGAGGTAGGAAGCGAGTTGTTTCTTCCAAAGAGGGAAGTTTGCAGATGTGAGTTTGATAGTAGTGAGGGAGGCAAAGTTGGGTAGAGAAGAGGTCTGAGAGGTTTGACCGATTAGAGCCATTTGGATGGATGAGAAAAGGGTTGGAAAAGGTGAAGACTAGGACAGGAAGAAGAAGGTGGAAAGGAAAAAAAAAGGGTTCCCTTTGTTCTGAGATGATAATGGCGGTGGGGAAGAAGGTTCCCCTTTTTTTTGTGGATCTTTTTGTGGATCTGATAATGGCGTTAGCCTTTGGCTCTGGATACCATGCTAACACAGGATAAAGACCAGACAAATTGAAACTGTAATTTTCTCTCTTGTATTCTTCTATTCAGAACAGTACTACATATATAGGCACACAATGAGGACTAGGTTAAGCAAGCTACAGATCTTAGGACAAGTGTCAAAATCTCCTAGAATGAGTGGTGCCGAAGGATGGTAGGAAGCTTCTGGAGCATCAACGCAAGAGGCCCGTTGTGTGTGTCTCAGTAAACCAGGAGGCCCCGAGGCCCGTTGAGAAGCCACATGAAAGGAAGCTGGCGTGAGCCAGAGGAAGCCTCGGGTCGAGCTTGACAACGTACGCTGAATGAGCCACAATGTAGTGCGACCATGTCGAGTTGAGTAGCGCGTACAACATCTTCCCCTGGACCCGCATCCTGGACGTTCCGTCAGGCATCACCCCGCTCATCAGGAGCGGGTACTTGTTGCACAAGTTGGTGGGTCGACTCGTGGCCTTACAGTTGTCGCATTCCTTGCATTCCGACACGTACGTTGGTATCACCACGTCGCCTTTCTTCAGCTCTGTCACCCCTTCTCCCACGCTCTCCACCTCTCTGCGCCCGGCCACATCTCCAGAGTTAGATAGGGATTATACAAAACTGCAAATTACATAACTCTTGAAAACGCACTCGTATTTAGCGCGCTTTGCATACTAAGAGCATCCTCAACAACTTTCCTATTTTGGAATATTTTAAGCATTTATTTTTGTCCACTCATCTCATTCTCTTAAAAGGGCAGGATTTGCAAAATACAAGGAGTGAGTAGTACTCACCCAACACCTTCATGACCCATGGCTCTGGGAAACATATTGGGCTACATTTGGAAGTTTAACACAAATGGATGGATGGATCAATCAATCAGTCAATCAACTATATATATAGGAAAAAGGCAATGGAAGATGGAGAGAGAACGGGAATTACACTTGGGTATGGAGTCATAAAGATGAGATCGGTGTGGCAAACACTAGCATAGAGCATCTTGATTCTAACTTCAGATGACTTGGGTGGGTCCACCTCAATCTCCTCCACCCTCAGCGGTTGTCCGGCTCCCCAGCACACCACCGCTGTTATGTTAATTAAATGCATTATATCGTCAATTAAACAACAATTAATTAACTATAGAGAGATCTCATATATATATATGAACTTAATTACCTTTGCAAGTAATGACTCCATCAGAGCTTTTCACCTCTTCCATCTTGTTGGTATGCAATGCAATGTGTAGAATTTGGTTGCAGGGGTGAATGTGAATGTGATGCCGTTGTTGGACTCCAGATTTCCCTATTTATACTGTATAAAGTATCTACACACTGATCACTTTGGTTCATGTGTACATATGCTGCCAATTAATGTAACTCCTCCTGTTGGTTGTTTCTGGATTCAAAAATTCAAAATGATTTGTGGCAACAACCGAGTAATTAATGTGGATGAGGAATGGGGCTTACACTTTGCGGTTTATTACGGTGTACGCCGCTCTTTAATTTCTCTACATTTTTTTTTGGAAGCAAGATAAGAATTCGGTTCCCTAGACAAGTCTAGGAAACCCGAGAGACCGGAAAAGTCGGTGGATGGACTAACCATCATGTAAAATTGAAGCAAATAACAGAAAAAAATGACATAAAGTAATTACAGAAGCAAATGACAGAAATAAAATGATAAAGAAAACGTACAAACCATCCTACACTAGTAGAAAATCGGGATTTTACCCCATAGCCTATTACCCCGGATCTGAAAATTGTGGGGTATAATAGCAAAAACTTACAAGTTATCTTTATTTTTTTTAATTAAAACAAATATACCTCAGATCATATAAAAAATATCCGGGGTATATTAATTGTATCATTTTTTATACCCCGGGCGTTTTTTTGACAAATATCCGGGGTATAAGGTTAGTTTTTTTTTTAATAGAATCAGGCTCGCTTCTTTTTACTAACAAAAAAATCCAACAGAGGAAAGCCAGGGCGTTCTCCTTCTTCTTCTGTGCGCGACGAGAGAAATCGAACAGAGGAAAGGCAGGGCGCCGCGACCTCCATCCTCCCTGTGTGCTCCGACCGCCAACCTCCAGCCTCCATCCTCCCTGTGTGCTCCGACCGCCGACCTCCAGCCTCCATCATCGGCTCCCTCCATCCCCGAGCCCCAGCGCACAGAGTGCTCAGCGCCATCCTCGTCGCATTTGGACGTCATCCTCCTCGCATCTGGACGCCATCCTCGTCGCCGGCCTCCAGAGCACTTCCATCCTCGTCGCCGACCTCATCTGTGTGAAGGAAAAACCCTTATTAACCGCCTCCTCTTCCTAGGTAAACAAGAACCCTAATTTTCAGATTTTGCAAAACCCTAATTTATCCCTCTTCTTATTTTAATCCTATTTTGCATCTTTCAAAGCTTCAATGTAGGTCAGTTTGCTCAGATTGAGCACAAGGAATTTGAACGGGTTGGATTTGCAAGGAATTTGTGTCCTCGACCTTTCTCTGATCATGTCTGGCCGTCCAAGGGTTGTTCTGTCAGATTCTTTTGTGTGATTCCTCTTTATGCGGGTTGGATTAGCAATATATTGAGCAAGAAATCCTCCTTTATGTTCAGGTAATTTTTTAAAAAAAAATTCTGTTTGCCATTCTCTACAGTAGGTTCTCATTCACTTTTCATGATCCCCAATTTGTGATGCTATTTTCAATTAGTGCAGGGCTGTGCTCCCAATCTAATTGTCATGCTAATTGTCCAATTGAAATTCGTGAAAACTATGTTTGTTATATTATGTTGGTGCATGAGTTTTGAGTTGTCTATCCGGATTGAAAGAGGGGGTTTGATGTTTGAATCATTGTAGCGGCGGTGCCTTATTAAATTATGATGATGATTTGTCCGAATAGACTTTTCTTGTGCTTGCTAGTTAATGTCTCAGAAGCTTTCAAGGAGATTAGTTGTCCGAATGGACTTTCCTTGTGCATCCTAGTTAATTCTTATTGATTAAAAGAAAACTCATATGCCTTTTTGTCCCTCTTATAAGAATGGATAAATGTGCTTGATAGTTGAATTTACTCATAAAAAACTAACAATAATCCTAGGCATTTTTCATCATTGTGAATATGGACTTCTTCTTGTCTATGTTGGTTGAATTGATGTTTGTTGTGGTTATATTTGTTTTGATATTGCAATAGAAGTAACTCCTACTTCCACTCGATGATTGCAATATAAAACACTAAAATTATTCCTTTTTTTAGAGGAATATTATGGATAAGTCATGGATGATAGCAAAACGTACATCAGGTGAATATCAGAAAGGGGTAGACGACTTCATTGCATTTGGTATAGATCATGGTGTTGACCCAAATAGATTTATTTGCCCTTGCAAAATATGTAAATATTCTAGGCCATATGGCATTGATTTTGTAAAAGAACATCTCATTTGCGATGACATTATTCCTGATTACAAAGTGTGGATTTGGCACGGAGAGAAAGCCAATGTTTCTGCTTCTAGATGTGACACAGCTGATCTTGAGACTGGAGACACCTTTGAAGGAGATCGGGTGGATGAAATGTTGCAAGATGTTCGACAGTTTCTTATTGATCGCCCAGATATGTTTGATACTTTCATAACTGATGCTCAACGACCTTTATATGATGGTTGTACAAGGTTCACGAGATTGTCTGCTGTGTTGAAGTTGTACAACTTAAAAGCGGGAAATGGATGGACGGATAAGAGCTTCTGAGAGACTCTAGAGGTATTCGGAGAAATGCTTCCGAAGGACAATTGCCTTCCTCGTAGTGCATATGAGGCAAAGAAGCTCTTAAAATCAGTGGGACTGGAATATCAGAAGATACATGCTTGTCCGAATGATTGTGTTTTGTAGCGGAAAGAACATGAGCTGTTAGACAGTTGTCCATTTTGTAATCATCCTCGATACAAGAGCAACGGTGCTCCTTTAAAGGCGGTGTGGTATTTTCCCATTAGGCCACGTTCTCGACGTCTCTTTGGCAATTGTGAAGATGCTAAGCACTTAACATGGCATGCAAATGGAAGGGAAGCTGATGGTAAAATTTGACACCCTGCCGATGCTTCTCAATGGAAGGAAATAAATAGATTGTATCCTGAATTCGCTGAAGAAAATGGGAACCTTCGTCTTGCACTTTCTACTGATGGGATGAGCCCATATGGAAATTTAAGTAGTTCTCATAGTAGATGGCCCGTGGAATTGGTGATCTATAATCTTCCTCCTTGGTTGTGTATGAAGCGGAAATACATGATGCTATCATTGCTAATTGCTGGCCCAAAGCAACCCGGAAATGATATTGATGTCTACTTGGCACCTCTTGTTGAAGATCTAAAAGACATGTGGGAAAATGGCATCGAAGTATATGATGCATACCGCAAAAAAACATTCTGTCTTCGGGCCATGTTGTTTTGCACTATCAATGATTATCCAGCATACGGTAATCTTGCCGGATATAGTGTGAAAGGATACACAGCATGTCCTATTTGTGAGAAGAAGACATTTTCTATATATTTGCCTAAGAGTAAGAAGAATGTTTATCTTGGACATCGAAGGTTCTTACCTCTAAGTCATCGATATCGGAGGCTTCGTAAAGCATTCAGTGGGTCAACCGAAGAAGAAATGGCTCCGCTACCCTTACTTGGACAAGAGGTGCTAAATAGGGTGAGAGAAATTAATGTGAGATTTGGAAAAAAGCCAAAGGTTAATGATTTGTCAAAGAAAATCCAGAAAATTAAGAAAATCAAGAAGGGTTCACCAAATAGAGGAACGAAAAAAAGGGCGTCACGTGAAGGCAAAGGTGAAAGTGACACTTTAGTAGAAGAAGGGTGGAAGAAGAGATCAATCTTTTTTGACCTACCTTATTGGAAGGATTTATTTGTGAGACATTGTCTCGATGTGATGCACATTGAAAAGAATGTGTGTGAAAGTGTCATTGGTACATTGTTGAATGTCCCAGGAAAGACAAAAGATGGAGTGCGTGCTAGAGAGGATTATGTAGTCATGCAGCTCAGAGAAGAATTGGCACCAGAAGTCAGAGGTAAAGGTACTTACTTACCACCTGCCTGTTACACACTCAGTAAGCAAGAAAAAGAAGTGTTTTGTAAGTTCCTTCATGATGTCAAAGTTCCAGAGGGGTTTTCTTCCAATATTAGCAGCCTTGTGTCTATGAAAGACTTGAAGCTAATAGGGGTCAAATCTCATGATTGTCATGTTCTAATGCAACAATTATTGCCATGTGCTATCCGGTCCATATTGCCTATTCATGTTAGACGTGTCATTACTAAGCTCTGTTTCTTTTTTAAGAGACTCTGCAGTAAGATCATTGATCCTGATGAGCTAGCTGGGCTCCAAACAGATATTGCCAACATTGTGTCCGAAATGGAGATGTACTTTCCATTTTCATTTTTTGATATCATGTTGCATCTAACTGTCCATCTTGTTAGAGAGGTTGAGCTATGTGGTCCTGTTTATCTCAGATGGATGTACCCATTCGAACGTTACATGAAAGTTTTAAAAGGGTATGTCATGAATCGAAATCATCCAGAAGGTTGCATTGTTCAACGCTACATTGTTGAGGAAGCGGCTGAATTTTGTGCAAGTTATCTATCAAATGTCGAAGCAATTGGTCTTCCAAAGTCTCGATATTCTCGAAGGTTGCAAGGGTGGGGGACAACGGGGTATGAAGTAATTTCTATTCCCCGTGAAAAGCGGGATCAAGCACATCTTTACGTCCTTCACAATATTGAAGAAGTTCAACCGTATGTCGCGGAGCACATGGCCTACCTAAGGCATTCTAATCCAAGACAAGCCAAGAATGAGAAGTGGATTACCATTGAGCATAACCGCACCTTTATGGATTGGTTTCGTGACCGAGTTGTTGAGAAGATGAGGGCAGGAGAAATAATCTCAACAAGGTTGAAAAATTGGTCAAAGAGGCCGAGGTGTCAAGTGATGAAATACAATGGGTTTGTTATTAACAATTGCACATTCTCAACAAAAGACAAAGATGATAAAAGTTGTACACAAAACAGTGGTGTGACATTGATAGCACAAGCTCTTCATATGTCCGGTGCTAAAGACAAGAATCCTATCTATGCTAGTATGGCCTACTATGGTTTCATTAAGCATATTTGGGTGTTATTGTATTCGTCAGACTTGCAAATTCCAGTTTTCTGTTGTAAATGGGTTGATAGCAATGGTGGAGTTCGAGTTGATGAGATGGGAATTGTTTCTGTTTGTCTTGAGAAATTGGGGAATAAAGATGAACCGTTCATATTGGCATCTCAAGCAAAGCAAGTGTTTAATGTTCGTGACCTTCTTGACTCCACTCGATCTATTGTAATGTCCACACCGAATAGAAGCATCGATGAAGACTTTGAAGAATTGTGTGAAGAGAGTGTTAGAGAATCAATATCGCAACCTTCCGATGAAAATGAAGATGATGACGAGGAGGAGATTTATGTGAGGGATGATCATGATGAAGGTCTTTGGTTCAATGAACCTATCCAAGGGCGGTTATCGAATAAGAGGAAATGTACTTAGATGTGGTTTTCATGTGTATGTTTCTATACTTAGATGTGGTTTGTGCAAATTTATTTAATTTGATAAGAGATTATTACAAAATTTATGTTTAATTATAATTTTTAATGTGTAATTTTTTGGTATGCAGATGGCTCCTAAAAAGTGTAAAAAACCACCCGCGCCGCGTAGGGCAAGAGGAGCTGCACTAATGGTGAACATCACAAAAAGTGTGGCAAAGGGTGAACGACTACCTATACAGCTGAACAATCTGGGGCAACCGTTTGGACCTAATAGAGGCAAGTTGTCCTCATACATTGGCACGATAGTGAAGAAGTGGGTGCCAATCACTACGATGGATTGGAAGCAAGTGTCTGAAGAGGAAAATGATGTTATATGAGACGACGTTGCGGTTAGTTTGTTTGCATCTATATTAAGCTTGTCATTTGGATTAATATAGTGAATGTAGAAGATATTCTAAAATAGGTGTTTTCAACTTTGAAGGAAGCTTTTATACTTCCAACTACTTTAAAGGATTGGGTATTGAAGAAAGCTAATGATTTGTGGAGACAATTCAAAAAGGACTTGGGATCAGACCACATGTATGACAAGGAAGGTGTGCTCAACCTTAATCCCCCGGCCATATATGTCTCATACATCACACAGGATCAGTGGACGCAATTTATTCAATATCGACAATCAGATGAGTTTAAAGTAATTTAAACATATGCCTTTTATATATTATATACTACAATTTTACATATAATGTTTTTCACGCTTTAATTGGTTTCTTTCACTTGTTAATAGGAGAAAAGTGAGAAGGGTCGACAACTCTCTCTCCAATGTGATCAAACTTATAGGGGCGGTCGTAAAGGGTATGTCGGAATTGAAGAAAAATATGTAAGTAATTTAATACATATATCTTAATATCTTGGGGATTAATAAGCAATCAATTAGAATATATTGATTTATCATAGCTAAAATTTCTTAAATAGAAAGCTGAGCACAATATGGATTCAAGCCCGGGACGATTGATCTTGTGGATGGAGGCAAGAAAGGAAAAATCTGGAGAGTATGTAGAGAAAGCACGGCCAACAATAGAGAAAATTGTAGTTGGATAATATTTTGGAATACTTTATATATTTTTTTTAAGGCCTAATATTTTTTATGTATTGTGTGTTCACCAGAAAGATTGCCTATAGAAAGAAGCTTCTGGTGAGCTTGTTTTAACTGGAAAAACGGACTTGTTGGCTCATGCATTGGATAAATTAGAGCATCTAGGTCGCATTAGAGGGGTTGGTCAAGATGTAACAATGCGGAGATATTGGTCACGCAATTCCAATGAAGCATATTCGTCTAAGGAATCAATTGAGATCACAAGAAAGGAGATTGAAGATAACCTTAGGGTAGAACTTAGGGCTGAATTTAAGGCTGAAATGATGACCTCTTTAAAGGCCATGGATTCCTCGTTTGGAGAAAAGATGAAGGCATTCGAAGATTTCATTAAAAACTCCGTTCAAAAAAAGAGTGATGATGGTTTTCCAGTTGTAAACAACGCTCAAGAAGCAGGAGCTCAGCCTCTTGATCCTTGTCCCCTAAGTGGCAAAGCCTCATGCTCCGTTCAGAAGAGTACCCCAGCTAACTCAACTAAAGAAGTAGGAGCTCCGCCCCCTGATCCTTGTCCCTTAAGTGGCAAAGCATCATGCCTTGTTCAAAAGAGGACCCCAACTAATTCGACTAAAGAAGTAAGTATTGTATGGAATGTCGATCATTTTATAATTTACTTTTTATAAATATCAGAGTAACCTTATTATGGAGTATTATATAAATATAGGGGTGTGAGCTATGTCATCTATTTTGGCCAACTCTTAGCAAGGAGGTTGCAAGGGGTCGAGTATATCATTCATCCTCGGGAGTATTACACAATCAACCATTAGAAGATGGTTATGTGAGAGTTGAAGTAGTCACACCTATCATAGGTGACACCGAGGTGCCTTGCCCTACCGATGAGGTTCGGCTAGTGAGGGAAGATGTTGGATGTTTTATTGCTTGGCCTATTGATCTTGTGAAGACCTTTGTGGTACGTTTGTTCCTTCCCAATATTTCATTGATTTTATGTTGTGCAGCCCCATTGTTTATATCTGACTTTGAAATTGATTGTTTGATCAAGAAGCTGAAAAGCAAAACTTTGACGAACGAATCTGACGTTCGTCCCGATGTTACCTCTGAAGCAAGTGAATTGGTGGCATATCAACATGTGTTGGAAGAATTCAATGACAATAAGAATTTGGAAATTGAAATATCAAGTGAAATTTTCCATTATGAACATGGGGGTCTTACTTTGGACAAGGAGCAGATTGAGATATGGCTTCATAAAGCTAAGATAAAAGAGTGTCACGTGTCTTTATATATGAGGTAAGTACTTAATATTCATATTGAAATCAGTTATTGGTAAACTTAAAGTTCATATAAATTACTTAAATGTGTGCATATTCAGTTTTTACATGAACTTAGAGCATTAATATGACACAAATGCGTACTTGTAGATATCTATTTCACACTTGCTCAGATGGTGATAAAGAGAAGTTCAAATTTTTATGCCCAACTCAAATTTCGCCTCTTAATGGGACCGTACACGAAAGGGCTACTTATATTTGTGATGCCATGGAGGGAAACTTAGAAAACAAGTTGTTTTTAGCACCTTATCATTTTAGGTAATAACTCTTTTAGCATTGTTTTTACTTGTTATTGTTATGTATAATATTCATCCATTCTCACACTAAACACATATGTACGCATCATTGGGTCTTAATAGTCATTAATCCTCATTTGGATCGTGCGTATTGGATTGATCCATTACACGAAGATAAAGAACATGATGCTAATGAAATGGTTTCCTTGTAAGTATTGTTTTTGAGGAAAAAGTTATTTTCCTATAATTGAAATGGTTTGCGAGTGTTAGGTTGTATTAATCATATACGATTTTTATATATGTGTAACAGGAGTATCAGATTCAAGTATGCCAAGTTGGGTAAGAAAAAGCCTCGAACAAGTACTTACCGGAATTTTCCAAAGGTTATTTTTTTTCTACCATTGTTTACATTGTTTCACTTTTGGATAGAAAAAGCCTTGATTTTAATCATTTTTATGATATCATTAGTAACTCCAAATATACACATACTATGTATTTCAGTGTCCCTGTCAATCGAAGGATGTTGATTCTGGATACTATGTTTTGAAGTTTATGCAAGATATAATATCCAAAGGGAAAAATTTTATCCCAACCAAGGTATACTTTTATTATTTTTTCATAAATTCGATTGCGATAAAAATAAGAATTTTTTTTGTAGTGGTTTGATAAAAAAAACTACTTACAAACAAGAGGAGATTGATGAAGTTCGAAAAGAATGGCTTAACCACATATTTACCTTTATCTTCAAGTAAGTATTACTTGCCTTTTTAAGATTTTTTATCGTCTTACAAAATTTGATCCTACTTAAAAATATCTCTTAGCATTATGATACTTGTTGAATTTAGAAATTAGAGATAACGAAATTATAGATAATGCATTCCATTCTGCAAATCTTGATCCATTTTGTTTTTGAATTTTTCGTAGGCAAGACTAATTGCGATATCTTGACCTTATGTGGAGGAAGGTTTAGACGGTTCGCCTTTTGAGTTTCAAGCAACATTGCAAGTCATATCGAATCCTCTTTTGCTAGCATATTGGAAGGGTATGATTCGTGTATGTATTTGAAACATAACTAATGGATGTGAAACGTTGTTTTAGTTTTGATGTTGAACATGCCTTAGTTTGAAAATGTGTAAGTAGTTGGAACCTTGTTTAATGTATGTGTTGCTCAATTGTGGATTTAGTGGCTACCATACATTGATGTGAATGGATGGAAAATGTTTAAGTAGTTGGAACATTGTTTAATGTTTGTGTTGCTCAATTGTGGATTTAGTGGCTACCCTACATTGATGTGAATATGGATGGAAATTGCAGGTTAAATAACAGGTTAAATATGGTAATATATGAATAGGTATTAATTTTTTTTATATATAAAATAGTTATATACCCCGGATCATATTTATCCGGTATATATACCAAGAAACAATTGACCAAATGATACTACTATACACCCCAGATTTTTTCAATTTTATACCCCGGCTAAATAAAAATTACAATCCGGATTTGATATAATATATACCCCGGATTTTAAATAAATATACCCCGGACGTTTGTTTTATAGGAGAAATCGATTACATGTATATACCCCGGATTATGTTAGTTTTATACCCCGGATAAAAAAATTTAAAACCCGGATTGAACATACCTAATACCCCGGATATTCACATAATATACCCCGGATATTACCCTAATATACCCCGGGCGTGTCTTTCAGAGCACTTTTTTTTCCAATATTGGCTAGGTTTTATACCCCGGATTTTTAAAAAATATATCTGGGGTATAAAGTCAGACCATGTTTTAACCCCACACAAGTTCTACCCCGGAGCCCTATATTGTCAGATCCGGGGTATATTTGAAAAACGCCCCGGGTATATTACTCATTTTCTACTAGTTTATACTGAACATTATAAGCCAAAGAGAAACGAAACGATCCGTCAAATGGGCGACGCACACAGAAAACTCTAGGGAACATCTGCGGGCACCTCAGATTATGGACTCAAAAGAGTCATCGAGATGTCAATGCACGTCCACGACGTCATTGAACATGACAAATCAAAAACCGATCCACTACACCTGTAACACAATAAGAATAGCACTGCACAACAACCCACACACCCAACTCCGCGCCAAACCATTGTCCAATAAAACCCCTAAACCCAACTCATAAACCTCAAGGACGGTAACAAGACTGCGAGCGACTGCTAGGTAGTCAAAACAGAGGAGGATGAAACGGGCTAAAGAGGAGAAATCAAACAACAATTAAAAAAAAGGCATTGAGGCGAATATGCGGATTGAGATTGGTTTAACCATAAACGCAAGCGCACAAAGAAGTGAGCCAGAGCCAAACGAAGCCGACAGCCAAGAATAGGGCGATACCGAGAAGAGCCGAGGGCAAAGCCGAGGACGATCGGAGGAGAGTCGTAAGCAATCGGAAGAAGTGGGAAGAAATGAGGCCGATGAGCCCTGCAGAGACGGCATGACCAACAAGATGGGAAGATCTGCATGGGAATAAGGCGGTGAAGGAGGTTGGTGCGAGGCGGAGGTGAACCGAGGCCGATGGCGGCGCTGGAGGGTGACGGCGGGCAGTCGGGTTTGCGAAGAAGAACCCTAATGAGGGTGATTGATTAGGCGAAGAGCTGAGGCGGTGACCATGGTGAGCATGGTGCAAGGTGAGGCAGTGACCATGGTGACTGATTAGGCGAAGCCGTGAAGGAGGTGGCCCCAATGAGCAAATAGGCCATGCTGGCAGCTCTCAAGCTCCCTATAAATTGAGGTTCGAACCGAGGAATTACTATACTCATTCCGTTGGTGAAAAATTGACTTGGTAAAAATCATATAAAATGTTTTTTTTAATTAATTTTTAAAATAATATCATACTCCCTCTGATCGGACATTATTGATATTTTTTAGATATATACAAGGATTAAGAAATGTCACTTTCATGTTTAAATACCCATCAAATAATTTTTACTTACCCATCACATTTATTACGCGCAAACGTAATTAGTTAAACTAAAAAGGTAATTTATATTAGTGCAAAAGTAAAAAATAATATAACTATCTATATCTATATCTATCTCTATTCTATTCTATACAATATACCAAAAGAGATGCCTGAAATGGGTTGTAGTGTGAATGGGTTGTAGTGCGATTCGCATACGTGGTATTTTGTGGATTAAAACGGTGTTATTTTTTTATATGTATCATATTCTGCATTAAAATGATATTATCTTTTTCAGTCCCATCAATTAATAAGCCAATATAGTTAGATAAAAAAAAACTTATCTTTTTAGATCAAATAATATATTCAATATAACCTTATATTTAGATTAAAGTAAAGCCTTATTTTAAATTATATTTATTAGGATATGTACCGTATCCAATTAATTTTTTTATAAAAATAGTGAGAACATATTTAACAATTTTTATATTTAGATTTGGCAAAACTTATCTTCATTTATTTATTTATTTCTTATAAATATGATGAATTTATTTTGAATTATATTTATAAGGATATGTACCGTATCTAATTTTTTTTTATATAAAAATAGTGGAAAAATATTTAACAATTTTTATATTTAGATTTGGCAAAACTTATCTTCATTTATTTCTTATAAATATGATCAACGAATCATAACCTTTATAAATTTAAAAGTATAAAGAATATAACTAAAATATACTCCGTAATTTATTAACAAAGCGCACAACCGCACGGGTAACGAATACTAGTTACTTATAAAATATCAAACATTGTTGATCAAATTTCATCTCTCCTAAAACATCAAATAATATAGATCGGATAGACTAATAAGTATATTATAATATTATTTTTAAAAATTAATTCAAAATTAATATTTTATATAATTTTTACTCTTTAAAAAAATGTATACGACACAAAGAGGAACATGACACCAAATTTTCGAGTATCGATCGGATCTGAGTTCGGGTGGGTAGGGTTGGGTTCTCGAGTCAGGTTAACTCTAAACTAAACTAGAAAAAAATTATTTAATATTCTTTTACAACTAATTAAATGTAGTGAACAATAGGTCACGAGTTCGAATCTCCCCTCTTCTAATATTGTAATGGTCTAAGTGGCTACCTTTGAACAAAAAAATAAAATGTTTCCGACGGGAATTTTTGAATATTTTTTCTCCCTATTTTTATCCAAGGGAGCATGTGGCTCCGCCTCTGTGTAAACAAATAAGAACCATACGCATAAAACTCGATCGAGCCATACCAGTCCCTCGGATTAAAATGTGACACTTGTATTTATTAAATAGAACTTTTTTATAAGAAAAATTAAATTAAAAAAATTTTAAATTATATTGAAACAGTTAGTTGAAGTTTAGATTTTAAAAATCATTTAGTATTTACAAATATTTTTCTTAACGGAAATTTTGTGAGGTATCGCTGAAATAGGGAAAAATTTGCTGTATGTACAAAAGATTTGGATATTTCGTATAATACCCTAAGTTTAGTGTTATTTCTGCGTGATGCCCTTTATCTGTCAATGCTAACACTTTTCATTCATTTGGTACCAAAAAAAAAGATTTAGGATCGGTTTTCTTGTCTTCATTTAAGGGGGTGATGAAAGGAATATGGTTGGTCTGAGGGTGTTTTAGGGGTTGTGATAGTGCATATTTTACATATGCATATGGAAGACCCGCACAGTTGAGAAACTCCCCGAAATGGTGAGGAGAGAGACCCCAACGTCTTATTCTTTACAGGAAAAAAAAGCGACAAGATGAAGATGGAAGAGATCCATGTTAGATTGGGTCATAGGAGCATGTTTGTGGTTGATAGAGTGGGTAGAGGAGGGGGACTGACACTTTTTTGGGGGGAGGAAATGATGATTAATGTGGGGTCGTACACACAACACCACATAGATGCCATGGTCAGGGAAGAGGGAGGGATCGAGTGGAGGCTAACAGGCATGTATGGTGGTCTAAGAGGGAGGAAATTAAAATACCATACGATGGGGCTGCTTAGGAGGTTGCACGAAGATAGTCACTAAGCTTAGATGTGTATGGGGGATTTCAACTTGATCACATCTCTAGAGGATAAGAAGGGGGGTAATGTCACAGACTTTGGGATTCTTGTAGAGTTTAGAGAGGTGTTCGAGCATTGTGAGTTAAGGGATATCCCTTATATAGGCAGCCGGTTCACATGGGATAACAGGAGAGAGGACGAGGAGTTTATACAAGAAAGGCTCGATATGACACTTTGCAATCAAGCCATGCTTGACATTCATCCCTGGATATCAATGCAATACGACACTTGGAAAGATGCAAGTCTGATCACTTGCAATTAAAATTTTTTGTGAAGGGGAAACGATGGAGGATAGGAAGAGGATGGAGAGGCAGTTTAGGTTTCAGGCCATGTGGCTCACGAACAATATATGGCAGTAGTAGAAAATGGGTGGAATAACTCGGGATCAAGCCACGTCGATTGCAGTGTAGGTCGTAAATTTGGGAAGTGTGCAAATGATTTGAGGGATTGGGATGGGGTGAGCTTCGGCCATGTGAAATCACAGTTAGCAGCAGTAAGGAGGAGAAGACTTAAGGAGATGGGCATAAATGGGATGAGAGGGGAGTTGGTGCGAGAACGGAAAAAGCTTCAGAAGGAGGAGGATGATCTTGTGGCTAGAGAGGAAATGATGTGGTTTCAAAAGGAAAGAGCCAATGAGTTTAGATGTGGGGATCGAAATACGAGGTTGTTTCATAAGAGGGTTGAGGGAAGGAACCGCAGGAATAAGATGCGAAGGCTTGTTGATGATGATAGGGTGGAGGAGAGGTTACACGATGGGAAAGTTAGAATCACAACGAACTATTTCCGAACCCTATTTGAATCTGATGTCAAGGCACCCCTGACGGTGGCTACTCAAGGAATCGAGCCTGTCGTTTCGGGTGAGGATAACCAAGAGCTGCTACGTCGCTTCTCTGCGAGCGAGGTAAAACACGCCCTTTTTTTATGCATCATACTAAAGCTCCGAGAACGGATGGTATGCTAGCACTCTTTTACCAGAAGTATTGGCACATTGTCAGGTCTGATCTGACAAATCATGTCGAGTGGAGGGGGTCGATATCGACTGATGTCTAGTCGATATCGACTGGCGTTGCTCCCTGACGTCTGGATTAACCTCCTTTGGTGGCACATACAATGGCATAGATGGGACATGCCTTTCATACCTTTCGTCAAAAGAGGCCGCAGAAGTCCCATATGTGTTGTCGTAGTTAGCCAGCGTCTCATATACCTCCCAAGCACGACGTGGAGTGTACTCGAGATATCCATAGGCGGTTTAGTTGATCCTATCCTTAGTAGGCGCATCCAGACAATTGAAGATGATCTCTTTGATGATGTAGGGTGGTTGTCCATGCGTAGGGCAGGATTTCAGAAGCCTCTTGTAGCTCTCCAAGACATGTGCAAGTGTTTCCCCTGGCTTTTGCTGAAAGTCGTGATCTATTTTCTGAGAGCAACTGTCTTTGCAAGGGAACAAGTCATGCAGTTCGTTCCAGAATTTCCGATCGTTCCCGAGCCATTGCAGCAATGGCTCGGGAATGGCTCGGGATTATGATTCTCGGGTTATGATTGGGAATGACTTTTCACACTCGGATATGCCCCATCTTCTCCTCAAGTTGCTGTAATGGCTCGGGATTATGATTCTCGGGTTACGTTTCGAGGTATGAAACCCCTCGTTAGGATCTTGCGCCCCGAGTACAGGTTGAAGGTTTGAAATTATATTCAAACGTTTTTAAGCTAGCGGGATTTCGTACCCAAATTTCGAAGGGATCGTTGGAATCCCCGAGGAAGTCCCCTATACCTGCCGTAAGTCTAAGTGTGAAAAGTCAATAGTCATGCAAATAGCGGAATCAAGGTGTAATACAAGAGAGTGTCACGGCAGAGCCGAGTAAAACCCAAATCAATAAGCGTATTTATCAAAATAATAGGCAATATTAGTGGGGTTAAACCATTTCTTCGCAATCACCCATGAAAGTTCCCACGTCGCGGAAGCAAGGAACAATCATGCTACAAAACAACCCTAAAAAATATATATGCAGGGTGGTGTCAGATCGAAGCCCTACGCAATATAATCCCAAACAAGCAGACACATACACACACTATATCTGGAATTATTTCACGGCGTTTTAAAAACGCCGTTAAAAAATTTTCCATGGCGTTTAATAAACGCCATGAATAAGGTTTAAAAAGAGAAAAGAGAGCTTTTATGGCGTTTTAAAAATGCCATAAAAAACTTCATTTTTTCAAAATCCATATCAACGGCATTTTAAAAACGTCATAGAAAGTACTTTTCGTTTATGGCATTTCATAAACGCTATAAAAATCACAATCAGTGGCATTTATAAAACGCCATAAATGAGAACACACAAAATGTGCTTTCCTACGACGCTTTCAAAACGCCATAGAATTTAGGATTGTTTTCTGAATCCCAAATTTATATGCCAATACATGCTAGCACAGCAGCCCTGCTTTCCACATTTGTCAAATATCATACAACACAAAGGTGAACCTACTAAATATATATATATATATTATACATATCTAATGAGATGCATACAAAATCGGTCTGTCACCACAGTTTTGACCATTACATATGTGTTTTTTTACCATTACATAGTTAAGATCAAGTGGACAGTTTTCGACCATTACATAGAGAAGACCATGTGCACAATTTTGAACATCCTACAAAATGGGTCTTTTAGAGGAAGTTTCTAATCTTCATTTTCAAAAGCTCGGACAAAGAGGAGTCTTAGCAGCTTCGACTAACTTCATGTTCCTGTTCAGAGGGCAGGGAGGAACGTATAAGCCTTGTTAAGCTAAAAATCAAACTACTCTCTGTTGTAACTATAATGCCACTAGAATGCAAGGAAAAAAATACAAGGTAGAATGAGTTATAATCTTCCAGAAAACATCACTAAACCAATAGTATAACAAGAATAAAATTACTGTTTTTGCAACTAGTGTAAGGTAATAAAAGGTAGAAATAATAAGATAAACAGCAAAACAAAGCTCATAACTAATATTTAATCAAGTATAGAACCTTAGAGTACACTAAAAGCTCATAAATAATGTGTTATTTTCAGCCAACACATGAAGTTAAACTTTAAACAAGAACCAATCCAATTTTAACTATACATCTATCAAATTACCTCAAGCACTCATTAACTACAAGCTCATATTGGGGGATTATTCTCTCGCTTAGTCATAATATAAGGCACATTGTAACCTTCAAACACACTCTAAGCTCATAAATCACACAACACTAAAAACACCTGTGTGATTAAAAAAAACATAAAGTAAATGTGCTTTTTCAGCCAATCCAAGAAACCTAGGGAATTCATCATTTAAAATCAGCTCAGCTTCAAGGAGAAAAATCATGCAACTACAACCATAATCCTAAACATGAATGAGAAGAAATTTACATAGATCAAATTTATTTAACCCCAAGAAACTAATCAAGGGGGAAAAAATCAATTTGAGCCAAAACAAAAGTCAGTACTGTGAAGCCTGGAATAACCATAAGTGGCTAAATTCAGCATACAAAGAAATGATTTCAAACTAAATCAAACCTAATCTAAATACTCATATCAAGATTAAAAGTAGCAATTTCAAGACTAGGAGTCATTACAATGAAATATACAAAGAAATAGACAAAAAAGCAACGGTTACCTGATCAAGGACAATGTATTTGATCGGCCAAGCTATTGTGCTACCAATTGAATCTGCAAGGTTTGTAAATTCTGGCTCATAGCGATAAAATTCAGCACTTTCCACCAACACTTCTTCAATTGACACCCTATAACAATCTGGCCCAAGTATATACCCATGCACAACTGCTTTTGGATCTACGGCTTAGATGGATCCTTTTGCCACTTCTTCTCCATTGCCATTCCAATTGATCAACTTGCACTTGTCATTGATTGAAGGTTGATGCGTGCTTCATTGTCGTGACTAGAAAGTATGTTACATAAGAACAATTATCTAAATCCAAACCGATAGAATTATTCATATACAAAATACTATGCACCTGTGGAGTTGTAGTAGGAGTTGGAGTTGCACTTTCAACTACACCACTTTGGACTTTGTTCTATGAATTTAAAAAAATATCACTAAGCATCAGCAATCAAATATATATATATAAAAAGATAAAAGAACTAAGGACATATGTACATGTGGAGTTGTAGTAGGCGTTGGAGTTGTACTTTCAATTGCACCACTTTGGACTTTGTTCTATGAATTTAAAAAAATATCACTAAGCATCAACAATCAAATATATATATATATATATATATATATATATATATATATATATATATATATAAAGATAAAAGAACTATGGAAATATGTACATAAATATATACCTTGGAATTTTCAGGTGCATCTTCCCCGCTTTCACCATCAGCATCATCGCTATCATCGTCATCCAAGGTAATTCCAAGTTTGGAAGCTAATGCAGCCTCTATTTTTTTATACCTCAATGTCATTTTGTTCAGTTTTACCTCCATTTTTGCATATTTGAACTCCCTTTGTGATTGAGCATACAACTTGGTTTTTGTAACCCCTCCTCCAAGACCTCTAATACGACCCGAGTATTCCTTACCAAGTACTTGAGTTAAAATCTCCTCTCCGCTATCATTTGGTGGAGCCTCTTCCATTTTCTTTTTTATGGCATCCTTGAATAATAAATTAAACAAAACATTGTTAAATGTAATTTTTCGAGATAAGTCAAGTGATGCTTTGTGGGTTATATTTCACACAATTTTGGTAGTGTTAGCCTCACTAGTCTTTTTCTTTGACACATGTGCTTCAATCCATAGTGCAGGCTTTGTCAAAGGCTTGTCTGGGTGTAATTTGTTCTGCACATGGGAACACATAAAAGTAAATGAACGAAGAAAACAATACGCAGAAACATGAATTTAAAGCTGAATAGACAACAACAAAAACTCCAATTTTCACTTACATACTCATCTTCCTTATGGCTATACCCTTTACGACTCAATGTGTGGACCAAAGTCTGTTTTGACCTTATTTCTCTCATTTTCAAACTTTTTTCCTACATCAATATATATAATTCATGTTAAGCTCGAATAAACACCATAGTATAAAAAAAACTGATCACCTTACAGTACACTAAAAGCTCATAAATCATGTGTTATTTTCAGCCAACACATGAAACCAGGGGCCAAATTGATGAAAACCAGCTCACCTTCCAGAAGAAAAGATCATTTACCTTGCACTGGTCATGAATGTTAAAAGAAATTTACATTGGTTGAATTACATAGATCTAATTTCAACTTTAAAAAAAAAACATAAAGTAAATGTGCTTTTTCCTACATCAATATATGTGATTACTTACATGCCATTTCTCTGTCATTCGACTTTTAACAAACTGACCCCATTCTTCCAAGGACACATCATGAGGCCTTATGTTAGCAAGTTGACTTGTTCTCTCTACGTTAGTTGACCTTGATTCCATGATTTTTCTTATCTGAGTTGAAAGTTCAGATTTCCAAGATCTCCAAAGTTTCCCCATTTGTTGCATGACGAATAGCTTAAAACACACATCCACCAAGTATTTTTGCTGCAAAATTTGCAGACTTAGTCTATAAAGCACTAAATACAATCCATGTAAAATGTAACAAATTGAAGCAAGTTTCATAAATCTATTAGTATGAGTAGAACAAAGTACTGCCACATCCATGAAAGCTAGATCAAACTGAACCAATAAGTGCAAAGGCTCATGCTTAGTTTATAAACCAACCTAGAGCAAAAAACTAATACATAAAATACGTGCAAAGGTTGATAACTAAAATTACCATCAAAAGTGTCCATAGAGTTTCCCTTGTTTGAGCATTCACTCTATGTCAACTGTCAATATTAATTCATACTTGTTCTCGAACTATCACCCCCATAGTGGATGAGAACTTCACGGATACATCTCCAACTGGCTGCCCCCTCGCATTCCACTCTACTAGCTTTTTCTCCTTTGCCCCAATTGCCATAACCTGTAAACACGTCCTACCTCTCGGTTTCCTCTTTTTCGGACACACATTGGTTGTTTTTTCACTTTGCAAAGAACCCCCCCTAGTCTGAGCTGGGACCAGGTCTTCCCTACATCTCTTTCTATCACTTGTATTATGTGCAACATGAAAATAGATATTTAGAAGTAAAAGAGAACATGTGTTATAGAGTATACAGTAATAATGAAGCTATTCCGTCATACCTCACTCATTTATGCTAATTTGTCAATTCATAAATTTTCAAGTCCCCTGCAAAGTCTTTAAGAGAAACATGTTATTTCTATAAATATTTACAAAGTCACATTATGTAGTCACATTTACATTGAGCATACAACGACCATATATTAGAACACAATATAAGATTACAAAAGACACACAACAACGTAAACTTTCATTATCATCCCAAGAGTTTACATACAGTGCAGAAACATCCAAAGGTGCATAAGATGTAAAAACAGACTCATCAAACATTTCTAAATCATGAAAGCCTCTTGGAGGAGCCTTTAACACCACATACCAACTAGAATTTTCACTTTCCCTAGAATAAAACACTTGTTTTGCATGAGATGCTAAAATGGATGGATCTTTTTTAATTAAGTTATCCCGAAGGTTTACTAAGGTAAACCAATCCTCCTTTTTGACACCATTTACAATAATTGCCCAGTCACATCGGAAAACAGCCAACCGAAAAGTATAGAAATCTAACACCAAAATTTCCCTTATAACCCCATAATAATTCAGATTAGTATCCGCTTCAACATGGACACCATAGTCAGCTGTGGATACATTTGCATCCAATGTGTGGAAACGTTTTCCATTAATTATGAAACCAGTATGCGACATTGCATAAAATCTAGGCCCTTTCACAAGCAACCTCAAAGTATCCGTCGAATGCCCCTCTACACTCGCGTCAAACATAATCTGTAAGTGACATACCAATATCAGCAAACCCTTTGATCGAATGTTGTACATATGTAGATAAGAACGGACAACAAAGTTGTAGATTTTCAAACCTTGGCCTGTAACCACACAACAAATGTCTCTAAATGAGTTTTCTCTAACAAATTGACATCATTAATTAGATGAGGATCTGAGAGAGATAATTCTTCTTTATGAATCCTATTCAAAGAATTGTGTTAGTGTATAAATCATTAATACAAAATATATGTATCAATAGCCACTAATTATACACTTCACTTACTCTATATATGGCTCAACTTCAGCACTATTAAGCAATACACATAGATGAACTAGTCTGTGATCTGAATCTGATAAGAGCACCGAACACCCCTTTAAAAGCGGAGACCCTTCTTCAATTGTGTCATCTTTAACTCCATCATTGTGTTTCCTTTTAGAACTAATTGCATCTACTTGTTTCATGTAGCGACCACAAAACCTCAAACACTCATTAACTAAGTAATTTTCAGCTATAGAACCTTCTGGTTTTGCCCGATTTCTAACATATTCCTTCAATACTTTCATATATCTGACATGTTAAAGAAAAATTAAAAAAAAGGTTAATAAATGCTGAAAAGATGTCTTAAAATGAGGATTAATTATATGGTATCGAAACAAATTCGATTGGTTACCTCTCAAAAGGGTACATCCACCTAAAATGGACAGGACCACATAACTTTGCCTCCCTTCCAATATGAATGCAAAGGTGGATCATAATGTCAAAGAAATATGGAGGAAAATTTCTCTCTAACAAACACAAAGTCATTATGATCTCCTCTTCCAATTGTTCCAACCTTTTTATACTCAGCACTCTTTGACACAACTCGTTGAAAAATCCAGATAAACGACATAATGCTTTTCTTAGACCTTCCGGTAAAAGCCCTCGTAATGCCACAGACAAAAGTTGTTGCATTAAAACATGATGGTCATGAGACTTCAGACCAATCAACTTACACTCTTCCAACTTGACACAATTGCTAATATTGCTGCAATACCCATCAGGAAATTTCTGAAGGTACAGCTTCCGACAAAACTGTATTTTCTCAACTTTGGTTAATGTGTAAGGTGCAGACGGTAGTTGTAACCTAGCACGCCGATCTTCCAAAGGCACACCCTCCGTCAGCTCTAGTAGTTCAACATCTCTACGAGACTCATCTTCCATTTTTTATTTTCCATTGACATCTAATATGGTAGACAAGACACTTTCACAAACATTCTTTTCAATATGCATCACATCAAGGTTGTGACGCAAAGGAAGTACCTAAAATTCAGCAAGAAGCATCATTTAGGTAAAGGATTCTAGGGAACCTAAAACTATATTGAAATACATACTTAAAAAAAGGATCAAACCCATACTATCCTCCCAATATGGCAAGTCAAAAAATATTGACTTCTTTTTCAACAGTTTCACAGGGTCTCCTTTCTTGTATAATGGCTTCTTCTTTTTTCTTCCCAAAAATATTTTTGAAGGCACGCAAGGCACGTACAACAGCCAATCCATTAAAAATCTTTGGCCGCCTTCTTTTTTTCCTTTGTTCCATCAAACCATTTATGCTTAGAGCGAAAAGGATGGGTTTGAGGAAGAAATGTTCTATGACAAGTATAAACCATCTTGTTGGCCAAAGGTAACCATTTAGATTTCGTTTCAGGACCACAAACTGTACATGCGAACTCCTCTTTTGTACTTAATCCCGATAGATTACCATATGCTGGAAAGTCGTTGATCGTCCACAAAAGCACAGCTTTAAGGTTGAACATTTCCCTCTGAAATGCATCATACATATCTACCCCAACCGACCATAGCTCCAGAAAATCATCTATAAGTGGCTGCAAATACACATCTATCTCATTTCCTGGTTGTTTTTTTTCCAGGAATAAGTAGACTTAGCATTAAATTTTCTGCAGACATGCAAACATTCGGAGGCAGATTATAGATGACTAAAATGACGGGCCATATACTGTGTGTTGAGCTAAAAGAGTTATAAGGGTTAAATCCATCAGTTGCTAATCCCAATCTCAGGTTTCTTGAATCAGCAGCAAAACTTGGCCATTTCTTATCTATGGTGCGCCATTGAACCGAATCGACTCAATGACGCATCATGGCATCTTGACTATGATGAGTAGAGTGCCAAGTTAGTAGCTCATTAGTGCATTCCGAAAGAAACATCCTCTTAATCCTTGGAATTATGGGAAAATAACGTAAGACCTTTGCTGAAACTCCCTCTTCTATTCGGTTGGTCCTTGGATTCACCTTCCACCTCGAAGCATTACATTCAGGGCTTGTAACAAGATTTGCTTTGTCTTCACCTCTGAACAAGCAACAATCATTGATGCATGCATCAATCTTCTCATACCCTAAATCAAATCCCTTCAAAAACATTTTAATTGCGGAGAGAGTTCCTGGAAAATTGTTGACTTCTGGAAGCATGTCCTTAATTACTTCAAGGAGTTCATCAAATGCTCCATTAGCAATGCCATAAGAGGCTTTGAGTTTATAAAATATGAGGGTGGCTGACAACTTTGTATACTTCTTCTTACATCCAAGATATAGAGGGACTTGTGCCTCTTCCACTTTGCTTCTGTAATCTTCTGCAGTGACATTGATTCTTAGACTTCCAACTCCATCAAAAAAGCTAGCGTCTTTGTACATTTGAAGCACTTCTAGAAGCTCATAATCCACATCAACAGATTCGATACATTCACCATCTACAACATCTACCGATGGAATCTCTTAACCATGTGCACACCAAATATCATAATCAGGATCAACACCATATTGCAACAAATGTATCTCCAAGTCATCATCAGATTGTCGGCTGAGGTTACGACAAATTGCACAAGGGCATATAGCCATTTCTGGATTCCTACCACCCCTCTTTGAATGTAAGACAAATTGTTTAACCCCTTCTCGATACCCATGACTATTTTTATCTAGTTTTACCCAACTTTTATCCATGCTAAAGGAGAAACAAATCTTGGATATCCTTACCTAATAAAATAGTAGGGTATTTTTTTAAACAAAGTAACAAATGGAAACGCTTTAACCCAACTAATAACGAAACAAAAAATAGAAATGATTTAAGTCAATAAAGAAACAAATTGAAACACATTTCAAGTGATCTCATTACCAGCTTCAGTTATAACATTTGTTATAAGCTTCTTACCAACTTTTTATACACAATCAGCACATCAAGACAAGCGTTTTTTTAATACACAATCAACACAGGTAGGCATGGTGAGGGGGGGGGGAAGGAGAATCCTTTTGAACATCATCCACTCACAATCAGCCTATAGTTATGAACTCTTTCAACCCTTGAAAGAGTCAATATTTTAGAAATAAAACGATGAAGTTATTTACTTACTCTATTAATGAACTAGTTAGTTTCTTACTACGTTCTAGATAGTTTTATGAATTAATTACCTTATAGATAGTTTTATGAATTAATAAAGAAAAGAAGGCATATGTACCAAGTGTTTTGACCTTTTCTTTGACAACTACATGCAAAATAAAAAGGGAAAACTATACTCTTTATGGCATACCAACAATGTGAACCGTGAAGAACAATAAATAAGCATAAAGGTTATCAATGCAAATGAGTTAAGTTATCAAAGAAGCCAACATAACTGAAAAAACAGTAACTCAAGAAATAAATCAAACCTACTGTCAAAGCTTGCCAAAAAGAATACCTTTACCTTGGAAATAGAAGATCGAGACAGTTCAAAAGCTCTTTACCATCTAGTTTCCATGTAACCCTATGAATCATACATAGACAGATCAGAAATTCTTTTTTTTTTTAATACATATACAGTAAATATTCTGATTGCTTGCAACTCAAGATGGATCATATGGTTTTGACAAATGAGAAGCATACAATCCAAAACACAGTTCAAAGATATGAGAATTGTTAGAGATTTGACTAGGGAAGCTAAACTAATTAGGTGAAGGGGAAAGAAATAGGTAATTCATCATTTTTCATCATGAAACATGATACTAGGCCCAAAGACACCTATAGACATGCCCAATTCCATAAAATACTTTTACAATTAGCATTCAAAAGTTGAATGAAAAGTGTTCTTTTCTACACATTCATGGAGTCCTAAGGCTTACAGATTATTCCAAGTGCTTAGGATTTCATGAGTACCTTACTACTTCAATCTCTCTTAATTAACAACATGAATATCCTGTTGCAATTTTACACTCTTCATATGACCACTTGACTGATCAGCAAAGACAAACACAAGACACAAAACCGGGAAATCGAGGACAGTGCAGTACACCTAAGTAGCTTAGCCTTTTCTCTTGTATTAGGAAGTTGGTTAGCAGTATAAATAAGAGGCTAAAACCTTTTTGTTGTAACTAACTCATCCATTCATCTCTTCAATTTAGAGATTACATTTTCTATACACACAGATTACATTTCTTCAATTTAGAGGCTAAAACCTTTCGGAGCTCCTGCATTTGATCAATCTCGTTCTATACACACAGATTACATTTTCGTCTTTACAAACTCAAATTTCAATCAAGTTTTCACACAGACAAAGTCCTAATTGCACAAAATTTATCACATGATAGCAAAACGAAAAGTACCTTGCCCGAAGACAATTTTGGGTTTTGGTTTGGACTCAATTTCTTGGGATTTTGGGGCTTGGGACGAACCAGCAACCACGGTCCACCCACGGCAAGCAGCAACAACGGCGAGCAGCGAACCGAGGAGGAGCGACCACGTCGAGCAGTGAAACCCGAGCAGCGACCACGGCGAGCAGCGACCCCGGCTAGCAGCGAACCACTGAGCAACGAACGACGGAGGAACAAAGGGGAGGAGGCAACCACGGCGAGCAGCGAGGAACGTCGGAGGATTCAAAGTGATTTCAGCCGTGGATTTTGGGCGAACGGAGAGAGGAAGAAGGGCGAGAGTTTGAGACGGGACTGATTTTTCTCAGACGGGGGAGACGGGAAGTGAGTTTGAGGTTATTTCACTTTTAGGGAAATTTGATTTCATTTTACAAATTTTCAATCACATTTTTGCGGGAAATTACAAAATTTGGCTTAAAATTCGCGCGAATAAATTTCTGCCCAATATTTACTTAAGCATGGTGTTTTTAAAAGCCATATTTTTCTTATTACACAATGGCGTTTAAAAAACGCCATAAAACTTAAATATTATGGCGTTTCATAAACGCCGTTGAAGAATATCATTCTAAAATACCCAATCGCCCCAAATTTATGACGTTTATAAACGCTATAATATTTTATGGCATTTCAAAAACGCCATGAAATAATAACACTCTACGAGATCATGACGTTTTTGTTTGAAAACGCCATTAAATATACTTTTAATGACATTTAGGGAAAAACGTCATTGTTTAAATGTCGTTAATGGGTGCATTTGTAGTAGTAAGATCAAGTGCATAAATGTAATAAGGCCTTACACCGAATACCAAGTGGTATGTCCCTCTCCTACCTCCACCACCTTCTGATAGGGCGGAGACTGGCCAGGTCGTGAATGCATTCCATAATAATCGGGCGGCACGCATGCCAAACCCGTATCCCCAAAAAAATAAAGCCCGCAGGCAGCTCATAATATAAGTAAAGGAAGTTCCATGACTCGATTGACTCAGGACAGGGCACGATGGGACTGGGCCGTCCTATAACCCTAGCAAAGACTCTAGTTACTTCACAAATAACGGCCGTTTTGTTTACAAAAGCAATGAGTAAACGAATGCTCAATCATGAGTGCAATCCTAGCATAATACTACATGGCATGCTTTATTATGAATGCAAGCACCTACTATGCACATGGCTACAAGCAGGGAGATATCTTTTGGAATATGAGTGAGCTCATATAGGAACTCACCTAGCTATGCAAAACATTATAATAGAAGATCCAGCAGACATCATTCATAATCACAAGGTATTACCTAGATACATATCAGAACATATGTATATAAGTCTATGTCTAATCATTTAAGCATTCAAGCACACATCATTCAACGAGAATAACAATCATATCGCAATCATCATCACATCAAGTTCAACCACTCATCATGATGCCACATTCCATAAGACCACATCATTATCATCATTTCGTTCCACCACATTCATATATTCGCAATAATACTCATATATAGTCAATCAATCATATCAACATGCTAGTTAGTCTTCGATCACATAATTCCCAAGTTAGTCCCGAAACCATTTGAAAATCCGAATTAACTAGTTAGAAATTCGGTCCTCGGAAAATGCTCCTCAAATTCCTTTTTCAATTTAAATCCGACAATATCCTTTTTAAAATCCAAACCTCGTAATATTATACTTTTAAATCACCATAATATTATATCCTTAAATCTCAATAATAATATTTTATTTTAAAACACAATTAATAAAATTTAATATTTTAAATACCATTTTCTTTTAAACACTTTCATAAAACATTTTCAAGTCCCTTAAAAATCTCAATCATTTTACTTGATAAAATCAGCCTTTTATTGATTTACCCAAAACCGCTCTTATTTTATAATTTCAGAAAATCAGCCCTTTTTATTTATAAGGTCCAAAAACCAACCCCTCATTTTACAAGGATCGAAACCAACCCCCCCCCCCCCCCCCCCCACTTATTCTAATCTACCAAAACTGAGCCTGATTTTTAAAACAAGCCCAATATAATTTACTTTTAAAACCCAAACACCCCGGCCCAAAGAAAATAGGCCCAAGAGGCCATTCCGTTCCACATCTCCTAATCTGATCGAAAGAAGGTAACAAGAAAGTAGGAGCGCCCCAGCTGAGTTGGCAGCCTAGGTGGAGCAGTGGGCCCGCCATGCTTCTTCTTCCCCTTCTTCTGTTCGAAGAAGAATAGAACGGAGGGAGTACTTGGGCGCGAGAAGAAGAACCGAAGTAGGAAGAGGGAAGGGAACGCCGGCGGCGGTGGAGCTGGGCTCCAGCCACTCGATCTGCACCTAGTGAACACGAAAGGGACACAGAAGCAACCAAGGAAGAGGGAGGAAGGGGAAGAGCTCACCGAGGTTTCGAGATTTCGCCGAAAAGCTTCGTCGGAGTTCGATCTGGCGTAGTTTGAGTCTCGGACTGCCCTCTTCTTGGCCTAGGACGAACACAACGGATTAAAGGTGTGAATTTAAAGGTTTTCGAGTCAACAGAAGAAGAAACGAAGCCTTGCCGCTCGGAATCGGGAGAACAGAGGAGGGAGGGAGGTGGTGGCGGCGCTCCGGCGGCTGCTGGTGTCTCCGAGAGGTGTCGAGGCTTCTGGTGCTACTGATCTCGAGGAAGAAGGAGTAGAGGAGCAAGGCGGGGCTATGCTTGGTGTTTCCTGGCTCTCGGCAAAACAGGGAGATGAGTGGGGCTGCGGTGTTGGTCGGCTGGCGACGGGAAGTGGTGACTGTGTGGCTGGTGGAAGCGACGACGGGTGGTGGCTGTCAGCAGAATAGGAGGCGGTGGTGATGGTGAAGAGAAGCAGAGGTGGTCATGGTGAAGGTAGAGAGGAGGTGTGGTTGATCCGAAGGAGAGCTGGAAGGGTGATGGTGAATGATGATGGTACATGAAGAAATGACGGGGAGAGGGGGTGACTTGAAAAGGTATGGTGAATGATGGGAGTGGGTGAGAGATGGAGTGTTGAATTGGGTAACCAATACGCGAAAATAAATTCCGAATACGCGAATTTTGAATTCCGCAATTAGTTCTCAAATGTTAGTTTTTCCGAATTTTGCTTCCTAAATCAATTAGATTTTTAAAATCGGAAAGGATATCGTCATCCAATAATTATTTTGAATTTTCGAGGTCAAGGACGGAAATTGTTCGCCAAATTTTTATATTCTGGTCGGAATCCGCTAAACGAGTTTTAAATCCGTTTTAAATTCTTTTTTAATTTTCTTTTTTCTCCAAAAATTTAGGATTTGAAAATCCGAGCCTTTACAGTTGCCTCCTCACGTTAACCTCGCGATCTACCCTTGCCTCCCACCGTTGCTGATTCTGTGTATATTCTGCCTCTCGTCGGGCGTGTTCTGCTTCTCGGGTGGTGAATTCCTCTATCCGTAAGTGAAGTTGCTCAAGCTCTTGTGCTGGTGTGAGCTGGCCCAAATTCTCGTCATTGGGTGGAGTAACCATAAGTCTCCTTATAAGCCTTTGCTGAAGGTGGAAGAAATGTTCTGGTTCGAGAAGATGGTCTATGGGTGTGCGATCAGTTCTACGCACGCACCAGAAAAACAAGACCAAAAAGAAACAAGTAAATAGGAACTAAAAAGGAAAAGCAAATATAAGGAAAGGAAAAATTACTAAAAAGGGCGCGATTGATTGCTTCTCCGGCAACGGCACTCATTTGTTGTTGCAGGAGGATGTGTCAAGTATGAAATATAAATAAAATATAAAGCAAACTGACTCCTTGTCTCAGCAAATAAATACAAGACTTCCTCCCGTTGTAGTAGAAGGTAGTCAGGATCGTATCCACGAGGAAGCATTTCTGCGCCCGCTTTTTCAGTTCCAGAAAACCTCCCGATTTCAACCAGAAGAGCCCTAGTCGATATCGACCACACTTTCGATAAAAACTGTAAAACAGAAACAACAGAAGCAGAAACGAAAAGAAAAAAACTGGTCGATATCGACTTAACTCCTCGACGTCGACCAACAGTGCTCGAAATCGACTAATCACAAAACCAAGGATCGAAACTTTTCGCAAGACAGAACACGAAACTAATGAAATAAAATCAATAAACTAAACACTTCTAAGATCAGGGTTTCAACACCACAACGATAACCATGTAAAATAACACATAAAGGCATAAAAGATCATGTTTTTCATCGAATAACTTTCGTTATTAACAAATAGGAAGATAGATGCTTTCGCATAAACAATAATTGTTACTAACCATTTTTCACATAATTAATCCAAGTTGTATTAAGATTACTTTCGTTTCAATAACACAAACAAGGATCACATTCAACTTTCGCAAAAGAATCATGCTCGTAGTGATAGAAGACGAATTCACATCAAAAGATTGTACCTTGATCGCATTACCTCACATGGATACCATCAGGCTCACCCCAACCCTAAAAGTTGGGTGACTACTCGCTCTTCATCATGTATAAACACATTAATAATAAAAAAATTAAATTGAATTAAATAAAATCAAACAAGACTTACAAGCGAACAAAGCTAACTCTGCTCTCGCTTCACAAACTCCACTCGGCTCCAAATCTCTCTCTCGTCCCTATCTCTCTCTCTCTATGTGAATTGGCTTGGATGATTGAATGAATAAAATCCATCCCCTAATGCCTTATTTATAGTATTCATTCCCTACCTAATTTAGGAAAGAATAATCTATCTATATCTAAAACATTAAGATAAAATTTTGGAAATAAAACAATTAAATCTATAAGGAAACTATATCTAAAGTGGATAGATCTCTCTTGGACTTGATAAATCCATGATGTCCATGTTTTGTGCCATGTTTTATATTGACTTTTATATCGATTTCTGTATACATTTCATAAATTTGGGTTAGAATAATACATAATCTATGTAGTTTATGCTTATTTGCCAAATTATGGAGTCTACACTAGTTTCTGTTTAATTTCGCAGAAATCGGACGCACTTTGGAACTTAAAGGAAAGTCTTCATGAAAGTTCTGAATCAAGTTCATGAAAGTTCGGACGCTAAGGATGGTGCAGCTGCTAAGGATGGTGCAGTTGGAGAAAACGCCACTTTTTGCCATTTATCATTCTGAATCAAGTTCGGATGTCTTCATGAAAGTTGTACCCCTCAAAAGGAGCTTTCCAACGCATACTCATATGCACCAATCCGGTGAACGAAGACTCGGAAAATTGTGTTTCAAGAATAGAGCAGAATGTTGAGAACTGAAGAGTGGTCGATATCGACCAAGCTACTCGATGTCGACCTAATCTTGGTCGAAAATCCCAGAATCGACTCGAATCGACCAGTAGACAAGAAGACAACTCGATAACGACCAGTTTTGGTAGATATCGACCAACAAGCACTCGATATTCTTCCAGGAGCCGAGATCGGGTGAGCTGAAGAGAAGCCGAGAAGATAGCTCGATATCGACCAGTTTTGGTCGATATCGACCAACTACCAGTGACGAGCCCGGGTCGATTCCGAGTCCGAGCTGAAGATTCCAAGAGATGATTCCTTGCACATGAAGATTTAGATTTTCTATCTTTTTATTTATTGTTGCGATGCAGGAGTATGTCAAGTATTGAAATAGATATCAAATAAAGATCAGACTGACTTCCCTGTCTCAGCGAATAATACAAGACTTCCTCCCGTTGTAGTAAGAGAAAAGTCAGGATCAAATCCACGAGGAAGCACGTCAGCAATTCTTAGGTAGCTGTAAATTCTCACAGGCAAAGCAGCAGAAAGACAGAAATACAGAAAGGAAAGAAACAAATAAACCCGGCAAGGGCAACTAAAACAAAAGCAAAGAACAAAGCAAGAAAAGACAGAGCGAAACAGCAAATAAAACGAGGACACAGAAGCTACTCAATCTCGAGTAAGATGTCCTCTAGGTCGACAAAAAAGGTAATGAAAACAGAAAACAGAAAACAAAGGCAATCAACTCGACAAGCAAGCTTCTCGATCTCGACAAGCAAGTACTCGAGATCGACAAAGGACAACTCAAAACAGAGAACAGAAAGTGAAAATCGACGAAAGAAAGCAGAAAACCAACTCGACCTCGACAAAGGTCCTCCTCGAGATCGACAAGATCTCCTCTGTATCGAGTAACAATGCAGAAAACTGTAAATTGCAGAATTAAAGACAAACGCAGATTTTCGACAGAAATAAACTTCAATATATTAAAAGACTTCCAAGGCCAGGGTTTCAACACCACAACGATAACCATGCAAAGTAACACATAAAGGCATAAAAGATCATGCTTTCCATCAAATAACTTTCGTCATTAACAAATAGGCAAATAGAGGCTTTCGCATAAACCCTAATTGTTACTAACCCTTTTCACATAATTAATCCAAGTTGTATTAAGATCACTTTCGCTTCAATAACACAAACAAGGATCACCTTCAACTCTCGCAAAAGAATCATGCTCATAAGGATAGAAGATGAATCGCACAAAAAATCTGACCTTTATCGCATCGCCTCACATGGCCACCGTTGGGCTCACCCCAGCCCCAGAAGTGGGTGGACTACTCGCGCCTCATCGCAATAACAGACATTGATTGATGAAAAGAAACTTGCATAAAACTCTATTCAAAAGCCTTTACAATCCTGGCAATCAACTTTCGCAGAAAGCCAAAACCCTAAAAACCTTAGAACTCCTAAACTTCTCTGTGGAACTACTAATTGTGTCTGAAAATTGAATTGTGTGTGACTTGGAATGAATGAATCTGAGCCCCTAGGGCTTTATTTATAGGCTTCTAACCCTTGCTAATCAAGGATAGAATATCTATATCTATATCTAAAATTATATCTAATTTGCTAAAAGATAAATAAATGCTTTAAGGAAATAAATCTATAAAGAAAAGATAAAAGTCATTAAGGTAGGTCTTCATGTCTTGATAGATCTTGTCTTCTTGATGATAGAACTTGATGGAATCGGATAGAATCTTCCGCCTTCGGCCCCAAGGAATCCCAAGTCTAGTCGGACAAGTCCTCGTCGAGAAGCTGCTGGACACGTCTCTAGTTGACCTCGAGTAAGGCTCGTCGACCTCGAGTAGGGTGGTTCTTCAAGTGGACTTCCTCGACTAGATCTGCTCGATGTGGCTCGGACTTGGTCACTGGTGCTCGTCGACCTCGACAAGAGCTAGTCGATGTCGAGTAGGGTTAGGTCATCGACAAAGCTTCCTCGGGTTGGCGTGCTCGACAAGCCTGGATCTGGACTCTGGGCGTCGTCGACCTCGAGTAGCCTTCGTCGACCTCGAGTGTGGATGATCGTCGACTAGGCCTCCTCGAGTGGCTCTCCTCGTCAAACTCGGACATGGCTCAAGGTCTCATCGATCTCGACAAGGGTTTGTCGATCTCGACCAGGGTTGCTCGGCTTCTCGGGCAGCTTCTCCTCGTCGACTCCGGGTGTGGTGTCTGGGCTTCGTCGATCTCGACTAGGGCTTGTCGAGATCGAGTTGGGTCCGGAGCCCGGGTTGGTCTGGTTCTCGATCAGGTCTTGTCGACCAAGGCTGCTCGGTCAGGCTTCGTCTATGTCGAGTAAGGCCTACTCGAGATCGAGTAGCCTTGACTCTCAGATTGGTTCCGCTGCTTTGACCTTGGACTTCTGTAGTGGTTTTCCGAGCTTTTCCGACCTTCTGTAGAATTGCTGTAAAACGCCTCGATTTCTGCAAATTAAACAGAAACTGGTGTAGATTCCATAATTTTGCAAATAAACATAAACTACATAGATTCTGTACTATCTAAACCCAAATGAATGCAATGTATACAGAAATTGATATAAAAGTTACTGTAAAACATGGCATATTCAGCTCACAACATTTATCCTAAGGGTGGAACATTTAATTACCCAATAAGATTTATCTTGTTTACTAATTTAGATTTATTTATTTCCTACTAGATTTATATCCCTAGATAGAAGATAGAGTTTTCTTACCAGATTTATATCCTAAGGATTGAGGCCTATATATAAAGCCTATGCGGTGTTGTAGGAGGAAATCAAGTTCAAAATATAATAAAATAATTCAAACCAGATTTGTGCCCCAGCAAATAATTACAAGACTCCCTCCCTATGTAGTAGTGGGAAGTCAGGATCGATCCACGAGGAAGCGTGTCAGCGGATCCTAGGTAGCTGTAAATCTCACAGAAAAGCAAACAAAAGACAGAAAGAAAGAAACAAAAGCAGAAACAACAAACAAAAGCAGAAATAAAAGCAAAGACAGAAACTTGTCGATCTTGACAAAGCAGAACTCGAGATCGACAACAGAGAGCGACGACAGAAACTCAAAATCGATCAACAGAAGTAGAAACTCGATCTAGACTTACCTAACTCGATATCGACTAACCTAACTCGATCTCGACTAACCTAACTCGATCTCGACTAACAGCCAACTCGAGATCGACAAAGCTCTCCTCTAGATCGACTAAAAACAGTAACTTTAAATTTGCAAACTTCGAACACAGAATCGCAAATTTCGGAAGAAATAAACTCGATATATAACGAACTTCCAAAGCCAGGGTATCAACACCACAACGATAACCATGCAAAGTAATACATAAAGGCATAAAAGATCATGCTTTCCATCAAAATAACATTCGTTATTAACAAATAGGCATATAGAGGCTTTCGCATAAACCCTAATTGTTACTAACCCTTTTCACATAATTAACCCAAGTTGCATTAAGATCACTTTCGCTTCAATAACACAAACAAGGATCACCTTCAACTCTCGCAAAAGAATCATGCTCATAAGGATAGAAGGCGAATTGCATAAAAAGATTGTACCTTCACCGCATCACCTTACATGGCCACCGTCGGGATCACCCCAGCCCTAGAAGTGGGTGGACTACTCACTCTTCATCGCAATAGCAGACATTGATGTATGAAAAGAAACTTGCATTAAACTAAATTCAAAGTCTTTACAATCCCGGCACTCCAATTTTCGTTGAACGCCAAAACCCTAAAACCTTTGAACTCCTAAACCTTCTATGTGGAACTACCTCTCTAACTTCTGAATTGAATGATCCTAAAATCAGCCCCATGGGCTTTGTTTATAGCCTTCTACTCCTTGCTATTCAAGGATAGAATATCTCTATCTATATCTAAATCTATATCTAAAAGCTTAATGATAAATAAATTGATTAAAGGAATTAAATCCATAAATGGAAATTATATCTAAAGTAGCTAAATATCTTCTTGTGTTGATAGGTCTACTCTCCATAGATAGATGTTGATAGATCTTGGCAATCTTCGGATTCCTTCGGCTCCAAGGACTTCCAAACCGCGTAGGACAGCAAACCGTGTAACGCAGCTTCGGACACGGTTTCCTCGAGGTCGAGTACCGTTGGCGTCGAGTTCTGCTCTTCTAGTCTTGGTCGAGGACTCTTCCCTGATTCTGGCTCGGACTCGCGCTGTGGTGGTTGTCGAGATCGAGTTGTTTACTCGAGATCGAGTAAGGTGGTGCTCGGCGTCTCCGTCCTCGGCTTCTTGACTTGGCACAGCTCCTCGACTCCTGACATGGCATCAAGGTTTGTCGATCTCGACTAGTTTTCCTCGAGATCGAGTAAGACTTCCGGAATCGGGTTGCCTCTGACTCTCAGTTTCTCGATCAGCTCTGCTCGACCAGGCTCAGCTCGGACACCCTTGTCGAGATCGAGTACAGTAACTCTAGATCGAGTACATCTGGGCTCCGGCTTGATTCGTCCTGGTTCCGCTGCTTCTTGACTTTAGACTTCTGTAGTTGATTTCCGAGCATTTCCAACCTTTCTTAGAACTGGTGTAATTTGCCTCGAATTCTGCGAAATTAAACAGAAACTGGTGTAGATTCCATAATTTGGCAAATAAGCATAAACTACATAGATTCTGTACTATCTTATCCCAAATGCATGAAATGTATGCAGAAAACGATATAAAAGTTACTGTAAAACATGGCAGATTCAGCTCACAACAAACACCCCATACTTAAGCTTGCTTGTCCTCAAGCAATGCTTTTATTTGTTATTCGGGGGAAGAAATCAAAACTCTCAACATCTTAGATTCATTGTCATATGTCCCTGCAATCAATTACCATCCTCGAAAAGGTACTAATATCACAAATTCATGCATGTGCAATAAAAGCAACATCTACTCACAAAAGGAAGTTTATGCAAAACAATTCATAAGTGACAAAGCATTAATAATCAAGAGGACTTTAATTTAAGCTCAATAAGGAGTAGAATTGGTAAAAGCCTAAAGGTGGGCAATTTTTGGCAATGTGGTACTTTTGATCCGGGGAAATGGAGTATTTCTAAACTTGAATTTCCACATTCCTTCTCCTTGAGATTCATCACCTTTCATATTGCTTTTATCCATAATAATGCTTTTACCTATCTAACCTCAGCACTGCATTCTCGCAAGTCGCAAACATGGGTGTCATGAATGGCCCCGGATACTTAGTGCTTTGAACTCCTCACCTGTGAGTCCCATCTCACTGAACTATTATCTCAGCGAGCAGAGTCGATCTACCTTTATCTCCTAAGGTGATCGGATTTTCTTTCACTCATTAAATTTTCCATATATTTCAAACATTTTCCTACCAAACTCCAATAATGATATATAACAACACAAACACCATATAACATCTCCATAATGTAACATCATTCTCAACATAATCCCCGGATGGAAATAAGGTAAAGAATGGCAATATTTAGATCATGTGGAGCAATAATTGAAATAAGGCATAATATGGCTTTTTATGTTGCATAAGCATAGGTAAGGCTAGGAATATAAACATATGAGCATTATACGGAAATATAAAGTCCTCCATCATCTTATCATGCAACATGTCAAAAGCAACCTCAAATTTTACCTCCTTTCATGGTTTTCAATAAAATATGCACTTCATTGTGACTTCCCTTTACTAGGCAATTTCATGCTATATCTCTAATGAATCCAATTTTGCATCGTCGAGTTCAATATAAAGCTTCCAAGACATTAATCAAAATTTTCAATGGGGGTCATTTTTCTTCAAATTTTGGAAAACATGCATATAAGCACATAGATCAATAATGCATTCCAAAATAGCCATGTATAAGCATTTCAAGAATTAAACTCTAAATATGCACACATAATGTCAAATATGGCAAATATGCATAAAGTAAGCCCTTCCCCCACCCCATACTTAAACATTATAGTGTTCTCACTGTATAAAAACAAGGGTAGAGAAAGAAACTCACTAGACAGGTGTGCATGGCCTCTTAATATTGAATGAAAGAATGCATGGGCCGAGTCTGAATATAGCTTGCTTCTATCCATGGACCTGAAAAGTGTAGAAGACATATACCCACAATAGAAAAACTAAAAATGTTCAAAACCAAAAACAAACAAAACAATGTCCAAAAAAAGTCCCAAAAATAAATGTCTATGTACAAACTCTAGATTTTATAGTCGCTAAGCCGACTTTCTCCATTATGCTCAAGGTGGCATTTGCAGGGCCCATGTAGCTTGGGCTTGAAATAGGACTCCATTCTTGTCCATCAGCTGTAATCCTCCAGAATGGATCTTGTTCACCACAAAAGGTCACACCCTCTTCTTGTTGAATTTGTTAGGGAACCAATGATCCTTTGATTTAGAGACATAGAGCTTGTCTCCAACTTCATACTCTTTGGGCTCATAATTGGATATCCTACATAAGCGCACATACCAAGGCAAACCTCTCCCATGTATAGATAAATCTTTAATGGAAATAGGAGAAGAAAGATCCATACCTTGGCTTACCTTCGCAAAAACGGAATCGGGGACCACGATGTTTGGTCGATCTCGAGTAGGAGTACTCGATCTCGAGTAACTTTCAGGTTCTGGAGGTGTGCTGCTCGCGGTTGCTAGAGTCGATGAAGGTGGGGCTTGCTCGATCTCGACCAACTTGGTCGATCTCGACGAGTCTTGTCCGTCTAGTGGAGTCAGCGTCGAGGAAGGCGAAGTCGAGTCAGCAGAGTTTTGGTCGATATCGAGTAGTCTACTCGATCTCGAGGAGTGCTCGGCTTCTGTTTGACTGCTCGACGACGCTGGTGCTAATGGAGGTTCCTGATTCTGGTTGATATCGACCAAATTTCTCGATATCGAAGAACTCTGGTCGATATTGACCCCATACTTGCTTCCTATCAAGGCATCCGAAAAAAAGTTAGTCCAAATCGACGTACCTTGGCTTGTGTCGAGTGGATTCTCTGTTTCCTCGTTCAGGATGGCCATGACCTTCTGCACCTGGGCCTCTATATCCCTCTTTTCCAGCTCTTCAGGAGTCATATTTCTTACCTTAGGCTCCCCACAAGTAATGTAACCAGCTGATATAGATTTGACCTCTTCCATTGGACTTGTATGCCTTTCAGTTTTATTAAAGGAATACTCAATTACCTCATCGTTGATGTTGAAAGTGAGCACTCCCTTCCTTACGCTTATGTTGGCATCCACCGTTGCGAAGAAAGGCCTTCCTAGAATAATTGGACAAGCAGGGTCTTCCGCTATATCAATAACTAAGAAATCAACAGGGACGAAAAACTTACCTACTTGCACTGGTACATTGTCCATCATGCCTGTTGGAATGACCACAGTGTTGTTGGCCATATACAGCTTAGCATCCAAAGGCTCTAGGGCACCTATCTTAATCTTGGACCAAATTATTAAAGGCATTATACTCACACTAGCTCCAAGATCACATAAAGCATTAAATTTATATTGACCAAATCCAATGGTTATAGCAAACTTACCTGGATCTGGCCTCTTCTTAAGGATGTCCATATGGCTGCATTCCTCTGTAATCTCAGGCATTGATCTTTTCTTGCTTAGAGTCTCTTTCAGGAACTTGACATAAGATGGCATTTCATTGAGAGCTTCTGTGAAGGGAATGGTGACGTTGAGTTTCTGAAGCATCTTGATGAAGCGCTGAAATTTCTTCTCTACTGGGTCCTTTGGAGATTTTGTTGGGAAGGGCAGCTTCTTTTTCTGATTTGGAGCCAGAATAGATGTCGGAGGTGTAGCAGTCTTCTCGATCTTCCTCTATATCGACTACTGTAGTCGATTTCGAGTTGTTGTGCAGTGTAGAAGAAGGATTTCTCATTTGTTCCTTGAGATCGAGTTGACCTTGCTCGAGATCGACCTTTGCTGCTTTCCGATGTCGAGTTGTTTCTCAACTTCTCTGCTCTGCTGCTTTCCGACCTTTGGCTCTTGTAGTTGATGGCCGCTTATGAGTTTCACAACAGCGATGTGTCCAGTCTTCCCCTTGGGATTTGGTTCTGAAGATCCTGGGAGGGTTCCTGACTGACGGGGGATTCCTGCTGCTAGCTGGCTCATCTGTGTTTCCATTGACTTTTTTCCAGACATCGATTTCCCCAAGCCTAAAGTTGACACCTAGTATCTGAGTGTAGACTGAGTTGAAGGACTGCTTAGTTTCTGAATGATTTCTACGTATCTCGTCAAGGATTGTCTGCAGATCATCCTTTTTCTGGTCCCTTTCCGGATGTCCTGGCGCTCTGTAGGGTGGGGGGTTCCTAGGTGCATCTTGATTCCATTGTTGTTGCTGAAACCTTTGGTCCCCCATATAGCGATTGGGACCCCCTGTGTAAGCTACCTCTTCGTGGTGTTCTGCCAGCTTGACTTGCTCTGTGTGTGGGCACTCAGTAGTGGTGTGCCACTGCAATCCGCATTCAACGCAAGGCTGGTTGACAGAAAGATACTTTACTTGCTTAAGGAGCTTCTTGTTCTGATCTCTGTAGTACTGCTCTCTTACATCTGGATCAATCTCCTTAGGAGGCTCATATAGGGGCATGGATGGTGCTGGCCTGGCGTAGGGGTTCTCTTCATAGTTTGTAGTAGACCCATACTTGTTGTCATAGTTAGTGAGCTTGTCGAGCACACCCCATGCGTCAATTGGTGGCATCGTCAGATACTCATAGCGAGTATACTGGTTGATCCTGTCCTTAGTGACTTGATTAAGAGAGTTGAAGAAGATCTTCTTAATGACGTAGGGTGGATGTCCATTAGTAGGGCAAGATCGCAGTACTTCTTTGTACCTTTCCCATGCCTTTACTAGCGGCTCCTCAGGCTTCTGTTTGAAGGCTGTGATCTTCTGGCGGAGGAGTGCTGTCTTGGAAGAAGGGAAGAATTTGTTCAGAAACTCTTGCTCTACTTGGGCCCATGTTGTGAGGTATCTTGGTTTCAACCCTTCAAGCCACTTTAGTGCAGGTCCAGTGAGAGACCAGCGAAAAGCCTTCATCTTGACATATTCCAGAATTGTACCTTCAACAAGAGTACGGCACATGTCAGAAAAAATGGTAATATATTCAAGAGGACACTCATTAAACCTACCAAAAAAGCATTATTTTTAAGCTCTATAAGGAATTGAGTGCGAATTTTAAAAGAGTTTTCAGGGATTAGAATCGCCGATTCAGGCACGACGAGAGTTGGGTGCATATAATCCTCTGCAGTGGTTGGGTATTGGGCAAGCTCAGCTTCTGCTTGTTCCCTTGCTGCTTTCTCAGCGGCGATAGCAGCATCTTTAGTGGCCAGTTCTCTTGTAAGCCTCGCAATCAGTTGTTCTTGTGTCTTAGCGGCCGCCATGGCTCTTTGTAGTTTAGCTCGGATGTGTAGGAGGCGTTCCGGTTCGTCTAAGCCGTCAAAATCAGGTGGTTGACCAGAACGGCGCATACACCTGTAAAGTAACTCAAAGAAAACGTGAGATCTGACTACCTAAGGCGCGAATGATTGCTTCCTCGGCAACGGCGTCAATTTGTTGTAGGAGAAAATCAAGTTCAAAATATAATAAAATAATTCAAACCAGATTCGTGCCCCAGTAAGTAATTACAAGACTCCCTCCCTATGTAGTAGTGGGAAGTCAGGATCGATCCACGAGAAAGCGTGTAAGCGGATCCTAGGTAGCTGTAAATCTCACAGAAAAGCAAACAAAAGACTGAAAGAAAGAAACAAAAGCAGAAACAACAAACGAAGGCAGAAATAAAAGCAAAGACAGAAACTTGTCGATCTCAACAAAGCAGTACTCGAGATCGACAACAGACACCGACGACATAAACTCAAAATCGATCAACAGAAGCAGAAACTCGATCTAGACTAACCTAACTCGATCTCGACTAACCTAACCCGATCTCGACTAACCTAACTCGATCTCGACTAACAGCCAACTCGAGATCGACAAAGTTCTCCTTTAGATCAACTAAAAACAGTAACTTTAAATTTGCAAACTTCGAACACAGAATCGCATATTTCGGAAGAAATAAACTCGATATATAAAGAACTTCCAAAGCCAGGGTATCAACACCACAACAATAAACATGCAAAGTAATACATAAAGGTATAAAAGATCATGCTTTCCATCAAAATAACTTTTGTTATTAACAAATAGGCGTATAGAGGCTTTCACATAAACCCTAATTGTTTCTAACCCTTTTCACATAATTAACCGAAGTTGCATTAAGATCACTTTCACTTCAATAACACAAACAAGGATCACCTTCAACTCTCGCAAAAGAATCATGCTCATAGGGATAGAAGACGAATTGCATAAAAAGATTGTACCTTCACCGCATCACCTTACATGGCCACCGTCGGGCTCACCCCAGCCCCAGCAGTGGGTGGACTACTCGCTCTTCATCGCAATAGCAGACATTGATGTATGAAAAGAAACTTGCATTAAACTAAATTCAAAGTCTTTACAATCCCGGCACTCCAACTTTCGTTGAACGCCAAAACCCTAAAACCTTTGGACTCCTAAACCTTCTCTGTGGAACTCGTTGTTTGCTATCAAGAAATCAACAACGAATTCATAGTTAAGATGCAATTCCTAACATGGTGATCAATCTTAGGAAGGAACACAAATATAATCAATAGACAAAAGATGATAAATGTACTCATAAATAATTAATAACAATTAAATTCTCGCAATCTATTAAACCATGTCTTCGAATCACAAGCGAAACTATGAGTTTGGCAACTCATAGGCCAAAAACCTCTCTTCTCTCTCAAAACGTTCATTGTCTCACAATAATCCACCACACAATATAGCCAATACACCACACGGTTGAATGATAATAAAGAGTCGTACAAAACCCTAGGATTATAATAATATTATAATAGGAAATATAATCTTCATATCTAAATCTCGTTTGCTAAACACGGCGTAACGGCGAGCGCCGCTTGAAAAACGACGGGTGCCGCCCTATGCAGTGAACGACTTTCTTCTTTGCTTAGATGTTGTGCTTCCTTCCTCCTTTTTAGCTCTCTTATGAGCTTCCGTATGCTCCAAATCATGTTTCCTATGCTCTTCCAAGATCTCATTCAATGTCGGAATGTAAAACTCCAGAATAAACACTAAAAAGGCGTAGATTCAAAACTCGAATACTTTACAAGCAATATATGAAACTAGACTAAAACACATGCAAAACTCCTATCTAAATGCAATAAGAAATACCTATAATGCCTATATGAAATATGCATTGTCATGGACTTTCTCTCAATGGAAACCTTCATAGAAGATTCCATTCTGCGGGGTTGTTGTTGTTGCAGGAGTAAGTCAAGTATAGAATAGAATACGGTTTAGAACGACTCCCATGTCTCAGCAAATAATTACAAGACTTCCTCCCGTTGTAGTAAGAGAAAAGTCAGGATCGAATCCACGAGGAAGCACGTCAGCAGTTCTTAGGTAGCTATCAGATTCTCACAGCAGCAGCAGAAAAACACAGAAACAAACACAGAAGCAGAAACAAATAATCCCGGCAAGGGCAGCTAAGATAAAAGCAAAGACAGAAGCAAACAGAAAGTAACTCGAGGACACAGAAGCTGGTCGAGGTCGACAAGCTGTCCTCTATCTCGACAAAAGCAAGTGCAAAAATAGAAAACCAAAGTAAACAACTCGACAAGCAAAGATCTCCTCGACCTCGACAAGAGGTACTCGAGATCGACAAAGAACAACTCGACTCAGAGAGCAGAAAGTGAAAATAGAAGAAAACTGTACTCGACCTAGACTACCCCTACTCGATCTCGACTAGATGCAACTCGAGATCGACAAAGCCTTCGTCTATGTCGACTAGAACAGAAACTTAAAAGAATGTAAATTGCAATTGCTCAAACCCAAACTCAGCTTTTCGACAGAAAATAAACTCAATATATAAAAAGACTTCCAAGGCTAGGGTCTCAACACCACAACGATAACCATGCAAAACAACACATAAAGGCATAAAAGATCATGTTTTCCATCAAATAACTTTCGTTATTAACAACGAGGCATATAGAGGCTCTCGCATAAACCCTAATTGTTACTAACCCTTTTTCACATAATTAATCCAAGTTGCATTAAGATCACTTTCGCTTCAATAACACAAACAAGGATCACCTTCAACTCTCGCAAAAGAATCATTCTCATAGGGATAGAAGATGAATCACATAAAAATCTGACCTTTATCGCATCGCCTCACATGGCCTCCGTCGGGCTCACCCCAGCCCCAGAAGTGGGTGGACTACTCACGCCTCATCGCAATCGCAGACATTGAATTGATGAAAGAAACTTGCATTAAAAACTAAATTCAAAGCCTTTACAATCCTGGCGATCAACTTTCGCAAACCGCCAAAACCTTAAAAACCTCAAACTCCTAAAACTGTATCTGAATGGAACTAACTACTTCTCTTCGGAATTGAATGATTAAAACTGAGCCCCTAGGGCCTTATTTATAGTGATCAAACCTTGCTAATCAAGGAAATAATCATCTATCTCTATCTAAATCTATATCTAAAATTATATCTAAAAGCTTTAAAGATAAATAAATGTTTTAATGGAATTAAATCCATAAGAAAAAAAAAGATAAAACTAATGTGGTAAGTCTTCATGTTGATAGATCTTGCTCCTTCCATGATAGAACTTGATAGATCGGATAGAATTTTACGGCTTTGCGACCAAGCAACTCCAACTCTACTCGGACAAGGCTTCGTCGAGCAGCTTCTGGAATCTGGGTCTAGTCGACTTCGAGTTGGCCTCGTCGACCTCGACCACCATGGTTTCGTCGACTGGACCTGGCTGGCTTCTCTGCTCGATGTGGCTCGTTTTGGTTCACTAGGCTCTTGTCGACTTCGAGTTGGCCTCGTCGACTTCGACAAGGGCTAGGGCCATCGACTAGACCTCCTCGGGTGGATCTCCTCGGGTTGCTCAGACATGGCTCAGGGCGGCTCGTCGACTTCGACAAGCCCTAGTCGACTTCGAGTACGGTGGCTCGCAGACTAGGGTTTCTCGAGCAGCTCTCCTCGAGGGACTCCGGATCTGGTGCTGTGGCTTCGTCCACCTCGAGTAACGGTCCTCGAGATCGAGTTGGCTTCGGAGCTCGGGGAGCTTGGTTCTCGATCATGGCTTTGTCGACTAGGCTGTGCCCGGACATGCTCGTCTAGGTCGAGTAGGCTTACTCGAGATCGAGTAGCCTCGACTCTCAGACTTGTTTGCTGCTTTGACCTTGGACTTCTGTAGTGGTTTTCCGAGCTTTTCCGACCTTTTGTAGAATTGCTGTAAAACGCCTCGATTTCTGCGATTTAAACAGAAACTGGTGTAGACTCCATAATTTTGGCAAATAGACATAAATTACACAGATTTTGTACTATCTAATCCCAAATGAGTGCAATGTATACAGAAATCGATATAAAAGTTACTGTAAAACATGGCAAATTCCGCTCACAACAAACACCCCATACTTAAGCTTGCTTGTCCTCAAGCAATACTTTTATTTGTCATTCAGGGGAAGAAATCAATACTCTCAACATCTTAGATTCATTCTTATATAACCCTGCAATCAATTACCCTCCTCGAAAAGGTACTAGTGTCACAGATTCATGCATGTGCAGATATGTAAAAGCAACATCTACTCACAAAAGGAGGGTTATGCAAAAACAATCTCTACGTGACAAAGCATTGATAATCAAAAAGACTTTAATTTAAGCTCATGAAGGAGTAGATTGGTAAAAGGCTAAAAGGTGGGCAATTTTTGGCAATGTGGTGCTTTTATGATCCGGGGAAATGGATCACTTTCAAACTTGAATTTCCACATTCCTTCTTCCTTTGATTCATCACCTTTCATAATGCTTTTATTTATAATAATGCTTTTACCTCTCTAACCTCAGCACTGCCTTCTCGCGAGTCGCAAACATGGGTGTCATGAATGGCCCCGGATACTTAGTGCTTTGGACTCCTCACAATGTGTCCCATCTCTCCAAACTATTATCTCAGAGAGCAGGGTCAATCTACCTTTATCTCCTGAGGTGATTGGATTTTCTTTCACTCATTAAATTTTCCATATATTTCAACAATTTCCTTCCAAACTCCATATAAGATATTTTAACAACACAAACACCATATAACATCTCCATAATGTAACATCATTCTCAACATCATCCCCGGATAGGGTAAAGAATGGCAATTATTTAGAACATGTGGAGCTATATTTGAAATAAGGCATATTATGGCTTTTGTGATGCATAAGCATAGGTAAGGCTAGGAATAACAATATGAGCATTATATGGAAATATAAAGTCCTCCATCATCTTTATCATGCAATATGTCAAAAGCAATTTCAAATTTTACCTCCTTTCATGGTTTTCAAGAAATAATGTACTTCATTGTGACTTTCCTTTACTAGGCAATTTCATGCTATATCTCTAATGAATCTAATTTTGCATCGTCGAGTTCAATATAAGCTTCCATGACATTAATCAAAAGTTTCAATGGGGGTCATTTTTCAAAATTTGGAAAACATGCATATAAGCACATAAATCAAATAATGTATTCCAAAATAGTCATGTAGCAATTCAAAACAATAAGTTCTAAATATGCTCAAATAATGTCAAATATGGCAATTATGCATGAAGTAAGCCCTTCCCCCACCCCATACTTAAACATTACAGTGTCCTCACTGTAAAAAAAACAAGGTAAAGGGTAAAGAAAGAAACTCACAAGACATGTGTGCAGAGCTGCAAAATTTTGAATGGAGCACCTCTTATTCCGAGTATGACTATAGCTTTGATTCTATCCATGGACCTGAAAAGTAGAAGACATATACCAACAAAAGAAAAATAAAAACCAAAAACAATGTTCAAAACCAAAAAACAAAGTCTCAAAAGTCCTAAAAAGTCTATGTCCATGCTCTAGATTTTAGAGTCGCTAGGCCGACTTCCATTAATGCTCAAGGTGGCATCTGCAGAGCCCATGTAGCATGGGCCTCAAATAAGACTCCATTCTTGTCCATCAGCTGTAATCCTCCAGAATGGATCTTGTTCACCACGAACGGTCCCATCCGCTTCTTGTTGAATTTGTTGGGAAACCAATGATCCTTTGATTTAGAGACATAGAGCTTGTCTCCAACTTCATACTCCTTAGGGTCATCATTGGAAATCCTGCACAATCGCACATACCAAGGCAGACCTCTCCCATGTATAGATAAATCTTTAATGGAAATAGGAGAAGAAAGATCCATACCTTGGCTTACCTTCGCAGAAACGGAATCGGGCACCACGGTGTTTGGTCGATCTCGACTAGGGCTCCTCGAGATCGACGAGTCCACTGGTCCTGGTGGTGGTCTGGTCGAAGAGTCAGAAGTCGAGGAAGGGGGCTTGTCGACATCGACAAGACTGGTCGACCTCGACGAAGACTCTGGCTCTGGTGGCTTGCTCCTCGAGAACACAGGATCTGGTGGCGCCTGGCGGTGGTCGACCTCGACAAGGCTACTCGAGGTCGACGAGGGTTCTGGTCCTGGAGTCAGCGTCGTCGAGGAAGATGGCTCTGGTGGTGCTGAGTGTTGGTCGACCTCGACAAAGCTACTCGAGGTCGAGTAGCCTTCTCCTCCTGGTGGCTTGCTCGTCGAGGAAGGCAGCGCTGGGCTCTCTGAGGGGTGGTCGAGATCGACGAGAGTGTTGTCGACTTCGAGTAGACTCGGCTTGTCTGGTTCGCTGCTCGACGAAGCTGGCGCTGGTGGAGTCCTCGTGGTCTGGTCGAGATCGACTAGGGTTCTACTTGATGTCGAGGAGCCCTGGTCGATCTTAACCCCATACTTAGCTCCTTTGTTCTCTTTAAGGATTGCCATGATCTCCTCTACCTGGGCCTCCATGTCCCTCTTTTCCAGCTCCTCCGGGGTCATATTCCTTACCTTGGGTTCCCCGCAGGTGATGTAGCCAGCTGAGATAGATTTGACCTCTTCCATTGGACCTGTATGCCTTTCAGGTTTGTTGAAGGAATACTCAATTACTTCATCACTGATGTTGAAGGTGAGCACTCCTTTCCGTACGCTTATGTTGGCATCCACCGTCGCCAAGAATGGTCTCCCTAGAATAATTGGACAAGCAGGATCTTCTTGCATATCAATAATTAAGAAATCAGCAGGGACAAAGAATTTACCTACTTGTACTGGGACATTTTCCACCATGCCTGTTGGAATGACCACCGTGTTGTTGGCCATGTAAAGTCTAGCATCCACAGGCTCTAGGGCTCCTATCTTAATCTTGGACCAAATCGTTAAAGGCATAATACTAACACTGGCTCCAAGATCACATAAAGCATTAATTTTGTATGGACCAAATCCAATAGTTATAGCAAACTTACCTGGATCAGGCCGTTTTTCCAGTATGTCCAGCTGGCTGCACTCCTCTGTAATTTCCGCCATTGATCGCTTTTTGCTCAGAATCTCCTTCAGAAATTTGACATAGGACGGCATTTCATTGAGAGCTTCTGTGAAGGGTATGGTGACATTCAGCTTCTGAAGCATCTTGATGAAGCGCTGAAACTTTTTCTCCGCTGGGTCCTTTAGAGATTTCGTGGGGAAAGACAGATTCTTTTTCTGAGGCGGAGCCAGAACAGACGTCGGAATTACTGCAGATTTCTCGACCAAGGGCTCCTCGACGTCGACAAGGCCTTTGTCGACATCGACTAGATTGGGCCCAGTCGAGTTGCTGTGTGGTGCAGACGAAGATTCTGGAGATTTCTCCTCGACCTCGAGTAGACTTTTGTCGAGGTCGACTAGGCTCTGGTCGAGGTCGACGACGGGTTTGTCGACCTCGACTTGTTGTTCCTTGTCGTTCTGCTGCTTCCCGACCTCTGGCTCTTGTAGTTGATGCCCGCTCCTAAGCTTTACAGCGGCGATGTGTCCAGTCTTTCCCTTAGGATTTGGTTCTGTTTGCCCAGGGAGCTTGTCGGACTGTCGTGGGATTTGTGCTGAAATCTGTCCTATCTGCGTCTCAATTCCCTTTTTCCAGATGTCCAGTTCTCCAAATTTGGTGGTGATGTTCTGGAACTGGTTGTTGATGGTACCCTGATTTCGTCGCATCTCCTCAAGGATCAGGTGCAGATCATCCTTCCTTTGATCCCTTTCTGGATGTCCTGGAGCTCTGTAGGGTGGAGGATTCCTAGGGGGACCTTGGTTCCATTGCTGTTGATAAGGCCTTTGATCCCCCATATAGCGATTAGGCCCTCCTGCGTAAGCTGCATTCTCATGATGTTCTGCCATCCTGACTTGCTCTGTGTGTGGGCACTCTGTAGTGGTGTGCCTTTGCGATCCGCATTCTATGCAAGGCTGATTGACAGAGAGATACCTCACTTGTTTGAGGAGCTTCTTATTCTGGTCTCTGTAGTATTGCTCCCTGACATCTGGATCGATCTCCTTTGATGGCTCATAGAGGGGCATGGATGGTGCTGGCCTGGCGTATGGGTTCTCTTCATAAGTTGTAGTAGACCCATATTTGTTGTCGTAGTTGGTGAGCTTCTCTAGCACACCCCATGCGTCACTTGGCGGCATCGTTAGATACTCGTAGTGAGTATAATTGTTGATTCTGTCCTTAGTGACTTGGTCAAGAGAGTTGAAGAAGATCTCTTAAATGATGTAGGGTGGATGTCCATGAGTAGGGCAAGATCGCAGAAGTTCCTTGTAGCGTTCCCATGTCTTTGCCAGCGGTTCCCCTTTCTGCTGCTTAAAGGCGGTGATTTTCTGGCGGAGATATGCTGTTTTGGCAGGTGGGAAGAATTTGTTCAGAAATTCTTGCTCTACTTGGGCCCAGGTTGTGAGTGATCTTGCTTTCAGCCCTTCCAGCCATTTCAGTGCAGGCCCAGCGAGAGACCAGCGAAAAGATTTCATCTTGACATATTCCAAGGTTGTGCCTTCTGCAAGAGTACGACACATATCATGAAAATTAGTAATATGTTCAAGAGGGCACTCATTAAATCTACCGTAAAAGGCATTATTTTTAAGCTCTATAAGAAATTGAGTGCGAATTTCAAAAGAGTTTTCAGGGATTAGAATCGCCGATTCAGGCACGACGAGCGTGGGATGCATATAATCCTCAGTAGTGGTTGGATATTGGGCAAGCTCAGCTTGTGCTTGTTCCTTTTCTGCTCTCTCAGCGGCGAGAGCAGCATCCCTGGCGGCTAGATCCCTGGTAAGCCTAGCGATCAGCTGCTCCTGTGTTTCAGCGTCCTCCATGGCTCTTTGAAGTCTATTTCTGATGTGTAGAAGGCGCTCTGGTTCGTCTAAACCGTAATATTCAGGTGGGATACCAGAACGGCGCATACACCTGAAAAGTAACTCAAAGAAACAGTGAGAACTGACTACATAAGGCGCGATTGATAGCTTCCCCGGCAATGGCGCCAATTTGTTGTTGCAGGAGTAAGTCAAGTATAGAATAGAATACGGTTTAGAACGACTCCCCTGTCTCATCAAATAATTACAAGACTTCCTCCCGTTGTAGTAAGAGAAAAGTCAGGATCGAATCCACGAGGAAGCACGTCAGTAGTTCTTAGGTAGCTATCAGATTCTCACAGCAGCAGCAGAAAAACACAGAAACAAACACAGAAGCAGAAACAAATAATCCCGGCAAGGGCAGCTAAGATAAAAGCAAAGACAGAAGCAAACAGAAAGTAACTCGAGGACACAGAAGCTGGTCGAGGTCGACAAGCTGTCCTCTATCTCGACAAAAGCAAGTGCAAAAACAGAAAACAAAAGTAAACAACTCGACAAGCAAAGATCTCCTCGACCTCGACAAGAGGTACTTGAGATCGACAAAGAACAACTCGACTCAGAGAACAGAAAGTGAAAATAGAAGAAAACTGTACTCGACCTAGACTACCCCTACTCGATCTCGACTAGATGCAACTCGAGATCGACAAAGCCTTCGTCTATGTCGACTAGAACAGAAACTTAAAAGAATGTAAATTGCAATTGCTCAAACCCAAACTCAGCTTTTCGACAGAAAATAAACTCAATATATAAAAAGACTTCCAAGGCTAGGGTCTCAACACCACAACGATAACCATGCAAAACAACACATAAAGGCATAAAAGATCATGCTTTCCATCAAATAACTTTCGTTATTAACAACGAGGCATATAGAGGCTCTCGCATAAACCCTAATTATTACTAACCCTTTTTCACATAATTAATCCAAGTTGCATTAAGATCACTTTCGCTTCAATAACACAAACAAGGATCACCTTCAACTCTCGCAAAAGAATCATGCTCATAGGGATAGAAGATGAATCACATAAAAATCTGACCTTTATCGCATCGCCTCACATGGCCTCCGTCGGGCTCACCCCAGCCCCAGAAGTGGGTGGACTACTCACGCCTCATCGCAATCGCAGACATTGAATTGATGAAAGAAACTTGCATTAAAAACTAAATTCAAAGCCTTTACAATCCTGGCGATCAACTTTCGCAAACCGCCAAAACCTTAAAAACCTCAAACTCCTAAAACTGTATCTGAATGGAACTAACTACTTCTCTTCGGAATTGAATGATTAAAACTGAGCCCCTAGGGCCTTATTTATAGTGATCAAACCTTGCTAATCAAGGAAATAATCATCTATCTCTATCTAAATCTATATCTAAAATTATATCTAAAAGCTTTAAAGATAAATAAATGTTTTAATGGAATTAAATCCATAAGAAAAAAAAAGATAAAACTAATGTGGTAAGTCTTCATGTTGATAGATCTTGCTCCTTCCATGATAGAACTTGATAGATCGGATAGAATTTTACGGCTTTGCGACCAAGCAACTCCAACTCTACTCGGACAAGGCTTCGTCGAGCAGCTTCTGGAATCTGGGTCTAGTCGACTTCGAGTTGGCCTCGTCGACCTCGACCACCATGGTTTCGTCGACTGGACCTGGCTGGCTTCTCTGCTCGATGTGGCTCGTTTTGGTTCACTGGGCTCTTGTCGACTTCGAGTTGGCCTCGTCGACTTCGACAAGGGCTAGGGCCATCGACTAGACCTCCTCGGGTGGATCTCCTCGGGTTGCTCAGACATGGCTCAGGGCGGCTCGTCGACTTCGACAAGCCCTAGTCGACTTCGAGTACGGTGGCTCGCCGACTAGGGTTTCTCGAGCAGCTCTCCTCGAGGGACTCCGGATCTGGTGCTGTGGCTTCGTCGACCTCGAGTAACGGTCCTCGAAATCGAGTTGGCTTCGGAGCTCGGGGAGCTTGGTTCTCGATCATGGCTTTGTCGACTAGGCTGTGCCCGGACATGCTCGTCCAGGTCGAGTAGGCTTACTCGAGATCGAGTAGCCTCGACTCTCAGACTTGTTCGCTGCTTTGACCTTGGACTTCTGTAGTGGTTTTCCGAGCTTTTCCGACCTTTTGTAGAATTGCTGTAAAACGCCTCGATTTCTGCGACTTAAACAGAAACTAGTGTAGATTCTATAATTTTGGCAAATAGACATAAATTACACAGATTCTGTACTATCTAATCCCAAATGAGTGCAATGTATACAGAAATCGATATAAAAGTTACTGTAAAACATGGCAAATTCCGCTCACAACAGTTGTCATGGGGCTGGGTAAGAAATATAAGGGCAATAAATTGTATTTGGTCATGTGGTCCTATTAATTCCGGGAAAATAAGATTCCAAAACTCCCAACATAACACAAACCAAACTCAATAATACATCAAGCTCTCAATAACACAACATCTTATAAATATAACAATAAGTCCAAAATCCTCAATAATCTCAACTCTCAAAATATCTCAAAATAAGCTCCATAAATCTCATAAATCTCAAATCTCATAAACTCGTCTCCTACTCATGCACACATATGTATATACAACACCCAACCAATCTAGCTTTTAACCAACATAAATCCAATCTTCTTCGTTATGCAAAACTTCTCTAACTTCTTAATTGAATGATCCTAAAATCAGCCCCATTGGCTTTATTTATAGTCTTCTACTCCTTGCTATTCAAGGATAGAATATCTCTATCTATATCTAAATCTATATCTAAAAGCTTAATGATAAATAAATGGAATAAAGGAATTAAATCCATAAAGGGAAATTATATCTAAAGTAGCTAAATATCTTCTTGTGTTGATAGGTCTTCTCTCCATAGATAGATGTTGATAGATCTCGACAATCTTCGGATTCCTTCGGCTCCAAGGACTTCCAAACCGCGTAGGACAGCAAACCGCGTAACGCGGCTTCGGACACGGTTTCTTCGAGATCGAGTAAACCTACTCGAGATCGAGTACCGTTGGCGTCGAGTTCTTAGCCCAAATGCATGAAATGTATGCAGAAAACGATATAAAAGTTACTGTAAAACATGCCAGATTCAGCTCACAACATGGGGCTAGTTTTTATTCATTCAATTCTAGAGAGGAGAAGAGATAGCGAGTATGAGAGAGAGAGTGGAGGCCAAGATTTGTTGTGTCATGCGAGAGCGGATTTGACTCCAATCGGTTGCAAGCTCTGTTTAGTTTATTGATGCAATTTAATTTTCTTTTATTATTGATGTCTTTTCCTATGATGAAGAGCGAGTAATCCACCTACGTCTAGGGTCGGGGTGAGCCCGACGATAGCCAAGCATGTTTGAGGTAAAGATTCGGCTTTTATTGTGCTTTGATAATCCACTACCCTTTTATATGTTTATTATCTATTTAATAGAGATTCAGGTTATCAACTTGGATTATGACCATAAAATTGGTAGATACAATTAGGGTTTCCTGAGAGAGTTGTCTAATTGTTCGAAAAGGCGAAAGCTTGTTCCAATGATGTGATTGCACGATTATTTCTCTTTATCTTGCCTTATGCATGTTTGGTTATCGTTGTTGCAAACCCCTATCTTGGAAGTTTCTTTCATACATAGTTTATTCCAAAATCTGCGAAGCTTTGTCTTTTATTTTACGTACTGCTTTCTACTCGATTTCGACCAAAATTGGTCGATATCGACTTCTAATTCTCGATCCAGAAAGATCGATGTTTGTTTGTTTTTCTGCAAGTACATGTCGATTTCGAGAAAACTGGTCGATATCGAGGACTTTGGTCGATATCGAGTGCCCCGGTCAAAATCGATTATCTTCTTCGCAGAAACCAGAAAATCGACTGGAACTGGTCGAAATCAACTGCCCAAGGTCGATATCGAGCACTTCCCCTGAGGTCCAAATTTGACGTGAGACATCCGCTACCTGAGATCCGCTGACCAGCTTCCTCGAGGATCGAACCTGACTTCATGTTGCTACATCGGGAGGGAGTCTAGAACATTATTTGCTCGGAATGGAATTGGTTTGCTTATTTTATTTACATTCTATTTGCAATCTCGATTTCCTCTGTCAATAAATTGACGCCGTTGCCGAGGAAGCAATCATTCGCGCCTTAGGTAGTTAGATCTCACGTTTTCCTTTAAGTTTTGTTTTACAGGTGTATGCGTCGTTCTGGTTAACCACCTGATTTTAATGCCTTAGATGATCTGAAACGTCTTATACACATCCACTCTAGACTGAAAAGGATCATGGAGACTGCATAAACACAAGCTGAGATGATTGAGAGGCTTCAGAGGGAACTAGCGGCTAACAATGTTGCTCTCACCGCTGAGAGAGCACGCACTGAGCAGGAAGCTGAACGGAGGAGGCAGGCAGAGGCTAAGCTTGCCCAATACCCTAGCACTGCTGAGGATTACATGCACCCGACTTTTATCGTCCCTGAATCGGCGATTCTAATCACTCATAATAACTTTGAAATTCGCACTGCCTTCCTTATCGAAATTAAAAATAATGCTTTTCATGGAAGATTTAATGAATGCCCTGTTGAACATATTACTACTTTTTTCTATATGTGCCACACTCTTGCTGAAGGTACTACTCTTGAATATGTAAATATGAAAGCTTTTCGTTGGTCCCTCACAGGTCCAGCACTAAGTGGCTTGAAGGACTACCGGTACATTCCCTGATGACATGGGCTGAGGTTAGGAATGTGTTCCTCAATAAGTTCTTTCCTCCCGCCAAGATAGCGCTCCTCCGCCAGAAGATCACAGCTTTCAACAAGTTCTTTCCTCCCGCCAAGACAGTGCCCTGGTCGAAATCGACTACCTTCTGTGCAGAAACCAGAAAATCGACTAGAACTGGTCGAAATTTCTTGCTTCATGTGGAAGAAAGCCAGCTCAGCACTCGGACTCGGAATCTACTCGAAATCGTCACTGGCGGTTGGTCGATATCGAGTTGATTTCTCGGATTCTTTTGTTCCGCTCTTTTGTTCCGCTCCCATTCTCTGGTCGATTTCTGACTTTTCTGCTCGATTTGATCCACTCGATGTCGAACTACTCTTGTCGATATCGACTTCTTCGTGATTTTCCTTCCTTTCTCCGAATTGATGTAAAACGCCTCGATTTCTGCGAAATTAAACAGAAACTAGTATAGATTCCATGATTTGGCAAATAAGCATAAACTTTATAGATTCTGTACTTTTCTAGCCCAAATGCACGAAATGTATGCAGAAATCAATATAAAAGTAAGTATAAAACATAGCAAATTAGGCCCACAACAGTTCTAGCGGCATTTGAGATGTTCCACTATATGAAAAATCGATAGGGACGAAAGCGGGGATATATGGCCAAAGCATATGATAGAGTTGAGTTGTCCTTCATAGAACACTGCATGGAGAAGTTTGGGTTCGATACCATGTGGATTGAGCTCATTATGAAATACGTAACAATAGTGACCTTCTCTGTCCTTATTGATGGGGAACCAACACCAATTTTTGCATCAGCAAGGGGACTGAGGCAGGGAGATCCGCTCTCTCCATACCTATTCCTCTTATGTGCGGAGGATTTGTCGGGGATGATAAGGGTGAGTGAGGCCCAGGGAAGGACACAGAGTATAAGAATTGCTCTAGCTGCCCCTACTATACCTCATTTATTTTTTTGATGATGAGTGTGTGCTATTTTTTTTATGAAAATTAAAGATGTCTTTTAGCAAGAACGTCGATGAGGGGCGGAGGATAAATTACAAGACTCCCCCGATGTAGTGGAAGGGAATTAGGATCGATTCTCAAGGAATCGTGTCAGCGCTCGCTTAAATAGTCTCGAAATCCGCTCTCTATATCGACCAGAAGTCACTCAACGTTAACTGAGATTCCAATCGATGTCGACTATGGCTGTCAATTTCTCCTGCAAAACAAAAGCAAAGCAAACAGCGTCGACTTGGACATTCGATGTCGAGTCAGTCCACTCAATGTCGACTAGATGTCAGTCTATATCGAGTATAAAAACAGTAACCAATTTGTCGGGAAAGAGGGCCGAAAAATATAAGAATGGATGCGAAAGATGAACAAAAATATCGAAAAAAGGGTTTTTTCTATAATATATAAAAGCTTCCAAGGCAAGGGATTACCACGACAATAACCATGTAAGCAACATACTAGAATCATGAAAGATATATGCTTTTCATAATTTAGTTAACTCTCGTCATCAACAAATAGGAATATAAAGGCTCTCGCATAAAAACTTATTTGTTTCTATCCTTTTCATAATTAGGGTTAACCGACTTTCGCAAGCAAAACCTAAATACTATCCAGATTCATAATAGATTCACTTTCGCTTCAAAATCATAAATAAGGAATTGTCCACTACTTTCGCAGGGGATTTATGCACGGAATAGAAGATGAAAATCACATAAGAATCATAAACTCAAGCATACTTACATGACTATCGTCGGGCTCACCCCGAACCTAGAAATGGGACGACTACTCATGCCTCATCATCACGAACATTATCATTATCATAAACATAAAGGAATTAACTTTGAATTGAAACTAATCGAAAGAGTACAACCAAAGCCAAAACCCTCTCTCTCTCCTTCACTCAACCTCTCTCTCTCTGTAACTACTCTATAACTTGATTGCTCAAGTGCTAATTGAATGAATAAAACCTAGGCCTAATGCCTTTATTTAAAATGAACTAATCATTGCTAGCTAAGGAAAGAAATCTTAATCCTACTAAAACTTGAATTAAAATAATATGTAGTAATATCTAAATAGGAAAATCCCTAGGGTAAAAAGACATTAACACATAAGGATAGAAGTTCATAAGGAAAATAATAGATCTTGTCTTCGTGATTAAGCAAGTCCCCTTAAGTTCAGATTCTTCAAAACGCGTCTCGCCCAACAAGATCTTCTGTCGATGTCGAGTAGAGTCACTTGACATCGAGTCAACTTCACTCCTGACGATGCTGTGAAATTATGGCTAACTATTTAAAATAGTAATTCGACCTGAAGAAGATTGTACGACCTTATGGATAATCAAATATAAGCGCTCTCCCACATCGATAGTAAATAGGAAAGCAAGGAGGAGACTCCTTCTATAAATAAAGGTCTAAAGACAACGTAATAGGGATCTGTTCGGAGTGTTGGGATCGGCTTAGGCTGGTCCCGATCAAGCTTTTTGGTCTTTATCAAAGTGGGATTTGCATCGAACTGCGTGCACCGAGAGTTGATAATTGATCAAGGGTGGACCGTATGAATGTCGGACATCTTCATTGGCGTCGTCTGTGGGAACCTTTCACCCTAGAGGTGATTTGTTAAGGTTAAGCATCCGTCTATTTCACCTTAATTAGGTTCCATAAATTTGTAATTAAATGAATTAATGTGATAAAATGATTAAAGAATTATGAAATTTGAAATGAACCAAGCAAGGCTAGCTTACCGTCATAGAAATAAAATATGCGCAGCCACATTTGAAGAAAGAACGCGATTAAAACTAATGAGCTTTAAGTTTTGCATATATAGCAAAGTTAAATTAGAGCTACTGTTCCCGGTCATAAGTTGTTCATTGCTTCATTCGCATGATATAGTGATATACCCCTGTCTTGATTAATAAGAATAAGAGATAACCTATAGCACATATACCCAATTGGAACCAGCAGTAGATTGCTTCAAAAGAATAAAAGGTCTCGCCAGGAAATCTTTCGATAACTAAGATCGCGAGCGGAATCGAAATCCATGGTAAGTGATCGATCGCCTTTTGCTGTCATTACTAACCCCCTATGTGTAGGATGGGAAAAAAGATGATTCATAAACATAATGATTCGCGAACACCGCAAGGCAAATCGACTCTTCGATCCCTGCCCAGATTATTTGCATTGCTCGCAATTACATGTTTCGATCCGCCACCGGCAGAGACTTCGCGAAGAAATGGGATCAAGGCAGTTATCATCGTTAGCGAAATCTCCAACAAACAAATTCTTCTCTCTTCTTCCCAAAGTGCCTAACCCCACTTTGGTGAAGGATTGGAGACCGATTTCTTGTTGTAACACACTCATGAAGGCCATCACCAAGATTATTGCTAGACGTATAAAGCATCTGTTGGGGGGCTTGATTTCAGACTGTCAGGGAGCGTTCATCCCTGGGCGCTCAATAGCACACAATTGCGCAGTTGCTCTGGAAGTGGTGAATGGATATGGAACTAAAAGGGTGTCAGGCCGATGCACGATCATGGTAGACTTACAAAAGGCTTACGACTATCTTAACTGGGAGTTCATCAGAAATTCATTGAAGTATTTGGGTTTTCCAGAGAGATTGATCAACCTTATCATGGAATGTGTGACAACGACGTTGTTCTCAATCCTGATAAATGGTTCGCCTGAAGGTTTTTTCCCGGGGAAGAGAGGCTTGAGGCAAGGGGATCCCTTATCCCCTTACCTCATTGTTTTGTGCATGGAAATACTAAGCAGGATGGTTAAGAAAACTTCAGAAAATCCTCGGTTCAGGTTTCACCCAAAATGCAGAAATGCTCAGCTTGTTCATCTGGCTTTTGCAGACGATTTGCTACTATTCTGTCACGCAGATTCTGTTTCGATATACAACTCATACATGACTGCCTGTACAACTTCTTGGCTCTGTCAGGGTTGAGAGCAAACAAGGAGAAGAGTACAATTTACCTAGAAGGGGTGCAAGACATGTTAGCTGATGGTTTTATACAACAATTGGGCTTCGTGAGGGGTGTGTTTCCAGTAAAGTATCTTGGCATACCTTTGAGTTTTAAACGGAGTACTGTCCACCAATTCAGCCCCCTTATTGACAAGTTTGGAATGGTGATTCAATCGTGGACAACTCGTAAGCTTTCTTATGCAGGAAGGCTGCAACTGTTGAAATCTGTATGCGGTGGCATTTATAATTTCCGGAATCAGGTTTTGATATTGCCTAAAAGTGTCATTGCTAAATTGGAAAGCATGTGTAGAAGGTACTTGTGGTCAGGTACATTAGAAGGGAAGAAAAACCTTGTAGCATGGGAAGAAGTTACTAAGCCATTCTCCGAGGGCGGGCTAGCTATACGTGAAGTTCTGGCATGGAATAAAAGCGTTCAAGCTAAGTTGTTAACAAAGCTTTATCTTCAAATTCCAAGCATATGGCTTCGATGGTGTGTCTCGAACCACCTTGCTACAGATGGGGTGTGGGATACAGTTAGGAGGATGAACGACTCATGGGTTTGGAAGAGCGTGCTTGACACGAGGGAAGACCTTAAGGTATCCATGGAAGCTGCTGGGTTAGATTCCTCTCAGCTTGAAAATCTTATGGACTCGAATGACTCCGTTTCATATAGAACTTTGTATGAGCTCCTAAGGGAGAAAGGGTAGAATGTGGAATGGGGGAGACTGATCTGGGGAAGTATTCAAAGTCGCAAATGGGCGTGCTGTGTAAATCGGTGGATGAAAGTGTGGCTTCACACAGGGAAGTATTCAAAGTCGTATGGTTAGCCGCCAGGAATCGACATCACACAGGGGACAAGGCCAAACATTGGTGTGGCCCGGAGGCAGCAGTGTGTGTGCTGTGTAAATCGGTGGATGAAAGTGTGGCTCACTTGTGGTTTGATTGTCGGATGGTCAAGCACGTCCAGCTAAGGGTGTTGCGATGGGCTGGAATCAGCAGACATATAGGGTCGATTGAGGAAGGGCTTGGATTGTTCTCACGCTCAACACCAAGGGAGAGGAAAACATTGCAATTCCAAGCTAAGCTTCTAGTCTTCCAAGCGATGATTTACTTCACATGGTCAGCTAGGAACAATGTTATTTTTTGTAAACAATCGTTTAATCCAATTTCATATACTATCCAGATCGTGGAAGGATGTAAGTCGCGTATATCCTCTATGTGGAAGTGCAAATCACAAGAGGATATGCGGTGGCGTGCTTTTCTTCTACCAGATTACTAGAGTAGTAGTAGGGGCTAGATTTATGGAGGATATAGAGGACGTTGAGTAGGAGAGTTCTATTGGGTAGTTAGAAGATAGTGATTGGGGTAGTAGCTCGTGTGAATTTTTGGAGCGATTGGGGTCTCTTTTGGAGGTGTATAGAGGGATAGTTGACTTATACGAGTCCCATATTTTATATAAGACCCATAGTTTGATCTTATATCTTTTGTATCCTTGGGGTTTACCCACTCATCTATCTATTTACCGGTTCAAGAAATCTCCAACAAACTTTGAGCGTCGGTGACTCGCGATGAACAGAAAGCCATTGGAGATATGAACAAACCAAGCGATTGTGGAGAAAAGGGCCGCTAGCGAGTTCGCGGGTATCATTTTGGGTCACGAAGTAAAGAGATACTCATGAAGAGGGAACCTTGGTAGACCATTCAAAACCCACAATTAGCTTCATCCTTGGGTTTGATTTGTATTTATATTTTGATATTTAAGCCAATTGTATTTGAATATGTATGTCAATTGGGCTAATGTCATACCAAGGTTGTATAGGATCGCGATCATTTTAGCGACGAATTGTGACTCTTCAAGAAACACACCAGCTACATCATGTAGCGATTCAAAGGTGCTCACCAGCGTGCAAAAGAAAGAGCTAGATCTTCATTCGTGAGATAGAGGGGACCTGCTTGTGTCCATCGACCTGTCTGAGAGAGTTCACTTGTGGGTTCAGAGTCTTTGATCGATCAAAGAGCAACTAGATAAATCACTCTCGATTGACGTGATTAATGAACTTCACCTATACTTATTACCTCATCATGATGACAAAACGTCGTAATATACCTGCAAGCAATAGGGGTGATGCGCTCAGCTCGCGAGGAGATGATTTACTGTTCAATCGTGGTCCTCTAGAGGAAGTTAGGTGATGTTCTTACTCCAAGAACGTTCTTATTCGAACAAAGACCTTAAGAACTCAACTCTGGGGGTTTTAGGTCATGGACATAATCAAAGCTCTTCTTCTTCTCTCTTGAATCAGATCCCTTTCTTGGGGGCTGGAGGGGGGTATTTATAGGGAGACCAACCGAGCAGCCGGCTGGTGACCTCGTGGTTTAACATGGGACACGTGTAACACATGCCCCATGCTAGGGAACTAGGTATTACACGTGGCACTGTAAGAGGAGAGGTGCTTCACCAACGAGTTTCTTGTTTGGGCCTTGAAGAGCCACGAGGTACTTGTGGGACAAGCTATGGATTCCATATACGCTTATGTCAAGATATTGATCGCGAGGCTATATAGACTAAAGATACTTAGGGTGTTGAGTTGGGCGAAGGTCTGGCCAAGTACTCTACTCACGATGAATCTTGTAGATGAGCCACATGTCTTTTGCGTTGGGTGGCCTATTTATGACGTTATATCCTTGTTAATTGGCAGGTCTATTTTTTATGGCATCGTCAAATCTCCTCGTAACCGGATCGCGAGGGATACGTCGTCCGAGATTAGGTTTCAATAAACACGATGCTTCCCGCCAAAAAACTTATTCATTAGATGGACCGGAACTAGGCCCAGTGTGCTTTTTGTCCCATTGGGGGTGACCCCACAGAGACCTATAAGTGAGGATTTCACTCTGTAGTCGCTTCATTTCACATTTCAGAATACAGAAAAAAAAAACAAAAAAACGTAGGGTTTTTGCTCCTAGAAAGACGAGACCGGAGTTGGATGCACTACTAGAAAACTTCAATTAGACATCTGTTGTCAACAGATGTCTTTCAAAAAAAATTCTGATCTCTTTGTGCGTGTAGTAAAAGATCCAAACTTTCCACATTGGTTTTAAGCAGATGTCTTATCTTAATTAGAACCCCTAAATTTTGGCTATGACATATTCACTTGTTGATGAATATTCATAATTTGTCATTTGGAAACATGTGAAGATGTCCTCCTACATAAAAAAAAGTGACATTTACATCTTTATTTATAAAATAAGTGATGTCTTAAGACAAAATAGACAACAATTTTTGTTTTAGTGGTCACGTTTTTAATCATATCCGATATATAATTTATGATTTTATATTATTATAATTTAACCAGCCACATGAAATATAAACATAACTGATGTATTTCCATATTATCGACATCGCATTGAGAGTATTCATTCTCTGTATATTAATTTCATGTTCATTATATGTAATATTATATCATTCTAAAATAATGCAATATTGTGGTTGTATACACAGAAGATGTCGTTTCCCATATTTATATCAGTTTTTTCAAAATAAAATGATGTTGCTGCATTGACACATCGATTTATTTGGTAGATAACGATGTTACTTTGACACATATATATGAGATCATATATCATTTTAATTTTCAAACTAGTGTTGCACAATGATTTAAATGAATGAATTGATGTGTATAAGTATACTGACATCTGTTTCCACAGACTGATATGATGTTAAAGGTATGAATGCACTTCTATTTTCATATATAATCCGATGTTTTTTAATATGGATACACAACACGCTTTTGCCGATAGAACATCGCATTTTAGTTATTCGAAATGATAGGACGTTTAATGAAAACATGTACATATATACTAGCATCATATTGTAACATTTACAAAATACGCTGCCGCCATCCATGGCCACAAAATTGGCTAGTTACAACATCTCAAAAAAAGGTAAATTCAAACAGAAATACATCTAGAACAACAGAGTTGCCAAGCTAATCGAATTGATCAATTCAATTAGCTTCGATCAACAGGCATCCCCAACAATTCAAGCAACTTGATCAAATCATCTAAATTCATATCAGTAAAACTTGCAGCTTATCATGTTGGCCTTTGGTTCGTCTAAAGCCATCTCCAAAATTAGACTTGTATCCTATACTTAAAAGTGGAAAAAATACCTTCACCGATCACATAGGTACACAACCTGTCATATATTCCTTAATTTACTGTTTTAGCTCTTATGGAAATGTTACATACTGTATTTTCCATCTTTAAAGTTCAAGCAAACAAAATCTTTCCCTTTTTCAGAAATACTAGTGAAACTGAGACATGATAACAAACCCTATTTGTACTACTGAAATTGATACAAGATAAGGTAAAATGAGCACCATTTATACCTAACGTGATTATGTCAAGTAGCATATTGGGCAATCAAACCACACCCAGATTCCATGAGACCCCACCAAACTAGGGCAACTGTAAAAGTAAAAGAATCAAACATTTTTTGAACACATTAACAGAAACACATAAATCAAGCAAGTATATAAGACCAGTTTCCCAATGGGCAATCAAGTCACCTAACCCTGACACGAAATCCCAACTATGTTTTTGTTTTCTTGCAACTCCCAACTTGGTTGAAGGTACCCAGTTGTAGCTTGCCCTAATTGATTCATGCTGCTAAAGATGAACCTTAGATCACACTTTTTTTTTCAGCATAAAATCACTAGAGCTTATATAGGGTCCTCTTTTTCCTGCAATATGCACACTAAGTATTCTTTTCTTGAAGATAGTAAATGCCCCTATGGTCTTTTGTATCAAGCTCATGGATTTGTCTATCTTTTCATCATCATACCTTAGTTTACGACTTTACAATTGGCCGAGATTGCAAAACAATATTTGCATCTCCTAGCTAAAAGTATTCGCCTCCCCCCTATATGAAGATTATTTCACAAGGCAAAGCCTGACATATCAAAATTGGGAAAATATGAACTGAATTCCCAAATAAAATCAAACAAATTCATACTATTGGCAAGTACAGTGAAACAACGAGAATCAATCTAAACATGACCATTTTAGGACAAAACTACTTTTAACGTTTATTTCCGTCCCTTATCGCTTCTAAATTTGGCTTTCCTTTCTTCTAAATCTGGTTACAAGTTTACAACATATAACAAAGCAGGTACCTTGCAGTAGAAGCTATTATTAACACAGTATACCTGCATGAAATAGGACTCAGGCTTAACCACGGAGCTCAAAATACACATCTTGAATTTCAAAAGATCAGTTACTGGTAATCTACGGGAGCAATGCAACTTCTAAGCAGCAACTGCATAGTCATAAAAGTCTCAATAAGTACACATCTAGACCCAGACTCTCAAAGTAAAGGATTTCACTAAGTAAAGCAAAAAACGATGGTTTCAAAGTGCATATGGAAACTTTAATGTGATGAAGAATATAGAATTTACAAAAACAACATGAAACTCCGGTTATTCTTCATCTATGCACTTGTTACCCATTTCCCTTTATGATACCAATGGTTCAATACACTTCAATCCTTTATATCATAGTTTAACCATACAACACATTTTTAATTGGAGTTAACTTTTTAGATAACAACCAATTGATTCTCATTCATAGTTTGAAGAATTGACAGAAAAGCAATGCAAAACGGAGATGGGAGATAGAACTTTGTTTACACAACACTGCACTCTTTCTTTTCAAGGAGAAAATCTCTCTAGTTTCCACATAGATTTCCATCTAATTTGCCTTTAAACTATAAATCAAAACCCTTGATTAGTTTCAGTAAATATTTCACTTTTAATCATTCCCCTTCTTGGTTTCATCTAAGAGGCCTACCTGAACCAAATCACAAAGTTTCATTCATATTCTCAATTATTCCTCGCCTCTCACCAAGAATTTAAAACACACACATTGCAATTCAAATATCCGCATTCGTTATACACATTCAAATATTCACATTTAAAATACACACGATAGTGAGGGGCTTCGCCTCCTCGTATATTTTGTGGTACTTTTGATCCTACCCACTAATAGAAAAATGCTTAAAGCTAAGAAATAGGGGAAGAAAAAGAATGTGATAAATTATCCTAAAAAATAAGTATTTATTCCATGAAATACTGGATAACAAACTAAATTAATTAACAAGATAATAAACTAGTTTAATTATTAATATTCGAAGTTCATATTTTACATGTCTCACAAGCTTACAACCAGAAAGCTTTTAGCTCCTATCAGCACAAGGCTCTATTTGTTTGGCAGGATCAAACCCATTTTGTTTTTTTCTGAAATATCCTAAACATGAAAAGGTACTACAACATAAAACATATCATCATCCAACAATAACAAATAAACATACAGTTTTTCTAGAAATATCAAGAGTAATTCCACCAACATCCCTGACCAACCACAATTCATCACAGGGTCTTTATCCAACTATATAGAACCCAAATTTAATACTGAAACAATGAAATTCAAGAATGGCGTTCATTTAAACATTCAAACTATACCATACCTTGTATATTTCTTAAAAAACAGGCAGATATCTCAGCTCATCTGAGGACCCCCCTCAAGACACAATCAACTTGAGAACCTGATAAAAATGATCGAAAAGCCATGATATACTAATACCTAACAAAATGATCGATAAGAACTCGTTGGTACTAATACCTAACAAAAATGATCGATAAGAACTCGTTGATATGATTTTAAAGTCTTATTTAATGAAGTGGAAATGGCTTTGAGAACAAAAAAACCAAGTAGTTCGGAAGACGCCAAGAACTCACATTTTTCTAATATTTGGTTTCAAGAAAAAACTAACAATCATATTTTTAAGATAAACAACTCAAAATCTGATCCTAGGAATGTGATAACTACTAATAATGTCTTTGATGCGGATGAGAGAAGATAAAATCGTTACCAACACAGCCTTTGTTGAGAAGAGAGCTTCATGTTGCAGCCCATTAGACCACCTAGAGAATTACTAAGAAAACCTGACACATGCAAAGAAAATTGAACATCAGGTGCAATGTGAACTAAATCAAGGTGGTTATTAAATTCGATTAATTACAATATCAACCTAAAACTTAAGCATTACGGTAATTCAATCCTTAGATATATAAGCCACTTCAATCTTTATGATTTAACATTTAATTTTAAGGATGGGTTTGTGCAATGTGCACTAAATCAAGGTGGTTTTGATTAGTTTACCCTAATAAAAGAACATTCACAAAATCAATAAGGGGTTCAGATGAGCCAAGGTGACCTGACTTGATCATGAAAGGGGCGGAATCTGAATCGGCCAACCTTGTGTTCATGATAGAATTGGACACACAGCAGATCAGACAGACATAGAGTTGATATTAAGAATAGTGAAAGAAGAGCAGTTACCTTGGAACTGAAAGCACAAAACTTGATGAGCTTCGTCTTCATGAGAGGTAACACATGAGGTACAAAGGACGCCATTGTTGCAATCTATGCAATACATATTGCATATGCTTTTCTCAACATCAGACTTTTTCAATTGGACCTCGCTAGGGTTTTCTTCGTCTTCTACAACCACTAAAGAAGAAAACGAAAACAACCATCGGACTCCGGACCTAGCTAGGGTTTCAACTGGAGGCAAGATTTCAAATTGACATTGCTGGAAGAGGTAAAGAAGAAGCGGATGGAGAAACCCTCTAAGATTTGGAGGGAAAGTGAGGGATTTCGGAGGCGGTGCAGGGGAGGCTTGGTTTTGAGATCTGGAGAGAGGAAAAACAGCGATGAAGGCGGTGACCCAGGGAAGAGGTTGTAGCAGAGAAGAGATGAGGAGGAGGAGATGGAGGAAGGTTCCTAGAGCCGTGGAGCAGGGGAAGGTCTGTCGGAGCTGGAAGAAGGTGGAGGCTAGAACTCCTGGAAGGAGGTGATTGAGATAATAGAGCAAGGTCGGTGTCTAAGTGAAATGGGGGGAGAGAGAAAATTTTCTAAGTGTTATAATTTTTCCCCAAATTTTGAAAGCCCTCCAATTTTAGTCTTGGCCGGAGAGATGAAATTTTTTTAAGTGTTACTCCAATTTTTCGAAAGCCCTCCAATTTTTTGTCTTGTTGTTTCAATCCCGCTCATTTTTACTTAGAAATTTTAAACCCGCGCGTTTTAATTTTTTTAAGAAAAAAACAATTTTACATCTGTCAGAAAATTTGACAGATATCTAAATATTTTTCAACATCATAAAAAAAATTATTGATATAATATATGAATTTAACATCGGTTGTTTTTTTTATAGACTTAAATCACATGATGTCTAATTGCAGTATTCTAGTAGAGATGGTTGTTCATCTCTTAGTTTTCCAAGCTTGCCGGTGTTTCTCTTTTACCTCTCTCGAGTAAGTGTTCTCCGATTTTCTTTAAGTTTCATTCAATTTTTAGATTTGTACTCGTACTTAGGTTTTTTAGGGTAGAGGGAAGAAACCCTTGGTGGTGGAACCGCCTTCCTCCGGTGAGAGGTATGGTGGTTACGGGGCCGAGACTGGGGGTGCTCCCTGGTGTCCCATTTCCTCTTTTCTTCTCCCCCTTATTTCATTGGGCGGTAACCGATTTACATGGGGGAACTTCTAGGTTACCTCGTGGCGGTACGATGGAGTTGGAGTAGGGTAGTGCCTTTTTTGGGGATTCTCGAAGATATTCCGATGGTAGTGGGTGGATGAAACTTTTCGCCTCCCCTCCTTTTTACTTTTCAGATGTGGTTTATCGAAAACCAAGAAACATTAAGGAGGAGATGAAAAGGCGTCTCTTAACCATCACCCTCCGGGAGGAAATGTCTTTTCAATGTCCTCTCGAGGGGCACGTGAGGCGCCAACAAAAACCTGGGAATGGTTTTTTTGGCGCCAAATTTGTTCAATCGCGATATTGAAAAGATTATTTCCCCTTGTTGATTTTTCTTTCTTTGTGTCTCTCCATTGGTTTTTCTTGTTAACCACAACTAGAGTTATCAAACGAAAGCGACATCTAAAACCAGAGCTTGGGTTATGAGCCCGAGGACGTTAGCTCTTCGCGAACAAGGAAAAAAACTCCAGTACATGTCGATTCGGAATCTACAAAGCCTCCTGCTCCTCCTCTGCACAATACAAAGTCACGTGGGGTGAAGGGAAAAAAAGCCAGGTCTGAGGCAGCACAAAGCGCGAAGCGGCAAAAGTTAGTTGTGTTGATAAAGCGTCCCTTAACGAGGGACGATCGCGAGTATTGCCATACCTCGGAATCTATCAATGAATTGGGGAAAGGCGAGCCGTCCCGCGCATCTAAAGAGAAAAAAAATCTATTCGCTTGGTACCGAGTTGATTTTGTCGTGCTTCCCTCTAAGCAAACAGAGGTAGATCATTGTAGCTTCTGTGAAGGCTATGTCCCTGTAGCTCCTCCACCTTTCCCTTAAACTTTCAAGAAGCGCGTGGCTCCTACTGAAAGTGAAACATTGGGAGACAAATGAATTCTTGAAGCTGATCACTTGGAGATGATAGTTAAGCTCTACCCGTGGTCGGTTGGGATAGAAATAAGCTTGGCTACTAGGAATGGGGAATGTCTAAACGCATACAAAGATCATGTCGTTTTTCATCTCAGAATTCTTCTTAAGGGGTTCCACCTTTCTCTACCCCCACTTTGTTCTGAACTCTTGAAGTGTATTAATCAATGTCCGGATCAGCTAGCTTTCAACGTGTGGATGTATCTCGCAGCCTACGTCATGTGATGTGCCGTCATCAAGAAGACACCAACATTAGATCATCTTTTCTCAGTCATTTCTTTGAGACATAGCGACGGACTAGTATCTGCTTCCCTATCTCGGAATATAGTTGAGAGACTATCTAGTAGCTTGGGGTGGAGAAAGAAATGGTTTCTTGTTCGCGATCCTACCAACACCTTTTTGAACTTTGTGACCACATCCGGTGACTATGCACCTCCCTCCAAAAATAAAAATATTGCGATGGAGAGATGGAGGGCCGTATTTAGCCAGGGGGAGGGGCCCTCATCGAAGTGGGGCTATAGGGAAGTCGTGACTCCGGCTCGCCTAGAGATGGCCGGGATCAGTCTTCCGCACTGTCCGGGTTGGTGCCTAGGTGCTTAGGCTTTCTTATATTTCGATTGTGATTTTCTTTATTTGACCTTTGCCTTATATCTTTTTTAGATATGTTGATTGACAAAGCGAAAAATTTTGGCCTGGCGAAGAAGAAAGGCGCAGCCAGAACTGTTCTTGTTATCACTCCACAGGCGGGTGATGTTCAGCAGCAGGTAGTATCCCGTGACTCCCCCCTCGCGACGAAGAGCACAAAAGGGAAGGAGCCTATTGAAGATAGGCAAAGTTTGTTGTTGGAGGACCTACCCCTGACCCGACTCGGACAAAAAAGGTCCAGGGAGGAAGTGGCGACCAATAGGCTTCTGAGTAATGAACCAATCACTACGTCGGGGATCTCTATCATGGCATACATGCAACCTGGATTTTCTCCACTCGACAGTAAAAATCTGGTGATCCCTAGAAGGAACTGTCCGGTTGAGAAGGAGTTCCTTAATCATTTGACTGATGAAGAGTTGTTGAAGCAGGGTCAGAAAACCTAGGGATGGGTAATTCCCTTCACGATTTATTCTTCTTTATTTGCTTTATTGTGTGTCCGCTCATTATCCTCTATATACCATCGTAGGGTAATTTACAATGGTCCGAGGTGGCTGTGCGTTTAAGGAAATTCGACGATACAGTAAAGGAGCTGAGGCAGATGAATAAGAGTTTGAAAGCGAAAATAGAAAAACTGAAGGATGTAGAGCTTCAGGAGGTGACCATTAACAGTTTAAAAAACGCTTTGGAAAAATCTGAGAAGGAAGTGGAGGTTGTGAAGGGCGAGCTGGATGTATCGCGAGTCGAACTCTCTAAACTTCAGGACGTGGGCTCAGTGCGCGAGCTGGATATCACGTGCTCGAATGATCGGATTAGGGAGCTCGAGGCTGAGCTGGAAGTGGTAAGCGAAGAGCTTATCAGCGCGAGAGGACAGTTGGAGCGCTTTACTTTAGGTGAAGATGTTGTTCTTACAAAGAACGCACTTCATGATTTCATGCTGAGTGACGAGGGTCAAAAGTGGTTGACTGGCTTCCTGGCGAAAGATGGCCGAGGTTGGTTGGGTCGCTACCTTGAGACAGATGGGCAGAACGTTCTCTACGACAAGCTGACCGATGTCTTCATGTTGGGAGTGGATGGTGGGGTTGTCTAGAGCATTAATCGGTCTGCTCACCTCGGGGACTGTGTGAGCATGTTTTCCCCCAGCTATGATACCGAGGACATTAAACTCAACAACCCTAATAGTGATCTGCCACCATTGCCTAACACCCCTGTCAAAGAAATCGCCGCCCTCGGACCTCTTCTCACTGATGGGACCAATCCTGGACAGCCTCGCGATGAGAATGACGATCCTCCTGCCAATGTGTAACAAGTCATTCTTCCATTCTCTATTTTGTGTTTTGAATTTATCTTAAGTGATGGGAAGCAGGTTGAAAACATTTTTTGGCAGCGGTGTGAGCTTTATGCTCCGGTGCGGTTCGTATTCAGTTTTTGGATGGGAAACTTTTCGGCCCATGACAAGTGGTGCGCCTTGTCATGATATTTTGATGTTTGTGAATATTTAATCTCTAACTCTAGTATATTTCCGTTTATGCTCTTTGTTATTTTCTTATCACTTTGTTGGAGAGTCTGTTTGCGATACCCTTACCTATCTCCCGTCGTTGAGCGTTTTATGAAATGAATCGCGAGATGACAAAAAATAAGAGTTCACGGATTTATTGCATAACCAAGTGTTATAAGCACTTTTATTCGGTACGATGTAAAGTAGAAACCGACTTATATCACGCATATTTATATTTCTTCGTAACATAAGTAGTCAAGGAGTACATCTCCGTTTTCTTCTAGGCCTGTTTGTTCTATGGTGACATAAAAGTGTGACTCTCCTTGATATTCTAAAGTGAGGCAACTTCCTACTCTTAGGTTATTAGACGTCGTGAAAGATCGTCATCCCTCTCATAGAGAGAACCAATCCCCTTCGTCCTTTTCGACTAAGACTATGAATTCTTGGTTTGAAGGATAACATAGGATGATTTGGTTTAGTATGTCGTCCCCGAATTCTACAAAGATGTAAGGTAATGGGATCCTATGTACTTGGCTTTCTCTGAGGATTATTCGGATGAAATTTGGATTTGGGAAAAGCATAGTATTTGTGATTAAGCTAGGTGAAGAGACTTCACTAGAAACCATGTCGAAACTTGGAATTCTGTTTTTAGGTAAGAAAATGTTATGGAGGGGAAATTTTATTTAAACTAGGTTGTTGCTTGTGGAGATAAGTATTGCTCTTTCGAGTTAGGTTGAGGTGCCCTTAAGCTAGAAGGTGTGTGCCGCAAGCTAGTTTTCCGGGCCGCTAGGTGTGTTAGGTTTGCTTGTCCGTTTGTTAGCGTTTTGAATATGGGATGTACTTGTGAGGTGGTTTTTGTCGTGACTGTTGTTCTTTACCAACCTCGTGGAGTGTACAAGGTGCGTTTGCAGTGGATTTTGTTGTGTGTGTCCTGTCCATCGCCATAAATGGGAGCGCACCCTTGCACTTTGTGGTGTAGTTTGCTAACAATGATGTCTACCTTGTCGATTGATATCCTGGGTAGGACTATACCTCGCGTAAGAGGTTTTCCCCGTGATATACCAGTAGAGGGACACTTGTACATGCGAGTTTTTATTGAATAGTTCAATTTCCATTTTGGAATTGATCCTTTCTAAGGTGTTTTATTGTTATTGTAGCCTTTTCCGCAAGTGTACCGTGATTATGGTGACGAGGCCCTTGGCCTCGAACAACTATGGACGCGAGAAGACGAGGAATTTGTGGTGCTGGTGCAGCCCTTGAGCATTCACAATTACTAGTTCACATCAGGTTGGCATGAGTTTGTTGTTTCTAACGAACTTCAGATGGAGATACGTTTGATCTTTGAATATAAATGACACTCTTGTTTTGATGTTGTTGTTGTAAATCATGGTCCAGATCATAACGGTGATGTTCAATTTTCCATTCAGTGTTGAACGGAAAAGTATAGGGCATTAACTTTAAAGAATCGCGACATGTGTTGTGTGTTTTTGTACGGGTGTATAATAAATAAACCGGTGTTTGATACCCATTGGGGGAAATTGTAAGTTTGATAAGTCTTCGGCGTTCTTGGACTGAAAGAGATTGAGCTTAATATTTAGGTAAGATCCAGTGTAACCAACGTGATGGAGAGACCTACTAAGTACAATCTCCAATGTCCTTGGACGCCAAGGAGATTGAATCAAAAATTTAGGTAATCTCCTGCATATTCTATGCGATAGAGAGCCCTATTAAAAACAGTCTTTATCGTCCTTGGATGCAAAAAAGATTTAATTGAAATTTAGGTAATCTCCAGCAAACTCTACACGATGGAGAGACCTATTAAAAACAATATTCAGCGTCATTGGATGCAAAGGAGATTGAATTGAAATTTAGGTGATCTCCAGCTTACTCTACACGATGGAGAGACCGATTAAAAACAATCTCTTGCGTCCTTGAATGCAAAGGAGATTGAATTGAAATTTAGGTAATCTCCAGCATATTCTACGCGATGGAGAGACCTATTAAAAACAATCTCCAGCGTCCTTGGGTGCAAAGGAGATTGAATTCAAATTTAGGTAATCTCCAGCGTGTTCTACGCGATGGAGATACCTATTAAAAACAATCTCCAACGTCCTTGGATGCAAAGGAGATTAAATTGAAATTTAGGTAATCTCTAGCGTCATCTACGTGATGGAGAGACCTATTAAAAACAATCTCCAGTGTCCTTGGATGCAAATGAGATTGAATTGAAATTTAGGTAATCTCTAGCGCGTTCTACGCGATAGTGAGACCTACTAAAAACAATCTCCAGCGTCCTTGGATGCAAAGGAGATTGAATTGAAATTTAGGTAATCTCCAACGTACTCTACGCGATAGAGAGACCTATTAAAAACAATCTCCAGCGTCCTTGGATCCAAAGGAGATTGAATTAAAATTTAGGTAATCTCCAGCATGTTATACGCGATGGAGAGACCTATTAAAAACAATCTCCAGCGATCTTGGATGCAAAGAAGATTGAATTGAAATTTAGGTAAGAACACGATGGAGAGACCTATTAAAAACAATCTCCAGCGTCCTAGTATGCGAAGGAGATTGAATTGAAATTTAGGTAATCTCCAGCGTGTTCTACGCGATGGAGAGACCTATTAAATACAATCTCCAGGGTCCTTGGATGCAAATGAGATTGAATTGAGAAAAGCAAACTTGATCGTATAATGAAATAGGGGCTTTTATTGATAGTTCGCATTACATTACATTGCATAAATAAGAGTACTGCTTAGCGAACTAAAGAAAAGATTTAATGGAACCTAATTGCTTGTGGCCCATCATATCTGGCGACATTCATCTCTTCTTCGATGTCGTAGCCCTGTTTGTCCAAGAAATGGACTTCAAATCTTGCCTCACCTAGGTGGGTGAATACTATCGATGTTTATAGAACAAGGTTGTGAGTCTCGACAAAGTCTCTCCATTTGCGAGCTACCGAATGAGACCCACAAGCGCCTCCTGTGATGTTAACAGGGAAATCCTTTACGATGTGGGTGGATAGGAGGATCTGGTACCTGGGATTCGAAGTTTTTGCCGAAGCAATAAGGAAGCATCATGCGTATGTATTGCTCCTCGCCTACCAAATGGATATCGAAGATGAGATGGTTGTTTGAATTTGGAGTTGTGGTGTTCCTTTCCATTTCTCTTGTAGGCGATGGTTTGTGTAGGGATTTGGATAGCCTTTTATAGCGATGTAAGGGGGTTGGTCTGGACTTTCTCATGATAAATGAATGTTTCCGAATTTAAAATGTACTAATGGATTGGTCAGGTTCTGAAAGGATTCTTGCCATGTATAGGTCATGCGGGATTTCTATTGTTGTATCGACGCAGAAGAAAGGCTCCATCGTTTGGTAAGATCTTGATGTGTTAGTGTGCTTTGTAGTTATTCAAAATCTTTATGGAATGATGTTTTTTGGTGCAGCCTCTCCCCTGTGCTTTTGAAAGGATGTACGGCGATGTCGTATCTTATCACGTTCATTTGGTTTCCTCGACTGGGCAAAGCTTCCGTGTTGGGGTTTCTTAGGATAGCTTCGATCGTTGGTGGGTGACCGAGGGTTGGGGAAGATGTGCGATTAATACTAATGTCCGTGTTAGGGAACCGATGGTGTTCTTTAAATGGGTAGGGGAGAATCGTTTTGGGATCCTCGTTCTTGAGGATGAATAAAGGCAAGAGATCGCGATAAAAATGTATTGGGGTAAACGTGCGTGTTTTGTATTCATACCACTGTTAATTATATGATCATCAATGAATAATTTAATCGTGAGAATTTTTGTAGTACACTTTTAATAATACTGTCTTTTGAACAATGCCTTGATATTTGTGTTTTTGTCTGTTTCTAAAGTGGATGTGACCGTCCCTTGACGTGGCAGAGGCTCTCAGGGTAGCAGGGTCATGCCCTATGATTCTGCCACTTGCCTCGCATGCAGGTTATCCTGACGAATATCGAGCACTGAGGTGGTTACTTGCTCTTGATGTGACAGCGCAAGCATGCTTTATGTTTGGTTTTTATTTATCGATAAATATGATAGCATAGGAGAAACCTGTCCAATCGTTCTTGTGTTTTGTTGTTGAGAGATAATGGCCTCTCCCAACTCCAGCCATCATGATTTCTTCCGTTCCATAGATTCTGAAGAGAAACTTGAATATCTGACTTCAACGGGTCACGAGCTAGAATTTGCAGCCTCAATTGCGTGGATTTGTCTGGTTACGAGCTCTCGCAAAGCATCGTAGTTTACTGGCTCTTTCGGAATAGGCTGATTTTGAAACCTCCTTCGGCCAAGTTGCCCATCAATATGGTGCTTGCGGAATCTTGATTGAATTTTGGGATCTGCACCACCATGTTGGTGAACATGCTGAAGAAACTTCCCAAAGATTCGGTCGTTCCCTGTTTGATGGAGTTGAGGTCTAGCATGGTTCTTTTACTCGTGCGGGCGCTATCGAAATGAGCGACGAGTGTGCCTGATAACTGCGCGAAGTTGGTGATGGAGGACCAGGCCAGATTAGTGAACCATGTCAGGGCTACACCGCTTAACGTGGATGGGAACGAGCGGCAGAACATAGTATCGTTGTCCTCATTCATTCCCATTGATGTGGTAAATTGGTTGAGATGATCATTAGGATCGGTATCCCTTTTATACTTGGTGATGGAGACGTCCCTCCATCTCTTAGCAACGGGTGCCTCACGTATTTGTCTGTAGAAAGCAGATGGAAAAGTTGGTTCACCTTTGATAGTTTGACTAGGTGCCTTAGGGGAATTTGAGCAAGATGACACTTCCCTAGTGTGAAAGCCGCGGGGACGGCGCCAATGACGCGATCAAGGAATTTGACCTATAATTATTACCTCATCTTGACAACAAAACGTTGTAATATACCTGTAAGCCTGAGAAGGGTGGTAATCAGATTATGTGCTTATTGATCCAAGCGATATGGGTGATACGCTTTCCTCACGAGGAGATGATTTGTTATTCAATAGTCGTCCTCTAGAGGAAGTGAGGTAATGTTCTTACTCCAAGAACGTTCTTCTCCGATCAAAGACCTTAAAAACTCAACTCTGGGGGTTTTAGGTCATGGAGATAATCAAAGCTCTTCTTCTTCTCTCTTGAATCAGATCCCTTTCTTGGGGGCTGGAGGGGGGTATTTATAGGGAGACCAAGCGAGCAGCTGGCTGGCGACCTCATAGTTTAACATGGGACACGTGTAACGCATGCCCTCATGCTAGGGAACTAGGTATTACACGTGGCACTGTTAGAGGAGAGGTGCTTAACCAGTGAGCTTCTGGTTTGGGCCCTGAAGAGCCATGAGGTACTTGTGGGACCTGCTATGGATTCCATATACGCTTATGTCAAGATATTGATCGCGACGCTATATAGGATAAAGATATTTAGGGTGTTGAGTTAAACCAGGGTCTGACTGACGGAGGGAGAACCTGTCGTTGATCCCGTCAAAGTAAAACTCAAACCTATAACTAGTATAGCAATAAGCAAGAGGTCAATCCCATAGGGAAATTACTATTCATGTGTGATTTAAATGACAATTAAGTAACCAAATAGGGGGGTTTATGAGTGTGAAAGTTCCGCCTTGTATCAAAGCGGATTGAAGCAAACAAAAGTAAATAATTGTATTTCAGACAATTAGGAGAAGCAATTCTACCTACAATTTTCCACTTTATTTGGCTGAAGTGATCCTTGTAACTTCTTCTCGTCCTATTAAGTTTCCTATGAATGCCCTTGTCCCGACCTAATATAGTTACTAGTCCAATCAGTCCTAGAAACCCTTATCAATCGAACAGTCCCTAAAGAAGGATTTAACCCAATTGATAGCTTTAAGTTCAGAGATTAGCCAAGGTATTTGCAGTCCCTAAAGAGGGATTTAACAACACATCCAACTTCCTACTTGTTCAATTAGTTCAATCAGTCCTAAAGGAACAAGTTTGCTACTTAGGTTAAGGTTCACAATCAGGAATCTACAAAACCTTAGCGATTGAATTGATCTAACAAGTTGGCCAGACAAGATAGAACAAAACAATAAACAATCAAGCACAAAGAAATTGAAGCATTCAAATATAGGAAACAAGGAACGAGAATTAGAAACTCACAATCATTCCGAATAAAGCATCAAATTGCAGGCATAATAGATGAGTTTAGTTCCTCATGGAAGACATCGCTCAAAATCTCTAAAGTGTTTGATGGAAGAAAGAATAGAATAGAAGTATTGAAAAAATAACTAAAAGTGGCCTTATAAAAGATCCAAAGTCGGCCATTAATCAAAACAAAAGCATCTAGGGTTTTTAAGTAGTCAAAACGACGCGTATTCGCGTTGGCAACAGATGCGGCGGCCACCGCATCGGTATTCTTTTTGCATCGACCATGGCGGCGGCTGTTGCACACCATGCGGCGCCCGCTGCATCGGTCTTTCCCGGAAAATCCGTCTTGAATCAGCTCTCGGCGTCAACATGAAAGTTGTAGCTCTCTGAAAGAGCTTTCCAACGCATTGCCATAATTGTCGATCGGACAACCGAGGCCTCGAGAAAGTGCAAAACAAGTTCAGCATGTCTAGCGACAACTTCTGCAGACTTGTTTTTCGTTTAGCTTCGCTTCTTCTTCTCAGGACCTCTTGAGATCTGCATGTAAGCTTCTTCGATCAACTAGACATTCTCATCCAATGCGTTATCAACTCATGTCTCCTCCTCGGATCTACCATTACCTCAAATAATCAATAAAAGTGTGTAGATTCCGACTCCGACAACATAGAGAACTAACATGCAAATCGTGCTTAATCCATCCATGAAATGCATCTTAACTAAGCTAAATGTAACCTATTATGCCTACCTAAATGCATGCTATCACTGACCAAGTACTCTACTCGCGATGAATCTTGTAGAGGGGCCAGATGTCTTTTGCGTTGTGTGGCCTATGTATGACGTCATATCCTTCTTAATTGGCCGGTCTATTTTCTATGGCATCGTCATATCTCCTCGTAACTTGTTGTGAGCTGAATCTCCCATGTTTTATAGTATCTTTTATATCGTTTTCTGCACACATTTCATGCATTTGGGCTACAATAGTACATAATCTATGTAGTTTATGTTTATTTTCAAAATTATGGAATCTACACCAGTTTCTTTTTAAATTCGCAGAAATCGAAGCAATTTACAGCAGTTCTGAGAAAGGATGAAAAACTTGAAAGCCAACTACAGAAGTCCAAGGTCAAAGAATGCCGGAACCAGGACAAATCAAGCTGAAGCCGAATGTTACTCGATATCGAGAAGCTTTACTCGATATCGACAAAAAGTATGCACCCAAGCCTGGTCGAGGAGAAGCTTGATCGAGGAAATGAAGACGAAGCCAATTCGAGTTCAGAACCTCACTCGATATCGAGTACATTACTAGATGTCGACCAACACCTGAAGCCACTTCTGAACTCGAGGAAGGATGCTAAGTCGAGAATCCGAGAAGAAGGCAACCCGAGCAACATTGTTACTCGATATCGACAAAATTAGTCGATGTCGAGTAAAACAGAACCACATGTCCAAGCAAGATCGGGGAGAGGTTGCTCGAGAAAGCTAGGCAAGCCAAAGTCGACAACACTTCCTCGATATCGATGAAATTGCTCGATATCGACAAGACCAGAGACACATGTCCGAGCCAAGTCGAGAAGAGTTACTCGAGCAAGCCAGCAACCCAGAGTCGACGAATAACAATCCTCGATATCGAGTAAACTACTCGATATCGAGTAAAACTCTCTTGGGCCGCATCACGATGTGGGCTGTCCGAGTCGAGTTAGGCTTTATTGGATACGAAGTTGTCCGATTCTATCCACATCTATCAAGACTTATCAAGATCTATCAACTCCATGGAGGATTTACCTACTTTAGATATATTTCCTTTTTGGATTTAATTCTTTTATTCCATTATTTAAATCTTTAAGTAAGTAGATAGACAGATATAGATATAGATAGACTTTCTTACCTTGATTACCAAGGGTTGGAAGCCTATAAATAAAGCCCTTGGGGTTGGATTTTAGTAATTCAATTTCAGAGACAATTAGTCACATAAAGAGGGAAGGAGAAGAGGTTGTAAGTTTGGTTAAGTTCATTAATGCAAGTTAGTTCTTTTTCATCAAAGATGTCTGCGATTACAATGAAGAGTGAGTAGTCCACCCACTTCTAGGGTCGGGGTGAGCACGACGGTAACCATGTAAGGTGATGCGGTAAAGGTACAATCTTTCTATGCAATTCGTCTTCTATCCCTATGAGCATGGTTCTTTTGCGAAAGTTGAAGGTGATCCTTGTTTGTGTTATTGAACCGAAAGTGATCTTAATACAACTTGGGTTAATTATGTGAAAAGGGTTAGTAACAATTAGGGTTTATGCGAAAGCCTCTATATTCCTATTTGTTAATAACGAAAGTTATTTGATGAAAAGCATGATATTTTATGCCTTTAGGTGTTATTTTGCATGGTTATCGTTGTGGTGTTGAAACCCTGATCTTGGAAGTCTTCTAGTTTATTAAGTTAATTCCGATTCAAAGTCTTGCATTCGTTTTAGTTTCTGTTCGACTCGATATCGACCAAAACTGGTCAACATCGACTACTGACCTTCGATCCACAAGATTGTCGTAGCTTCTGGTGTGCAGGTACTCGACGTTGACAAAACATTTACTCGATATCGAGTAAAGTCTCCTCGATATCGACGAACCACCGGGAGTTACTGCTGCTCTGTTCGACTTGTCCGATCTTCTGTCGACTAACCCTAGTCGAGATCGAACATCTGTAGTTGACTTATGTCATTATTATTCATTCCGCTGCCTAGGATTCGCTGACACGCTACCTCGTGGATCGATCCTGACTTCCCGCTACTACGTCAAGAGGAGGTCTTGTAATCATTTGCAAGGGACGGAATCTGGTTTGCTGTACTTTATTTATATTTTATTGCAATTCTCGATTTGCTCCGTACAACAAATTGGCGCCGTTACCGGGGAAGCAATCATTCGCTCCTTAGATAGTTAAATCTCACGTTTGCTTTGAGTTACTTCGCAGTTGTATACGTCGTTCTGGTCAACCACCTGAGTTTGACAGCTTAGACGAACTGGAACGTCTTCTACACATCCACGCTAAACTAAAAAGAGTCATGGCGGCCGCAGAAGCTGTTGTTAGGAGAAAATCGAGAATGCAAATAAAATACGAATAAAGCAAAGCAAAACAGATTCCGTCCCTTACAAATAATTACAAGACTTCCTCCTGATGCAGCAGTGGGAAGTCAGGATCGATCCACGAGGAAGCGTGTCAGTGGATCCTAGGCAGCGGATGAATCTCACGAACAGGAGTCAACCACAGATGCTCGATCTCGACTAGGGTTAGTCGACAGAACATCAGTCAAGTCGAACAAAGCAGCAGCAGATCTTGGGTTTGGTCGATATCGAGGAGCCTTTACTCGATATCGAGTAGAGTCTTCGTCGACGTCGGGTACCTGCACAGGAAAAGCTACAGCGATCTGGGACCGAAGATCAGTAACTCGATATCGACCAGAATTTGTTGATATCGAGGAGACAGAAACTTAAAAACGCAATAAAGAAAGAACACAGCTTATGGGATTCTCGAAATAAACTTATCAAAGAAAACTTCCAGGATCGGGGTTTGCAACAACGATAACCAAACATGCATAAGGCAGGAATAAAACAGATAATCATGTAAATCGCATCGAAGGACCAAGCTTTCGCCTTTTCCAACAATTAGACAACTTTTGAAAGAAACCCTAATTGTATCTACCGATTTTATGTTTACAATCCAAGTTGTTAGCATGGACCTCCATTAGATGGGTAATAAACACATAACAAGTAGTAGATGCTCAAAACATGATAAAAGTCGGATCTTTACCTCAAACACGCATGGCTATCGTTGGGCTCACCCCAACCCCAGAAGTGGGTGGACTACTCGCGCTTCATCGCAATTGCAGACATCATTGATCGAAAGGAAATAACTTGCATTAAATCAAACTGAAGAAAGTACAACCGAACAAAGCCAGATCACTTTCGCTCCTTTGCTCCACCTGGCCTCTCTTTCTCTCTCTACTACTACTTCTCCTCCTGAAATTGAATGAAAAAAACTCAGCCCCTAAGGCTTTATTTATAGGCTTCTAATCCTTGCTAATCAAGGATAGAAATCTCTATCTATATCTAAAGATAAAACATTAATAAAAGGAACATTTATCTTTAAAAGAGAAATATATCTAAAAGCCTAAAATATCTTCAAGTGTGGATAAATCTTCTTCTCCATGGATAGATGTTGATATACTTGATAGAACTCGGACTCCTTCGCCCCCAAGCAAGCCAAAACCGCGTCGAACAGCTCACCGCGTAACGCGGCCCAGGGGAGCTCTCCTCGATATCGAGTAAATTACTCGATATCGAGTAACTATTGTCGTCGACTTTAGCTGGCTGGGCACCTCGAGTAACCAGTCCTCGATCTAGCTTCGGACAAGCGGTGCTGGGGTCCTCGATATCGAGTAAAGTCGTCGATATCGAGGAACTTGGTTCGTCAACTAGGCTGGCTTGGCTTGCTCGAGCAACTTCTGCTCAACTTGGCTCAGACAGGTGATGCTGAACTTGTCGATATCGAGTAAACTACTCGATATCGAGGAAAGGCTGCTCGGCATGTCTTCGTCTTCGGCTTCTCGATCAAGTGCTCTTCCTCGACTCCAGGCTGGTCTTCTGGTCTTTGTCGATATCGAGGAAAATACTCGATATCGAGTAACTTTCTGGAGTCGGGTATCTTTGCCTTTAGTTCCTCGATCTGGCCTGTCCTCGATCATGTTGTGCCCGGACATGTTTGGTCGATATCGACAAAGAGTAGTCGATATCGAGTAAGGTTCAGCTTCCGTCTTTGCTTCTTGGTTTTGTCCCTGAATGGCTCCAAATTCTGTAATATTAAACCAAAACTTATGTAGTTCTTCATTTCTTGTAAATCAGCGCATATTACATAAATTCAAAATATTCCAATCCCGAAATATGCAAAGTGTATAGAATATGGAGCTAAAAGGTGCATTTCAACATGGCTATTTTAGTTGACATCAAATCACCCCATACTTAAGCTTGCTTTTCCCCAAGCAATAACTCGGATGGTCATTCAGGGGAAGAACTTTAGACTCTCAACATTATAGATTCATTCTCATATAACCCTGCAATCAATTATCATCATTGAAAAGGTACTTGTGTCACATATCCATGCACGTGCAATTAAAAAGCAACATCTAATCATTAAAGGAGGGTTCTGTAAAAAAACAATCATAAGTGACAAAGCAACGATAATCAAGAGGACTTTAATTTAAGCTTAATAAGGAGTAGATTTGGTAAAAGGCTAAAGGTGGGTGATATTTGGCAATGTGGTGCTAATGATCCGGGGAAATGGAGTATTTCCAAACTTTCATACCACATCCCTTCTTCATAAGATTCATCACCTTTCATATTGCTTTTGTCAATAACAATGCTTTTACCTCTCTAACCTCAGAACTGGCTTCTCGCGAGTCGCAAATATGGGTGTGATGAATGACCCCGGATACTTAGTGCTTTGGACTCCTCACAATGTGTCCCATCTCGCCAAACTATTATCTCAGCGAGCAGGGTCGATCTGCCTTTATTTCCTGAGGTGATCGGATTTTCTTTCACTCATTTAATTTTCCATATATTTCAAACAATTTCCTACCAAACTCCAATAATGATAACCACAACACAATCACCATATGATAATCTCCATAATGTAACATCATTCTCAACATAATCCCCGGATAGAAAATAAGGTAAAAAATGGCAATATTTAGAACATGCGGAGCAATATTTGAAATAAGGCATAATATGGCTTTTGTGATGCATAAGCATAGGTAAGGCTAGGAAGATAAACATTATGAGCATTACATGGAAATATAAAGTCCTCCATCCTCTTATCATGCAACACGTCAAAAGCAATTTCAAATTTTACCTCCTTTCATGGTTTTCAATCAAATATGCATTTCATTGTGGCTTCCCTTTACTAGGAAATTTCATGTTATATCTCTAATGAATCCAATTTTGCATCGTCGAGTTCAATTAAAGCTTCCATGACACTATTTATTTGAACAATTTATAAGCAATGGGAGATGTCTCATAGAATTTTGAGTTTTAGCAATTATGCACAAAAATTTAAAATTTTCTCAAATTTTCACCATGTAAAACCAAGAACAAGAAGAAAACATATAATAATGATAATGAGCTCTTTCCCCACCCCATACTTAAAATATACAGTGTTCCCACTGTATAAAATTAAATAAAAACAAGAGTAAAGGAAGGAACTCACCGAATAACGCGTCGAGGAGGGCAATACAGGGCATGTCGAGGAACTTTTCTAGTCGATATCGAGTATTGTACTCGATATCGAGGAACTGTCAGTGTCGAGTTGGATGGTGAAGTCGAGGAACTTTCTGAGTTGGTCGACATCGAGTAGCTAGGTCGACGTCGAGTAGATTTCTGCTACTCCTCTTGGTCGATTTCGACTTGGCCTTCGTCGATTCCGACTATCTTTCAGGGACTTCTTTTTCCACCCTTCACGATCCTTTTATGCTTGCCTGACCTATAAGTGTTAGATTGCACACAAAGACAAGACTTTCCACATGAAGTATTCTAAACTAAAAAACCAAAAACAAAAAAACCGAAATCAAAAGTTCCAATGTCCCAAAAATTCAAAAAGTTTTTATATACATGCTCTAGATTTTAGAGTCGCTAGGCCGACTTCTCCGCTTGTGCTCAAGGACCGTTAATGTGGGGCCCACTTGTGCTTGGCCCTTCTCCTGGATCATCTAGGTCCTTATTGTAGTATGCAAGCTCAGCTGATAGGAGGTTTCTTGCATAGTTTTCCTTTTCTCCCTTCTTTTTCTTTCCAGCTCTCAGTTTTCGTAGATTCTCTCGCCACGGGGCCTTACCTCCCCTTAAATTATTTATAAATTTCTTAATGGACTAAGGAGGAGTAGAACTCAAATCTGAACTTACCTTCTCGGGCTCAAAATAGAAATCTTCAAGCTTAGGGTTAGTCGATATCGAGCAAGACTGGTCGATATCGAGTACAGGGACCCCATACTTAGGCTCTTGGCAAGTCTGGTGCACAGTAGAGGAAATCGATGTCGAAGACGCTTGGTCGACATCGAGTTGACTTCTGGTGCCTTCCTCTGCTGTTTGCTTGGTCCCGTGGTTGCTGATGCTTTTCACCTCCAGCCATGAAATTTCCTTTTTTGCAGGGCCAAAAGAGAAATCTAAGACCTCATCGCCTATTGTGAAGGTGAGCAATCGTTGTTTGACACTAATCTTGGCATCTGCAGTAGCTAAGAATGGTCTACCAAGAATAATAGGGCTATTAGGATCTTCAGTACAATCTATAATAAGGAAATCAGCTAGAATAAAGAATTTACCAACCTGGACAGGGACATTCTCAACCATACCTGTGGAGATGACCACTGTATTGTTTGCCATGTATAGCTTGGCATCCACATGCTCTATACATCCTATCTTCACCTTCCGCCAGATTGATAAGGGCATGATGCTCACACTTTCTCCTAAATCACACAAGGACTCATATTTATATTGTCCAAAACTCACAGTAACAGAAAACTTACCAGGGTCAGGTCTCTTTTCAGGGAAGTGGAGTACTTTGCATTCGCCGGCGATCTCTGAGATGGATCGCTTGTTGCTCAGGATTTCCTTCAAGAATTTGACATATGCAAGCATCTCTTGCAGAGCTTCTGTAAAAGGAATAGAGAAATTAAGTTCTTGCAGCATATTAATAAAACGTTTGAACTTACCTGCAGTGGGATCTTTCAACGCTTTGGAAGGGAAAGGCGGTATCTTTTTCTGCTTTGGAGCCAAAACAGACATCGGAGGTGCTGCAGAGTCATCGACATCGGCCAACTTCTCCTCGACATCGACCAGGGGTTGCTCGATATCGACAACAGTTGTCGATCTCGAGTTGTTGGGCTGTGCAGTGGAGTCCGAGCTTGGCTTCTTGTCTGTGTCCAGTAAATTCATGTGGATATCGACCAAGTGTTGGTCGATATCGAGTTGCTGCTGCTCGTTGTCGAGTTGCTGCTCTGTCTTGTCTTGGTGCTTTCCGACCTCTGGCTCGTGTAATTGGTGCTCGCTCCTGAGTTTGATAGCTGCGATGTGTCCGGTCTTCCCCTTAGGATTTGGTTCTGTTTGCCCAGGGAGTTGCCCGGTCGGTCGTGGAATCTTTGCAGCGAATTGATCCATCTGGGTCTCTATGTTCCTCTTCCAAACGTCAAGCTCTCCAAATTTTGTAGTGATGCTCTGAAGCTGATTATTGAAGGCGCTTGTAGACTGCTGGTTTTGTGCTTGATTTCTCCTCATTTCGTCGAGGATAAGTTGCATATCGTCCTTCCGTTGATCCCTTTCTGGATGTCCAGGAGCTCTGTATGGTGGGGGTTTCCTAGGAGGACCTTGGTTCCATTGTGGTTGATAGAACCTTTGATCCCCCATATAGCGATTGGGACCCCCTTCGTAAGCTACCTCTTCCTGGGTTTCTGCCATCCTGACTTGCTCTTTGTGTGGGCACTCGGTAGTGGTGTGCCGCTGTGATCCGCATTCGATGCAAGGCTGGTTGACAGAGAGATACTTGACTTGTTTGAGGAGCTTGTGATTCTGGTATCTGTAGTATTACTCCCTAACATCTGGGTCAATCTCCTTTGACGGCTCATAGAGAGGCACGGATGGTGCTGGCCTGGCATAGGAGTTCTCCTCATAGTTGATTGGAGTCCCATACTTGTTGTCATAGTTGGTCAGCTTGTCAAGGGCAGCACATGCGTCTGCTGGCGGCATTGTCAGATACTCATAATGAGTATATGTGTTGATCCTATCCTTAGCAGCCAAGTCAAGAGAATTGAAGAAGATCTCCTGAACGACGCAAGGTTGTTGTCCATGTGTAGGGCAGGATCGCAGTAGATCCTTATAGCGTTCCCATGCCTTTGCTAGCGGCTCTCCAGGCTGTTGTTTGAAAGATGTGATCTTTTGGCGAAGGTGCGCTGTCTTGGCAGGAGGAAAGAATTTATTGAGAAATTCCTGCTTTACTTGAGCCCATGTTGTGAGGGATCGCGGTTTCAGTCCCTCTAGCCACTTCAATGCAGGACCAGCCATAGACTAACGAAAAGCCTTCGTCAAGATGTACTCCAAGGTGGTACCTTCAGCAAGAGTACGACACATGTTAGTGAAGTTGGTAATGTGTTGAAGAGGGCATTCATTAAATCTACCATGAAACGCATTATGTTTAATTTCAATCAGGAAGGGAGTGCGAATTTCATAGTTATTCTCAGGGATTAGAATGGCGGATTCAAGCACGACGAGAGTCGAGTGCATATAATCCTCTGCAGTGGTTGGGTATAGGGCAAGCTCAGCTTCTGCTTGCCTCGCACGCTCAGCTTCTTGTTCCCTGGCTGTTCTCTCAGTGGTGAGAGCAGTGTCTTTGGTGGCTATTTCCCTCCTAAGCCTCTCAATCAGTTGTTCTTGTGTTTCTGCGGCCACCGTGGCTCTTTTTCAGTTTAGCTTGGATGTGTAGAAGGCGTTCCGGTTTGTCTAAGCCGTCAAACACAGGTGTTTAACCAGAACGGTGCATACACCTGTAAAGTAACTCAAAGCAGACGTGAGATTTAACTAACTAAGGCGCGAATGATTGCCTCCCTGGCAGCGGCGCCAATTTGTTGTAAGGAGGAAATCGAGAATGCAAATAAAATACGAATGAAGCAAAGCAAACCAGATTCCGTCCCTTACAAATAATTACAAGACTTTCTCCCGATGCAGCAGTGGGAAGTCAGGATCGATCCACGAGGAAGCGTGTCAGCGGATCCTAGGCAGCGAATGAATCTCACGAACAGGGTTAGTCGACAGAAGATTAGGCAAGTCGAACAAAGCAGCAGCAGATCCTGGGTTTGGTCGATATCGAGGAGCCTTTACTCGATATCGAGTAGAATCTTCATCGATGTCGGGTACCTGCACAGGAAAAGCTACAACGTTATGGGACCGAAGATCAGTAACTCGATATTGACCAGAATTTGTCGATATCGAGGAGACAGAAACTTAAAAATGCAATAAAGAAATAACACAGCTTGTGAGATTCTCGAAATAAACTTATGAAAGAAAACTTCCAGGATCGGGGTTTGCAACAACGATAACCAAATATGCATAAGGCATGAATAAAACAAATAATCATGTAAATCGCATCGAAGGACCAAGCTTTCGCCTTTTCCAAAAATTAGACAACTCTTGAAAGAAACCCTAATTGTATCTACCGATTTTATGTTTACAATCCAAGTTGTTAGCATGGACCTCCATTAGATGGGTAATAAACACATAACAAGTAGTAGATGCTCAAAACATGATAAAAGTCAGATCTTTACCTCAAACACGCATGCTATAATTGGGCTCACCCCAACCGCAGAAGTGGGTGGACTACTCGCGCTTCATCGCAATTGCAGACATCATTGACCGAAAGGAAATAACTTGCATTAAATCAAACTGAAGAAAGTACAACCGAACAAAGCCATATCACTTTCGCTCCTTTGCTCCACTCGGCCTCTCTTTCTCTCTCTACTACTACTTCTCCTCCTGAAATTGAATGAATAAAACTCAGCCCCTAAGGCTTTATTTATAGACTTCTAATACTTTTTAATCAAGGATAGAAATCTCTATCTATATCTAAAGATAAAACATTAATAAAAGGAACATTTATCTTTAGAAGAGAAATATATCTAAAAGCCTAAAATATCTTCAAGTGTGGATAAATCTTCTTCTCCATGGATAGATGTTGATATACTTGATAGAACTTGGACTCCTTCGCCCCAAAGCAAGCCAAAACCGCGTCGAACAGCTCACCACGTAACGCGGCCCAGGGGAACTCTCCTCGATATCGAGTAAATTACTCGATATCGAGTAACTATTGTCGTCGACTTTAGCTGGCTGGGCACCTGGAGTAACCAGTCCTCGATCTAGCTTCGGACAAGCGGTGCTGGGGTCCTCGATATCGAGTAAAGTCGTCGATATCGAGGAACTTGGTTCGTCGACTAGGCTGGCTTGGCTTGCTCGAGCAACTTCTGCTCAACTTGGCTCGGACAGGTGATGCTGAACTTGTCAATATCGAGTAAACTACTCGATATCGAGGAAAGGCTGCTCGGCATATCTTCGTCTTCGGCTTCTCGATCAAGTGCTCTTCCTCGACTCCAGGCTGGTCTTCTGGTCTTTGTCGATATCGAGGAAAATACTCGATATCGAGTAACTTTCTGGAGTCGGGTATCTTTGCGTTCAGTTCCTCGATCTGGCCTAACCTCGATCATGTTGTGTCCGGACATGTTTGGTCGAGTAAGGTTCAACTTCCGTCTTTGCTTCTTGGTTTTGTCCCTGAATGGCTCCAAATTCTGTAATATGAAACCATAACTTATGTAGATCTTCATTTCTTGCAAATCAGCGCATATTACATAAATTCAAAACATTCTCATCCCGAAATATGCAAAGTGTATAGAATATGGAGCTAAAAGGTGCATTTCAACGTGGCTATTTTAGTGGACATCAAAAACACAGGAACAGCTGATACAGAGGCTTCCGTGGGAACTAGCTGCCAAAGATACTGCTCTCACCACTGCGAGAGCATGAAGGGAACATGAAGCTGAGCTAAGGAGGCAAGCAGAAGCTGAGCTTGCCCAATACCCTATCACTGCAGAGGATTACATGCATCCGACTCTCTTCGTGCCTGAATCGGCCATTCTAATCCCTCAGAATAACTATGAAATTCGCACTCACTTCCTTATTGAACTTAAAAATACTACCTCCGTTCGGAAAAACTTGACACTTTACTATTCATGCACGCTTTTTTAGGAGATAAAAACTATATAAAATATCGAGTTTTTTTAATAATTTTTTTAACAACTTCGTAGTTATTATTAATAAGTACAAACTTGTTAAACAAATTTTTTTTTAAAATGAATATTTTATATAGTTTTTATCGTTGTAAGAAAGCGTGCATGAATAGTAAACGACAAGTTTTGCCGAACGGAGGGAGTAATGCTTTTCATGGAAGATTTAATGAATGCCCTCTTGAGCATATTACCAATTTTTATGACATGTGACGTACTCTTGCTGAAGGTACTACTCTGGAGTATGTCAAGATGAAGTCCTTTCGCTGGTCTCTCGCTGGTCCTGCATTTAAATGGCTAGAAGGACTGAAACCATGATCTCTCACGACATGGGCTCAAGTAGAGCAGAAATTTCTCAATAAATTATTTCCTCCTACCAAGACTTCACTCCTCCGCCAGAAGATTGCAGCTTTCAAACAGAAGCCTAGGGAGCCGCTGGCAAAAGCATGGGAGCGATACAAGGAACTACCACGATCTTCTCCTACTCATGGACAGCCACCCTATGTCATTCAGGAGATCTTCTTCAATTCTCTTGACCAGACCACTAAAGACAAGATCAATCAGTATACTCGATATGAGTATCTGACAATGCCACCAGTTGACGCATGGGGTGTACTCGACAAGCTCACCAACTGCGATAATAAGTATGGGGCTACTACAAACTATGATGAGAACTCCTATCCCAGGCCAGCCCCATCCATGCCTCTCTATGAGCCCTATAAAGAAATTGATCCAGATGTCAAGGAGCAATACTACAGAGATCAGAATCGCAAGCTCCTCAAGCAAGTCCAGTATCTTTCTGTCAACAAACCCTGCATCGAATGCGGATCACAGCGGCACACCACTACTGAGTGCCCACACACAGAGCAAGTTAGCCTGGCAGAATACCACGAAGAGGCAGCTTATGCAGGGGGTCCTAATTGCTATATGGGGGACCAAAGGTTTCAGCAACCACAATGGAACCAAGGTGCCCCTAGGAACCCCCCACCATACAGAGATCCAGGACATCCGGTAAGGGACTACAAAAGGGATGACCTACAGACCATCCTAGAGGAAATGCGGAGGAACCATTCAGACACCAAGTAGTCCTTCAACTCAGTCTACACTCAAATACAAGGTGTCAACTCTAGGCTTGGGGAGATTGATATATGGCGGAAATCAATGGAGACACAGATTGGCCAGCTAGCAGCGGGCATCCCCAGACAGTCAGGTACGCTCCCTGGATCTTCAGAATAAAATTCCAAGAGGAAGACCGGGCATATCGCTGCTGTAAAACTCTGAGTAAGAGATCGAAAAGCAGCAGGACAGAGCTGAACAACAAGTCGATATCGACGAGCAGCAAGTCGATGCCGACCAAACCCTGGTCGATATCGACGAAAGCCAACCCGATGTCGAGGACAGCTTGGACCACCCTTCGTCTGCACAGCACAGAAACTCAACATCGAATAAAGAAGTCGATATCGAGGAGAATCTGGTCAATGTCGAGGAGAACCAAGTCGACGTCGAGAAAGCTGCAACACCTCCGATGTCTGTTCTGGCTCCGAACCAGAAAAAGAATCTGCCCTTCCCAACAAAATCTCCAAAGGATCCAACAGAGAAGAAGTTTCAGCGCTTCATCAAGATGCTTCAGAAGCTCAATGTCACCATACCCTTCACAGAGGCTCTTAATGAAATGCCATCCTACGTCAAATTCCTCAAGGAAATCCTAAGCAAGAAGCAGTCAATGGCTGAGATTATAGAGGAGTGCAGCCATATGGACATACTTGAGAAAAGGCCAGATCCAGGTAAGTTTGCTATAACTATTGGATTTGGTCAATATAAATTTAATGCATTATGTGATCTTCGAGCTAGTGTGAGTATAATGTCTTTAACAATATGGTCCAAGATTAAGATAGGTGCCTTAGAGCCTGTGGATGCCAAGCTTTATATGGAAAACAACACGGTGGTCATTCCAACAAGCATGGTGGACAATGTGCCAGTGCAAGTGGGTAAGTTCTTTGTCCCTACTGATTTCTTAGTTATTGATATGGCAGAGGACCCTGCTTGTCCAATTATTCTATGAAGGCCCTTCTTGGCGACGGTGGATGCCAACATAAGCGTAAGGAAGGGAGTACTCACTTTCAAGATCAGCGATGAGGTAATTGAGTATTCTTTTAATAAAACTGAAAGGCATACATGTCCAATGGAAGAGGTAAAGTCTATATCAGCTGGTTACATTACATGCGGGGAGCCTAAGGTAAGAAATATAACTCCTGAAGAGCTGGAAAAGAGGGATATGGAAGCCCAGGTGGAGAAGATCATGGCCATCCTAAATGACGACACAGAGGATCTGCTCGACATCGACCAAGGTAAGTCGACGTCGACTAACTATTTTTCGGATGCCTTGACAAGATGCAAGTATGGGGTCGAAGTCGGACAAAATTCCTCGACATCGACGAATTTAGTCAACATCGACCAAAATCGGAGCCCTCCACCAGCAACAGCTTCGTCGAGCAACCTAGTGGAAGCAAAGGACTCCTCGATATCGAGGAAATTGGTCGACATCGACCAAAATCCTACTGCATTGACTTCGCCTTCATCGACGAGAAAACCACTGGAAACCGAGAATTCCTCGACATCGACCAACTTAGTCGACATCGAGCAGAAATCTTCGTCCTCGACTTCACCTCCCGCGACGAGCAATCCACTGGCAGCGAAGGACTACTCGATATCGACAAATTTAGTCGATATCGACCAAAACTTGCCTTACTCGACTCCCCCATCCTCGAGCAACAGCCCACCACCTGAAGAAAACAACTCGATGTCGAGTAAATTTACTCGAGATCGACCAAATACTGAGGTCCCCGAATCCGTTTCTGCGAAGGTAAGCCAAGGTATGGATCTTTCTTCTCCTATTTCCATTAAAGATTTATCTATACATGGGAAAGGTTTGCCCTGGTATGTGTGCGTATGTAGGATTTCCAATGATGAGCCTAAGGAGTATGAAGTTGGAGACAAACTCTATGTTTCCAAATCAAAAGATCATTGGTTTCCCAACAAATTCAACAAGAAGAAGATGGGGCCCTTCGTGATGAACAAGATCCATTCTGGAGGACTGCAGCTGATGGACAAGAATGGAGTCCTATTAGAAGCCCAAGCTACATGGGCCCTGCAAATGCCACCTTGAGCTTAATGGAGAAAGTCGGCCTAGGAACTATAAAATCTAGAGCTTGTAAATAGACATTTATTTTTGGAACTTTTGGACATTGTTGCTTTTGTTCTTGTTTTTGAACTTTTAGTTTTTCTATTGTGGGTATTTCTCTTCTACATTTTTCAGGTCCATGGGGATAGAAGCAAGCTAAATTCGGACTAGGCCCAGGCATTTTCACTCGATATTTGGAAAAGCCCTGCATATCTGTCTAGTGAGTTTCTTTCTTTACCCTTTTTTTTTATATACAGTGGGGACACTATAATGTTTAAGTATGGGGTGGGGGAAGGGCTTACTTTATGCATATTTGGTTTTATGTGTACATTTTTAAAGTTTATTTCATGAACTGCTTATACATGGCTATTTTGGAATTCATTATTGATTTATGTGCTTATATGAATATTTTCCAAAGTTTGTGAAAAATGACCCCCATTGAAAATTTTGATAAATGTCATGGAAGCTTAAATTGAACTCGACGATGCAAAATTGGATTCATTAGAGATATAGCATGAAATTGCCTAGTAAAGGGAAGTCACAATGAAGTGCATATTTTATTGAAAACCATGAAAGGAGGTAAAATTTGATATTGCTTTTGACATGTTGCATGATAAGAGGATGGAGAACTTTATATTTCCATATAATGCTCATATTGTTATATCCTAGCCTTACCTATGCTTATATGCATCATAAAAGCCACATTATGCCTTATTTCAATTATTGCTCCACATGATCTAAATATTACCATTCTTTACCTCATTTCCTATCCGGGGATTATGTTGAGAATGATGTTATATTTTGGAGATATCATATGGTGTTTGTGTTGTTATATATCATTATTGGAGTTTGGAAGGAAATTGTTTGAAATATATGGAAAATTTAATGAGTGAAAGAAAATCCAATCACCTCAGGAGATAAAGGTAGATCGACCCTGCTCGCTGAGATAATAGTTCAGTGAGATGGGACACACATGTGAGGAGTCCAAATCACTAAGTATCCGGGGCCATTCATGACACCCATGTTTGCGACTCGCGAGAACGCAGTGCTGAGGTTAGAGAGGTAAAAGCATTATTATTGATAAAAGCACTATGAAAGGTGATGAATCTTATGAAGAAGGGATGTGTTATGAAAGTTTGGAAAGTACTCCATTTCCTCGGATTATTAGCACCACATGGCCAAAAATTGCCTTCCTTTAGCCTTTTACCAATCTACACCATATTGAGCATAAATTAAAGTCCTCTTAATTATTAATGTTTTGTCACATATGAATTGTATTTGCATTACCCTCCTTTTGTGAGTAGATGTTTCTTTTTAAATCGCACATGTATGGATTTGTGACACTAGTGCCTTTTCGATGATGCTATCTGACTGCAGGGACATATGAGAATGAATCTAAGATGTTGAGAGTTTTAAATTCTTCCCCTGAATGACAATAAAAAGTATTACTTGAAGACAAGCAAGCTTAAGTATGGGGTGTTTGTTGTGAGCCGAATCTGCCATGTTTTATAGTAACTTTTATATCGTTTTCTGCATACATTTCATGCATTTGGGCTATAATAGTACATAATCTATGTAGTTTATGTTTATTTGCCAAATTATGGAATCTACACCAGTTTCTGTTTAAATTTGCAGAAATCGAAGCAATTTAAAGTAGTTTTGGGAAAGGAAGAAAGGCTCGAAAGCCAACTACAGAAGTCCAAGGTCAAAGAACGGCGAAACTAGGACAAATCAAGTTGAAGCCGAATGTTACTCGATATCGAGAAGCTTTACTCGATATCGAAAAAAAGTATGCACCCAAGCCTGGTCGAGGAGAACCTTGATTGAGGAAATGAAGACGAAGCCAATTCGAGTTTATAACATTACTCGATGTCGACCAACACCTGAAGCTACTTCTGAACTCGAGGAAAGATGCTAAGTCGAGAAGCCGAGGAAAGATGATATCGACAAAATTAGTCGATGTCGAGTAAAACAGAACCACATGTCCGAGCCAGATCGGGGAGAGGCTGCTCGAGAAAGCCAGGCCAGCCAAAGTCGACAACACTTCCTCGATATCGACGAAATTGCTTGATATCGACAAGACCAGAGACACATGTCCGAGCCAAGTCGAGAAGAGTTACTCGAGCAAGCCAACAACCCAGAGTCAACGAACAACATTCCTCGATATCGAGTAAACTAATCGATATCGAGTAAAACTCTCCTGGGCCGCATTACGTTGTGGGATGTCCGAGTCGAGTTAGGCTTGCTTGGATACGAAGTTGTCCGATTCTATCCATATCTATCAAGACTTATCAAGATCTATCAACTCCATGGAGGATTTACCTACTTTATATATATTTTCTTTTTGGATTTAATTCTTTTATTCCATTATTTATATCTTCAAGTAAGCATGATATTTTATGCCTTTAGGTGTTATTTTGCATGGTTATCGTTGTGGTGTTGAAACCCTGATCTTGGAAGTCTTCTAGTTTATTAAGTTAATTCCGATTCAAAGTCTTGCATTCGTTTTAGTTTCTGTTCGACTCGATATCGACCAAAACTGGTCAACATCGACTACTGACCTTCGATCCACAAGATTGTCGTAGCTTCTGGTGTGCAGGTACCCGACGTCGACAAAACATTTACTCGATATCGAGTAAAGTCTCCTCGATATCGACCAACCACCGGGAGTTACTGCTGCTCTGTTCGACTTGTCCGATCTTCTGTTGACTAACTCTAGTCGAGATCGAACATCTGTAGTCGACTTCTGCTGTGAGATTCATTCCGCTGCCTAGGATCCGCTGACACGCTTCCTCATGGATCGATCCTGACTTCCCGCTGCTGCATCAGGAGGAGGTCTTGTAATCATTTGCAAGGGACGGAATCTGGTTTGTTGTACTTTATTTATATTTGATTGCAATTCTCGATTTCCTCCGTACAACATAACCGGATCGCGAGGGATACGTCGTCCGCGATTACGTTTTGATAAACACGATGCTTCCCGCCAAAAAACTTATTCATTAGATGGACCGGGACTAGGCCCAATGTGCTTTTTGGCCCATTAGGGGTGACCCCACAGAGACCTATAAGTGAGGATTTCACCCTTTAGTCACTTCATTTCACATTTTGGAATACAGAAAAAAAAAGAGAAAGAGAGAGAAAACCGAAGGGTTTTTGCTCCCAGAAAGACGAGACCGGAGTTGGGTGGTGGTTCATCTCTCAGTTTTCCAAGCTTGTCGGTGTTTCTCTTTTACCTCTCTCCAGTAAGTGTTCTCCGATTTTCTTTATGTTTCGTTCAATTTTTAGATTCGTACTCGTACTTAGGGTTTTTAGGGCAGTGGGAAGAAACCCTTGGTGGTGGAACCGCCTTCCTCCGGTGACAGGTATGGTGGTTACGGGGCCGAGACTAAGGTGCTCCCTGGTGTTCCATTCCCTATTTTCTTCTCCCCCTTTTTTCTTTGGGTGGAAACCGATTTACATATGGGAACTTCTAGGTTACTTGGTGGCAGTACGGCGGCGTTGGAGTAGGGTAGTGCCTTTTTTGGGGATTCTCGGAGATTTTCCGATGGTAGTAGGGTAGTGCCTTTTTTGGGGATCCTGCTCCTCCTCCGCAGAATACAAAGTCACGTAGGGCGAAGGGAAAGAAAGGCAGGCCTGAGGCAGCACAAAGCGCGAAGCGGCAAAATTTAGCTAGATCGAGCAATCCTCCCTTAATGAGGGACGACCCCGAGTATTGCCATACCTCGGAATCTATCAATGAATTGGGGAAAGGCGAGCCGTCCCGCACACCTAAGGAGAAAAAGAAATCTATTCGCGTGGTACCGAGTAATTTTGCCGTGCTTTCCTATAAGCAAACAGATGTAGATATTTGTAGCTTATGTGAAGGATACGTCCCTGTAGCTCCTCCACCTTTTTCTAAAGTTTTCAAGAAGCGCGTGGCTCCTACTGAAACTGAAAAATTGGAAGAAAAATCAATTTTTGGAGTTGATCACTCGGAGACGATAGCTAAGCTCTACCCGTGGCCGATTGGGATAGAAATAGGCTTGGCTACTAGGAATGGGGGATGTCTAAACGCGTACAAAGATCATGTCGTTGTTCATCTCGGAAGTCTTCTTAAGTGGTTCCACCTTCCTCTACCCCACTTTATTCTGAACTCTTGAAGTGTATTAACCAATGTCCGGCTCAGCTTGCTTTCAACGTGTGGATGTATCTCGCAGCCTAAGTCATGCGGTGTGCCGTCATCAAGCAGACACCAACATTAGATCATCTTTTCTCAGTCCTTTCTGTGAGACATAGCGAGGGACGGGTATCTGCTTCCCTATCTGGAAATATAGTTGAGAGACTATCTAGTAGCTCGAGGTGGAGAAAAAGCAAGAGTGGGCCACACATTCATACGTTGCTCGGGGTATCTGTTTCACGTTGATCGAAGAGCAAAAGCAAGATTGGGCCACACATTCATACGTTGCTATTCCCGATCCTTCGTCTTTGGGCTCAGAACACGGGCGAAGGATCAGGATTAGCAACGTACGAATGTGTGGCCCAATCTTGCTTTTGCTCTTCGATCAACGTGAATGGATGTCGACCGTATAACCTTAGAGTAATTAAATAACAAAGTAGTTAATAAATTCGGAGTTGAAAGTCGCAACCGAGACTACTGCCGACGCCACTCGCAATTGAAGTCGCGACCACCTCACTCAATTTGGCCGACGGTGAGGATGAGTAGTGTCTGGTGAGGATGAGGTCACCCACACAAATCAACTCTTGGAGTGAATTGCAACTCCACTCACGTATATACTAATGCAACAATGAATTGAATTTCAATTACAAGTCGCACCGTGGGAAACTTTCGATCGAACTCCACTCACGCAATTTAAATGAATTTGGAACGAAAGCATAAGAACGGGATGCGGGTTTGGATTGATAATCGAAGAACCCTTTAGCCAAATGATTTCTTCAATTTTATATTCAATCTGATTTTCTTGAATGTAGAAAAGGGTTTAAATAAAAAAGCATGTCAATTCTATCTTTGTAAAATATAGAGTTTTGACTTAGATAAATAAATATTAAATCCTAATAATACTGATAAATAAATCCTAGATAAATATTCCTACTTAATGGTCAAGGAAAATATCTAAAAGGATAGACTTTTTTTTCCACCTTTATTCACCTAACTAAGTATTACTAAAAATAAGACATTTCATAAATAGCTCCAACTAACATAGGAGTTACTAAATATGGAAATAATCTAAAAACTAATAATAATAATAATAATTAAATAAATAAATAAAAATATCATTTCTTCAAGCCATGGTGGTGCCTTTTTTTTCCTCTTGAGAACGACACTCTTTGCCGTCAATAGCCCTCGAATCAATCTTGAGAGCTCGCCTGGATCAAGATCATTGTTGGACCCACAGAAGATCATCTTGATCTGCATCATTCTCGTTGTCGTGGTGTCGAGCTTCCTCGTTGGGGGGGTCGTTGAGGTTGAGACCGTCAGTTTCTTTGATATGATGATGTTGGTTTCCAAACTCTTCCCCAAACAGCGTAAAATTCATGATTCTGGCAAAATTATTAGTATTAAAAAAGTAATAAGCAATGCTATCTGATATTTTAGGTAGGGTTTATAAGTAGGAAAAAAGGGAAAGAAAGTATAAAAAATGTAATAAGAGAATGCAATGTAAAAAAGCGTAGTGACACGCGGAACCTCTCGTCACGAAAGGTTCCAACAGACGGCGTCAATGACACGATCAAGGAATTTCACCTATACTTATTACCTCATCTTGACGATAAAATGTCTCTGCGGAGAATAAATTTAGCATTCGTGTGCCTTTCGAGTACGGAGTTGCATACAAGCCTCTACGGAGAATAAATTTAGCATTCCCGTAACCGATTGGGCACGGAGCTGCATTCGAAAGACTGAAGTAGTCGTAGTCGATACATACATACATACATACATACATACATACATACATACATACATACATACATACATACATACATACATACATACATACATACATACATACATACATACATACATACATACATACATACATACATACATACATACATACATACATGCATGCATACATACATGCATGCATACATGCATACATACATACATACATGCATGCATCCATCATACATACATACATACGTACTTACATACATACATACATACGTACATACATTCATTCATCATGCATTTCAGATCAAAATAGCTCGCATGGCTTGCCGAGCCTACTAGAGCTTAGATTAGATTAGCTCAGATGGCTCATTCAACACGCTAGAGCTCGACTCAAAGTAACTCGCGTTGCTCAACCCAGCACGCTAAAGTTCGAGTCAAGTTAGTTCTCATGTCCCATTGGGCACGATAGAACTCGAAATAGCTCACATGGCTTGCCTAGCCCGCTAGAGCTTAGATCAGATTAGCTCGCGTGGCTCATTCAGCACGCTAGAGCTCGATTGAAAGTAACTCGTGTTGCTCATCTTAGCACGCTGGAGTTCGAGTCAAGTTAGTTCTCGTACCCCGTTGGGCATGATAGAACTCGAAATAGCTCACATGGCTTGCTGAGCCTGCTAGAGCTTAGATCATATTAGCTCGAGTGGCTCATTCATCACGCTAGAGCTAGACTCAAAGTAACTCGCGTTGCTCATCTTAGCACGCTGGAGTTCGAGTCAAGTTAGTTCTCGTGTCCCATTGGGCACGATAGAACTCGAAATAGCTCGCATGGCTTGCCGAGCCTGCTAGAGCTTAGATCGGATTAGCTCGCGTGGCTCATTCAGCACGCTAGAGCTCGACTCAAAGTAACTCGCATTGCTCATCTCAGCACGCTGAAGTTCGAGTCAAGTTAGTTCTCATGTCCCATTAGGCACAATAGAACTCAAAATAGCTTGCTTGGCTCGTTGAGCCTGCTAGAGCTTAGATCATATTAAGCCGTGTGGCTCATTCAACACACTAGAGCTCGACTCAAAGTAACTCGCGTTGCTCATCTCAGCACGCTTGAGTTCGAGTCAAGTTAGTTCTTCTGCCCCGTTGGGCACGATAAAACTTGAAATAGCTCGCGTGATTCATTCTAGCAAACTACAATGACACAAATCGCGATAGCCAGGAAAATCAAAATTACGATATCATGAGTCATGACAAACATAAGTCTATGAAAAAATCCAGATCAAAGATAAAATATAAACGAAAGCATCGTTTTGCCGAACCCCAATCAGTCAAGACACGATTGAGGTCCGAGGAGTTAAGACGATGCCCTAAAATTAGGGCTAGCTATTCAACACATCAAATCGACAAAGAGAATGTCATATGGTTTAATAGAGGAATGAAATGGGGTTTCCCACTATATAAATAAAACTCTGAGATAAAATTAAAGTATTGGCTATATGTGTTAGGGGTGGGCGCGGGACGGGACGGGACGGGACCGGGACGGGATTGAGGTCGTCCCGCGTAATTTTTGCGGGACAGGACCGGGACGGGACCGGGACGGGACGGGCCTTGTCCCTCAGATAAAAAAATTATAAAAAAACTCAAAATTTTCATGTATATATTGCGATTCTCAAAGGCGTAATAAATATATATGTGTATAAATTTTTATATTTTGCAAGTTCCCATATATGCGTACGTATAGACCTAAGCAAATGCGGGTAGGCCCGCTTGGCCCGCCCCGCCGGCCCACATTAGCAAGCGGGCTTGGACATGGGGAAAAGCCCACACGGGCTGCTAGACCCGGCCCGCATCCGCAACGGGTGCGGAATTGGACATATCAATCAACCTTTTTTATTAAAATTAATATATATATATATATATATATATATATATATATATATATATATATATATATATATATATATATATATATATATATATGTAACGTACTATATATGTAATATATACTGTAACTATATATATATGTATGTATTCCTTTTCATAACAAATAAAATCAGTAAGTATATAAGTTAAAATTGATTATATACAGTAACTCTAAATATGTATGTATTCATTGTAAAAACAAATAAAAAAAGTAAGTATATATATATTTAAAAACAAATAAAAACAGTGTGTGTATATATATATAGGCTTAATATATTATTATTATTATTATTATTATTATTATTATTATTATTATTATTATTATTATTATTATTATTATTATTATGTGTGCGGGACGGGATTTGCGGGATCCCACCGGGTCGTCCCGCGTCCCGTCCCGCATCATTTTTGCGGGACGGGACCGGGACGGGTCCGGGACGGGTCCGGGACGGGACCGGGATTTGCGGGATTTGTGCCCACCCCTAATATGTGTACGTATGGTACAAATATGATGTAAGTATACATGTGAGATTATATTCAAATAAGGCAAGCTAGTGAAAACCCCTAAAAATTGTACTAAAAAGCTCTCCCACATCGATGATTCACGTGTCCCGTTGGACACAATAGAACATGAAATAGCTCGCATAGCTCGTTGAGCCTGCTGGAGCTTAGCTCAAAGTAGCTCGCTTGGCTCATTCTAGCATGATAGAGCTCCCAATAACAACACAATCGCGTTCGTCAAGCAAATTCAAGATTATAGTCTCATAACAAAACACTTCTAGATCACAAATAAGAAAGTGTACAAATAAATGCATCATTTTTTATGGTTTTTCCAGATTGCGGATAAGACATAATATAAGTAAAAGCATCGTTTTGCCGAACACCAATCAGTCAAGACACGATTTAGGTCCGAGGAGTTATCACGATGCTATGATATTACGGCTAACTATTTAACATAGTAATTCGACCCGAAGAAGATTGTACGATCTTAATGGATAGTCAAATAAGGGTTTTCCACTATATAAATTAAACCCCGGAACAATATTATATTTGTACACACATATACATAAATCAATCAAAACAAGTGAAACCAAATGAAAGTCCTTTCCCACATTGATCATGGGAGGAAAGCTATGTATTCAAGTATAAAACAAAGGAAGTGAAAGCCAAATGACAATATAAGCCCTCTCCCACATCGATAGTAAATATGAAAGCAAGGAGGAGACTCCTTTTATAAATAAAGGCCTAAAGACAATGTAATGGGGATCATTTCGGAGTGTTGGGCTCAGCTTAGGCTGGTCCCGATTAAGCTTTTTGGTCTTTCTCAAAGCGGGATTTGCACTGAACTGTGTGCACCGAACCATGGAGAGCCGTTGTTGTTGCAGAAGGATGTGTCAAGTATGAAATATAAATAAAATATAAAGCAAACTGACTCCCTTTCTCAGCAAATAAATACAAGACTTCCTCCCGTTGTAGTAGAAGGTAGTCAGGATCGATCCATGACGATCCATGAGGAAGTGTGTCAGTGCCCATCTTTTCAGTTCCAAAAAACCTCTCGACCTCGACCAGAAAAGTACTCGATATTGACCTATCTAGTCGATATCGACCACACTGTCGACAGAAACTGCAAAACAGAAATAAATAGAAACGGAAACGAAAACAGACCGGTCGATATCGACCAATACCACTCGATATCGACCAACTTACCCAAAATCGCCTAGAATTGCTCGAATTCGAGTGCTCTGCAGAACCAAAAGTCTCACCTTTGCAATGACGGAAAACAGAAATAGCACGGAATATGTGGGAATTAATTCAATAAACTAAAAGCTCCTAGAGTCAGGGTTTCAACATCACAACGATAATCATGTAAAATAACACATAAAGGCATAAAAGATCATGCTTTTTCATCAAATAACTTTCGTTGGTAACAAATAGGAATATAAAGGCTTTCGCATAAACCCTAACTGTTACTAACCCTTTTTCGCATAATTAATCCAAATTGCATTAAGGTCACTTTCGCTTCAATAACACAAACAAGGATCACCTTCAACTTTCGCAAAAGAATAATGCTAGTAGGGATAGAAGACAAATTTGCACCAAAAGATTGTACCTTTACCGCATCACCTTACATGGCTACCGTCGGGCTCACCCCGACCCTAGAAGTTGGGTGACTACTCGCTCTTCATCATGAATAAATTAATCAATAATTTCAGGAAAATAAATTGCATTAATAAACTAAAAGAAAGCTTACAACCGATCGAAGACAATTCCGCTCTCGATTTAAAAACTCCACTCAGCCACACTTTCTCTCTCCCTACTTGTTATGACTTGAATTGTAACTGCAATTGAATGCTTAGAAAACAGCCCCTAAGGCTTTATTTATAGTGCTCATTCCCCGCTAATCTAGGAAAGAACAACTATATCTATATCTAAACTTTCTATCTAATAACATTATGATAAAACTTGGAAATAAAACAATTAAATCCATAAGGAAAATAAATCTAAAGTGGATAGATCTCTCTTGGACTTGAAAAATCTTATCTTGAATTGATAGAATATCTCTTGTTTCATGTGGAAGAAAGCCCTCTTAGAATTCGGACTCGAAATCGTCTCTGGGGATTGGTCGATATCGACCAAAGTAGGTCAATATTGACCAAAGTAGGTCAATATCGAGTTGTCTGCTCGGATTCGTCTTCTGACCACTCGATATAGACTCTGGCATGGATATCGACTTGATTGTGGTTGATATCGAGTTGGATTGGTCGATATCGACCTGTCTTCTTGTCTTCACTCCATATCGAGTCGTCTTGGAAATTTCGACTCGAATAGGTCGATATCGACCAGTATTGGTCTATATCATCCACTATTCAGTGTCCCATTATGTGCTCAACTACGCTCGATGTCAGGCGCTCTTCCATCGATTTTTGTGCACCTCCAGTAGACATCAAGTGCATTTCCAATGCCTCTTGGTTTTGCTCCGATTTAGCTCCAAATTCTGCAATATTAAACAAAAACTAGTGTAGACTCCATAATTTGGGGCAAATAAATATAAACTACATAGAATTTGTACTATTCTAACCCAAATGTATGAAATGCATGCAGAAATTGTTATAAAAGTCAATATAAAACATGGCAAAATAGGCTCATATCAAACACCACATACTTAAGCTTGATTGTCCTCAAGCAACACTTTTAATGGTCATATAGGAGAAGGAACAAACTCTCAACATCATAGATTCATTGTCATATGTCCCTGCAATTAATTACCATCCTCGAAAAGGTACTAATATCACAAATTCATGCATGTGCAATAAAAGCAACATCTACTCACAAAAGGAAGTTTATGCAAAACAATTCATAAGTGACAAAGCATTAATAATCAAGAGGATTTTAATTTAAGCTCATGGTGAAGAAATGGTAAAAGGTAAAGTGGTGGGCTATTTTTGGGCAATGTGGTGCTAAATCCGGGGAGAACTCCTCAAACTTGCTTTCTTGCTTTGATGCACTTTCTCCTTCATAATTTCCACATCACTCATCCTCTCATAAATCACTCTTTGCTTTTTTAACTTATATGATTTTACCTCTCTAACCTCAGCATCGCCTTCTCGCGAGTCGCAAACATCCTACGGAACTATTATCTCAACGCAGGCATGGTCGATCTACCTTTATCTCCTGAGGTGACCGGATTTTCCTTCACTCATTAAATTTTCCATAATATATGAAACTTTCCTTCCAAACTCCAATAATGATATATAACAACAACACAACAACCATATAACAATCTCCATAATGTAGCTTTCATTCTCAACATAATCCCCGGATAGAAAATAAGGTAAAGAATGGACAATATTTAGATCATGTTGAGCAATATATGAAATAAGGCATAATATGGCTTTTGTGATGCATAAGCATAGGTATGGCTAAGGATATCAAAATATGAGCATTATATGGAAATATAAAGTCCTCCATCCTTTTATCATGCAACATGTCAAAAGCAATATCAAATTTTACCATCTTTCATGGTTTTCAATAAAAATATGCACTTCATTGTGACTTCCCTTTACTAGGCAATTTCATGCTATATCTCTAATGAATCTAATTTTGCATCGTCGAGTTCAATAAAGCTTCCATGACACTTATCAAAAAATTTCAATGGGGGTAATTTTTCTTCAAACTTTGGAAAACATGCATATAAGCACATAGATAAATAACATATCCAAAGTAACCATGTATAAAGCAATTTGCATAAATATAATATAAGTAAGCCTTTCCCCCACCCCATACTTAAAGATTATAGTGTCCTCACTGTATAAAAACAAGGGTAAAGAAAGAAAACTCACTAGACAAGCGTGCGAAAATTTCAGAATCGAGTGGCATTGCTTCTGTAGACCTTGGTCGATTCTGAGTGACCTGGTCGATATCGACCTTTATTACTCGATATCGAGTGAGTCAGTTGCTTCTTTGTACATGCAAAAATTGTTAGAAAAGAAATACCCACAATAGAAAAAGTTAAAAATAATGTCCAAAAACCAAAAGAAACAATATCCAAAAATCCCAATAACTAATTGTCTATTTACAAGCTCTAGACTTTATAGTCGCTAGGCCGACTTTCTCCATTAAGCTCAAGGCGTCATGTGCAGGGCCCATGTAGCTTGGGCTTCAAACATGACTCCATACTTGTCCATCAGTTGTAGTCCTCCGGAATGGATCTTGTTCACCGTGAAAGGTCACATCTTCTTCTTTTTGAACTTGTTAGGGAACCAATGATCATTTGATTTGGAGACATAGACTTTTTCTCCTACTTCGTATTCCTTAGGGTCGTCATTGGAAACCCTGTATAAGCGCACATACCAAGGCAAACCTCTCCCGTGTATAGATAAATCTTTAATTGAAATAGGAGAAGAAAGATTCATACCTTGGCTTACCTTTTCGGCATTCAGCTCCTGAGGGTCTGGTCGATATCGACTGTTGCTTTTCTAGTGGAGTTTCAGTCGATGTAGATGAAGACATCTCGATGTGGTTTGGTCGATATCGACCAGGAGTGGTCGATATCGAGTGATTTTGGTCGATTTCCACTGGCTTCGTCTCAGGGGGTGAAACCGGCTCGATATGAGGTGGTCGATATCGAGTTCTTCTGCTCGATTTCTGCTGCTCGATTTCTGATGGCTCGATTTCTGGAGGTGGATTCGACTCAATATGACGTGGTCGATATCGACCAAGAGTGGTCGATATCGACTGCTGCTGTGGCTTAGTCAACTCCGCTGTAGAATGTTGGTCGATTTCGACCCCATACTTAAACCCTGGCAAAGCATCCGAAAAATAGTTAGTCCATATCGACTTACTTTGGTTAATGCCAAGTGGATTTTATGTTTCTTCGTTCAGGATGGCCATGATCTCCTCCATCTGTGCTTCCATATCCCTCTTTTCCATCTCCTCGGGGGTCATATTTCTTACCTTAGGCTCCCTGCAAGTGATGTACCATGCTAATATGGACTTGACCTCTTCCATGGGACTTGTGTGCCTTTCAGTTTTATTAAAGGAATACTCAATTACCTCATCGCTGATGTTGAAAGTGAGCAGTCTTTTCCGTACGCTTATGTTGGCATCCACCGTCTCCAAGAAGGGCCTTCCTAGAATGATTAGACAAGCAGGGTCCTCCACCATATCAATAACTAAGAAATCAGCAGGGATGACTATAGTGTTGTTCGCCATATAAAGATTAGCATCCACAGGCTCTAAAGCGCCTATCTTTACTTTGGACCATATAGATAAAGGCATTATACTCACATTGGCTCCCAAGTCCCATAAGGCATTAAACTTGTACTGACCAAATCCAATGGTTATAGAAAACTTACCTGGATCTGGCATTTTCTCTGTGACGTCCATCTTGCTGCATTCCTATGCGATCTCAGCCATTGACCGCGTTTTGCTTAGAATCTCCTTGAGGAACTTGACGTAGGATGGCATCTCATTAAGAGCTTCTATGAAGGGTATCGTGACATTGAGCCTTTGAAGCATCTTGATGAAACGCTGGAACTTCTTTTCTGCTGGATCCTTCAAGGATTTCGCCGGGAACGACAACGTTTTCTTCTTCGGAGGTGCTGATGTCGAGTGGAGGGGGTCGATATCGACTGACGTCTGGTCGATATTGACTGGACTTGTCGATTTTTGGGCTGGCAGGGCATTCTGGTCGATATCGAGTGGGGACAGGTTGATATCGACTGGTTTGGTCGATATCGACTCGTCTCCAGCTCCTTTCTCCTCCGTCATTTGCTCGGGCGTTTGCATCTGTCACCCACTTCTTAGATTCATGGCATCTACCTATCCTGTAGATTTAGTTTTAGGATTAGATTCAGAGGATCCAGGGAGCGTACATGATTGCTTGGGGACGGATGTTGCTAGCTGACCAATCTGGGTCTCAATAGATTTCCGCCATATATCGATTTCCCCAAGCCTAGAGTTCACGCTATGCAGCTGAGTGTGGATGGAATTGATAGATTGCTTGGTGTCTGAGTGATTCCTCCACATCTCCTCAAGAATGGTCTGCAGGTCATCTTTCTTACCTTCTCTGTCAGGATGACCAAGGGCTCTGTAGGGAGGGGGATTCTGTTGCTGCGGTTGGCGATAATAGCTCCAGTTTTGGTTCTGATGTGGCCTTGAGTAGTGTCCCCTTGCATACCTTACCTCTTCGTGGGTTTCTGCTTGATGTACTTGATCGACGTGTGGGCACGCAGTAGTGTTGTGCCTCAGAGACCCACATTCCAAACAAGGCTGATTTTTAGACAAGAATTTGACTTGTTTGGTAAGACGGCGTACCTGATCATTCTGGAATTGTTCCTTGACATCCAGATCAACCTCCTTGGGTGGCGCATATAATGGCATAGATGGGGCAGGCCTTTCATATCTTTCGTCAGTAGTGGCCGCAGAAGTCCCAAATGTGTTGTCGTAGTTGGCCAGTGTCTCAAATACTTCCCAAGCACGGCGTGGAGTGTACTCGAGATATCCATAGGCGGTATAGTTGTTGATCCGATCCTTAGTAGGCGCATCCAGGCAATTGAAGAGGATCTCTTGGATGACGTATGGTGGTTGTCTGTGCGTAGGACAGGATTTCAGGAGCCTCTTGTAGCGCTCCCAGACCTGTGCAAGTGTTTCCCCTGGCTTTTTTCTGAAAGCCGTGATCTGTTGTCTGAGCGCCGCTGTCTTCGCAGGAGGAAAGAAGTTGTTAAGGAACAAGTCCTCCAGTTCATTCCACGTGCAAATTGATCGTACAGGCAATCCTTTCAGCCACTGTTGTGCTATTCCTGCAAGGGACCAACGAAAAGCCTTTAGTTTTAGATGATCTAAATTAGCACCATCTGCAATAGTTTCACATAAGTCTATAAAAGTGGTGACATGTTCTAAAAGACATTCATTGATTCTTCCCCTAAATTGACGCCTCCTAATTTCAGTAATAAAAGAAGGTCGAATTTCAAAATTAATAGGGAGAAGAACGATCGGCGATTCTGGAACTTCCAAAGTAGGATGCAGATACTCCTTTGCGTTGGCTGGGATATGCCCAATCTGCTCCTCAAGTTCCCTTCTAGCGTTGACCTCGCGACTTACCCTTGCCTCCCATCGCTGCTGGTTCTGTGTATATTCCGCCTCTTATTGGGTGTGTTCTGCTTCTCTAGCGGTGAGTTCCTCAATCCGTAGGCGGAGTTGCTCAAGCTCTTGTGTTGGTGTGAGATGGCCCACGTTCTCGTTGTTGGATGTCGACATGAGCCTCCTCCTAATCCTTTGCTGAAGATGGAAAAATCGCTTAGGCTCGAGAATTGGGTCGATAGGCGTGCGATCAGTTTTCCGCATGAACCTAAAAAGCAAAACCAAAAAGAAACAAGTAAAAAGGAACTAAAAAGCAAAAACAAATATAAAGAAGAGAAAAATAACTAAAAAGGGCGCGATTGATTGCTTCCCCTGCAACGGCGCTAATTTGTTGTTGTAGGAGGATGTGTCAAGTATGAAATATAAATAAAATATAAAGCAAACTGACTCCTTATCTCAGCAAATAAATACAAGACTTCCTCCCGTTGTAGTAGAAGGTAGTCAGGATCGATCCATGAGGAAGCGTGTCAGCGCCCGCCTTTTCAGTTCCAGAAAACCTCTCGATCTCGACCAGAAGAGTACTCGATATCGACCTATCTAGTCGATATCGACCACACTGTCGACAGAAACTGCAAAACAGAAATAAACAGAAATGAAAACGAAAACAGACCGGTCGATATCGACAAATACCACTCGATATCGACCAACTTACCCGAAATCGGTTGGAAGTGCTCGAAGTCGAGTGCTCTGCAGAACCAAAAGTCTCACCTTTGCAATGACGGAAAACAGAAATAGCACGGAATATGTGGGAATTAATTCAATAAACTAAAAGCTCCTAGAATCAGGGTTTCAACACCACAACGATAACCATGTAAAATAACACATAAAGGCATAAAAGATCATGCTTTTTCATCAAATAACTTTCGTTATTAACAAATAGGAATATAGAGGCTTTCGCATAAACCCTAATTGTTACTAAACCTTTTTCACATAATTAATCCAAGTTGCATTAAGATCACTTTCGCTTCAATAACACAAACAAGGATCACCTTCAACTTTCGCAAAAGAATCATGCTCGTAGGGATAGAAGACGAATTCGCATCAAAAGATTGTACCTTCACCGCATCACCTTAAATGGCTACCGTCGGGCTCATCCCGACCCTAGAAGTTGAGTGACTACTCGTTCTTCATCATGAATAAACTCATCAATAATTTCAGGAAAATAAATTGCATTAATAAACTAAAAGAAAGCTTACAACCGATCGAAGTCAATTCCGCTCTCGCTTTACAAACTCCACTCGGCCACACTTTCTCTCTCCCTAGCTACTTGCTATGACTTGAATTGTAACTAAAATTGAATGCCTAGAAAACAGCCCTTAAGGCTTTATTTATAGTGTTCATTCCCCGCTAATCTAGGGAAGAACAACTATATCTAATATCTAATATAATACTAAGACACTTGCAAAATGGGACACGCGGCGGCCATACATTTAAAGTTAGAAATTTAGGATAAATCCTCAATTACTTCTCCAATTGTTTAAAAATCAATATTTAAGATAAATCTCTAATTGATTCTCCAATTGTTTAAAAATCGAAATTTAGGATAAATTCTCTATTGCTTCTCCAATTGTTTAAAACTCTTTTATTTATAACATTTATAATTTTGTTTTGCAGCGCTGCATCTCGACATTGCACCTGAATCCAATTAATCATGATCGATATTAAAATTGAATGAATGATCAACTACAACAATGGCTTCCCGCTCTCACGGGCTATTATACCCCGAAACACCATTTCATAGCGGTTTCACGTTTCTAAATTTTAAGAAACCCCGAAACTCCACGGAAACTCTGCCGAAACGTTTCCAAGAGGTCAGAAACGGTCAACGTTTCGTTGACCGAAAAAGTCAGAAACGGTCAACGTTTCCAAGAGGTCAGAAACGGGCATATGTGGCGTTTCCCAGATTTTTTAATTGAAAAAATTTAAAAAAAAAACCTAAATTGTTCTTCCTCTTCGCACTCCGCAGCCCCGTCTGAAGGAAAGATTGAAACTCCCGATCAATGTAACCCGTCCACCTCGGCGCATCCCTTTCCTCCAGTCCGCCGGTTCACTCACTCGCTCCCTTCCCGGCGAGATCTGCTCGACGGCGACCCTAAATCGCTAGTGCTCACTCGCTCGGTCTTCTCCGGAGAGATCTGCTCGACGGCGCTCGCTCAGTCGCTCCTTCCCTTTCCTCCAGTCTTCCATCTGTTCAGGTCGGCCATTGTTCCTCCCTTCAATCGACCCTAGCCAGCTTTGTTGGTCGAGTTTAGAGAATGTGCCCAGACTTCCATTCACCTCTTTACATCAACTGTTAATTGTTGAATGTGGGGGTTTGACTGAAGTAGGAGGCCCAATCCAAGTCCAGACCGAAAGGAAAGATCCACCCGGCCCAATACAAGTTTGATTATGTTGTTATTTTGAATCTAATTTACTTTATTATGTTGGTTTCCAATACATTTAAAATATTTGACATGTCTCATATTGATTATTGCTAAGGACACTGTTTATGTTTATCACGGTATTAATTATTTCAGTTTGTAGCCTTAGTGTTGCATTCATTGTGTATGATTTTGTGATATATTTATTTTTCTTGTTTAGACATTTAAATGAACATATAATTCATGTTGTCGTTTCCCCGGCGTTTCCGTTTCCTACAAAATTTAGATTGTCGTTTCCCCGTTTCCGTTTCCGTTTCGTTTCCGGTTCCCGTTTCCGTTTCCGTGTAACATAGCTCACAGGTTCATTCTATCCAATTTGAAACGCCATCAATGCACCTGAAATGCATTTACGTGCAAAAAATATGACACTTCTAATTTCACAAATTTCCTGTTGCACACTACAAACACTAAAAATACAAATCTGAAATCTCTCACAGGTTCTCCTTCAACCTTTCCTAGACGTGTATGCAGTCCATGAACGTTTCCTGGGCGTATAGGCTGTCAATGAAAGCCTCTTGGTTATCGTGACAGTCACCTAAGGTGATAACTTATCCCCATATGCTTCATTTCCATTTGCCTCATGGTGTGCGATGATCCTCCCATTCATAGTGTCCGCTCCTTTCCATTGATTTCATCATCGAGGAACATCCCATGGATCTCAAAACCTAAGGACACAACGCTTCGTCTAACAAAATCAGTAGTTGTACATAAAACACTAAATAAAACACCCTAAATATAAAAAAAAATCACAAAAATATAATCACAAATTCAGATATACCCTCCTTCATATATTCAACCATAACTAAAAATAAAAAAAAATACAAATTTCAGATCTGCAGAGATTTGATTTCGGGTCTTATTTAACTTCTTGATTTGCTTCACATCCCTATTTCATATTTGTTTTTAATTTACATGGTATCCAAATCTTTGATCCAATAAATCTTTTTAAGTTTATGACCAAGTTCCGCTCCAATTTTACTCTTATTGCTATAAAATGTAACATGATTTTTAGAATTTTTTTAATAGGTGATTAAATCTAAATTGGTTGATGAATAATGAGATCTATTTTCTAAGTTCATTGGTCATAGAGTTGGTTAATTGATTTCTTTTGCATTTCCAATAGTTGTTTGATTTGGAGAACACTAACTCAAACCTCAAGAGTGAGTTAAATAATATTGAAACGATATAATATAAGCATTTCTAGTAGTTGTTTCAGTTATGTTACTTTTTTTAAAGTTTCATCCGTTATTCCTCCAATTACCCATTTAACCAATGTTTATCTCTTTTATTTAACCAAAAGATTACACATTTATCCTAATTTCGTATCTGCAGAGATTTCTTAAATTTAGTTTAAACCTCTTTATTTAAAATAATTAAACTTTACAGAACTGCAGAGATTTTTAAACCAATTACAAAACATTCTATTACTTTTTGTTAAAATAATTAAAAAATTTAGATCTGCGGGGATTTTTTAACCAATTACAAACCATTCTGTTATTGTTATTTTTTTAAGTTACATCCGTTATTACTTCAATTAACCAATTAACCAATTTTTATATCTTTTATTTAACCAAAAAAATACACATTTGGAATTCAATCGATATTACTTTATTTTTAAAATTATATCCACTATTAATTTCATATCTGCAGAGATTTGTTTTACCGTTTTACTCTCATTAACCCTAACCTAGCTGGCAACACTACTCTATATATAATCATAATCGAATATAACAGAGAACACACTTCTCCTCCTTCCTTTTCCACCGGTCATGGGGCAGTCCTCTCATCTGGAATTCAATAGTGTATACAACCAACATAAAAAACCTAAATAAAATTATCAATGTTTATCCCATTTCTAACCAAAAGATTACAAATCTATCCTCTAAAAAGGAATTTAGACGGTTTATAATTGCTGCACAGGTTCGTATCTATCCAAACTAATTAATAGTCAACAGTAATCTATATCTCATTTCTCATTCCAAACTAAAAGATTTGATATCTACTATAAATCTTCTAGAAAAACAGAAAATAAAAATAAAATCAGATGCTGCAGACGTTAAAACTCATATAAAAACAGGAAATTCATCAATGTTTATCTATTTTTTAACAAAAAGATTACAAATCTATTGTCTAAAAAAGGATTTAAAATGTTTATTCATATCTATCTATCTATTTCTATTATTATTCTATTATCTCTCCTAACTTAATATGGCGAAAGGAGTCATACAAACCACAATGTGTTTGATATTACAAATAAAATACAATTCCACATAAATAATCCAATATTAATAAGATAATTCAATTTAGCAGACAATGCACACCCACATAAATAATCTCATTGCACAAAATTCCAATCCAAATTCGATTTCGACATTCTCATTGCACAAAACCCCCAATTAAAATCCCATTGTTATTCAACAACCATTGTTATTCCAATCCCATTGCACAAAATTCCAATCCAAATTCGATTTCAACATTCCCACTACACAAAAATCCCCAATTCGATTCCCACTGTTATTTGAATCCAAAATTCCAATCCTATTGCACAAAACCCCCAATTTGATTTCAACATTCCAATCCAAATTCCAATCCAAATAAAACAACCCTAGATCATTGTTATTTGTTAAACCAAACCGGTGAAAATTGAAATGAGATTATGGATAATCGATTGGTACTTAGGAGTTGGGAGTGGGACCTGAGAAAGGAGGCCGGACTGAAGACAGTGCGGCGACAACAGCAAGGAGGTTGAACAGAGGCGATGAACCGGCGACGAAGATGGTCTGCTTCTGCTCGGCAACAAACTCGACGACGACACTTCGACAGTCGCCTAGGCTACTTGAGCAGGGAGTGGCGCCTGGGCTCGCCGGTGACGACGATAGAGAGCAAGCGGGGCAGCCGAGGATAGATTTGCTCCGAACGGAGTGGGCGATGGTGCTCCGAACGGAGTTAGGACTTAGGAGCAGTAAACGAGTATTTGATTTTTAGGGTTTTTCTCAAAACGATGTCGTTTTAATTTTTTTTTTTTACTAGCTAATTATTGCTAAGAGGGTAAATCTTTATTCATTGTGAAAAAATTATTTTTAATCCATTATTTTACAATGTTTCATTATAAATAATTGATCTAAATGATATTTACTCCAATTACATACTTTATATTATAATAGTCTATATACTATGAATTGTTTCTTTTTTTTTTAAGATGTCATTCTTAACTTTATAAGATAGAAAACAACACTGAGTGCGGAGTCATATGACGATAAATTTCACAAAAGACTTGAAATTCATATCCAAAACACTAGATAATATATTCATATAGTTTGACAATAAACTTCACATAATATGAATTATTTCAAATAATTACATTATAGTTTAACAATAAACTTCACATAATAAGAATTATTTCAAATAATTGCATTATAGTTTGATTATTTCAAATAATTACAGTATATTTAATGACAAATTGCTATATTCTTATGCCTTACAATACACTATTTTTATATTTTGTTATTAATATTATTAATTAAATATTGTATAAGAAATATCTACAAATTTTGCTCATATTCTCGCATCTCTAAATTTACTTATCACAAAAAAAATGTGCTGGCTATATACACCCCAAATCATGCACGTCCTTAAGGACGTGCATGGTTAAAAGGGGTTAATTAATTTTTTTTAAATATTAATTAGTCACAAGGCTTACACGTTCTTAAGGACGTGCATTTTCAGCCTTTGGATTTGTGGTGTATATAACCACACCCAAAAAAAACTAATAAGAATATATTAACATGGTAGATAACAACAAAATAATAAATAGCTATGTCGTTTTCATATTATTATAATAGTATAATACATCTAATAAATAATGTAAATAAGTTATGGCAATTTCTTCTATAAAATATAATATACTTTACAAATCCCGTGCGTTACGCACGGGCACTACGCTAGTCTATATCTAAACTTTCTATCGAATAACATTAAGATAAAACTTGGAAATAAAACAATTAAATCTATAAGGAAACTATATCTAAAGTTGATAGATCTCTCTTGGACTTGATAAATCTTCTCTTGAATTGATAGAATATCTCTTGCTTCATGTGAAAGAAAGCCCTCTTAGAATTTGGACTCGAAATCGACTCGAAATCGTCTCTAGGGATTGGTCGATATCGCCCAAAGTAGGTCGATATCGAGTTGTTTGCTCGGATTCGTCTTCTGACCACTCGATATAGACTCTTGCAGGGATATCGACTTGCTTGTGGTTGATATCGAGTTGAGTTGGTCGATATCGACCTGTCCTCTTGTCTTCACTCTATATCGAGTCGTCTTGGAAATTTCGACTGGAATAGGTCGATATCGACCACTCTTCAGTGTCCCGTTATGTGCTCAGCTTTGCTCGATGTCAGGCGCTCTTCCATCGATTTTCGCGCTCCTCCAGTAGACATCAAGTGCATTTTCAGTGCCTCTTGGTTTTGCTCCGATTTAGCTCCAAATTCTGCAATATTAAACAGAAACTAGTGTAGACTCCATAATTTGGAAAATAAACATAAACTACATAGAATATGTACTATTCTAACCCATATGTATGAAATGCATGCAGAAATTGTTATAAAAGTCAATATAAAACATGGCAAAATAGGCTCACATCAATAATCGATTAAACGCAGACCGTACGAACATCGGACGTACATCTTCAACTCCATCTCGGGCCATCAGTAGATCTCGAGTGGCTCCTTTCTCCTTCGCTCTAAGTGTGGCAAATCTTCACTAGATGTCGAGTGGAATCTCAGTAGCTTGCTTCATCCAACACTTAGCCAAATTTCCACATAGTACTAATGAGGGCAACTATAAGCACATAATATTACATCTTCTCCAAAACCATAAATCATGACAATCTCACACTTTAGCTTCTTTCCCATAACTCCAAATGAATTTCCATAACCAACTCTAAATCTTAATTTCCCCGGAAAGGATAAGGCTTATCATAGACTAGGAACAATCAATTTTGTGGAGCTTATAAATAGAATAGGTTAAAGGCTCAAATTTTCTTCAAAGCAAGATATAACATAGGGTACACATGGATAAGATGTGGCTAAAAGGTGTCTCTATCATTTGAACTTATCAAGCAATGATCAAGTATATAATCGGCCTCGAAAATAGATAAGGTCAAATCATTCCAGAATTTCATGGGATATTTAAGATCATGCTAGAATATAGTTCATAGAACAAATTCAAGCTAGATGGGTATCTTTAATAACACATATATACAATGCATGAAAACTCTTCTCTTTTTTTTTTCTTTTTTTCGACATTATATTTTTTTTTTTTGGTTTTTTGTATTTTTAATAACAAATAAATTTAGACATGATGCATGATTTAAAAATAAAACTTAAACATAAATAACAACTTTAAAATTAAACATGAAACATAAAATAAACATGAACTAAACTAACATAAACCACTCGCCCTGCACTTAAATGTTGCATTGTCTTCAATGCATAAACAAAAAGAAAAATGAAAATAAAATTGAGGGTGAAGGAAGCGAATAACTAACCTATCAATGTGAAGATGTGGTCTGGGATCCAGATCGCTGGTTGAATTGTTGTAATATTTAGATCCATGGGTTCAATAGATTGGCTTGAATCTTATCCAATTTCTTGCCTAAAATCAACTGATGCTCATGCAGCTCCTGAAAGCATTGTGATTGTTGGTCTTCCAATCGATTTAGGTGACGGTCAAGGCCCTCGATAAGGTCAAGTAATGGATCATTCTCAATGTGAATGTCAAAATCATCATCCTCAACCTCATCCCCCAAAAAGAATTTGCTTGCAAACGAAGTATCTAAGACCATCCCAGCAGATGGTGGAACATGACTAATACATAAGGTAGCCAGAGTAGGACCCTTAGATAGGGTCACAAGGAGATACCGGTGATGCTCATCCCTCGTGCCAGATAACCAGCGAAAACACTCACTATTGCTTGGGAAAAATACCCTTTCAACCATGGAGTGCTCAGCAAGGTAGACATATCAAAGTAGTAAGGCGAATGCAGGGGCTACAGGGAACTCAAATCAATACCCAAATAATATGTTATAAGAGTGATCATCCCACCAATAGGGACGAAGTGGACATGCTTCCCCCCTCTCTGTCGAAGTGTCTCTGCATAAGTAGCTAGAAATAACTGCACCCAGAGTGGCGTACACTCAGCTTCTGGTTTTAAAAAGTACAACCACATCCACATCCTCTTAGAGACAACCTTTGAGTCCGTCATTCCATAAAATGCAGGGCTCAAAACTCTGTGACACAAACGAAGGGCAAGGTCTATGATCAAATAGTCGTGATAATCCTCATGTCCTTTAGGAATTCCGGCTACTGTCACTCAAGTCTCAGTGGGAGTGGTCAAGACATGTTGTGACGCCATGTAGGAGACCAAGGTTTACTCATTCCTAGGGCAAGAGCCATGAAGCGCTTCTGAATCGAACATTCGGTGCCCAACATTCGGAAGTGGATTTCCCTATCAGAACGCACATCAAGAGTTGCGAGGAACTCGTACACCAAAGCATGATATATAGGTTGGCGCGCTAAATGACACAAAATTGCCTAAACCTCCATTTTCTAGTAGAGCGGATACAAGACCAAAAAGACCAAGCCTTTGCAACATTTCCAAATGAAAGAATCGAGTTGATTGATAACTCAAATTCCCTATTTGATACCAACGCTCCTTCTCAACTCTAGACATATACTTAGGGGCCTCCATCGCGGGAACAAGAGACATGATGCACGAAACCAACGAAGAACGTGACAACATTCATAAGAAACGGCCAAAATTTATCTCACTGCAGGGGTGGCGGGCGCCGAGGACAATGGATTGAAGATTTGAAGATGGAGAGCCCCGAAACAACGGCGCCAAGCGCCAGGATGCGCCGGAGAAGACACCATCACCGATCGTCGGAGAAAGCACCCCGGATCGCCAGTCACCCTTAGCCCTAGCAGAGCAAAATGGAATAGAAAAAAATGAAATGGATTAAAAAATGAAATTAAAAGCCCCGGAGTGGGCTCACTAATAATTTATTGAAAAGGTGAAAAGTTAAGTTGGAACTAGGGGTCGTGTCGGGTACCCGAAACCATTTATGTCCAAATTGTCGAACCGTACACGAACCGTTTCAAGCCGGGTATCCGACACGAACCATCTATTTTTTATTTTTTTTTTTACATGGTTACAACCTTACTGGGTTGTTGGACCTGTTGGGCCTGTCGGTTCTGGGCTGCTGGACCCTGTTGGGCCTATCGGATCTGCTAAGAGGTATCAATTGTAAGGAAATAAAAATGAAATAAAGAGGTGCGCTAGAGGGAATCGAACCTGGGATGCCTTCCCAGCGCATGTCTTCACCCTTCCCATAACCATCTGTGCTACCGAAGCTTCTTGTTACTTTAAAGATTCTATTTAGACTAGTATTATACTACACATCCTAAAAATAAAATAAAAATAATAATTTAAACGGTTCGTGTCAGGTATCCGACAAGGCAATTTCCCCGATCCGAACACGAACCGTTTACAACCGTGTTTTCTCGGTTCGTGTTATTTTCGTGTCGGGTTTTTTCGGTTTCGGGTTTTTTCGTGTCGTGTTTTCGTGTCGTGTTTTCGGTTTCGGGTTTTTTTGCACACCCCTAGTTGGAACTCTTGACATAGCTTATGAAAAGTAAGATAAGAGTTCAGAATGGGGTGATAATCATGATGCTCTAAGAAGATTGATATAGAAAAATGGTACAAAGATAACGCAATTTAAACTATATATAAACTTACATGTGACTGAAAAGGCAACACCTGAGGCTGAGGCATTGTCACCGACAAAGTAGTGATTTCAGAGAACGTTCGAGGCTACGTACAGATTCATCCCGGCCGGCCCCCAATTACAAAGAGATACGTACTGAATCATCAGTAGCTTTTGGAAAATATTCACCTGGAAGACGCAGAAGGTCGCCCCGAGGCGCCGCTCAAGCCAGTCGCAGCAACTACCAACTCCGCCGAATGAATTGGTTTCCGCCAGCTCCGGAGAGGTTAGCGGCAGATTTTCTTTGATTTGTTTGGGAATTTCGTTTTAAATTGGACCGGGCTTACCTAAATTATTTTATTTGGGCTTGGGCCTAGGCGATATTGGATGGGCCTAGGCCTAATGTATGAGTGATCATGGTTTTGGTCACGTGCAAATATTTGAAACCAAGCACACTAGTTATTAGATATGATGATAGTTTTACTGTCGAGAGTATCTAACATAGCAAGGGATGATCTACGAACAGTTGTAATAAGACCATTCACAATGGTTGTGTGTATATGTATAAATATCTATTTTTTAAGCATTTTTATTTTCATTGGTGGTTTTAAGTGTGTGTAAATGTACACATTTTGAGTATGTGATATGCAAATTTGAGCACACAATCGCAAAAACTTTTACAAAAAACAAAACAATTTTATTGGTTTATTTTTTGGGTAAATTACACAAAACCACCCGTTAAATATACTACTTTTCACTTAACCACCCTCTAAAATCAAAATTACACAAAACCACCCATTAAATGTACTTTGTCAACAATACACCACTCTTGTGGTATATTCTAGGAAGATTATGTTAACATTGTTTGAAAGGACAAATTTACCCATTCACACTAAACTAAACATAAGCTTTTCCTTTTTTTAAAAAAAATCTGGAGGGGGTGGAGGGAGTACTTATATTATCTCCCCGTCAATGGCCATCTATCAATGAAGATCTTCTATAACACTTTGTGTGACCCTAGGTGTAACACAAAATTAATTATGCTATAAATTTGTAATAAAAAAATTCCAAAAATTATCTTTATGTTTTAAACACTTGCTAGTATATATTTATAAAAAAAAAATTTGATGAAAATACATGATTTATAATTTTTAGAAAATCTTATGGAAAAATAAGTAATAATTTATTTATATGAAATTTAAATACATACTTTTTAATCAAATTTTTTTACAAACATATACTAACAAGTGTTTAAAACATAAATATAATTTTTGGAATTTCTTTTATTGCAAATTCATAACATAATTAATTTTGTGTTACACCTAGTGTCACACAAAAGTTTTGTAGGGGATCTTCATTGGTCAATTGCTTATACAAAGCAAAATAAAAAATTCTTCCCTCATTGCCTAATTATCTCATCCGTTTTTTTTTCAAGTTTATTTCAAATTTAGATTTTTGATAGAATAATCGTATCTCATCTTACCTTCTCCAGCCTATCTTCGGTTAGTCTATTGTCCCATTTTTTTTAGCGTAAAGATTTGAAGGTTATATTAGATTTAGGGGCAACATCCACCTTTGCCGATTTTATATTACCCAATTCAGATACTAAAAATAAAATCTTTAACTTTGATTGTTTTTTAAGTATAAAAATTTAACGATTAATTTATGGGGGGTTTCTTAGGTTAAGGGCGCGCTCGGCAAGGGATTCCATGGGGTTCTTGGGGTTTTTTTTTAAAACAACAATCCCGGTGCTAGTGTTTGGCAAGGGATTGTGTGAGGTTGATTTTTTAGGAGCTGGAGATTAATTGGGGTTATTTTTGCCCATAATCCAACCCTTCCCCATAAGGATTGTCGGGGTTGTGCTCTTCAACAATCCCTTGCTTGACTGTCTTGCCCCTTGTCCATGGCGTTGGAGGGAGATCTGGGTTGGTGCTTCTTGGCCATGGGAGCTCGAAGGGCGAGATCTGGGCGAGAGACAGAGGCAGATCTGGGCGAGATCCGGGGCTGGTGCTCCTCTTCTTCGCCATGGGACTCGAATCTGGCGCCATGCATGGGAGCTCGGGCCTGGTCTTCTATGGCGGCCAGGAGAGTGAGGAAGAAGGCTCGGTCTTGGGGCTTCAGGTCTTCCATGGGAGCGTGGCGGAGGGAGGGGGAACATTTGAGTGGCAAGAGACGGTGAGGGCGAACGGAGGTGAAGAGCCCTTGGAGAGGAGGCGGCAGAGCGGCGTCATTGGAGCCTCTGTCGGAGCACCACGGATCTGGAATTTGGAATGGGGAAGAAGAAGAGAGGAGGGAGAGGGGTAATTTTGTAATTTTGTAACAAATAACCTTAAAATAACCATCTACCCACCAAACACCTTTCCGGGATTATTTTGTCAAAAAAATCTCAACCTCTTCCATCCCCATAACCTACATAATAATCTCCATCTCGTATAATCCCTTAAAAATAATCTCCACCCCTTAAAAAATAACCCAATGCCAAACTCGCCCTAAGTGAAATTTGAAGGGATTTTCAATGGAATATTTTGCTGAGATTTTGAGATAACAATCAAGGGTGATTTTGAGATTTTAGTGGCAACCAAGAGAAGATGTATTCTTGTAATTTTATTACACTTTAACAAAACCCTAGGTTTGGGTGGCATCTTGTTAACAAGGATGTTATAATGGGTGGTTTTGTGTAATTTGAATTTTAGTGGGTGGTTAAGTGAAAAGTGTGACATTTAATGGGTGGTTTGCTGTAAATTACCCTTATTTTTTTGTGATTTTATTTTCCTTTTTGTTTTAAATAAATTTTATTTCAATGGTGTGTAAAAAAAATGATATTTCACCAATGGAGTAAATTACTAAAAAGTGATGTGTATTTTTACATATCTTATGAAAATGTGTACATTTTACAGAAAATCATTGTGGATGGTCTAAGGTAATCGGATAGGGCATTGCCTCATTGAACTTTATAGACAATATGGTACATGATAGGATTAGTGGAGCAATGCTATTTGTCGTCGTTATTTGTGTGTTTAGGAGTCCATGTTTAGTTGTATATTTTTCTTCTACTTTACTAGATTACTCAAAAATACCCTTTCAATGTAATCGAGGAAAGAGTATGTACATCTCCAACCCTCAAACCAGCACGCAGCTTTTTATTTGTTACGGAGCCGTTCTGGTGGAGCGTACTAAACCCACTATTATCTACATACTCTTTCCATCCCTCAAACCTTTAAGCAAATAGACTGATCTCATACTCATTGTTATTTTTGTTGTACAATGGACACAATGACGTACATAAATGGTTGTCGAAATGTAAAGGATTTTGTTAGGCCCATTAGTTTTTTTTTTATTATTATTAGGTAAAAATTCGAGGCTAGACATATCTGGACCTCGAAAGCCGACAAGTCGGCAAACGGATAACCGTCATAAACAAACAAAAATACAACGAAGGTGCAAGAATCAAGCAAAGCGCTCTACAAAGCGAAACTAAACCCAGCTAAACCAGAAGAGATGAGGACGTATACGAACTAACGAAGCCAAGCGCTACCCAAAAGCAACACCGCAGGCCAGCGGTACACCAGGAGTCACCTATGGGCAGTGAAGACGATCCTCCAAGGAAACATCCTTCCGGGAAAAGGAGACGCCTTGCTACACACTGCCACGACCCCTGCATGTCCCGACATCGAACATCCAGATCCCCATCAACCGGAGAAGAAAGTACAGTCACCCAAAACGCAGAGCCACACATCAACTGCATCGAACGCACCCGAGACCCAAGCGGGATATAATCTAACCCTACCGGGATTTATTAATAGTGAGATGATAATAATTTAAAATTATTTATTATACGGCTATGGGCCTAAAGAACACAAGAAAAAGCTATGGATCTAAAGGACACAAAAATGCCCGAAACCATTCCAACAGACCAAAATGGGGCCCAAATCCATGGGAGCAACTTATCATACGGCTGCTAAGCCTTACCCTCTTTTTTTTTTTTCCTTTTTTTCTTTGTTTGGAAGAAAGGGAAGCCACCTTGGGGCCCAAGCAGCCCCAAAGAAGCAGCGTACTTAGAACGCGACTTCGCCTTCCTCATTTTTTTTTCCTCCCCTCCCAAAAAGCTCGACCACGGAAACCATGGAGGATCAACTGAAGAGGAAGGACAGATCGCAAATGGACAGAAGGAGCACCTGAATTCAACAGATGTCGACATCCACAAACCCGAGACAAGGAGGGAGATTGGAGAAACAATAGGAGTTTCGGACCAAACCCAAGAAAAGGAATCGAATGTCAGTTTATTCGAATTGGTTTAAATCGAAGATAAAAAAAAAGGGATCCACGACCAAGAATATACAAAAGCCCCAAGAAAACGGAGCTTATTGGGAGCAATTGAGAGGGAGCAACGAGAACAAATACCGGCGACCCGGGCAATTGTAGTTCCGACGCCGAGCAAAATATCGGAGCCCAAGGAGGACGCAAAACGTCCACCACAGGCCGACATCAGGGATGCGACATCGAAGGTTTGGGATAAGGTAGAAACAGAAGCCCTAACGCGCAAGAGGGACCAGGGATGTAGGGAGGAGGAAGTCCGAGGACGGCGAGATCGTCAGAAAGCGAGACCAAATCCAACGACGGGGAGAAGATCAGCGATACAACCCATGAGAGGATGGCCATATGGACATGAGGAGGAGAAGAGGCGGCCAAAGCCGAGGTTCATCGCGCCGAGAGGCGGATTGTTGGCTCCTGAAGGAAGATTGAGACACCCGAAGAGGGTGGATTGGGGCTCCCGAAGGAGGGTTGAGTCTCCCAAAGGAGGTTTTTCAGGCCACCATGAAGGTAGTTGTTTGCGCTGACGGAGGAAGACCCCTACGGGGTTTTTGCTCTCTCCTCAAAAGAGAGCGTTTAGACCAAAATGTTTTGTTAGGCCCATTAGTGTTGTAATAGAGAGGAAATATTTTTTTTAAATAAATACATAGTTTTAACTTGGTTCACCAACAATTAATGTATTGGCTAATCTACAACTAAAAAGATAAGTAATTTTATTAAGAGGTAAATAGAGCTTCAGATTATACAAAGCATACGTATTTCAAGAGTTTAGTGAGACCACTATAGCCCCCTGGGCTCCCTACTAGTTAGGGGCTCTGTCCTTGAACCCTTGGTAGTTATCGATCAATGAACAAATTCAAGGCATATTACACAAATCTCCACTTTGACTTTGAATCCTTATAATTTAATTTAGATAATGCATTGCCCATTAAAGTGTCAAATTTCTCTTCTGTCTCAAATTATGCCCATAGGATAGTTAACTGCTTATGACATTGAATAAATCCAAAAAGTGTTGAAATTTGCTATGCGGAATAAACTTGTGAACTTATCAACGTGATTGTCAACAATACCCACTTTTTTCACCTCAATTATCTTGTCACTTGATGTAGTCAAGATTGGCCTTCTGTGAGTCAAATAATGATTCTGACTCAAGCAACGAGTCAAGCAAGATTCGAAGACTATTTGTGGAGGAGGGTGTGCTCTCCACGGAAGAAAAAATTCATTTATTTTTATTTTAGCTATTTTTATTAGTTTTCATTTTTAGTAACACGTATATTAGTTGAAGTCTATTTATGGATTTTAGTAATTCTTAGTCAGGATTACTTTATGACATTATTATTTAGGATAAATAGCGTGAATAAGGAAAGCCTATCTCATTAGGGTTTCCTTAATCACTAAGTTCATATCTTACTTAGGTAGATTTAGAAAGAGGTAGTATATTTTTCTTATCCAAACTAGGGAAGTCTATGTTTTGCACAAGATAGATTGGTCATGCCACCATTAGCTCACTAGGGTTTGAGTTTTCTATGTAAACACTTATCTAATATATTGCAAAGAAGGTTAAATTGAATTAAAGAGCACTTGACTAAATTTTCTTCGATCCTAACCCAAACCATAGCTCTCCTACTCTCCTACATCTTCATACGATCTACACCCCCAAAACAACTCAAACAAAGACCCAAACACAAAACCTAACCCTAAGCTAATAGACTCTCAGCAAAATAGCCTTGGCTCCCAAGAGTGCTCGGTAAAACCCACCCGACACTCAAGTAGTCCCTTGGTGGCCGAGCACAGTGCCCAGGAAGGCTCTAGCATGTCTCAGCACTAGCGCCGAGAAGCCCAAGCACCGACGATCATCCTTCGTAATATCTCGAGCACCATTGAACGCTTCCCGAGCACTTTTTTGAGCGAGACAAGTCCAAATCAACCTCCATCGAGTCGATTTGACGACTTGAAAAGGTGATTCTATTGAGATCCAAATTTCTCTTATTTACATTTTATGTCATGTTTTTACCTTTCTTGCTAATAAGGCCCGGTTAGGACCACTGCTAGCTGTCTTCCTATTTTGGTATTCTGTACTTAGACTATATAAGGCCTTGCCTTACAATTTTTTTGATAAGAGTGGATGAATCAGCTGCTATGGTTGTGAACCCTAAAGGAAGCTTCCTTCCTCCCTATAACGACCATATTTGATCTTGCTCTTTTGAGCTCAAATTTGATTGTCGTTTAATATTGTGACATTGCTGAACAAGGATCTAGCAACAAAGCTGGATTTCTACATGGTATTAGATTGATGATGATGATTCTTTATTGCATGATAAGATCAGATTGAAAAAGCCTATTTATGTTGGTTTACCTGATGGTCATATTGTGATTGTAAATGAGTCTGGGAAAGTGCAGCTATCTGAAAGGGTTGTGCTTCAAAATGTGTTGTATGTTCCTGGTTTTAGACATAAACTGCTATCTGTTGGAAGAATGGTTGAGAATACTGGATTGAGAGCTATATTTCATATGCATGGATGCATTTTTTCAGGGCCCTGGATGTGATGAAGTGTTGATAAAGGGAACTAGGAAGGATGGTCTCTGCAAGATTCTTGAGGTGTATTCAGAAGACCCAAGAATCAAGTGAAGACAGTCATCCTTGCAGCCTCTACCTTATGTTTTGCTACTGTTAAGATAAATGTTCATGTTCATCATGCCAGGCTAGGACATACATCTGTATCTAAGCTGAGGCACATAGATTTCTTGAATAATTTTGTGCAAGACAATTTGTTTTGTGAGACTTGTAGCTTTGTTAAACATCACATGCTACCTTTTTAATCAAGTAATTCCATGGCCAATGGCCTCTTTGATCTCGTTCATGTTGATTTATAGGGACCTTATAAGGTTCCTAGTATTACAGGAGCAAAATACTTCTTGACTATTGTAGATGATTACAGTAGAGTGACATGGACATACTTGATGAAAGAAAAGACTGAGATGTGCAGGGTGATCAGAGATTACTTCTCATATGTCTTGACTCAGTTTGGGAAGAAAATCAAATGCATACGCAGTGACAATGGTACAAAGATTGTAAACAGAGATTATGGAGAATTGTTGGCAGTAAAAGGTGTGATCCACCAAAGAAGTGCACCATACACTCCTCAACAGAAGGGAAGGGTGGAAATAAAGCATAGATGATAGGCTAAAAACCTACACCCACAAGTGTATGGGGTTCAGTTGTAGTATATCGAGTGTCGTATCCACAAGGACTATGTGGTATCGATTATCAATTCAAACTGATTTAACTAAGTCAAGAAAATAAAGGCGAAATGTTTATATGGATGGAGAAAGTAACCAACTAATGATAGGAGAAACAACTATGCAAAAATAGGTATTAAACAATGGATACGAGGTAAGTCTAGGGTAAAAGATCACCACAACGACGCTTTAGTAGATTAATATTAATATTCGTGCCACCTTGTCTGAATTTGTTGAAGGTAGATTGTCTAAGGTAATCGCAAATCTCCTTTCGGAATCAAAGCGAATGTGTCTAAATTGGTTAACAATCACCTTTCGGACTCAAACAACCAATTTAGACCCTTTAAGTTCTTAGAATTCTAGATGATAATCATATCAACGTCGCCTTTCGGTATCGATTAATATCAAAATCATCTAAAATATCTATGACAATCTAGGAATCCTCAAGAAGCTTAATTTCACTTTCGATCAACTAAACTTCAGGTTTAATCCTATGGTTCCGATGGATCCAATAGCTTTTCGGCCTAAATTCACCATCTAAATTCTAACTTAGGGTTTTAGTCTTTCGATTTCAAACCCTAAATCAGTTCTAACCAATTTTCATCAATTAGGCCTGGCGCAATAGGATTAAATCTAACAATAATCAGACAAACGAATATCAATCTCAACACTACCAAATCATCGTTTGGATCACCCTAACCCTAGAACGGAGAAATTAGAAAAGCATAATAAAATAAACAATGAACTAGATTATAGACAGAAATAGATCAAAGTTTAGAATAGAATGCAAACCGAAATCTCCGTCCTCGATCCAAATCTCATACCGTCAAAACAAAACAATCGAAACCTAAACTAGGAGGCCGAAGCCTATTGTGCTGCAAAACCAAATTCTGAACTCCCCCCTTTCCATTCTAAACCACGGGAGTATATATTTCACTTTTAAGAAAATTACATTTTCAACCCTCAAAATTAAATAATTGAAAAACTGACTCAACACCCAATTATAGATTTAACTCCGTAAAATAGCCCCAAGACTTAGCAACTTCCGCACTTGGTACTTTAGCTCCTCGCTTCCGATCCAACATGCTCGACGCTCCGTATTAAACCTTGATTTTCCTCACTATTAGCCTCAAAATGCCTGAAACACATACAAACAAGGTGTAGACTCCGAAAATGCAAAATAAAATAAATAAAGTATAAAATATGATAAATATGCATGAAAATGACCTAAACTAATATGCAAATGTATGCCTAAAATATGACTAAAATAGATGCTATCAAATCACCCCATGCTTGAACCTTGCTTGTCCTCAAGCAAGAACAAGTGTAAATATTCACAAGAAAGATTTCAGTTTCAATCCAAGCAATGTTTTTGCCCATTTAAATCTAGATATTGGGTTCAAAACAAGAGCAAGCAAATCATGCAAGAGACAAGTCAAGACTTTAATTCCAAGACCTCACACAGGACATATTTTGTGGAACACTCTCACGCATGTGTCTAGGCTATAGATGTCGCTCAAGCTCAAATCTTGAAAACTCATCTACCATAGGCTTGCATTAGCGTCCTAACTCTCCACCACTTGTACTATGCACATAAACATAAATCATGAGGTCTTTTCATGAGTTGTAATGGGGCCAAGGTAAGAAACAAATGGTATGGATTCTTTGGCCATGTGGTGCTAAAATCCGGGAAATAGAACTACTTCCTAAACTTCAACCACAATTCATCTTTTTTTTTTCAACACAGATACCAAATTTCTCACAACAACCACATCACCTAATCAAATAAGCTCAAGACTCACAACTTTTGATAACCCACTCCCTTTTTACAAAATATTCTCTAGTGATAAAAGAAGAATTTATTCTCTTTTTTTCTTTTTCTTTTTCTATTTTTTTCCTTTTTTTTTTCCTTTTTTTTTCTTTCTTTCTTTTCTTCATCAAAAGAAACTTACAATTGAAGCACAAAATCCCCCATTCAATACATAATCACTCAAAGCCAAGTATTTTTTCTTGTCCACAAAACGACACATAAATCTATTTCATCCTAATTCCCGGATGGGTAAACGAGGCTAAAATAGGCTTAAGGACAATCTTGTGGAGCTACAAATTAATAGGCAAATAGGCTCAACGGGCTTCAAGCAAAGGATATATGAATGGGTAGGAAGGGAATAATAGACTAACAAAAATTGCCTCAATCATGTTTATGTAATGCACACAAGTCATATATGTGACCTCGAGAGGTTCTAACGCAAGTTCTGAAGACAGAGCAATCAAGATGAGCAATTCACACACAAAAGAAAAGAGGACTCATGAATGTCAGTCCTAGGCTCAGAAGCTCACAGGCTTTTGTCTCATAATCTCAATCTCAACAAGTCTCAAGCAATGATCAATTTTGAAAGAATTAGAACATAAACCCAAAAATCTAAATCATCACAAGCTTTTTAACATGCCTTAGAGGATATCATCAACCAATTTCAATCAAGGAAGAGACATGTTCTTCAAGAAGAGCAAGGAATTTTTATAGCAAGGGTTCATCTCAAGACATCTATATGCAAATGCATAAGTGAGTTGCAAGTGAGTTACCCCCACCCCATGCTTAAAACCTACTTTGTCCCCAAAGTAGAGAAAAAGAAAGAGTAAGGGAAGAGGAACTCACCAAATATATCAGGCATTCTGAGCAAAATTCAGCACAAGAGGAGGTAGTGTTGTTGGAGCCATTTGTACATCCTGAAATTTCAGCAATTGAGTAGCCTTGGGAGTTCAGCATAAACTTTCAGCAAATCTTGGATGCAATTGGCATTTATGACCCGTCTTGAAGTCGGAAAAATATAGGCATCGTCTCCTTTGCAAAAGGTCCTGGCCAAGACACAAAACAAAGAGAACACACCACAAACAAGCATAGTCCAACATTCAAGCAAATATATCATCCAAGAATAAGAATAGAACAAGCATCAACCCAATTACATGATCATCCAAACTATCCAACAGGAAAGCCTTGTCCAGCAATCATTGATTCCAGCAATTCAAGTGGGCGAACAACCAAAATTTTAAGCTAAAGTGATCAAATTCAGCTTATAAGAATTAGTCAAAGTCCACTTCTAAATTCATTTCCACTAGTAAGGGCTAGGAAAGCAACTATAGTGGGGCATCAATCTTCAGATCAAAACAATTTCACTCTAAGCAGTCCAAAAATCAATAGAGAAGTGATGAGCTACAAATACCAACATCTTCCCACAATCTCAACAGAGAATGGACAATTCAACTCACAATTGAAAATAAGATACTAGCAATTCTATCAAAATCGATTCAGAACCCTTTTCCATTAAATCAGGTGATCAATCATGGCCAATGATAACAATCGCACAAGCAATTTCCAACAACGCCATATCCTTAAAAGTAACAGACCTCAACTCAGCAAAATCAACACCATTGCATTACAGATCAAACTGGAAATTAGAAAGACATACCTGCCTATCCGAATTCAGGATTCGCAGACTCGGGATTAGACTTATAGTTCGGAGAGAGGCAGGCAGGCCGCAGGCACGAGCATCAAGTGGTGGTGTGATGATGGAGGCAGCCATGGACAACCAAGTGGTGCAGTGCCGGACGGAGACGGTGGTGGAGCGCCGCAGTTTCAGAGCTCCGGCGAGGTGTGGAGGCTGCTGGCGGAAGAGATGAACAGAGAAGGAGATGAGGGCGCCAGTTAGAGGTGAGGGGTCGTGAGGCGACGCCGGACGGGGATCCGGCGAGGGAAAAAGGGGTGTCCGACGGTGATAGGCAGAGATGGCGAAAAGGAAGGAGGTGAGCTGGTGGTAGTGGTACCGCGCCGATGAAGAAGCAGGGGGATGGAGATCTGGAGATGGCTTGAGTTAGGTCGGGGACGGATGCGCCAGGGGACGAGAGCGCGTGAGAGGAGAAGAGAGGCGGCGTCTCTCGCCTTTTTTTCTTTTCTTTTCTTTTTTTTTTTTTTGGAAAGGGATTTCTACTCGCCCGAGTGAAAAACACACTCGTCCGAGTGTCAATTTTCCAGCACCCCTGAAATCCACTCGGGCCATTCTGGAAATTACACTCGACCGAGTGGAACCAGCCTTTCTTTTTTTTTTAGAGACAGAAATATAGTATATATATATATAATATTATTCTTAATAAAAAAAAATTCTACCTTTATTTAGAATAAAATAAAAACTCACCTTGGTTACCTCGAAAGCGTTTGAACCTTCCCGAATGGATGGTCCATGGCTCGACCCATCCATCAAGCAGAGTCTTTTCGGAGCGGATTAGTAGAGATCCGTTGAAATTCAAGCTCCTTGAGAATTTTCTCCCCCTCTTCTTAGAGTATCGTCCCTTTGTATCTTCACTAAACTCGAAAAATGGAACCCATTCCTCGTGCTCTAAAATCTCCATGTCGTCAAAAACCTCCATGTCAAGAAAGACGATAGTGCAATCGTCATTGTCACTAACCTCACCTTCAACACAGAAAACTTTGGGAAAACATGGAACATTCATTTGTTGAGCCTCTTGAATCCGCAACATCTCATCCTCAAAAACAACTTGGATCTTTGAGAGGTGGGTTTCCAAGAAAGTGAAGTACTCTTCCATATAAATCAACTTGGACGATTTTTGTGAATTTTCTGAAGCTTGATCTCGACACCCAGGCGGTGCGTATCCCTCGATGATATCCCTCTCGTGAGAAAGGTGAGGATGCAATGAGTAGTACACCTCTTGTTCATTCCCAAACAACACCGGGCAAACACTAGCTACATGATCAAAAGCTCCACAAAACTCACAGTAGCTTGTACCATCCATTTGAGCACAACCTGAAATCATAAACAAAAGGGAAAAAAAAAATCAAAAGCAAAAGAATGACTTAGAAAAATCAGTCTAAATAAACAACCAATACAAACAATAGTCCCCGGCAACGGCGCAAAAAACTTGATAGGCTAAAAACCTACACCCACAAGTGTATGGGGTTCAGTTGTAGTATATCGAGTGTCGTATCCACAAGGACTATGTGGTATCGATTATCAATTCAAACTGATTTAACTAAGTCAAGAAAATAAAGGCGAAATGTTTATATGGATGGAGAAAGTAACCAACTAATGATAGGAGAAACAACTATGCAAAAATAGGTATTAAACAATGGATACGAGGTAAGTCTAGGGTAAAAGATCACCACAACGACGCTTTAGTAGATTAATATTAATATTCGTGCCACCTTGTCTGAATTTGTTGAAGGTAGATTGTCTAAGGTAATCGCAAATCTCCTTTCGGAATCAAAGCGAATGTGTCTAAATTGGTTAACAATCACCTTTCGGACTCAAACAACCAATTTAGACCCTTTAAGTTCTTAGAATTCTAGATGATAATCATATCAACGTCGCCTTTCGGTATCGATTAATATCAAAATCATCTAAAATATCTATGACAATCTAGGAATCCTCAAGAAGCTTAATTTCACTTTCGATCAACTAAACTTCAGGTTTAATCCTATGGTTCCGATGGATCCAATAGCTTTTCGGCCTAAATTCACCATCTAAATTCTAACTTAGGGTTTTAGTCTTTCGATTTCAAACCCTAAATCAGTTCTAACCAATTTTCATCAATTAGGCCTGGCGCAATAGGATTAAATCTAACAATAATCAGACAAACGAATATCAATCTCAACACTACCAAATCATCGTTTGGATCACCCTAACCCTAGAACGGAGAAATTAGAAAAGCATAATAAAATAAACAATGAACTAGATTATAGACAGAAATAGATCAAAGTTTAGAATAGAATGCAAACCGAAATCTCCGTCCTCGATCCAAATCTCATACCGTCAAAACAAAACAATCGAAACCTAAACTAGGAGGCCGAAGCCTATTGTGCTGCTAAACCAAATTCTGAACTCCCCCCTTTCCATTCTAAACCACGGGAGTATATATTTCACTTTTAAGAAAATTACATTTTCAACCCTCAAAATTAAATAATTGAAAACTGACTCAACACCCAATTATAGATTTAACTCCGTAAAATAGCCCCAAGACTTAGCAACTTCCGCACTTGGTACTTTAGCTCCTCGCTTCCGATCCAACATGCTCGACGCTCCGTATTAAACCTTGATTTTCCTCACTATTAGCCTCAAAATGCCTGAAACACATACAAACAAGGTGTAGACTCCGAAAATGCAAAATAAAATAAATAAAGTATAAAATATGATAAATATGCATGAAAATGACCTAAACTAATATGCAAATGTATGCCTAAAATATGACTAAAATAGATGCTATCAATAGACGCCTAGTAGAGACTGCAAGAGCAATGAGAATTCATGCAAACTTGCCTGTGAAATACTAGAGTGTATTCTTGCAGCCACTCATGCGATCAACAAACTTCCAACTACTGTATTGGAATGGAAGACTCCTTTTGAGAGGTTCTTCAAAAGGAAGCCATCTTATGATGAATTAAAGGTGATAGGCTACCTATGCTATGCACCTATATATTGATCATACTGTGAGAGACAAGTTTGCAGCAAAGGGTAGAAAATGTGTTTTGTTAAGCTACCTACATGGCCAGAAGGCTTACAGATTGCTAGATTGGCAAACTGGGAAGATAATTGTCAGCAGAGATGTAGTGTTTCATGAGGACAAATTTCCTTTCAAAGATGGTGATCATACTAAAAGCAAAGTTGATGAAACTTTGCACAACTTACCTCTTGTCAATCCTGCATTTTATTATGAGGATTGGTCACACCAGCCAACCAACAGTAACCCGTACACACCCTCTTCATCAAATCAAACCATACCCTCACAAAGTGAGCCACATAATACCATCTAACAAGGAAGTGGGACTATGGCCAAACTCCCCTTGGAAAACACCATCACCACAAAATATACCACAAAACCCATACATAAACCATGATGATTTTCCTCCCTTGAGGAGATCATCCAGACCCATAAACAAGCCATCAAAATTCAGAGAATTTATATCCCCCACATTAGCCTCAAATTCAGACCAACTCTCTACCTACTTTCTAGCTAATGTGCTAGGAGATTTGTCTGCCTACTCAGAGGACTTTGTAAGATCCTTTTCTAATATGATCACCATAGCAGAGCCGAGCATCTACAGGCAGGCTGTTAAAGATAGCCTTTGGCAAGAGGCATTAATCAACAAGGAAATTTCAGCATTGGAAGGAAATCAGACCTGGATTTTGACAGACTTGCCACCTGATTAGAAAGCAATAGAGTACAAGTGGGTCTACAAGGTTAAGTACAAGCCAGATGGGTCAGTTGAAAGATACAAAGCAAGGCTTGTGGCAAAGGGGTATAATCAAAATAGAAGGGAAGGACTACAAACATACTTTTTCACCAATTTCAAAGCTTGCAACAGTTAGATTGATTTTCTCTATGGCTTCCAAGAAAGACTGACCAACGTTCCATTTGGACATCAATAATGCATTCCTTCATGGGAATCTAGAGGAAGATGTCTACATGTTACCTCCTGAAGGTTATGATGTTAAGCCAGGGCAGGTATGTAAGTTGATTAAATCCTTATATGGATTGAAACAGACTTCCAAGCAATGGAATACAAAACTATCCCAATTCACGATTTCTCATGGATATGTGCGGTCGAAGAATGATTATTCATTGTTCATTAAGAAAGTTCCTAAGGGGCAAGTTGTGGCATTAGTATATGTAGATGATCTTCTATTGACTGGGGATGACATGGATGAAATTGATTTCATTAAGAAGGTTTTGCATAAAGCATACACTATCAAGGACCTAGAACTGGCTAGGTACTTTTTGGGAATTGAGATTTCTAGAAAAGCAGATGGGGTCTCACTTCATCAAAGAAAGTATATATTCAATATTATTGATGATTGTGGTATGACAGGATGCAAGCCATGTGGTTTTCTAATGGCAAAAGAGTTGAAATTGTCACCAAAGGTGGGAATTCCTCTAGCTGAGCCAGAAAGATATAGAAGACTTGTTGGGAGACTCTTGTTTTTGAATCTTACAAGACCAGACTTGTCATATGCCATTCAACATTTAAGCCAATTTATGTGCAGTCCCAAGGAACCACATATGGCAGCGAATATGCATGTGATCAAATATTTAGCATGAACAATTGGATTGGGATTGTTCATGGCAAAGGAAGAGGTGTTTGACATAACGAGATATTATGATGCAGATTGGGGAGCGTGTGCATACAGTGCAAGATCCCTCACAGGTTATTGTGTGTATTTTGGCAGCTCCCTTGTATCATGGAAGACAAAAAAGCAGCAAACTGTATCTAAATCCTCAGCAGAATCCGAGTATAGAAGTATGTCCAAGACAGCTAGTGAACTTGTATGGATTGAGGGATTGCTTCATGAGTTATCTGTGGTTGTTCCTCTGCCAATCACACTGCATTGTGATCGTAAGGCAGCAATTCACATCGCAGCAAATCCAGTCTTTCATGAAAAAACGAAGCATATTGAATTAGATTGCCACTTTATTAGGAAGAAAGTTTTAGAAGGGTTCATACACACCCCTCATATTCGAACAGGATTGCATATTGCAGACGTTATGACAAAGCCAGTTGGTCAAGAACATCTTAAATTCTTCATTGGCAAGTTAGGACTTGTCAATACTCACCCAAGTCCAACTTGAGGAGGGGGTATTGAGATCCTAATTTCTCTTATTTACATTTTATGTCATGTTTTTACCTTTCTTCCCAATAAGGCCCGGTTAGGACCACTGCTAGTTGTCCTAACCGGGCCTTGAGGAGGGGGTATTCTGTACTCAGACTATATAAGGCCTTGCCTTACAGCTTTTTTTTATAAGAGTGAATGAATCAGCTGCTATGGTTGTGAACCCTAAAGGAAGCTTCCTTCCTCTCTATAACGACCATATTTGATCTTGCTCTTTTGAGCTCATATTCGATTGTCGTTTAATATTGTGACATTGCTGAACAAGGATCTAGCAACAAAGCTGGATTTCTACAGATTCCTTTGTAAGGTTTCGCGCAAACCTAGCCGTTCTTGGTCCATTGAAGAATGTTGGTGATTTTAAGGGTTTAAAGCCTCCCATTTTCAAGATAGAGAAGAGCATAAGCAAGATTGGGCACCCCCTAGACGTACTGATCTTGATTTGAGTCAACGACGAAGGATCGAGATTATTATCCCGAGACATAGTGATCTTGATTATTAACATTTACCAAATTAGGTAAGTTTGAAAATATTAGGGTTCGTTTGGTTAGCTTTCTACTTCCTGGGAAGTTCAAAATCCCAGGAAGTAGGAGTCAATACATGTGTTTGGTTTGTTTTTTTAAAATGAGAAAACCCAAGAATTTCAATTCCTAGAAATTTAAATTCCCATAAAAGGGTGGAATTTAACTTACCATGGAGGGGGTAGGTAAGAACTACTTCCTCCATTCTTTTTTTCCAAATCTTCTATCAAATTTATTTTTTATAAACAAAATCACCAATTTGCCCATATAGATTTTGATTTTAAACAAAAAGCAAAAGGTTACAAGAGTAATTTTAAATAAATTACTATGAAAATTCCATGTCTAACCAAACAAAACATAGGAATTGAATTTATGGGAAATTATTTTCAACCAAACATATTTTTACATTTCCCATGAAGTAGAATTCATGGGAATTACAAATCCCGTGATGTTACTTCCTAGGAAGTCTAATTCCCACGTTTAACCAAACGAGACCTTAATGATGTAGTAAATATAACTAAAATTTTGAATTTTCGGTTGCCATAAAAAAAATTATCTAAATTTATCTCGTATGAAAAATGAATTAATATGGAATAGTTTGTTTATATTGTAATAATTTTTAAAGTTTATATTAATAATTGTTTATAATTTATAGGTAGCTATTATTTTTTAGTTATTTATCATTTAAATAAGAATAACAGAAAACAAACCCAACAAAAAAGGAAGAAGAATAAAAAGTTTTGTAATTAATTAATTGAAGAAGAAAGGTGGACGTCAGTGCCTTAATAGAAACGCAACTCATACATTTTTTTTAAAAAAATAAACAATTAACACTAAAATAGTAAAATATCATTAAATTCATCAAACCTTTTTTTAAACAAAAACTTTTGTTATTTTCCTCTCCCCTAAAATTACAACCATGACTTAATTTAGCCCTTTGTTGAATATAATCACAAACTATTTTTTTCTTTTTTGGTCGAAATATAATCACACACTATAATACTTTTCTTGTTCAGCAATTCACACATTCATTATTATTACTCTTCTATACTTTCTCTTGTCAAACCCAATTATTCTTAAAATATATAAGATTCAATTATTTTTCTTAACTAAAAAATTCTTGACTCCTCTTTTTTTCCCTCTCGGAGCATTTTTATTAGTGATTATTTGAAGGATGATTTTCTATAATTTAACCATATTATATTATTATTATTATTATTATTATTATTATTATTATTATTATTATTATTATTATTATTATTATTTTATTATAATAAAAACATATTACAAGAAATTAATGGACAATCGAGATAATAATAATAATAATATTATTATTATTATTATTATTATTATTGCAAATTAAGCCTATATGTCTTAAACTTCTAATTATTATTATTATTATGATTTTTCTAACCTATGGTAAAAGATCTAATTTAAAATTATATTTCAAAGTTTAATTATTTTTATTTTTCTTTTAATTAGATTCCTAGAGTCAATATCTTTTCTCATTCAATTTAAATTCTTATTATATGCCTTAAGACCATATAATATAAAGACCATTATTATTATACTTAAAAAGAGACTAAATAGTAAATAGAAGATAAGCATTGCCGATTTGCCTCCATTGGCAATTTGCCACTCTCCATCTATCCCCACCGGCCACCACTGCAGAATATAAATATAAAAATATAATATAACATAAATACAAATACTAAATAAATAAATAAAAACTCTATTATTAAAAGTGGGAAGAAGACCCCAAAAAGAGGGGCGAATCCTCATATTTCCCATTTTCCCATCGGAAGTGTCCAACTACATTGTTAGTGCAATGAACACAACCTGTTCGATGAAATTCCCCACTGAAACTTTCTGTGCCATACCCTGATCAAAGATTCACCCCTCACCCACCCTCTATCCATCCTATTTCTTGCTCTCTCGAGGCTGTAAATCCTTCAGTACGTGTTGTTTGACCTCAGGTTGCAAAATGGGCTTCTGTTCTTCACCCATGAATCAGGTTTCTGAGCTCAGAAGAGCTTTTGAAGAAGAAGAGGAGAACACGAGGTGGCCGCCATGGCTCCGCCCTCTCCTCAAAACAAGCTTCTTCGTCCAGTGCAAGCTCCACGCCGACGCTCACAAGAGCGAGTGCAACATGTACTGCTTGGACTGTATGAATGGCGCCCTCTGTTCCCTCTGCCTCTCCTCCCACAAGGACCACCGCGCAATCCAGGTCCTTTGACGCCATGTGCTGATTGCTTATAAACTTCGATCATCCAGTATAGTTTTTCTTTAATCTGATTGATTGGTTTACACTTTTCTGGGGGGTTTTGTGTGCTGCAGATAAGGAGATCTTCATACCATGATGTGATTAGGGTTTCAGAGATTCAAAAATACCTGGATATCAGTGGGATCCAGACCTACATAATCAACAGTGCCAGGATTGTTTTCTTGAATGAGAGGCCTCAGCCAAGGCCTGGTAAAGGTGTCACCAACACCTGCCTTGTCTGTGAGCGTAGCCTCCTCGATTCCTTCACCTTCTGTTCTCTTGGCTGCAAGGTATATATACCGGTTCGATCCATGATTTCTCGATTCCTGATTTCTTATAAGGAGCTGCTAAATAATAAGCGAATGATGACATTTCACAACATATGGATTGATTGATTCAGCTTCAATTCATTTGGTGTGCCGAAAAATTTGGGGGTTTTGAAGTTATACATTGATTAAATATTGATTTTTCCTTGGAGATCTTCATGTACTGCTGAATGTTTGATTGTTTATGCTTGGCTTGTTTTTGTTAAAGATCAATGGGACATCAAAGAACTTCTGGAAGACGAGGAACGCGAAGCCAGGGAACTCGGATTCAGATGAATCATTGAAGAGCTACAGCCATGAACATCCCAAGAAGAGGATCCACAGCTTCTCGCCCTCAACGCCTCCGAGGATGGCTGGGTCTCCGGGGGAGAGTTACCGGACTGCTAAGAGGAGGAAGGGGATCCCTCACAGAGCTCCTCTGGGCACCCTCATAGAATGCTGATCGTCGACGAGAACGAACAACAACTACCTCCTGGAAGCTATAGCATTAGCAACAGTTGGATAACGCTTCATCCGGACGCCCACACAGTAAGGTAGTACTATAGTGATCATACATGGTAAGCTAAACTAGTAATGCTAAAGCTTTAGAAAGCCCCAAAGAAGAAAAAAAATGAAAAAAAAAAAACTTTTGGGTTTGCCGAGTTTGGTCAAGGGAGGCCAAATTGGAGCTATAGAAGAAAACAAACTGATATATAGATAAGGACATGGTGTTACATGTATAAGATAATAATAAGATATAGTTGATAGGGTTTGTGATAATGTAAATTAAACAAGGGGAGGACAAGTTTTAGAGTATGTAATGGGGTAGTGTACTATGTAAATATATATAAGTGGTGAAAGTGGCAGTGGGTATGCCAAAACAAGCAACAAGAGAAAAGGGTTGCTTTGCATATAGGAGTTTCCATGCATGTAAATAGGTAATGATATATGGTGTTGAAGGGAGGGATAGAAAGTTGTATAGTACATATGCAACTTCTTGGATTGTAAAAATCAATAATAATAAATTTAAAAAAAAAAACCTAAGTTATATATGATGTGGTTTGTAATCTTCATCTATTTTTGTATGTTTTGTTATTAGTTTTGTGGCATGTATATAGCCTTTTTTTGTTGGGCATGAAAATATAAAATACATCTCACGTCATTGGGATGAGTAAAATAACTACAAAAGATAAGGTAAATCACGTAAGCAATAATTTAAGTTTTTGTGTTAGAATATCTTCCGTCCTTATAACCAAAAACAAAATACATTTATACCGATCAGGTATAAAATCCACTAGTAAGTAATAAACTCTTTATTTTTGGGTCTTAAACCATCTAATTAGATTCAATTGTTCTATATCTGTTTCTGTCCTAATCCGTTTAATAAGATTTAATTGTTCTATATTCAAATTGAGTACGATACAAACACTTTATCCAGTGAAGAGAGAGAAGTAGAGTGATAAAAAAAAAAAAGTTTTAAAAATATAAATAGATTGTGTTTTTTTTTTGGTCAAATAATAGATGGTGTTTGGGATGGGCTAAAGAGCAAGTAGTTTGTGTGTGCTTTGAAGATGGATGTATTCTGTAAGTAGTATTATTTGTAAAGTTGGAATAATTTTAAAACAAAAAAAACAAAAAAAAAAAAAAACTCCAGAAAAGACTAAATTAGTGGGCCAAAGGGCGTATATGAGATGAAGAAGATAGCGATGGGGTTGCGGGAAGGTTCTGTAGGTGAGTGGAAATATATATGAGTGGTCACTCCAAACTCCAAAGTCTAACAACTCCAACACGTATGTGTGATGTGTATATATGTTGTAGTATCTCTTTTATATATGGAGCCAAAAGAGTATCTTGTTTATTTGTACACCCTACAAAATAAAATCTAGGCCATTCTATATAAAATCACTCCTTTTTTTTTAAAAAAAAATAATAATTTATGTTTAATACTGTATTAAAAAATGACCATAAAATGTTCATGAGCCTCTTATAACATGTATTTGACATTTATATGCTTATAGTAGTTACTCCATTTTTACTTATTTGTCTTAGATATAAATAACATATTGATTTTTAAATTATTTTTTATAATTTATAATGTTCCATCCGTTTAGAAAAACATGTCGTTTTGGAATGTAAATTTTGTTAAGAAAAACATGTCATTTTAGGTATTTTGTCATCCACTTTACAAAATTACCCTTGTAATAATTAAAATAAGTGCCAGTTGTAGTTTTCATTTTTCAATAAAGTACAAAAGTAGAGTAATTAAAGACCCCGAGGATCGAACAATCGTGTTTGCACAGATTTGGTGATTGATCAAGAGAGAGTGTTTCTTGATTTCACAAATCGAAAATGAAGACGATGGAATTCGTTACAACAAACTGGGTCTCATTTCACCTTATATACTACTAGGAGGTGATAGAAATCAACCCAGTAATCACAAGCCCAAACCCAAAGTTTACATACAATTGAACAACTAAACCCATAATATGTAAACCGGACAAATGTTAAATTGTAAATCGGGTTCGGCTAAAACCCCACATAACTCCATAGTCTCCCCTCAAGTTGGAACATCTATAAGTCCCAACTTGACACCGAGACACTCATGTTGGGCGTTGTGGAGAGCTTTGGTCATGATGTTGGCCAACTGAAGCTTTGTGTATTGATATAAGATGTTTGTAAGAAACCACATTGCACTTTCTCTCTTGTGAAATGACAGTCTGTCTAAATGTTTTGTTCTTTCATGAAAACATGGGTTATCTGCTATTTGTTGTGTCACCGTGTTGTTACAAAACAAGGTAACTGGAGTCATGACTAGGATCTCCAAATCATTGCAAAGATAGCTCAACCACATCAACTCATATGTGGTATAAGCCATACTCTAGTACTCAGCCTTTGTGGAAGATCTGGACCTTATGGCTTGCTTCTTTGTCTTCCATGACACAAGAGCATGACCCAGAAAAAACACAATAACCGAATAAGGATCTTCTTGTGACACAAGAGCATGACCCAGAAAAACACAGTAATCGAATAAGGATCTTCTTGTGCTCAAGCATGATCCTCAATATGCATATGAAAACCCATTAATTTTCAAATCTGATTGCACGTGAAAGAAAATCCCTTTAGTCATAGTTCCCTTCAAGTATCTTAACAGATGAGTCACAACTTGTTGGTGTGGGAGCCTTGGACAAGACACAAATTGAGACAAGTGCTGGACAGTATACGAGATATCATGTCGTGTGAGAGCTAAATATAAAAGCTTACCCACAACACATCTATATTTCTCTGCATCAGCTAACACTTCACCACTGTCAATTCTCAATTTCAGACCCGTAGCAAGGGGGGCCTCAGCTCTCTTACACTCAGCCATTCATGTGCTTTTCAAGATGTCAGATACATATTTCTTTTGGCTCAAATAAATTCCACTATCAGATCTCTGTATTTCCATACCAAGGAAATATTTGGCTAAACCAAGGTCCTTGATAGTGAACTGTGTATGTAAATCCTGCTTCACCCTATCTAATTAATCCACATTATTGCATGTGAGCAACATATCATCGACATACACTAGTATAGTTGTGAATGATCCATCCACATACCTCACAAACAAGGAGTAATCGTTTGCTGACCGAGTATAACCAAAACTGATCAAAAAAACCAATCAATTCATGATTCCACTTTCAAGGTGCTTGTTTGAGACCATACAAGGAACGTTTCAAGCAAAAAACCTGATCTCCTTTGGCAAGCTCATAACCCTTAGGAGGCCTCATGTATATTTCCTCTTTTATAAACCCATGAAGGAATGCATTATTTACGTCTAATTGAAATAAATGCCATTGCTTGGCTGTAGCTAAGGCAATCCCAACTCTAATTGTTGGGAGTTTGGCTACGGGACTGAATGTATGTATGTAATCCTTCCCAAACTTTTGATTAAATCCCTTGACTACCAATCTAGCCTTGTATATGTCTATGGAGCCATCAAAGTTGTACTTAACCGTGAACACCCATTTGGAGCCTATAGTCTTATGCCCTCTAGGCAATTCAATCATCTCCCAAGTGCCATTTTCCTCTAAAGCCTTGAGCTCCTTACTCATAGTTTCTTACCAGTGATCATTCCCTTTAGCCTCTGAGTAATTCATATGCTCATGAACTTTCATAACTTGAGTCATGAAAGCTGTGTGACTGATTAGCCCATGAATATAAGCTGCATTCATAGAAAAATCTGAGGTCCATGATGTCAAATTTATCATGATCAGCCCATTTGGAGCCTATAGCCTTATGCCCTCTAGGCAATTCAATCATCTCCCAAGTGCCATTTTCCTCTAAAGCCTTGAGCTCCTTACTAATAGCTTCTTCCCAGTGAGCATTCCCTTAGCATCCGAGTAATTCATAGGCTCATGAACTTTTATAACTTGAGTCATGAAAGCTGTCTAACTGATCAACCCGTGATCATAAGCTGCATTCATAGCAAAATCCGAGGTCCATGATGGCAAAGTTCTCATTCTGGTAGACCTTCTCAAATTAGAATCCTTTGGCCCATTGTTCAATTCAACAACAAGATCCTCCTCAGATCCTGAGCCTCCCTCAATTTGTGTTGAATTTGAGCTAACATTCTCATCAACTTCTCCTGAGAAGTCATCTTCTACATTCTCATCTAGACCCGTCAAACGGGTCATTCGGGTCAGTCGGGTCGGGTTTGAATGGAGTCACTTAAGGTCCCGGGTAAAACAGGTCCTTGGTATATCCGGGTTGACTCGAAATCGGGTTTGACCGGGTTTCAGGTCATTTCGGGTCGATTTCGTGTTTGTTAATTTTTTCTTCTTTAAATTAAAAAAAATCATGATTTGATAATTTTGCGATAATTTTAAAATTCTAAAATTAATGGCGTTCTTCATAAGTTCTAGTGCTTGTAATTATACACTATATCTGATCTAAATTATTTGATTTTTATTATTTCTCATAATTTTTAATAAAATGTAATAATATATAAATATCAAAATTTTAAATAATTTTTTAAAAATAATTTTATTAAAAATTTGATGTTTTATATATTATTACATTTTATTTAAAAAAACATTTGATTTTTAGTATTTCTCCTAATTTTTAATAAAATGTAATAATATTTAAAATATCAAAAATTTAAATAATTTTTAAAAAATAATTTCATGCAATTAGTAATAAGCATAGAATTGTTTTAATATATTTTTTAGAATTTTAATCTTCTTAAAAAAATGTCTTGAAAAATTAAAAATCAAATATTGTTGATCGGACGGAGTATTACACAATACAAATAAATATAAAAGTTGGTTTGAAAATGAAAGATCAAGTCATTGTAATTATAAAATGTAATAAATTGGAATCTCCATAAAAAATTTAATCATATATAATTATAAATCAACCGGGTCAATCGGGTAAATCGGGTCAAAATTACCGGGTCACCGGGTCAAAACCCAGATTACCCGAAAAATTTATGGTTTTTCGGATTCAGTTTGAAAAAAAATTCCGGGTTCGGGTCGGAAGAATATCGGGTGTTCAAGTCGTGTCGACCGGGTCGGGTTGTGTTTTGACAGGTCTATTCTCATCTATCCTTTAAGGAATCTCAAGTTGTGTTGTTGATGTCTTGAATGGATATATATTCTCATAAAACTTTACATCACTGCTAAAGAATATATCTTTTGTATGCCAAACAATCAACTTGTATCCTTTATGATTAAAAGGATATCCTATAAGCACACATTTTCTACTTCGATCATCAAACTTATTGATGAACGATTTTTAGTCGCGTAAACCGTATCAAAATAAAACTCAAACCTACAAACTAGTATAGCAAGTAAGTAAGAGGTTGATCCCATAGAGAATCAAGTATTTCTCAGCAATGTGTATTTACCAATTAGTATAAAGGGGAGTTTTGGTTCATTGAGATTGAAAACAAAACAAAATAAAATAAAAACAAATTGATGCAAAACAATTTAGAGAGAATCGATCTACTTACAATCATCCACTTTATTTGGTTGAATTGATATTGTAACTTCCTCTCGTCTTTTTAAGTTTCCTATGAATGCCCTTGTCCCGACCTAATATATAGTTACTAGTTCAACCAGTTCTAGAAACCCTTATCAATCGAATAGTCCCTAAAGAAGGATTTAACCCAATTGATAGCTTTAAGTTCAGAGATTAACCAAGGTATTTGCAATCCCTAAAAAGGGATTTAACAACACATTCAACTTCCTACTTATTCAATTAGTTCAATCAACCCTAAAGGAACAAGTTTGCTACTTAGGTTAAGGTTCACAGCCAGGAATCTACAAAACCTTAGCAATTGAATTGATCCTACCAAGTTCATCAGGCAAGATAGAACAAAACAATCAAACATTCAAGCACGAGGAAGTCGAAGCATTCAATAAAGGAATTTAGGAACGAAAATTAGAAACTCAAAATCAATCCAAATAAAACTTCAAATTTCAGGCAGAACAGGTGAGTTTAGTTCCTCATGGAAGACATCGCTAAATCTCTAATTGTTTGATAAAACGTGGAATATAATAGAAATCAATGAAAACTAACTAAAATCGTCCTTAAAAGCTTCAAGTCGGCCAAAACAAACCAAACAACTAGGGTTCCACTTAACAATATGCGCCGTTTCGCTGACGAACAATGCGGCGGCCGCGGCATAAATGTGGCGGCCGCGGCATATGGCTGCTACTTAGACGTCTCTGGCTGCGGGAATGCAGCGACCGCTGCATCGGCCTTTCACGGCAAATCTGTCCTGAATTTGCTCTTTTTGACAACAGGAAAGTTGTAGTTCTTTGAAAGAGCTTTCCAACGCATGGTAATAATAGTCGATCAGACAACCGAGGCCTCCAGAAAGTGCAAAACAAGTTCAGCATGTCTGGCGACAACTTTTACAGACTTGTTTTTCGTTTAAGTTCGCTTCTTCTTCTCATGACCTCTTGAGATCGATCTTCATGCAAGCTTCTTTGATCAACTAGAAATTCTCATCCAATGTGTTATCAACCCATGTCGCCCCCTCGGATCCACAGTTACCTGAAATAATCAAGAAAAATGTGTAGATTCCGACTCCACCAACACAGAGAGCAAATATGCAAATTATACTTAAACCATGCATGATATGCATCATAACTAAACTAAATGCAACCTATTATGACCATCTAAATGCATGCTATCCCTTATCCATGCCTCTCTGTGTTACATAAGCATATCCTAGGCACCCAATCACTTTCAGATTCTCTTGACTATGCACCTTGCCAAACAATTTCTCAAATTGTGTCTTCCAATTTATGCTGGCAAGAGGCATTTTGTTGATCAAGTAGGTGGCTGACAATACACATTCTCCCCAAAAACACTTGGGCAATCCAGCATGAAACCTTAAGGCTCTTGCAGTTTTCAATAAATGCATATGTTTTCTCTCCACAACCCCATTTTGCTGGGGCCTATAAGGCATTGATCTTTGATGAGTTATTACCATGTTAGCAAACATCTTCCTGCACTCATCATTGCATATCTCAGTGCCATTATCTGATCTTAGCGCTTTGGGGACCTTCCCAAATTGATTTCTAGCCATGACAATGAATCATTCCAAAACACTTGTCACCTGTGTTTTGTCATGCAAAAGATATGTCGAGGTAGCTCTGCTCATATCATCTACTATAGTATAAAATTAATGCTCACCATTTACATTTGCAACACCATATGGCCCCTAGAGATTAACATGAATGATATCAAACAAACAATCACTTCTATTAATGCTCTTCTGTAACGAGAGTTTGTGAAATTTTGCTACAGAACAAGCATCACACATATAGTTGTCTGGATTGCCTACATTATTACAACATGGTACATGATTCATATTGTGAAATGAAATGTGTCCAAGCCTATTATGAAACAAACTATTTTCACGCTAAACTGAAAAGAACATTTATCACTTCTAACACCATTTGCAGTAATATTCCTCTTATCAACAACTTCCTGAGCTCTCTTTGTATTCATGTGGTCTGTTGCCCCTGTTCTAATATCCATTCATCCTTACTCAATTCAATTGAATTTAAAGAAGTAAGGGAATTACTTGCAAAGCCTATAAATTTTACACCTGCTATTCCTTTCCCTTTGAATGCCTTCAACATTTCCTGGCACACAGCTTGCACTAGTTCTGGATCAATACTGTTCATCTTCCCAACACTAGCTCCCTCCTTAAACTCTAATGGCGTCATCAATCTTTCTTGATCATTCATTACATTTGCAGCCATCTTCATACCTCTCTTGTTTATGTTCCCTTTGTACCAATCTGGGTACCTAATGACCTCAAAACACTGATCTGAGGCATGCCCTTCCAAATTGCAGTGGCTACACTTCTTTTTCTCTCCTGACTTTGGCTTTATGTACTCCTTGTACTCTTTATTGGTGGAATTGGACGAGCTCCCCTTCTGCGTGACCGAATTCCCGAAGAATCCAACACCTTCCACTTTCTTGTTGGTGATGTGTTTCTACGTTTCCACCTGAGCGACATGATAAAAAGCTCTGTTCACCTGAGGTAAGGGATCCATAACCAAGATCTAACTCTGTATGGCCTCGAATTCTCCATTCAAGTTTAGGAGAAATTGCGTCAAATGTTCTTGATTCTCTAACTCAAGGAATCGCATGAAGATTTGGCATCCACACCTCTCCATAGCACCGCAGCTACACTAGGAATCCTATTCAAGCTTTGTATCTCGTCCCAACACCTTTTGAGTTTGGTGTAGTAAGTCGTGGCGCTCAGATCTCCTTGTGTGAGCCTCATCATCTCTTGTCTCACTCGAAAAATCACTAGTGCGTTGCTCTGATTGTACCTTTCTATAATCTCCACCCTGAGTTCTCTTGTGGAATTCGCGTATATGAACGAATTCGCAAAATCAGAACTTATGGAGTTCAAGATCCAGCACGCTACCATCCCATCGCATCTAATCCACCTTTTCAAATCTCCCGATTCCCCTTCTGGCTTTAGAAGTGTTCCGTTGATGAAGCCCAACTTCATCTTCGCCACAAGAGCCATTCGAACCTGCTTACTCTAAGTGATGAAGTTACTTCCATCAAATTGGAAGTTTGTAAGCGAAGTTCTAGGTGACTCGGAATTTGCCAATGTCAATGGATCCTCCTACGAAGCTCCATTGATTTGTGCGATTTGCTGAGCGACGACATGTGTTGTTTTCTCTATCTTCTCCCTCTGCGACATCAATCTTCAAATCACCACCTCTACCATCTAAGCTCTGATACCATAAAGACCTCGAGGATCGAACAATCGTGTTTGCACAGATTTGGTGATTGAAGATCAAGAGAAAACGTTTCTTGATTTCACAAATCGGAAATAAAGATGATGGAATTCATTACAACAAACTGGGTCTCATTTCACCTTATATACTACTAGGACGTGATAGAGATCAACCAAGTAATCACAAGCTCAAACCCAAAGTATATTACAGACAATTGAACAACTAAACCCACAATATGTAAACCAAACAAATGTTAAATTGTAAATCAGGTTTGGCTAAAACCCCACATAACTCCATGGTAATAATTATGGATATAAGTGTATTTTTGTTTGTTTTATTAAAAAGTGTGCAGATTTCTAAAATGACAAGTTTTAATTAACGGATAGGGTAGTAATTAATATTAAAAAATTAATATTTGTATAATTTGTATTATATTTATAGAAAATAATGAAAATATTGCTTCTAACAAAGTAATCCAAAAATCATTTTGCAGAAAGAGTTTTTAGTTATTTAGGATTATAAATTAACTCGTAAATGAAATATTTAAGTAGCAAAATGACAATCCTAACACAATATTTCTCTCTCCTTTTTTATTAGATTAACCTTTATATAATGTTGGCTTTATGTGTGAGAGAGAGAAAGAGTCGTGGAAGTTGAAGAAAGTGGGGATTGATAGTGACAGGTGGCTATTAAAGTCACAAATTACAGGTAATTACCGGTAAACAGGGGTTTCTGCCGCTTCTTTAATTTTCTCATCGCTTTCAATTTTTGTTTAGCTTTTGTCAAAAGAAGATGCGATTTAAAGTTTGCTTTCAATGTGTATGACTATTTCGTTTTCATCCCCAAAATATAAACCCAATTTCGTTCATACCTTTTAATTTGTTTTTAAATGATTTTTATTTTTAATTTAATTTGCAAATATAAAGATATTATAGAAATAAAGGTTATGAATTAAAATGAAACACAATTAACATAAAAAATAATAAGTTTAAGCATTAAAAAGCTAGATCATCTCCAACAATTTTTTCAAAACAAAATACATATTTTTTAAATTATTTTTACTTCTCATTTCGAATAATTGGATAATCATTTAAGTTTTAAGAATCCTGCTAATTTAGAGAAGTCTCTCTCTTTTTATTTTCAATTCCTTCTCATTTTGGAGAATGTGATGGAAAATCTGTTACCGATAAAAAACAAACAAAACATTAGATTTTTTTTTTACAATTATTTTAAAATTAAAAACTGATGAAACCAATATTAAGAGTCCGGTCAAAAAAAGGTTGAGGATCAAAAATAATTGTGAAGCTTGAATTAGCAAAAGATTAAATTCTCTTAATATTATGTAAAAAAATTCTCACCAATAATTCTCACCAAAAAACCATCACCAGAAAGAAACAGAGGGAAAAAAAACTATAATCGGGGGAAAAATAGAAAAAAAATCAATTGTCACCAAAGAAAACTGTTATAAAAAACTATCACTAGAAAAAACATCATTAGGAAGAAATCAAACATCACTGCAAAAATTTATCAACCAAACCGCCACCAAAGATTAAATAAAAATTAACCGTCGATAGGGAAAATGTCAATAACTGTTACCGAAAAAAATCAGTTGTCATCGGAAAAAAATTTACTAGAAAAATACATATTCAATTGTCACTAGATAAATGTCACCATCAACGGTCAATAGAAAAAAATTGTTAACAATAATCTATATATCTATATATTATCTTAATTCAAAAGCATTTTTTATGATGAGCCAACACCTCCTTAATTTAAGGTTTTTTCACTAATCACAATTTTTCTCTTATTGTTTCTTTTTCATTTTTCTCGTCATCTCTTTCATACATTTACATTTTTCCCTATATTTTTTACCCATTTATTAAACAATGAGTTTAATCCAAAATATTGAATTAAATCTACTGTCTATTACTCTATATTTAAATCTTTATATATTATAATAATAATAATCTATATCAATATAATATCTTAATTTAAAAACCTTTTTTTATGAAGCCTAACTTCATGGTAAACGTTTTAACCATTTTCTTAAAAATTTCAAGTCTATCTTTATAATTTTATCCTAACTTTTATTAATATTTTCTAAAAATTATTACTAATAAAAATTAGAAAAAAAAAGCGTGTCATGACGCATAGATTGTACTAGCTGTCATCAAAAGTGGATTTTGACCTAAATAATCAATGGTCAAAGGAGAAGTAGAGGGGAGAAGGATAAATGAGGGAGATGAGAAGAAAAGGTAAAAATGTCAAATGATGAACATTTACTTAATTAATTTGTTTTAAAAGTGTCTAATGTTTTTAGGAAATCACTAAATTAAGCCAAAAAAAACTATACATAAACATAAAGTATTAATAAATAAAAAATATGTGTAAAATGTTGCTCCATTAATTAATTATCCAACATGACGCAACTGCAAACCTAAGTATATATCGTTTTATTATTATATTTAGTTTGCCTGCATTTTATATATAGCTAATGTCCTAGTCAATTAATTAATGTTTTTTTTTCAGGGAAAAATAACTTTTAAAAGCACATGATAAGAACTCTTAAACGTTTAATCACCACACAAGGACACTTGGAATATCCATGTTTCCTTGTTCATTTTTCTCTCTTTAAACAATACTCCGTAAAACTAAAATGTATCATATTTGGTCGCAAATTAATTTAATGATTATGGTGTTACAATTTATATTAAGAGATTTAATTCAAACTTGAATGAGAATATCTAATTTTTAATACTAGATCATATCATTTCCATATCATATCCAATTCAGATTAGGATTACTCTATACAAACGAATTGTTAATTATGAATTCATTTTTTTTAATTATTTTATTTATAAAATCTTTAGATGGATCCAATTTTGATCACCAATTTGAATCATGACATATACAAAAATAATAATTTCAGTGTATTCTGCTTGCTATAAATTAAAGGGTGATTTTGATAGAGGGCCTTTTTTTAATGTTCAATTTGGTGCTAAGACCCCAAACTAATTTAATTAGTTTTATGTAGACCTCTTTCCAATAGAGTGGAATGGTCAATGGTTAACCGGTTGACCGGTCAACGTTGACCGTTGACCGGTCAACGTTGGCCAATCCATTTGGATTGTTTTTTTTTTCCGTATTTTACCGTTTTGATGCCAAAATTTTATTATATTTTATTGTCACTTTGATGCCACTTTTCTAATGAAATGATTGGATGACAATTTTTTAATGCCACTTTTTTTTTAAACCGTGATGACATTTTTTGTGTACTGTAATGTCACGTTGACTATTGATGCCATTTTTTTTACTGGTACCGACTGATGCCACTTTTTTATGTCAATTTTTTGATGATATTTTTTTTACCGTGATGCCATATTTTTGATGATATTTTTTCAAAGTAGTATTTTGATGATATTTTTTCAAAGTAGTATTTTGATGACATTTTTTCCTTTAATATGATACAACTTTTTCAAAATGGTATTTTGATGTCATTTTTATAATGTAATTATTTGATGCCATTTTTTTAATCAAATCGATTGATGCCACATGTTTTTAATTTAATCAATTGTATATCGATTTATTTTCATCGATTATACTTTCATTCATTGATGACACGTTTGTGATTACACTTCATTGATGCAATCACTTGTGGTGACATATTCATTAAATTTTTATTCATGGATGACATTTGTTATTACGCTTCATTAATCACAATTGTTTATGGTGATAATTTTATATAATTGATGACATAAGACCTTAAAACGTGGAATCAAAATATTGTCACCTTATTGCACATATAAAAATACAAAGTCTTTGAAACTACGACATTAATATTGGTTGTATACGTAAAAACACCTATTATAACATGTCATCAACTAAAAAAAATGCATCAATGTAAGTAATATAATTCGGAATCAATAAAATCAATACAAGGTGTCATAACCATCCAAGAATTATATACAACATTCCTAAAGATTCCACCTTCTCAAAAGTGGCATCAAAGTAGTTGCTAACAACATAACTACTAGCTAGTGTCCATGAATAAAGCTAGAAGCACAAATGTGACAGAAACACATGACAAGTAACACATCCTTTCCTAAGGATACGCTAGTGTCCATGATTTCGGAATGCAGGCCTTCCAAATAATGCCGCGGAGAGCACCACAATGGTGTAGAACCTAAAAATCACAACCGTACGCAGCCCTTGTTGAGAGAAGGCCATAATTTTTGATGCAATATCCTACAGATGAGAAGTGTAACTTGATAAGATGCTAGAACATAAGCAAAAGGTACATTATGCTAAATTGATAATCCACAATGAACACTCATAATGGTGCAATATGATGACATCTTTTGTTAATGAACACAAATCCTAAAGCAATCTCAATCACAAGGAAATCAATTTAATGTTATTACAGTTTTTATGAATGCAAAAAAAATATAGAGAAAATGGGGCAAAGATGTAAATAACTAGTTTACAAGTCACCAAATATAGTCGAAAACAAGACCAATCAACAGTTAGATGGTATTTTGAATTGAATTCCTTTCAACCTGAAGCATTTATGTTTTACCTAGTGGACACTGGACAGATGATCTACATATTGCTAAAGATTCAACCTTTTGATCACTATAAGCATAATTCAACAACAAATTGAGAAATCAAATAGGCAAAGCGTGAAATGAATTAGCAGATCAAAGCAAAAAAACATGTAATAAACTCAAATTGAAATTGGGCAGGCCGAGATGTCTGACAGTGAGGGACCCAAACAAGTTCCCCAACAAGGCAGCAACAAGCACAACCAAACCTGCATCAGCCCAGCCACAAATCCAGCTAAGAAACTATCACCAACCAGCTCCGTTGGGATCAACCATACGGTCACAAATGACGGAATACGAACTACTTCGTCTTTCTAGTGGACCTTGCAGCCGATCTCCCCATTGGTAATCAACACGCAGCACCACCAACTCACTTCATCAAGATCAAGAAACTCGGCCTCCTCGTCGGATGCCTTAAAGAACGCAATTATTGGCAAGGGGTGGTGAAACCTAAATTGGAATAAAAAATAATTAATGAGATATAAACATAAATTGGAATCCAATGTAATTACATTTTATAAAAAATCAGAAGTTCATTGAGAATCACTTGCATTGATATTTCACCAAAAAAACATCACTTGTAATTGTATCATCAAACCAAATCCCTACCTAATTGATGCTGTAAAAATGTTTCCAAATATCATAGGTACTTGGATCACATAAGAAACTTACCAACTACATATAGGCACTTGAGGAAGAAACTTACCAACTACATATAATTCACAAAGATGACCAAGGCTATGAAATCCAAGGTCTCAATACAAGCCTGACAAATACCGTTTGAGATGAAAAAGCACCAAGGTAAGACATTCACAATTCGACATTCATCAATTATAATGAAAGGGGTTGTAATTAGAGATGGATCAATCCAAATTTACTCAAAAACTTACAAAACCATTAACAAGGAAGAATTTATTTACACTAAAAACAAATTCAATTTATCTAGGCATTTCATCGAACACCTTGGAAGAAGCTCTTACCTCCATGTCAATCTTCATCAATCCAAACGTAGTGGCACGTTTTTCGTCCATTGGGAGAGCAACCACAGTGATATCGGCATCTGCTTCTCCGTGAGCTTGAACAAATCTTTCATAATCCATTCACTAGAAGTAAAAAAATCGCAAGACATTTCATTGAATAGATATCAAGCAAAAACAAGATCGATAGTTCATACCTTCTAAATCTCAACAAATTTCCAGGTCCGACTGATCCTAAACCTCAATCGAAGAAGTTGGACGTGATCTGAAGATAGTCGAAGTAGGAGAGGGTGGCCGAGTAACTTGGAGCCAACGGTGAGGAAAACGGAGATTGGGGCGGCCACGCCGGATCGTGGCGAGCGATTTGCTGGTGGGAACAGGAGGAGAAGTGGTGGTGATCCTCTAGCTTCGCCATCGCCACCTGAACCTCGGTCTTCGCCCGATCCATGGCCGCCTTGTTCGTCCGAGACCGGAGATCCTCTACAAATTGTGAGGTTGAGAAGATTGGGAGGAAGGGGACGGGACGCACAGAAGGGGGAGGTTAAAAAGGGGTGAAATCCCTAATTAATTTTCAAGGGGATCTGGGACGGCTAATTGATATTTTAAGAGGTCTAAATACCTAACCACCTTTACAAAAAGGTCTATTCTACCGTATTCCCTCTAAATTAAATTTGAAAACTCGAAATGTACATGCCATTTTCCTAATAAAAGAAGTAGGGGCCATAGAATTATAGGTGACTTTATAATTTTGACATCAATAACATATGTTGAATATGCAATGTTTTAAGGGGATGTAATCCGTTCTCTACCGAACCAGTAAACCAATCAAATAAAACTAAAACATATAATTATTTTTTGGGGGAAAAACAAACATATTACACCTACATCTAAAATTACTCTTAACACAATTATCAAATTGAGAACATTCAAACTTTTATCAAAAAAAAAAAAGTGTGTTTACCAATAAGAGGAAATTGGGTCCTATGGTCCAATTTTCTAACCTAACTAAGAAAATGTCAATCGGGTATTTTAAATTAATCAATTGTCCTATCGGTCAGATTTTTACCTCTACGTCGTCTCTCTAGCTTTGGTTCTCCCTCGCTTCTCTCTCGCTGCGTTTCTTTGCTTTCGAACAATCATCATCTTTTCTTTCCCTTTCCGTCATCGTTTTCATTTTCGATTACTGAAGCAACAATGACATATGAAGGTTATTTTAGTTGCAATGTATTATTTTTTTTAGAGTTTTTTTTTTCTGATTATGGTCTAATCAAGGTTGTACTATTTAACTTTTTTTAACCCAGGGTTAATGCTTTGTAATGTCTTTCGATTATTGGCAGGTAGTAGTGTTTCTTCTTTGGAAGAATATTATAAAAATCAGTTCAATGTGAGCGTAGTTTTGTTTTTGCCCGTTGTGTTCTATCCTTGTCTTTTGCCCGCTGTCTTTTGATGATGTCCATATATTGTTTATGTGTTCATGTTTGTGTTTTGTTGGATTTTAGTTATTGGTTGAATGATGAAGAAAGATTTCCTTCACGTGGTAATCTCTATTCTTACCCCGATGTTTGCAAAATTATCAAACATGGGTTCAACTGTAGATGTTCAGCAGTTGAAAATTAGTGTTTTAACTTTGTTTTTCAACAAGGTTCTAAACTTCGTTTTAATTTTCAGTTAGTACATCATGTAACTATACATGAAATTGTAACAAAAAAGGAGATGGAACCCTGGTTTAAAGTTGGGGGTCTTATTTCTCGTTTTTCTTTAATTGAGGTTCATCTCATAACTAGTCTTCCAGTTATAGAATATGATCCTTCACTTCTAAAGCCCGTTACATTGAAAGAGTTCTTTGGCAAGGCCGGGGTCTCTTATTCTGATATTGTTAAGATTTTTAAAGTTGAGCCTAAAAACTCTCCAAAAAAGTTAGTGATGGAAAATCTTTTGATTATTTGGAAGGTTTTGTTGTTTAAGCGACCTAAAGTTGTCAACTTGGACCATTTAGCGCTTGCTTGTGATTATGAAAATTTTGAAAGGTATCATTGGGGTCGTGAATGTTACCAGCAATTGTTTAGACGTTTGAGGAAGGTGTCATCGGTTGACAGGTCTGGGAAAGCTAGGGGTATATGTGTTGTATGGATATCCTCTAGCATTCCAGGTGATTTTTTAATTCTCTTTTGATTTTCAATAATTATAGTTTTTTTGTCAGTTTTTTTTAAATCGGCTTGTTGTTGTTGTGTGTGTTTAACAGATGTGGATTATTGAAGATTCCTTTCTATTGTTGAACAACTTCGAGGTACTTTTAATCATTTTGACAACGGCCCAACTGGCCTCCCTGCATTGGGTTTGTAATCGCAAAAGTAGTCATTAACAAGCTTTATCATTGAATGAAGGAGAAGTGGTAAGCTTTTTATTTTAGCCTTTCATTGATTTTCAACATTCTTTACTTATCAGTATTTGTTCCTTTAATTGATTATCAACATTCTTGTATTTGTGAAACAAGCCCCGATGTATCCTAAGTATGCTCAATTTTCAAGGAAGCATGTCATGGAATTTCAAGACGAAGTTCAAAAACAATTTCTTGATTCTCTTGTTAGTGATTGTTTTGGTGAACCTGAAAAGATCCTCCTTATCACACGAGGCATGTTAGAAAGGACTTTACTTGATGTGTTTTGGAGATAATGCTCATGTTGCTTCTACTGCCCTCACCCCTTATTATCCTGATTTTTCAGTGCCTTTGGTAGTCCCATTGACGCGCTCCAGCTTGAAATATAAGCCTTCTGATTTTGGTGTTGCTAAGGACGTAAAAAAGAGGTAGAAGTGCAAGCCAAACCCTGCTGGCTGCTGCCATCAAGAAAATGAGGGGTCTCTCTAAGAAAGTTGACAACAGGGGGTGTGGACGCTGACTTTGAGTGGATGCTGATATAAGAGATGAAAAAGGGCATGAGGGAGCTGAGAAAGAAGAGATGCCCAAATGGGCTAAGGATTTGTTTTTGAAGTTTAAGAACATTTTTGAAATGCTTGAAAGTAGAATATTTAATGTTAGAGAAAGGTATTATTAAGCTTGAGAAATAAGTCAGCGGATTTGCTGATGGAGTCAAAGAACATGTGAGTGATGTGAAGGAGAATGCAGATATTAATGTTGAATGTTAGTGTAGTAATTTTTTTTTTGATTAGGTAAGAATTCGAGTTCAGACTTATTTGAAACTCGATGGCCCGCTAAGCCGGCAGACAGGAGAACCGTCTAAAAAACATAACATACAACAATACATAATGGTGCAGACTCAAGCACACGCACTCTACTAAAAACGAAACCAAGAAGACCTAAACCAAACTAGATTCGGCCGAAGACGACAGACGAAGCCAAGCCCCACACTAAAGTAGAACTGTAGACCAGCGGTATATAAGGACTCGATCATCCTGTGGGCAGTGAGGACGAAACTCTAGGGAAGTAGTCAATCCGAGTAGTGGGGACGGCACGATACACACTACCACGACCCCAACCTATCCCGACTCCGACAACCAGAACCAAAACCAAGGGGAAGATCATCAAGCCACGCCACCGTAGAGCCGTACATCACCTGAGTAAAGAACACCAAAAAACCCTATCGGGATTTGGTCAACCCTAGCGGGATTTCATACACGCCCAAACGAGCGGGGTTTAATACCCTTGCAGGATCTTAATCAAAAAATATATATAAATATATAAATACATATAACGTATATAAGAATATATTTATATATATAAAGTTTTTTTTATGTTGAACGTGGCGTGCAAGGCTGAAACTCAACCTTGCATCCGAGTGCCAGAAGGGCCCACACACACCACGCTGCAGTCCCTGCCGCTGCCCAACGAACAGGCCGAGCACCGGCGGGGACAAGGAGGGAAGATTCAGGCGAGGCGGAAGCAGCGCCGATTGTGATGGGGAAGGGGATGAATTAGATATGCCGGCGACCGGACTGAGTAGGGTAGAACTTCTCTGATGGATATCGAAGATGTCGGAGAAGAGCACGACAATGTTGAGCCTTAAACTTCAATGAAGGAGAGGAAGGAACAGGAAGGCTGACTGGAGGCTGGGCCGGCGTGGATGCACACGGACGGCGGGAGGTGGCTGCTGGCGGCAGTGGCTGGGCGGAGGTGCCGAGAAGGGGAGCACGGGACGCTCAGTGGTGATAGGAGAGAGGCGTGAGGGCTCCGGAACTTGTCGGGATGGCTGCTGGTCGGAGGGAGGCTAGCGCCGGCGGCTACAGTGGCTGGAGGCACGGGCGGCCTAATGGGAACTCGGGAGTGGGAGGCAAAGCCGCTCGAAGAACTTCGCTCGGGGAGAAGACTGGACTAGCAAAGACGCGTTTCCCTTTTTTTTTAAAAAAAAAAATGCTAAATAACTCGGGTAGGTTAAAATAAACTCGACCGTGTTATATTTACCGACCCGAGTTCCATCTCGGAGACCTATTCGTCACTCGGGTTGACCCATGAACTCGACCGAGTTATGTACCCGAGTTTCCTACTGTAAATCCCTCGGTTTTGGACTTCTTCTTTTTCTTTTTTTTTTTGATTTTTTTGATTTTTTTTTTGCTTCCGAAACCTACATGTTAGTATTCCGGAGATGCAAAAATACTAGAAAAATAACATATATATATATATATATATATATATATATATATATATATATATATATAAAACAACTACCTAATAAAATTATGAAAAATGATAATATGAAATACTAACCTTGGGTTACCTCCCAAGAAGTGTCCTTGGTTAACGTCATAGACTCGACGCTTTGGTTGTCCATTTAAGACTCACTCGGACATCGTCAGTGCCCTCAGCAGCAAATCAAACTCTTGTGCACACCATCTAGGGAGGCGGACACTACATGTGAATAAGTCGAAGTCAAAGTATGTCCTCAACTCCTCATATGTCCGAGCGTGACTCTCCACCATGGGTATGTAGAACCACCAATTCAGTTCCATTGGTGGTATGTCGAAATAATGAGCCCAAGGATCGACATAATCACCGACCTTCTCACCATTGCAGAGGATATCAATTCTATGCTTAGGAGCCTCATAAATCAGCTCCGAACTTGGTTCCTTGATAGGCGAGCTCGAGACAATCTCATCAAATGAAGGAGACAATAAATCACATGGGATCTCATGCGTCGACTCATGACACTCCATGTCAGGAAGTAGTGTACTCTCCTCTTCATCGCTGAAGAAACTGTCATCGTCTGCGAACATATCCTCCTCCGCCAAAACATTATCATGCTCATAGCTCAAGGGTAGGGGAGGTAGCGGAGTAGACTCAGATGAACTCAATGAGGGGGGAATAGGAAGCACACACTCACCTTCATCTTCATGACTTTCTGAGCTTCCCTCAGGTGTGACAAACAGGTCCTTGCCAATCCCTAAGGTGTTCGTGGTGAGGCTCTCAATCGGGTTAACCACCGGTTTAGGCGGTAGTTCACTCGCTTCACAAGTTGGTATCTCATTCCCCACATGGACCATTCGAAGCACTCGTTCATGTAGTTCAGCGATCTGCTGACACAATTGCTCATTCTCCACGTAAGAGACCTTGAATAGATCATCCGATGGTACGTCAAAGTAATCCATTGGTTGAGGTTCCAGTGCAAAGGACACTTCCTGCAAGGCCTGATGACCCATGTAGCAGATAAGATCCCAAATTCCCACCAAACCTAACCGTGCTAGATTTCCGCCGCTCATGTATATAGCACGCGCCTTTGTCTCAGTAGTCATTCCCTCTACAACACAGACAACCATATCTCGCAAACTATCGTGGAAACCCCGCACATTGCGGATGTCCACACACCTCTGCAACCTAGTGAGATATAGGTGAAAGTTTTCACCTTCGAACTGCAATAATATCAACATCTTAAACTGTTAGTAGCATATGTGTTATGAACCATAAGATAGGTTCACAACAAAAGTTAGTAGTTAAATTAACACGCAAGACAAACACACAAATAACAACTTGACTCCCCGGCAACGGCGCCAAATTTGACAGAGGATTTTTAGTCGTCTTAAATCCTATCAAATAAATCCGACTAACCTAACTAATGTAGTTTGGTAAGTACGGGTCGATCCCACAGAGAGTCAATGATTTGTATGCAAGTCAAGTGTGCTAAATAAGAACTAAAGACACAAATAAGGGGGATTTTGATGATTCAGACTAACTAAGTAAAAAGCAAAAGGAAGCAAACTAAACAAATTGATTTAACAAATATGAGACAAATAGCTTAGGTCAACCAATCTCAGCAATCAGGTTTGTTCATTGATCATCGAAATCGAATAGATAACTTCCTCTTGAACACTTTGTGTGGAAAGACTAGGTCTTTTGAATCCAATTCCTTATCGAAATTAGTTAACAGGACAACCAGACCCTGAAAACCCTAATTATCAAACAATCTTGAAACTATCAAGATTCAATTCAATAATCGATTAAGTTTAAAGGAAATCAACAAAGACAATCGACACGCACAACCAGTTATTGCATCAATTGCAAATCAATTCTTTATACAAATCCCTAAATCAACCAGTTTCAGAGATTCATACTTTGCTACTCAAGAATATAGATAACTCAACCAGTAATTACCTATATCTAGCTATAGATTATCATGAAAAGGCATCAGTTGATCAGACTAACGGAAATTCACGAAAACCCTAAACAATCGGCGCAAAGAATTGATAATATTCAAAGAAGAGTATTAAGATAGAGAAATCTCACAATGAAATTGCAAACCTGAAGCTTCGATTAATTTCCCCAAGCAAAGAGGTCTCCAATTTTCTATGTACAAAACCTCTTCCCCTCAACTAAAACCAACACGAGACCCTTTGTTCTTCTTTCCCACTAACGTTTCATCTCCTACCCTCGTGCCCTTCTATTTTCGTCCCATCTTTGAGCATTGGCTCGAGCTTAGCTTCACCTCTTTACAATCACCTGAAATCATGCACAAAACTTGTAGATTCTGACTCTAATTGAAACATAATTAAAACATGAAAACTACTCTAACTCATGCATTTTACCCTACCTAAACACATCTAAATGCTTATATTAACACTACCTAAATGTGCATGATTACTCTCCCTAGTACAACATAGAGAGAAACTACACTGAAGAGGATCGAAAGAGATCAGAGTAGAGGGGGAGTTAGGGGCTCGATCGAAGAAATTAATCAAATCGGGCTAGGGATACTCGATCTGAGCAAGCAAACACCCAGGAGATCGGGCCGGACAACATGCTACGGTGATTCTCAGTCTCCAACCAAAGGGAGGAGAAAGGAGACGAGTTTTCAACCTCCAAAGAGGGGTTTTCGACTTCCGAAGAGGGGTTTTCGCCTCACGTGAGCTGATTAGTGATATGTATAGTGTAGTATTTGTGTTTGAAAGCATTTTAAAACTTCTTAATGATTTATGTTGTAATATATCGTTTTCAGTCTTCATTATATATGCTTATATCTGTCAAAATTTTAAGCTATTTGTCATGATTTGTTCAATCCTTTGTCAGCATATGTTTTCAATCTTCATTAGTGTAAATACATGTGCTGATAAAATACACGTAAAAGCTGAAAAATGAATTTATCAGCAAATGTATGCAACTGTCAGCTTTGCCCGCTCGCCTTTTTCAGCTTTGTGGTTTGTCAACATATATTTTCAATATGGTTTGTGAGCTATCTACCATGGTTTGTCAGCTTCCCTAGCACCGACCTGAGCGCCGCCAATCCCGCACCCTCGTCTCCTCCTTCCCCTAGCACCGCCGGATCTGAGCGACAGGGGAGGCGAAACTGTCGCCAGATCACACGGCTTCCCTCCGCCGTCGACTCCCCCCCCCCCCCCCCCCCCGCTCCACCCACTCTCGTCCACCACTTCCGCCGCCAAGCCCGCACCCCCCTCTCCTCCTTACCCGTTTACACCACTTCCACCGCCACCACCGCCACCGCTACAGGTGCCAAATCGTCGATTTGCCGCCACCACACCCCACCGCATTCGAATTGAAGAATCCGATCAGAAACACCACCACACCCCACCGCATTCGAATTGAAGAATCCGATCAGAGCGTCGAATCATCAATTCAACACCACCACACCCACCGGCTTCGACTCCGATTAGAAACACCACCTCCTCGCCTCAAGGTGAGAGAGAAACCGTCACCCACACCCCACCGCCTTCGCACCCTGACACTGCCGCCGAGCAGAAACCGTCACCCAAACACCGCGGATGTGAATTGGGGGTGGTTGGCCTCAACCCCGAACCCTCCTCGTCGGAATCTTTGTCGGCGTGGTCGAGCAGGCTCGCCATCAGTGGCGGCTGAATTGGAGATGGTTATAATCGAAGTAGTGGAGAGATTGAGAGAGTTAGGTTTTTAACAGGGGTTGCACACGCGCTTCACGGGTGGGATTGGGCCTTCTTTTCCAGTTTTTTTTTTTAAAACCCATCTACATGGCATAATTCTAGCCATTCACTCCCTATAGATCAAGGGTCCGGATGTGTGCACAAGTTACACCCTAAGGGGTGTGCACAAAGGATCCACACTATATATATAGGGGAGATATCTAATGAGAAGTAACATTTAAATGAGAAGATGAGAAGTAAGCCTTATACCCTTTAGATTAAAATAATTTTTTTTATATGGATATAGGGGACATATCTAATGATAAATAAAATTCGAAGGTCAGGCCTGTCTGACCTTCGAATTTTTACCAAATAAAAAAAATGTTTTTTTAAAATTATTTTTTATGCTATGTTTTTAGATGATGAATGAAAAAGATAATTTAAATTAGCATAAAAACCCTAAAATGAACCTTAAATCACCCTCTAGATAAATAGCGTAAAAAATAATTTTTTTAAAAAAACATTGGTATATTTCTCATTAGATATGTCCTATATATCCATATAAAAAAAATTATTTTAATCTAAGGGGTATAAGGCTTACTTCTCATCTTCTCATTTAAATGTTACTTCTCATTAGATATCTCCGATATATATATATATATATATATATATTGTGTGTGTGTGTTGACAAACAAATTTATTACGGAGTAGAAAATATGTGTTGATATTATGATGACAAACGACATACAATTGAAATTGTTGTGCGAAATTGAAAGATAATTGAGCGAAATTGTGAAGCATAAATTCGTGAGTGAAATTGGAAGCTCGCTGGATTAGAAAACTCGAGAAGATCTGAATTAAGAAAAGCGAGCGGCAGTTAGGGCCGGGGTGACCGGTGGAAATTTAATTAATAAATCTTGTATGATGGACATTTAATTAATAATGTCTTTCCGAGTGTGTTTGGAATAAGACACACTCGGAAAGATATAACACATTGATTAGTTGGGAAAAAATATGTGCCCCAAAAGAATTTGGGGGGGGGGGGGGGGAGGGGGGTGACTGGGCATAAGAACGGCTGAAGAAAGAAACATCACCCTCCAAATAAAATTATTATGGAAAATCTATAATGATCCAAACAACATTTGGGTCAAAATCATCACAGAGAAATACCTCACAAATAGGAAGATAACAGACCTTAATATACATAATACGTCTTGGCAATTTGGTCGTCTTCTTCATCTTAGGGAGAGATTCCAGACTGATCTCCTCTGGATTGTAGGAGACGGCTCAAAAATATATGTATGGGATGACCCTTGGATTGACAGGATCTCCCTAAAACCCTACCAACACAACCATGACCCAAATATGAAAGTCTCAAATTTACTAGATTCCATAAGGAAATGGAATGTACACTTACTCAACCAAATCTTTCTAGCACATGTGGCTAACACTATTTTAGATATAGACATCCCGATTAGAGCAATACAGGATAAACTAATATGGAAATATAACAAAGATGACATCTTCACTACAAAATCAACTTACAAAATCATGAGAAATGATAGAATTAAAGATAGAGACTTTGGGTGGATTTGGAAGCTCCATCTTCCCCCAAGAACTCAAAATTTTATCTGGAAAATAATGACTGATAGCTTACCTACAAAGACAAGACTAAGCAAATTCTTCAATAGAGTCACATCTAAGTGTTGTCTCTGCACCATGGAGGATGAAGATGCAAACCATTTATTCTTAAGATGTCAAGTCTCGAAACTGATCACAAGGAGCTACGAATATAAGATTGGAAAATCATTCATTGGTATTGATAATACAAACAACTCAATGGAAAGAATGGAACAAATTAGGAAGGACAACACTCAATTTGAAGATCTATGTTTAATATGACAAAATATCTGATGAGGAACTCCGTCATCTTCAAAAATAAAAAGTTGAAAATTACCCTAATGGAATGAGGCGAAATGCCCAAGAAAACAGATAAATAAAAAGCGACAAGGGAAACACATAAAATGGGCAAAGCCCCCAATGAACGTCTACAAAATCAATGTGGGCGGCTCATTTACAACCAATGGGGAGTGCAAGATTGGGAGCATTGTTAGAACTTGGATTGGTCAGGTTATAGAGATTTTCAATTAAAAAAAAAGTAGCTAAGGGATCCGTACTACACACTGAATCCTTAGCTCTCTGTGTCAGAATAGAGCTAGCCAGGAATAGAGGCTGGCAGAAGATCCTCATTGAGGGTGATAATGTGGAAGTGATCAAGGTAATTGAAGATAATGCAAGAATTCCATGGGAAATCCTCACAGTAGCTGAAAACATCAGAAGACTAAAGAGAGAATTCACCATAATCGAATTTCGACACTATTTTAGAGAGGCAAATGCAACTGCTAACTAAATAGCTAAGAGTGACATGGAGCTTAATATGTATACATTCCCTTTAAATATGGAGCTTTGTAACATCATCCGCATGGATGATCCTTTTTTAAGGATGTCCTAATGGTTGCCTACCGTAGAATGAAAAAAATTAATTAGGTCTTATTATATGGACAATTATTTTTTTCTCAAATAATTTAAGCTATATTTATAACTATATTTATTAATTTGGTTTTGTTTGGGTACATGGTCGGTTTTTCGATATATGATTTAGTTTTTTTAAATATTTTTATAGGGTTTATCTATTTTTAAAAGTAGTATAGTAATTCAATTTTTTATAAATATATATCTTTGGATATAAATTAGATTACCGTTGTTAATGAATGAGTCCTCTAAACAAATATTAAAGTGATGAATGATGATGATGAATCAAATGGGAAAAAAATGAATACTTGTAATTTGAAGTTGGGTTAGGTCATCCACGCTATGATGGAGATACCCAACATGGAAGTCAACTTTAAAATCTTTTGATATCTTGTACACTTTGAAGAGGCAACTTTATCCACTTAGGGCAGTTATATTTGCTTTAAGATAATAAATTTCATTAACAACAAAAAAAGGAATCATAGTTTTCAAGAAGAAAAAAAAAATTTTTACAAATAAATATTTAAGCAATGATTTTAAGAGCACCAATTTTGGATCAAATTCCGGCAACTAGTTAGGAGTAACTTTTTCATCTGATTTGCACGAGGAAATAAAGCCTTCCCTTTACATTTTTTTTGACCATAAAGAAAAAGTTGCAACTTTACACATGCCCCATTTGGAGTTTTGTTTTGGAGTTTTGTTCAGTTGAATTTAGACCTGATCAAGTTTGGTTTAGCTCATGTCGTAAAAGGCGAAAAAATAGTTCGCTTTATGATTACTGCATGGCTCCACCATCCCAGTTTATCTCGTTCGTCCACAAATATGAGCGGTTGTCAATGTAATTTATGAAGGTTCAATCTTGATTTTGTATGTTCTGATTTCACAATCCGTATGCAAGTTAAAATGTGTTATCCGAATACAAACACCTTACTAGCTATTTTGCCTTCAATTCATTCAAACTCAAGATCACTGGCTAAACAAGCGATAGATAAGTCTCTTGTCAACCCATCTCGCCTCTTATGAGTACAGTTTTTCATTGATCTGATTGAGACCCACTTTGAAATCTTCACATGCCAAAAATCAATTGCTGTTGTACCACAAGATTCCAGTTCACCTGCAAAACACTATCATGTCCATTTGCCTTTGTTTCTCTCACAGTCACAGTAATCCATTCACTAGCTATGTTCATTAAAAAGTTCAAACTACACCCATCAATTACAAGTTTTACAGCAAACAGAAAAAAGAGGGGTGGCACAAAAAACCTTCCGTCGTGTTGAAACCGAAGGAGCTGCACCATATGCAACATTCACTGAAACCACTTACAGGGAACAAAGTTACAGTCATCTAGGAACCTCTTTTTTTTTTTAAATCTCAGAAGAGAGCAAATCCACATCCTTGCCTATGGCTACACAAGGTTCTTTTTTTTACTTTACATGGGATCCGGTACAGGTGATTGTACGAGGCCAGTGGCCATTGTGCAGTTACTCAATGTCGTCGATCCAGTCACCATATATTTTACTTATCCTGTCGGGTCCTTTCCATCTCTGGCTGGATCTTTGCCCCCCCACCTGCATCACACTATAAGGCCTCTGAGAAGGAAACCCTGGTCCAGCATGGTGAAAATCCAGACGAGGGGCTGTTAAGTTAGACGCCACCACTGAGTCGGTTTTGGCTGCAACAACAACACTTTGCTTTGATTCTGGCATTGATGAATCTCTAGTTTCTGTGTCCACAAGTCCCCCTCCGTATTTGTGCAATTCTGTTGCAAATCAGATGTTAGGTAAAATCAACAAGTATATGATAAAAGAAAATCAATTGCATTATAAGCCGAAAAAGGTGGAAAGGTGAGAAATTAACATATAGTTGTATACTAGAAAATCACTTTCATGAAACTAAAATAGGCCTATAGTTTGTAGAACTACCAACCCATAACTGTAAACCCAGAAATGATGCCTCCAAATCACCTCCAAGGAAAACAAACCATGCCCTCAATTTTTTATGTATTGAAAAAGAAACATCTTTGATGTTTACCACAAAGTATCTTCATCTGATGCTTTCAAGATCATTCCAAGGCCCAAACTGATTATCAGGTATTCAAGTTGTATCCTCAAAACCGAAAGCTATAAGCTACCATCACTGACACAACACCTATAGGCACACTACCTATAACATATTTGGTACAGTTTGGCTATTGCTCATCACACATCATAGAAATTGGAACCTTGGATCAAATTCCACCCCACTACTACCCATCTTACTTCTGAGCCAATGTTGTCTTCACTTTTAAGTCTGTCCATTGTTCCTAGTGACAACTGAACTTTAAACCATCACACAAACTCAAGATTATGACTCAGACTGGACAGACAAAACATCACAAAACCTTGGAAGCCACACCCAAAAAAAAAATCCTCGGATGCCAAAAGCCCCAAAAACATACGCACTTAAAAAGACATCAAGCATACAAAGCCAGAAAAACTTAATTTACAGGATAAAAATATTAGCGCAATAAGCTCTCGGGCATGATTCATGAATACAACCTTCACTGTGGAGGAAAAAACAACCTCATGTTAAACTTGTATGCTCAACTATGCTTGATTTAGTAAGGCTACCACAGCAACACTTCTACAAAATCAGGCATCAGTAATACTGATATATGTCTGACATAGAGCAGGGAGGATGGTGTTTTATTGGCCTGTTTCTATGAAAAACCATCAAATGATTATAACATTGGACGCATGGCCAAGCAACAAAGGAAATAAGAGAAAGCTTTGGAGATTGAACATCCGTAATTTAGGAGATTGAGACCTACGTCTTAGGTCGTAGGCACAGATATTAAAGGGCGTTATGTTGAATAAATCAGGTAAGGATCAACTACATCAGATGGGAACTAGTATGGTCCAAGTGCCAGGACACAAAATGGATGACTAATGACAATGGTCATGGAATTTCACGTCGTGGTGACCTAATGCAGGAGAAATGTGGCCTTTTGACATGAAAGTCTGAAAGACATTTCAGCTCCATGAGGGATAAGTAACTTTTGGCTTGAAGCATTGCCTCATGGTCAAGGTAACTAATAGCATGAACTATCCGCTTGTTAGAATTAGTTTTGCTATAGGGTGCGTTTCATCTTGTTGTATTGCACCTTTTATGTTCTCGGTTGTATGTATTGACGGTCTTCCACCGGCCGACTTGGCGGCCATCGAGATTCAAGTAGATCTATTCTCGAATTCTTAATAAATAAAAAATGAACTATCCATCTTCAAGTTCAACAATAAAGAACACAATGTGCTAGCCTTTTTAACGCACACTTGTGGAAACTGAGATGGAGCCTCATGTATCAAAGGAAAACCAGCTACTAGCTACAGCATGTCTAACCTAGAATATTTAGGTTGCGGTATCAACATCGACATAAATGCAAGAACATTAAGCAAAATGTTCATAAAATAAGAAATTAAATGAAGATACTCTAAGCTCATGATCAGGCACTTCTTATCATAGAGGCAAGATATACATGTGTGTATTACTTTAGTAGACAGTGTCACAAATCACAATAGAAGTGCATTGTAGGATTCAAATTCTTAGAACTAAAAGAGTATTTATATCCACCTAAAGGTTCAATATATTGTTGAACACAAGTATATGACAGGAGGTTGGAGGCCAAAGGTTAAAGTTGCAAATTTGTCACAAACCATGCAGGCTAGACAGTAGACACTTAAGTAATCCAGCTGATAATGAGATAGTGGAAATCGAGGCCATTTTGTGGGTAGTACAAAAGGCTGCTAAATCAAGGTTTTAAACAATTGAGGTGGAGATGAACTGAATGGGTAGCAAGATCCTTGCAACATGACCGACACTCAAATCCACAGTGGAAGAGGAGCTCGAGAAGATCAACCAAGCAGCAAAGTGTCCGTAAGAATGTATTTGTTCTTTCACTAAATGAGAAAACGACAAGGTCACACATAATCTTGCACAAACTTGCTCTTTGTATAAGCTTTCAATAAATGCATCAATCCTTCCTGTGATTTTCAATAGTATGCACTGACATTAATCAAATCCTCTAATGAAATTTCAAAAAGATTTTTTCCATAAATAAAAACACAGTTAGTGACTACAACTCAAAGCTATGGTATGTCAGTATGCCACAACACACTAATCTTTGGACTAAAGGCTCCAACTTTGACACTAACAATGCTCCTTCCCCACAAGCCCATGAACGGACACGCATATACCAATCAATAGGAATTAGGAAGGATGTTATTGTCAATTAATTGTTTATTTAACAATAAAAGAGAGAGAGAGAAACTTACCCTGTAATCATGTTGAGGTGTTTTGTTATATATGGATAACTAAATTAAGTTACTTTCATTGGACAGAGCCATACCCAAACAGTCATAGTTATAGTCATAGTGGCACAACTATATGTAACACAGGAATGCAAAGAAAAAGAAAATAGAAATGAGTTCATTTCACAAATTAAGGATTCAGCTATCTTCCATGAGTGACCATTATTAAGAATATGCTCCACCAATCAAGGCTCCGATGGTTTGGTCATGTTCACAGATGAGATCCAAATGCATCCGTCCATAGACGTGAATCTCTTGCCATCGAGAGGGTTAGACGTTGTGCAGAACAACATAGAGAGACCTTGAGAGAAGTGAACAAACATGATCTCACACAAGCTGGACCATGTAGAGGAAATGGAAATGGATTCAGCAAGGTGGAGTAGTGCTATTAAGATTGAAGAGGGCTAAATGGGGCGGCAAATGTGTATTTGAATTTGAATTTGGCTCTTTCTTTTTATTGTTGTCTTTTCGATTAGTTGCTAGCTTGCCCCTTAGGCATTACTTTCAGATTATTTTCTGTGTTCTGTCTTTCACTATGATTTATACATTTGAGTGTCTTATCTGCAATATTTGGGTCAATTGGAAACACCCTCTCCGGCCTCTCGACATAGTCGAGAAAGGGTGCATACACATCGACCCCCAAATCCTGCTATAAGCGGGATACACTGGACTCGAAGCCATTTCTTACCAAAAAAAAAAAAATTGCACATCCAATGTACAGAATGCTGCAAGCCCTCTAACGGATAATCCACAATTCCTGCCAGTGTTGCTTCAATACCCTTGGCAACCAAGGGTCTAATTATGTTGTAAATGGCCCATGAACAGTCTGAGAAATGATGGACATGTTGTTCCAGAAGTTTATTATTGGTAATACAGCACTAATATAGTCGTTTTTGAAGCTTGAAGTGAAAAACAGGCTTTATAACAAGAGCGCAGAAGCAAGTCACTGACTCACTGTCAACCAAGCAGCTGCCTACTACTACTAGGTCCCAAGAACTACAATTGACAGAAAATGATAGAACAAATAAACCTTGAATCTAATGGGATGGGTAAGAACAATGATGAATGATCTGAAAAATATGATTGACTATCTCTAAGCACAGAGCATAGAGGATGGTGTATGGGAGAGTTAAGCTTCTTATGGTTTTATTTTCTTTACTTCTTACTTTTTTGGGGTGAGAAACTGAGAGGGGTCTCTTTATTGGTATCACACACATGAAAAAATTCCTCAAAAGCACCGGAGTCCAGAGATCCTCTGCCCTCCGGAGGGAACTAAACTTCATCTTGTTCACAAAATAACCTAAAAATCCTCAAAAGTCTTTTTATGTTCAAGAGAGTGGAACCAACCAACACGTTAAAATCTCAATGAACATTTTGAGGGATAGGAGAAGCATCAAACCAAGTTTTGCAGATTTACTGTTGAGATATAGTCAAGCATATGCATATTACAAAATAAACCTCTAAAAAAGGAAATGGGAAATGAAATACAGAGTGATCATGATGCAAACTCCTCATTTATCAAATAAACTTCTTCTAGAACAACATGACCATATTATTAATGAACATCACATCCAGTTATGTAACAAAATAAATAATGCTTATAAAGAGAACAAGGAATACCTGCTAAGCCATGAGCAAAATGGCACTTGCTCCCAAATGGACAATTTCCTGTTGTCTCCCACTTGTTGCATATCCTCGTCTTCCAATTTGAAGGTTTTTCAGTCGGCCCACTAACACCACCATTACCACCACCATTACCGCCCCCACCTCCTCCTCCTCCACCACCGCCACCACTGCCACCACCACCACCAATACCACCGCCACCAGTAGTAAAGCCGCCACCACCAACAGTTGGGCTTACACTAATAGCCACGCTCTCCCGCGATCTTGACTGCTCGTCGTGAAGGAAAGTGCAACTGTATCCATAAGGACACCCTTCCTCCGTATAAAACTTCTTGCAGTGCCTGCCTTTGTAAGACCTCTGAGTTTCACCCCGTGAATCTGAAGTAGTAATTGTCGGAATCTGGTGCTCCTCTCTTTGTTCAACCGGCATGCCCCTTTCTTCATCATGAGCTGCCACTATATCTTGCCAATTTGGCGGCGGCCTCCTCAATTCATCCATTCCATGCGCAAAGTTGCAATTGGTAATGTAAGGGCAAACCCCGGCACGAAACTTGGAACACAGCTTTGTTTTGAAAAACATCCTTCCTATTGCTTTGGACCGATTGTTAGCTGAATCCACGGTCTGCAAATTCCTCGATTTCTTGTTGGGTGGCTCAGTTCCTGGCCGAGAAGGGGTCCCTACGACATAGTTGGAATTGGATTGATTATCCCCTAGGGGTCCAGAATCCCAATTTCTATACTCGTCCTCAGTTGCCCAAATTGCCTGATCATTCAAATTCGGCATCCAATTATCGAAACCGCCGCCACTAGCACCGGGGGACAAAGATCCCACATTCCCACTAGGGTAACCAGGATCACCTCCAAAGTCCATCAAGGAAAACCCACCACCAAAAACACTCAAAGGAGCAAGGAAATCAAAGAGTAAAAGCAAAAAACCCTAATTTCAGAACGGGCAAACAAGTCAGACCCTAGAATCTGAAATGAGTGGCAAATAGGCACCGACTAAGAAAGCATAAAAGACAAAGTGAAGAGCAAGGGAAAATTACAACACTAACCCACCTGCTCAACAACAAAACTAGGGCATAAAAGGAAAGCAATTGAAGAAGAACAAGCCCAATTTCGCAATAACTCACAACGAGCAATAAATACCAACGTCAATTAACAGCTCACAACAAGCCAACGACTTCAATTTAAGCTTTGCAAGCTGAAATGGCATCTCATGGGTATAATCTATGAAAACCCACATGTAAGCAAGGAGCTTTTCATTGGCGGCAAAAAGAAAACGAGGAGCTGGGTATGGAATGCAGAAGAGGGAAATGGGGAATTGGAGCACTTACGAAGGGAGGTGGGGACGAGAGTGAAGCTTCACATGTTGTATGGGAGGATGTAAGCTGAGAGAGCCGGAGAAGTTGGGGAGGAACAACTCCCAGTTTACAGTAGTTGATGGGGTAACCGGTAACCGATTATCATGTTAAGACTGTTTTGACGTTTTTGGGTGTCTTATCCACGACTCTCGACTTATCTTCTTCTTTTCTCCTCCTTTTTTGGGTAAATTACACAAAATACCCTTCAATTAGGGATCTTTGTGCAAGTTCATCCATCATCAAGAACGTAATGTGACAATCCAAGATCATGATATAGCTAGGCCAATTCCGTTCCACAATCTATAAAACAATTCCGAAATACATATAAAGTCTATTAGCACATAATTTTTATCTATTAGCAAGATAAATTATACTCCCTCCGTTCGGCAAAACTTGTCGTTTACTATTCATGCACGCTTTTTTACAACGATAAAAACTATATAAAATATTCATTTTTTTATAAATTTTTTTTAACAAGTTTGTACTTATTAATAATAACTACGAAGTTGTTAAAAAAATTATTAAAAAAACTAGATATTTTATGTAGTTTTTATCTCCTTAAAAAAGCGTGCATGAATAGTAAAGTGTCAAGTTTTTCCGAACGGAGGTAGTATAAAATTACAATTGAATTCTTTTTATTTTTTTATAAGATATTTACATATTGGTCTAAGATTGAAGAAAAACGAGAAAGTATATCAGCAACACATGTTTTTTCTATTGGCAAGACGAGAATTGATATATTGTAGTAGTCCTTTTCATTTGAAAAAATTAATTACAATTTTGGCCAAAGAGTCGACGAGAAACCGAAATACCAAAGTTCCGAAAATATAGTCAATCTCATTGAATGTGATGAAAAACAATATGAGGAAATGGTAGTGAATACCACAAAAAAAAAGTTTGAAAAAATACCACATGTGTGGGAAATTTTGCACAACTACCAACTTTTCTCCAAATTTGCACAAAAGTGCAGGTCACAAGGCCCCCCTTAACCGGACTTTGCCCTTATTTACATACAAAAAAGAGGCTAGGGACGAGAAGAAAGAGGAGAGAAGAAGGACACAGTCTGGCGAATCGGAAAACGCATGAGGTTGGGGACGAAGTTGTAGCCGAAGAGGAGAGAAGAAGACCACGTCGGCGTCTAAGTGAAGAGGTAAGCCCCCCTTTCCATCTCCTTGAAACCCTCGTTCATTTTCTCCTTTTTTCTGCGATGAACGACGAGGGTGAAATCACCGGTTAGGATTTGTGATGAACGACGAGGGTGGCAATGGTTGGACTGGAAATTGGGATGAACGATGAGGGTGATAATGGTTGGACTGGAAATTGGGATATGGGAGAGGTAGAAGACGATTGGTTGAGGTTTGGGCCGTGTTTGATTTGGTATTTGATTGTTTAAACGAGAAATTGGGTGACAGGGGTTTCGAATAAATCCCGCAAATCCCGATCCCTTCCCGGTTCCGTCCCGTAAAAACTATGCGGGACGGGACGCGGGCCCCGCGCGCGCGCACACGCACACACACACAATAATACATATTGTAATGCAGTGTATATGTACACACACTGTGATGAACGATAATAGTCCGTATATTTAAATTTAATAGTATATATATAATATATGTACTGTATATATACATAATACTCCCTCCGTCTGCGAAAACTTGTCATTTTAATTTCCGGCACAATATTTAAGAAATATGTAAACTACCTAGATTGCCCCTAATTTTGTCATAGTTATATCAAAGCAAAGTACAATTGCATTTTTTAAAGTAATTCAAAATTAAAACAAATGAGGGTAAATTTGGAAATATATGGGTAAAAACTCTAAAGTGACAAGTTTTTTTGGACAAAATCAAAAGTCTAAAACGACAAGTTTTCGCGGACGGAGGGAGTATATATATATAATTAATAATATATATATATATATATACACACACTGTAATGACTATATATATGTTCACATGCATACACTGTACGTAATGCAGTGTATATATACGGAGTATTACCGTACGTGTATATAGTACGGAGTACATATGTATGTATTGTAAGTCTGTAATGAGTATATATATATGTACTATATTATGTTAATCACATACATACAATGTAATGCATAAATACCATGTATCTTGGACCCGTCCCGGTATTTATTACGTTTTTGAAAATCGCAATATATACATGAAATTTTAAATTTTTTATAATCTTTTTTATTTGAGGGACAAGGCCCGTCCCGTCCTGGTCCCAGTCCTATCCCGCAAAAATTACGCGGGACGACCTCCGTCCCGTCCCGGTCCCGTTCCGTCCCGTCCCGCGCCCACCCCTAGAAGTGACAGTGGTTTCGAATTGGGTGACAAGGGTGTCAATTTATGTTTTTGTGCTCTTGGCCTTGTGCGAGTGTGGAATGTGAAATCGTCGGTTAGAGTTTGGGATGAACGACGAGGGTGGCAATGTTTGGACTGGAAATTGGGATATGGGAGAGGTAGAAGACGATTGATTAAGGTTTAAGCCATGTTTGATTTGGTATTTGATTGTTTGAAAGTGAAATTAGGTGATAGAGGTTTCGAATTGAGTGACAGTGTTTTCGAATTGGGTGACAAGGGTGTCGATTTATGTTTTTATGCTCTTGGCCTTGTGATGATGGTTTATGGTAATGGCGAGGGTGGTTTTGGGGATTGGGGCTGTGTAGCTGATCGATTGAAAGATAAAGGGGTTGGAGACATGGGTGTGAGTGAGGCAAGGCCGTACCGAGTTTAGGAATATATTGTAGTCAAGTGACAATGTTAGTTATGTTAAGCGACACATATTACTTAGTTGGGTGACACGTGATTAAAATAATTATGGGAATGACAGTCCAAACATCCTAACCATTTTCTAGATCTTAGATGCTGCAAAAGTCGAGGCCGTTCAAGGAAAAAAGAGCAAGAGGGGTCTAGGGGGTACGCAACCATAAATGAGAGATGTCCGTGGAGAGGATGAAGGGGAAACATTGTGAGGTTGAGGAGAACCACATTAAGGTCGAGGAGACGGAGGGACCACCTAAAATGGATGACCAGCCACCACCAAAAGGATAGAAAGGGGAGGTAATTACACTAGTACAAAAAAGCCCTAACACAACGGTTATTTTACAATACGCACAACGGTTTTGGAACCGTTGCATCAGCCCGTGTGGTTTTTGACAATACAACGGTTGAGTTTATCACAACGGTTATAACCGTTGTGATAGATTTCGGATAACCGTTCTCTATGCACCTCTAAAATTGCGTCCGAATCATATTGACTGGTTCTAACCGTTGTATAAAGTCAATATAACCGTTGTCTCGAGTTAGGATATCCGGTTTAAACCGTTGTCTAATCACATTATAACTGTTGTCTAAGGATCTTGTAATTGTTGTCTAGGTACATTTTAACCGTTGTCTAAGATACTTGCAACCGTTGTGTACGTATGTTGAAACCGTTGTGTATATATATTTTAACCATTGTCTATTTAATCGTTAACCGTTGTCTAAATTAAACAAATGTTAACTAGATTCGGTTAAACCGGTGTCTAAGTAACTTTAAACCGTTGTATAAGTAACTTTCACCGTTGTCTATGTAACTTGCAACCGTTGTCTATGTACTTGCAACCGTTGTCTATGTTACTTTCAACCGTTGTCTAACTATTGGATAACTATTGTCTAAGTATATTGCAACTGTTGTCTAAATATATTGTAACAGTTGTCTAAATATATGTAACCGTTGTCGATGTACATTCTAACCGTTGATTAAGAAACTATTAACCATTGTCTTTGTTCCTTTGAACCATTGTTTATAATCTTTTATTCGTTGTCTATATAATCGTTAACCGTTGTCTAAATTAAAAAAATTGCTAGCTAGATTGGCTTAACTGTTGTCTAAGTAACTTTCAACCGTTGTCCAAATATTTTCTAACCGTTGTCCAAGTATAGTATAACCGTTGTCTAAATATATGTAACCGTTGTTCATATACATTCAAACCGTTGATTAAGCCGCCATTAACCAGTGCCTATGTTTATTTGAACCATTGTATACAAATCTTTTAACCGTTGTCTATTGTGAGTATCGTTTGAAACCATATTGGCTCTTTTTACACACAATAGAACCACCTGTATATTGATTTTAACAAAACATAACTATATATACGTGATAAAACATATGAATTGGTTCTTCATTTAACGTCAAATTCCATGACTACCACGTACGTAATCAAATATGAGTATAGGTCACCATTACATAAATCTAGCTAGCTATCCGGAAGAATCAAAGGTAAATAAAAATGATGTAAAATCTGTACCTAGCCTACTCCATGTTAACGCCTGACAAATTGTTCGATGCGTCTACTTGTAGCATGAAATGTATATTTATTCATGAAAAAAAATAGATGTAGTGTGTGATTCAAATCTTTGAATGAATATATTGGATGTAATATGTATATAGAATTACCAGATAAGTTGTTTTTCGACATACTGAACCCACTCTTCTCGAACTTCATCAATTTGAAATGACGGGTAAGGAGATGGTAAACGAGTGAAATACTGCATATAGTAAAAGATATATATATATATATATATATATATATATATATATATATATATATATATATATATATATATATATATATATATATATATATATATATATATATATATATATATAAGTAAACTGGATATATGAAATATCTAGCTACTTGAAATTAAAGCATACATAAAGACATTACATAAAACTCTTTTTTTGACAATAAATTGAATACATACCTCAATGGGAACTAATACGGTTCTTTGCTCGATGATCTCTCGCATATTCCTCAATACATAATAGCCACAATCTATAAGATTTGGTTGACGAGGACCCTTGTAATACCAATACAAATGCATGATTAAGTAATGATATATATTCATTTGATCAACATCTATTTATACATAAAAAAAATCTATCAACTCATCCATACTAACCTTTACTATCAGCCAACGTGTCTTCCTACATTTATTTTCATTTATCTTAGCAAAATACATAGTCATGGCCCTACGTAGTCATAAAAATATTCATATATGATGATACAATTAAAATTGTGAATAATGTATGTATATAAATGAAAATAAAAGATATTATGGTGATGGAGTTACTTACATTTCAATAACTTCTTTCAAATCCACCCTCACACTTCCTAGCAATGAATCAAACCAGTAGACAGTATCTTCTCGAGGGTTAATGGCGGCTAACATCCAATGCCCACTAAAAATATTATACATGAAATGTGAATATTAATAAAGCAAATGAAAAAATAGTATTTATAATATTTAAATTACCCATTATGGTAAGGTGCCAATAATAGCCTGAAATGAGTGGGTTCTTCTCCGATCATGGAAGTGCAAATATAGCGAGCATTTTCTTCTTTTGTTAAATCGGAGTTTGCAGCTATTCTTTGTGGGCATAAAAACCCAAACGCATTCAAATTCTTGGGACATCGGTGTTCAAGAAGATACCTACGATAACAAATAATGAAGCCTGCAATATTTGTCTCAACAAATACATATGACATTGAAATTATAACTTTAATTAAACTTACTTCATGTAAACTGAAACATGGGACGCATCGATCATCTCCTTTTGTAGCCATCTTTGTATATCACTTCTCCAAATCAAGACAAAATGATCATAACCTACAATACTTTGAGAGAATTGAATAGAAGCTACATATTGCTCAGAATCCAGCCCTGGCAGAAGCATTTTCATTTTTTTTCATAAATTTGCCAGATGATTGTATTTGTGGCCTTTCGTTAGCTTCGACTTCCCTTGCAATTCTTTTTTACTTATCCACATCAGAATATTTTCGCTTATTGGGAACCTTTGATGCCTTGAATGCAAAGATAATAATAATGAGTTATATGCTTATACAATATGCGAAATCATTATAAAAAAATCAAATAAGTGTTTAAAAGTGGTATTTATTACCTTGAAAGGGAGAATGAGTCTTTTTGGCCATGCAATGGGAGTACCTATTGCCATTCCCACAGTTGATACTTCATCCGTTTCAAATGGAAACGGTGAATTGGGATCTAAAGGCGTATCTATATTCACTTTCATGCAATCAGACGGAAGGGGTCGACAATGGAGATAGGGGTGGAAATGGGTCGGGTGATGGATGGGTGGGGCATTTTTTTCACCCGACCCGTCTAAAAAAAATCTCACCCGACCCATCACCCACCCATGAAATGTTTCACCCATCACCCGATCCATCGGGTGATCGGGTGGGTCGGGTGATTAATCGGGTGAAGCCAAACAAATTTAACGGTTGAAGCCAAAATAAGATTATATAAACGAAGTTCCATAATATAAATGAAGTCCCATATAATCCAAAAGAAGATTAAAAACAAAAACAAAATAGCATAAGTCAATAGTCATATAGTATCATTAGTTCTTCAATGCCCTAACATACAAAAGAAGTTCCAAAAAACATGAGTGCAGCAAATACAAGAGAAGTTGTCCAAAAGTTCTTCAATACTTGCTAGCTATCCAAAGCACGTACAAAAGAAGTTGTCCAAAAGAAGTTCTTCGATACTTGCTAGCTATCCAAATCCCATATTCATGCTCCAATGTTCTGAAAAACAGTGGCATTAGTTAAAGAAAACATGAGTATATCACATAAATTCCAAAAAACATATACAAGGCATAATCAATGAGAATAAAATTACCAAGTCTCATGCTTTTGATTTTGGAGTGATAGTTGGTCCTTCCACATCTAAATCCTCCAATATATTATAAACTTGAGGATTAGTAGCACCTAAATGAAGACAAAAATGAAGACAAAAATGATAGAAATAAGACAATATATATGACAAAATGGATTACCTCCATATTCTCCAACGATCCAGCTTTGAAGGCACATTAATGCCTCGACGGTGTTCTCATGAAGTGAAGCACGATGAGGGCTTACCACTCTACCACCAATGCTAAAAGCACTCTCAGATGCAACCGTTGATGCAGGAATAGCCAAAATATCCTTAACAATCTTACGTAATGTTGGATATTTAGCTTCAATCTTCCAGAATTCAAGCACATCAAAGTCTTTACTATCCGGCCAGACACGATCATCAAGATAGAAGTCCAGCTCAGACCTCACATTCGCCTTCCTTACCCTAGTTTTCTTAGCCTTGCTAAAAGAATCATCATCATCGCCATCACCACCATTAACATCAAAATGTGCTTGGCGTTTTCCAAGTGAAGAAGTAGTGGACTAAACATACTCTTGACCTTCAATATCATTAGGTGAATCTTGATACTCGTATAAAAGGGAAACCATTAGAGATTTCACCTTCTCGATTTCCAATTCAGCTTCTTCCTTATAAATCAACCCAAAATAGTGCTCAATACTTTCCATCTTATCCCTAGGATCTAAAATTGCAGCAATGGACAAAATTCCGGTGATACTTGACCAATATTTATCAAAATTCAGCACCATTTTTCCAGCCATCAGCCTGATTATCAAGTCATCACTATCCAACCACTTAGTTATAGCAAGTTTAATCTCACATACTTTCCTGAAGAACAAGTTTGCAGTGGGATATGACCTCCCAGAAAAGACCTCAGTTACCTTGTAAAACTTGCTCAACTTTTCACAAATATTCATACCCCACTTCCACTCATCATCTGTAGGAACATCAATCTTACAATGAGGATGCTGAATTTTTAACATCCTAAAAATATCCTTATATGGAAAAGCAGATTGAAGCATGAGATAAGTAGAATTCCACCGGGTTTTACAATCAAGACTTAACTTTTTAGAACAATCAATTTTAAGAACTCTACCCTTGTCCTCAAACATCTGAACCCGTTTAGGAGTTGTTGTCCAAAAAGCTACACATCCACGTATTTTCTCAATCCCTGAAGCTATAACATCTAACCCATCTTGTACAACAAGGTTCAAGATATATGCACTACAACGCACTTGGAGAAAAGCTCCATTCAATAATAATGTGCTTGATTGAAATCTATGACGCAATAACTCTATCATCTTGTCATTTGTAGCACAATTATCCACAATAATAGCAGAAATTTTTTCATGGATGTTAAAGATGAATAGAGTTTCAAGAAGAACCTCAGTCAAAGCTTCAGTTGTATGTGGACAAGCTACATAACAAAACCTATGATAATAAACAAGCAATAAAAAAAACAATAGACAAGAAAAAAATTATAACACACAAGTAGTAAAAACAAAGAAAGCAAGCAACAAACAATCAACACTAAAACAAAGATTTGCAATTACCTTATGGTCTTGTTCTTTAAATTCCATTGGTGATCAATGAAGTGCGCAGTAACTGCCATGTACCGCCACTACTAGAAAACGGGTTAATAACGGACGCTTTCCTATCGACGCTTTGAGACACCGTCAAGATCATTTTTAACGCGCGCTTGCATTTAAGCAAATTTGGACGCTTTTAAGCATCGCAAATAAAAAAAACCCGATGCAACGCATAATAACGTTGACATTCCATTTTATTTTTATACTTAAAATGAGAAGCGGCCCTTTTCTTTTAACTCTCCTCCTCAAAACCCTAAATCCTCTTGCACTTCTCACGCCGCCAAGCCTCTACCAAATCAACTAGCAAGTCTAGGCTTAGTTCACTGGGATTCGGACCTCCGAATGTAGTTCTTCGACCACTCAAAACATCATTGGAGCGTTCTTTGACATGCCAAATCAGAGAAAGATTGAAAACCCAGCCAGAGAAGAAGATTGGAAATGTAGGATCATCCAACAGAGAATGCGACGATCAATAAAAGTTTAAGGAATCGGAGAGAGAGGATTTAGAGTAAATCCGGTAAGGTTGAGGAATTAGGATTCATTTAATTTGAGGCAAAAGGCCGATTTAGAGGATTCAATTGGAAAATTTGTAATTTCCAAGCCGCTGTCTTCTTCTAAATTGTCCCTTTTTTGGTTTGATTTTTCAAGATAAGTGAGAAACTCGCTTCTTCAATCGGGCAGGTTGTTGAATTCGGCTAAAAGATTTCAGGTTTGTTTTGAGTTGTTATTATCATTTATCTTTTGGATTTAGATTTTGAGGACGAGTTCTCTTCTGCCATACAAACTTAAAACTGATATAACATTCAGCAGGACATATATCTATAGTTGTGAATGATTTCCATTATCCTGTTTGTCAATTTATGTTAATGTTGCTATAGGTGTCATGTGCGTGTTGATAGATAAGATGTGAGAAGTTTCTTTGTAGGCTATTGTTGTTGACAAGGAACAGTTCAGAAGAGAAGTCTTCCTTGATATTGTTTTGAGATGATATATTATGCATTTATGCCTTCCTTTTAGATAATGCTATTTAAACTAAAATTGAAATTGAGGTTTATTTTAGCTTGTTAATGGTGACTTTCCTCAACTTTCTTGGGATTTCTCTTTTAATTATGCTTCTTTTCTAATTGCCTAGCTGTTTGAAAGAAGGATAGAACTTAAACAAGGAGAATTTTGGTACTTCCCATTTCAACATTGTTTTGTGATTATGATTCACCTTGAATGTAAAAGAATTCACTGGACATGTTTTAGGATTTGTCCTAATTTTCTTCAACTTCTCCCCTCACCTGCAAAGAAGTTCCATATATTTCTAGATAAATAGCTAACTGTCCTTTTTGACTGAGATATACCCATAAATAGTTCTTGTGTTCACTAAACTATGCCTCCAAGGTTGTTAAAATCTAGATCCGGATCGTGGGATCTTAGGATTCTACGATCCAAAGTGGCCCAATCGATCTGGATCGCACGTACAGAGTCGGATGCAGCAGGATCGCAGCAGGATCGTACAGAATCGTAGCAGGATCGTACAGGATCGTAGGATCGTAGTAGAATCGGGAATAGAATCTAGATCATGCCGCATGAACTAATATGTTGATTTTTTAAATATATTTTTTTGGTAATTTGATTTTTTAAATATTTTTTTAGGTAATTTGAATTAATATGTTGATTGATATAGTTATATTGATTTTTTAAAATAATGTTTTGATTCACTCTCTATTTAGGGATATAAAGAATCTAGAATTATGACTTACTGCTCGAATTTTTTGGGGTGTTATATACACATGTGTGGATTTTTCATATATGGATAGACAAATAAAGTGGTTATAGCTATTGAGCATTGATATAACTTTACATATAAGTGATATGCAATATTTTGTAATTAGTTTATCAAAAAATTTAAACATGCAGTAGTATCTTACGATCCTACGATCCGATTCTACTGCACCCCTAGCGATCCGATCTAGAATCTCGATCCTAACAACATTGTATGCCTCTAACTGAATTATTGGGTTTGGATATGTTTAGTTTGAGACTTCATGGGTCAAGTACGGTGTTGGGTGTGTAGTATTATAGGAACATGGACACTTACATTATGACTAACTATATATGATTACTCATTTCTTTTGTGCTTGATTATATTAGCTTGATTGTTCAAATATGATGGATGTGTTCATTTCCATTATTGTAGCTACTGAATTTGGATGTGTTAATTGTTTGAATATAATGGATGTGTTCATTCCCCTTATTATAGCTACTGGTGTGTAGTATTCATTCCCCTTATTTAGCAATATTGCCTCTACATATGATTCAAGTGTATGGATTTTTATGACAAATACATGAGAAGATGAGTACTAACAAATTACAATCATTTTATTTCTTATTTTTAATCTCTCAACTATGCTTTGAGCTGTGGAATACAATATTATTCTTACTCAATAATTTGCCATTAAACCGACATTAAAGTAACTATATAGTAATATCTTATTTTTGTATATGTTCAGAGTATAGAGGATTTTTCTCATTGAGAGAGATGGAGCGGATGAGATTCAACTTGGAAAACTGGATGGTTAAGTAAAAAGGCAACCAGCTAGGACATCTGTATTACCATAAGGTCTTTTAACTAGGGGTGGGCGCGGGACGGGACGGGACGGGATGGGGGTCGTCCCGCGTCCCGTCCCGCGTAATTTTTGCGGGACGGGACCAGGACATGATTCACTATTTTTTTTTCAATCCCGCGCGGGCCTTGTCCCACACGGGACGAGACGGGATCGGGACGGGACGGGCCTTGTCCCTCAAATAAAAAATATTATAAAAAATTCTAAAATTCGTATATGTTTTATGATTTTCAAAGGCATAACATATGTGATTTATAATATTTTTTATACTTTATGATTTTCCTTATATATATATATGCACATTTTACATATAATTATACAATATATATATATATATATTGACACACACTAAACAATTATAAGTAGTGTACTGTGAGTCTGTGAGTAATATTTTGTGAGTATACTGAGTATATATGTATATATACTATTTGTATTCCCACCAAAAAAAACAGTGAGTATATCTGTATATGTATTAGTATATACTGTTATGTATTCCCACCGAAGTATATACTGTTATATATATGTATTCCCACAAAAAAACAGTGAGTATATATGTATAAACTGTTAATATTATATATATGCTGGACGGGACGGGATTTGCGGGATAAGGAATTCTCGTCCTGCGTCCCGTCCCGCATATTTTTTGCGGGACGGGACCAGGACAGGATTAGTTATTTTTTTTCCAAATCCCACCGGGATCGGGACGGGCCTGAGATTTGCGGGATTTGTGTCCACCCCTACTTTTAACCATTAGGATTTGCTGGCTGATTCTATTGTACTTCGAGCTATTGTTGTTTTCACTCGGTAATTTATTTGTGAACCTTTTTTTTGTAATGGTGAATGACTCAATACGAACTCCAATTCTTATGGAGAATATTTTTATTAGAAGTGATGTGTACATGGTGATTTTTGTTTTGGCAGTACAAGTGATATTTTTAAATGATTGTATATATTTGTATTCTAATAATAATAAAAACAATCTTTGAGTAATTGATTCATTGTTTAAGGATATTGAAAAAATAGAATTTTTCTTATATAAAAAAAATCAAGATCCCGACGTTTTTTTGTGTCAAACCAGAAGTCAATCAATTCTCGACCTCATTAAGTGTCGGCAAATTATGGACACCTAAAAGCGTCCAAAATGTCCTTGATTCTCGACGGTTTTTTACATCGGACCAAATTCGACGTTGAAATTACCGACGCTTTTCTGAAGCGTCGAAAACAAAATTCTAGACGCTTTAAAGCTTCTAAAATGGCTCCAAAAAGCATCCTTCATGGCCCTGTTTTCTAGTAGTGACCCCTTTTTCTGCGGTCCAACAGTCCACATATCAGTGGTAATTGCAATCCTTCCAGCATGGTCTTCAAACATCTTTCTAATTCGCACCTTTTCACTTTCAAACATCTTCAATATGTCACTTCGCAAGGTTGGTCGACTGATCAATTTAAAGTTGGGGTTCAAGCTAGCCGTTGTTGTTGCAGGAGGATGGTCAAGTATGAAATAAATATAAAGTATAGATCAGACTGACTTCCCTGTCTCAACAAATAAATACAAGACTTCCTCCCGTTGTAGTAGAAGGTTGTCAGGATCGAATCCACGAGGAAGCACGTCAGCAGTTCTTAGGTAGCAATAGATCTCATAGACAAAGCAGCAGAAAGACAGAAACAAAGAAACAAAGCAAAACAGAAACAAAAGCAAAGGCAGAAAATAGCAAACGAAAGTAAAGAACAAAGCAAGGACAGAAGCTACTCGATCTCGACAAGAGGGCACTCGAGATCGACAAGGGCAAATCGACAGAAACTGAAAATCAACAACAGAAGCGCAACAGTAACTCGACCTAGACTAAGACCTACTCGATCTCGACAAGGTCCTACTCGAGATCGACAAAGGCTCCTCTGTATCGACTAGAAAACTCAGAAAACTGTAAATCGCAGATTGATAGCATGCATTTAGGTAGGCATAATAGGTTGCATTTAGCTTAGTTAAGACGCATTTCATGGATGGATTAAGCATGATTTGCATATTAGTTCTCTATGTTGTCGGAGTCGGAATCTACACGCTTTTATTGATTATTTCAGGTAATGGTAGATCCGAGGAGAAGACATGAGTTGATAACGCATTTGATGAGAATGTCTAGTTGATCGAAGAAGCTTACATGAAGATCTCAAGAGGTCCTGAGAAGAAGAAGCGAACCTAAACGAAGAACAAGTCTGCAGAAATTGTCGCCAGACATGCTGAACTTGTTTTGCACTTTCTGGAGGCCTCGGTTGTCCGATCGACTATTATGACCATGCGTTGGAAAGCTCTTTCAGAGAGCTACAACTTTCATGTTGACGTCGAAAGCTAATTCGAGACGGAATTTTCGGGAAAAACCAATGCAGCGCCCGCGCTGCTATCTGGCGCGCCCGAGCTGCTATCTGGCCCGCCCGCGCTGCTACTGACGTGCCCACGCTGCTAGGAGGAAGTGCCCGCGTCGATTCACCAGACAGAAGTGGCAAGACGAGACACTGGCGCGCCCACGCTGCTACATGGCGCGCCCGCGTCGGTCCCTGAAGACGGATTCTTATCCGATTTTCCTTATCTTATTAGTTTTAATATTATATTTTTACGGGATGTTAAACCCGATTTTAATTAGTTTATATAGGCCGAGAAGGCAGTAGGAGAGAATGAGGTTATTTTCCAGAGACGTATTTTTCCTTTTGTTCATCTCACAAACCCTATGGAGAACTAACTCTCCTTTGTTACACTTGGTTCTTTGAAGCCTTCAATTGATTTGGTTGTGAGTATTCTACTCTTGTTCGTCCTTTGTTAATTGTTTCGATCTCCTGAGCTTATTGCTTGATTGCTTATTATTGATTTATCTGGATTGATCACCTAGGTTTATCGATACTAGTCATATTGCTAGGGTTTCCAATTCCAGGTTTGGGGTTGTAGATTCATTGTAGCAAACACAATCTCCATACGCGGGTTGCTTGTGGTAGATTGTGAGGGAGATTCGATTACAGGCTATTTTAACGGGTTGTTAGAATCACTTGTATCTCATTATAATTCATGTTTGAATGCTATCGCTTTATTATTCGGTGAAGGTTTTCCCTTGTAATTTGGTGATAAGTGCTTTTAGGACTGGTAGGACTAAAAGCTATTACACGATCTGAATTGAGAACAATTACTGGACATTAGAACTTGAGATTCATAGAATGCGATGATGAACCATCTCAATTGTTGTGCGGATAATTACCTGGTGTGATACCTTTCCATCATATATTCACAACCTCTATTTGCAACTTGTTCTGTCACCATTTTCTTACACACAAAACTCCCCTTAAATCGGTTACTTTTGGGTAATAATACTTGCTCTTACAATTGATTCTGTTTCCCTGTGGGTTCGACCCTAACTTACCTACTATACTTGTTATAGTTTGCATCTTAGGAATTTACTTTGATTTGGCATAACGACTTTAGGCCTGTCAAATTTGGCGTCGTTGCCGGGGAAACGGTTAATCGTTGTTCTTGTTTGTCTTATTACTTGTTTGGGTGCGAACCTCTTGCATGGTTCGCACTCGTGCTACTGTTGTTTGTCCTGTGTGTTAATTTAGCTACTAACTTTTGTTGTGAACCTATCTTACGGTTCACAACACATATGCTACTAACAGTTTAACATGTTGAGATTATCGCAGTTCGAAGGTGAAAATTTTCACCTATATCTCACTAGGTTGTAGAGGTGTGTGGACATCCGCAATGTGCGGGGTTTCCATGATAGTTTGCGAGATATGGTTGTCTGCGTTGTAGATGGAATGACTGCTGAGACAAAGGCACGTGCTATATATATGAGCGGAGGAAGTCTAGCAAGGTTAGGTTTGATGGGAATTTGGGATCTTATCTGCTACATGGGTCATCAGGCCTTGCAGGAAGTGTCATTTGCAATGGAACCTCAACCAATGGATTACTTTGACGCACCATCGGATGATCTATTCAAGGTCTCTTACGTGGAGAATGAGCAATTGTGTCAGCAGATCGCTGAACTAGATGAACGAGTGCTTCGAATGGTCCAAGTGGGGAATGAGATACCAACTTGTGAAGCAGGTGAACTACCGTCTCAACCGGTGGTTAACCTGATAGAGAGCCTCACCACGAACACCCTAGGGAGTGGCAAGGACCTGTTTGTCACACCTAAGGGAAGCTCAGAAAGTCATGAAGATGAAGGTTATTGCGTGCTTCCTATTCCTCCCTCATTGAGTTCATCTGAGTCTACTCCGCTACCTCCCATACCCTTGAGCTATGAGCATGACAATGTTTTGGCGGAGGAGGATATGTTTGCAGATGATGACAATTTCTTTAGTGATGAAGAGGAGAGTACAGTGCTTCTGTACATGGAGTGTCATGAGTCGACACATGAGATTCCATTTGATTTGTTGTCTCCTTCGTTCGATAAGATTGTCCCGAGCTCGCCTATCAAGGAACAAAGTCCGGAGCTGATTCATGTGGCTCCTGAGCAAAAAACTGATATCCTCTGCAATGATGAGAAGGTTGGTGATTATGTCGACCCTTGGGCTCATTACTTCGATATACCACCAATGGAACTGAATTGGTGGTTCTACATACCCGCGGCGGAGATTCACACTCGGACATATGAGGAGTTGAGGACATACTTTGACTTCAACTTATTCGTATGTAGTGCCCGCTTACCTAGATGGTGTGCACAAGAGTTTGATTTGCTGCTGAGGGCACTGACGATGTTTGAATGAGTCTTAAATGGACAACTAAAATGTCGAGCCAGCGACATGAAACAAAGGCGCTGCTTGGGAGGCAACCCGAGGTAAGTTTTTCTTTCTTTTTCCTTTTTCTTTTCCTTCACCCTGATTATATTTGATCTACTTTTGTTGTCTTTATTGTTTCATTGAGGACAATGAAAACTTTAAGTGTGGGGGAGAGGAATTCTCTATATATAGTGCATATAGGAGATCATATTTAAATTTATGCATCATGTTTAATTTCTGTAATCATTTTTATTAAATTTTGTTTATTTTCGTATTAAAAAAAAAATTTCAAAATTCAAAAATCCAAAAATAGAGCACGCATTGCATACATATGTGTTATTCAAATACCCATCTGGCTTAGTTTGTCCTCTATTTTAAATTTCAAGCATGATTCATAAAAATCCCATTGAGTTCTGGATGTTTTGATTATTATCTATATTTGATTTTTGTGGAACATGAGCTAGCGAATGTAACTGAGCATGTATGATTGAGCTAAAGTATGATTAAGTCCTAAAAACATGACTATGTGAGAATGTTTGGCCTTATTTGAATTCTTTTGCTCAATTGTGTGAATTACTCGCCTAGTGTTGCTACCTCTTGGTATTGACTGCAGTATCTATTTTTAAAGACCGATGCACATGTTTGTTGCTTGCGGAGTTTATGTTTATATTTTGAGTCTTTTTATTTAATTTTATGAATATTTAGTGAATAAGGTGGCAATGGTTAATGCACTTAGTAACCGGATCTATGCATGACACCCATGGGTATGATTCGCGCAAAAAGGTGTTGAAAACTATCCACTAGGAAAGAAGCTTGACCATTGAGTAACCAGGTTCATTCATGACACCCATGTTTGCAACTTGCGTCAAAAGGTGTTCAAGTGGACTTCATATTAATAGTTGAGGTGTTGATAGACCGGGGTCATTCATGACACCCATGTTTGCGCTTCGCGTAAGGAAAGTACCAAGACAAGAAAAAGAAAAAAAAAGAGAAAAGAAAAGAAAAAAAAAACAATTGTTGCATTTTATTTTCTTTATTGTGTCCCGCAAGTAATGAAATTTCGGTAGAGAATTGGTGATATGGTGGTCAATGTCTATGAGCTTAGTGCATGATTGGTTTGAGTTAAGAGTTGTATCTTAAAGCCAAAACACATGAGTGGAAAACACAATTCTAGTGAGGTTGGATAATGTCTACTTCTAAGCTTTGATCACTGGAATACATGCTATGACGTTTGTTTGCTTGGTTTATGTTTTCACCTGCTATGATGTTGCTTTTTGATGAGGTTGAAACTTGAAGGGATTTCCTGTGGGATGCGTTGATTCATGTTCATTCTATCATTGCTTGAGGACAAGCAAAGGTTAAGTGTGGGGGAGTTTGATAGCATACATTTAGGTAGGCATAATAGGTTGCATTTAGCTTAGTTAAGACGCATTTCATGGATGGATTAAGCATGATTTGCATATTAGTTCTCTATGTTGTCGGAGTCGGAATCTAGACGCTTTTATTGATTATTTCAGGTAATGGTAGATCCGAGGAGAAGACATGAGTTGATAACGCATTCGATGAAATTGTCTAGTTGATCGAAGAAGCTTACATGAAGATCTCAAGAGGTCCTGAGAAGAAGAAGCGAACCTAAACGAAGAACAAGTCTGCAGAAATTGTCGCCAGACATGCTGAACTTGTTTTGCACTTTCTGGAGGCCTCGGTTGTCTGATCGACTATTATGACCATGCGTTGGAAAGCTCTTTCAGGGAGCTACAACTTTCATGTTGCCGTCAAAAGCTAATTCGAGACGGAATTTTCGAGAAAAACCAATGCAGCGCCCGCGCTGCAATCTGGCGCGCCCGCGCTGCTATCTGGCGCGCCCGCGCTGCTACTGACGTGCCCACGCTGCTAGGAGGAAGTGCCCGCGTCGATTCACCAGACAGAAGTGGCAAGACGAGACACTGGCGCGCCCGCGCTACTACATGGCGCGCCCGCGTCGGTCCCTGAAGACGGATTCTTATTCGATTTTCCTTATCTTATTAGTTTTAATATTATATTTTTACGGGATGTTAAACCCGATTTTAATTAGTTTATATAGGCCGAGAAGGCAGTAGGAGAGAATGAGGTTATTTTCCAGAGACATATTTTCCCTTTTGTTCATCTCACAAACCCTATGGAGAACTAACTCTCCTTTGTTACACTTGGTTCTTTGAAGCCTTCAATTGATTTGGTTGTGAGTATTCTACTCTTGTTCGTCCTTTGTTAATTGTTTCGATCTCCTGAGCTTATTGCTTGATTGCTTATTATTGATTTATCTGGATTGATCACCTAGGTTTATCGATACTAGTCATATTGCAAGGGTTTCCAATTCCAGGTTTGGGGTTGTAGATTCATTGTAGCAAACACAATCTCCATACGCGGGGTTGCTTGTGGTAGATTGTGAGGGAGATTCGATTACAGGCTATTTTAACGGGTTGTTAGAATCGCTTGTATCTCATTATAATTCATGTTTGAATGCTATCGCTTTATTATTCGGTGAAGGTTTTCCCTTGTAATTTGGTGATAAGTGCTTTTAGAACTGGTAGGACTAAAAGTTGTTACACGATCTGAATTGAGAACAATTACTGGACATTAGAACTTGAGATTCATAGAATGCGATCATGATGAACCATCTCAATTGTTGTGCGGATAATTACCTGGTGTGATACATTTCCATCATATATTCACAACCTCTATTTGCAACTTGTTCCGTCACCATTTGCTTACACACAAAACTCCCCTTAAATCGGTTACTTTTGGGTAATAATACTTGCTCTTACAATTGATTCTGTTTCCCTGTGGGTTCGACCCTAACTTACCTACTATACTTGTTATAGTTTGCATCTTAGGAATTTACTTTGATTTGGCATAACGACTTTAGGCCTGTCACAGATTTCGACAGAACTCAGAAATTTGACAGAAATAAACTCAATATGCTAAAAGACTTCCAAGGCCAGGGTACCAACGCCACAACGATAACCATGCAAAGTAACACATAAAGGCATAAAAGATCATGCTTTCCATCAAACAACTTTCGTTATTAACAAATAGGCATATAGAGGCTTTCGCATAAACCCTAATTGTTACTAACCCTTTTCACATAATTAATCTGAGTTGCATTAAGATCACTTTCGCTTCAATAACACAAACAAGGATCACCTTCAACTCTCGCAAAAGAATCATGCTCATAGGGATAGAAGACGAATTGCATAACAAGATCTGACCTTTACTGCATCACTTCACATGGCCACTGTCGGGCTCACCCCAGCCCCAGAAGTAGGTGGACTACTCCCGTCTCATCGCAATAACAGACATTGATGTATAAAAAGAAACTTGCATTAAACTATATTCAAAGCCTTTACAATCCCGGCAATCCAACTTTCGCAGAAAGCCAAAACCCTAAAAACTTTAGAACTCCTACTTCTCTACTGGAATTGAATGTGTTTATGAATTGGAATGAGATTGGAATAAGATTGGAATTCGATTAATATCCCTAATGCTCAGCCCCTAGGCCTTTATTTATAGCCTTCTAATCCTTGCTATTCAAGGATAGAATCTTCTATCTATATCTAAAATTATATCTAAAATGCTTAATGATAAATAAGAGCAACAAAGGAATTAAATCTAAAATAGGGAATTATATCTAAAGTGTCTTCAAGTGGATAGATCTCTCTCTTCATGATGTATCTTGATAAAATTGGATAGAATCGTCAATCTTCGGGCCCAAGCAATTCAACATCGAGTAGGATTCGTCAAACCGAATAACGCGGCTTCTGGAACCGTCGTCGATCTCGACCAGGGTCTTGTCGATCTCGAGTAGGATTGCTGGTCGACTGGCTCAGCTTCGTCGTCTCGGCTAGCTAGTCCTCGACAGACTCGGACATGGCTCCTAGTGCTCGTCGATCTCGAGGAGAGCTCCTCGATCTCGAGTAGACTGGCCTTGTCGACTAGGTCTTCTCGGCAGCGTCGGGTAGATCTTCTCGACATGCTCGGACACGACTTCTGGGCTCCTCGATCTCGAGTAGAGTGTCACCCGGCATGTCCTCGTCTTCGGCTTCTCGATCAGCTCCGTCCTCGACCAGGCACTCTTGGTCGATCTCGAGTAGAGTGTACTCGATCTCGAGTAAAGTTTTCTCAGCTTTCTGCTCTGTTCTTGAAACGCACTTTCTCGAGTCCTCGTTCATCGGATTGACGCATATGACCATGCGTTGGAAATCTCTTTTCGAGGGCTGCAACTCTCATGAAGACATCAAAGCTTGATTCAGAACGAAGAATGGTGAAAAATGGTCTTTTCTCCAGCTGCACCATTCTTAGCTTCTCCATAAGTTTCCTTTAAGCTCCAAAGTGCGTCCGATTTCTGCCAAATATAACAAAAACTTGTGTAGACCTCCATAATTGGCAAATAAGTGTAAACTACACAGATTCTGTATTATTCTAACCTGAATGCATGCAATGTATGCAGAAATCGATATAGAAATAAGTGTAAAACATGGCAAATTAGGCTCACAACAAACACCCCATACTTAAGCTTGCTTGTCCTCAAGCAATACCTTTAATTGTCATTCAGGGGAAGAAATCAAAACTCTCAACATATTAGATTCATTGTCATATAACCTTGCAGTCAATTACCATCATCGAAAAGGTACTAGTGTCACAGATCCATGCATGTACAAATATATAAAAGCAACATCTACTCACAAAAGGAGGGTTGTGCAAAAACAATTCATGTGGCAAAGCATTAATAATCAAGAGGACTTTAATTTAAGCTCAAATAAGGAGTAGATTGGTAAAATGCTAAAGGTGGGCATTTTCTGGCAATGTGGTGCTAATGATCCGGGGAAATGGAGTATTTCCAAACTGAATTTCCACATTCCTTCTCCATAAGATTCATCACCTTTCATAATGCTTTTATCAATAATAATGCTTTTACCTTTCTGACCTCAGCACCGCCTTCTCACGAGTCGCAAACATGGGTGTCATGAATGGCTCCGGATACTTAGTGCTTTGGACTCCTCACAATGTGTCCCATCTCTCCAAACTATTATCTTAGAGAGTAGGGTCAATCTACCTTTATCTCCTAAGGTGATTGGATTTTCTTTCACTCATTAAATTTTCCATATATTTCAAACAATTTCCCTCCAAACTCCAATAATGATAATAATCACAACACAAACACCATATGATAATCTCCATAATGTAACATCATTCTCAACATAATCCCCGGATAAGGTAAAGAATGGCAATTTTTAGAACACGTGGAGCAATAATTGAAATAAGGCATATTATGGCTTTTGTGTAATGCATAAGCATGGGTAAGGCTAGGATTATAACAATATGAACATTTATATGGAAATATAAAGTCCTACATCATTTTATCATGCAACATGTCAAAAGCAACTTCAAATTTTACCTCCTTTCATGGTTTTCAATAAATAATGCACTTTATTGTGACTTCCCTTTACTAGGCAATTTCATGTTATATCCCTAATGAATCCAATATTGCATTGTCGAGTTCAATATAAAACTTCCATGACATTTATCAAAATTTTCAATGGGGGTCATTTTTCTCAAATTTTTGGAAAACATACATATAAGCACATAAATCAATAATGCATTCCAAAATAGCCATGTAGCAATTCAAAGAAATAATGCACATATAATGTCAAATATGTCAAATATCCATGAAGTAAGCCCTTCCCCCACCCCATACTTAAACATTACAGTGTCCTCACTGTATAAAAACAAGGGTAAAGAAAGAAACTCACTAGACAGGTGTGCAGGGCTTGATAATTTCGAATGGAAGCACCTCCTGGGCCGAGTGTGAATATTGCTTGGTTCTATCCATGGTCCTGAAAAGTATGGAAGACATATACCCACAATAGCAAAACTAAAAGTGTTCAAAAAAAAAAAACAATGTCCAAAAATTAAAAGTCTATGTACAAGCTCTAGATTTTATAGTCGCTAGGCCGACTTTTCATTTATGCTCAAGGTGGCATCTGCAGAGCCCATGTAGCTTGGGCCTCAAATAAGACTCCATTCTTGTCCATCAGTTGTAATCCTCCAGAATGGATCTTATTCACCACAAACGGTCCCATCCGCTTCTTGTTGAATTTGTTAGGGAACCAATGATTCTTTGATTTAGAGACATAGAGCTTGTCTCCAACTTCATACTCCTTGGGCTCATCATTGGATATCCTACATAAGTGCACATACCAAGACAAACCTCTCCCATGTATAGATAGATCTTTAATGGAAATAGGAGAAGAAAGATCCATACCTTGGCTTACCTTCGCAGACACGGAATTAGGGACCACTGTGTTTGGTCGATCTCGACAAGGGCTAGTCGATCTCGACAAGGCTGCAGGCTCTGGTGGTGGGCTGCTCGAAGAAGAAGGATCTGGTGGAGCCGGGTGGTGGTCGATCTCGACAAGCCTAGTCGAGATCGACAAGCTTGGTTTGTCTGGTGGAGTCAGCGTCGAAGAAGGCGAAGTCGAGGTAGGGAAAGGCTTGTCAACCTCGAGTGGCCTACTCGACTGGCTCGGCTTCGTCGTCTCGGCTAGCTGGTCCTCGACAGACTCGGACATGGCTCCTGGTGCTCGTCGATCTCGAGGAGAGCTCCTCGATCTCGAGTAGACTGGCCTTGTCGACTAGGTCTTCTCGGCAGCGTCGGGTAGATCTTCTCGACATGCTCGGACACGGCTTCCGGGCTCCTCGATCTCGAGTAGGTCTACTCGATCTCGAGTAGAGTGTCACCTGGAATGTCCTCGTCTTCGGCTTCTCGATCAGCTCCGTCCTCGACCAGGCACTCTTGGTCGATCTCGAGTAGAGTGTACTCGATCTCGAGTAAAGTTTTCTCAGCTTTCTGCTCTGTTCTTGAAACGCACTTTCCCGAGTCCTCGTTCATCGGATTGACGCATATGACCATGCGTTGGAAAGCTCTTTTCGAGGGATACAACTCTCATGAAGACATCAAAGCTTGATTCAGAACGAAGAATGGTGAAAAATGGCCTTTTCTCCAGCTGCACCATTCTTAGCTTCTCCATAAGTTTCCTTTAAGCTCCAAAGTGCGTCCGATTTCTGCCAAATATAACAAAAACTTGTGTAGACCTCCATAATTGGCAAATAAGTGTAAACTACACAGATTCTCTATTATTCTAACCCGAATGCATGCAATGTATGCAGAAATCGATATAGAAATAAGTGTAAAACATGGCAAATTAGGCTCACAACAGCCGTATACCTCTTGAAACCAATATGCTCTACCATGTTCAATGGATATTCATGCATAATCACCATATTTGCTAACTCCTTCCCGGTTACTTCTTGATCAAAGTTATGGTTTTCCACCCTTCCTGTGCCATCTAATTTTCTATTGAAATTTAGCATTTGTTGATGAATATCAATCTTTCCATGTTTTTTAGAGCACCTATGGTCAATATGATCCTTCAGATGGGATGTCCCATTCTTACTAGCTCCTGATAACATCTGACCACAATGCACACATTTTGCTTTATCCACACCTTTGATGTTTACCTTGTTGACGTGATTCCATATATCTGATTTAAGTGCGCGTAGCTTTCGACCTCGTGTTGTTACAGCTGCTGTAGTTGGAGCCTCACCAGTGAAGATGATGCGGCCGCAGCATCTATTCCGCGGTCGCAGCATGTGTTGTCAGCGCGACGCCGTTTTAATTAAAAACCCTAGTTTTGTGTTTTCCTTTTGTGTGGCCGCCTAGACTTTTATAAGGCCGAGTTTTTTGTTATTTTCACAACTTCTATTTTATTGATTCATCAGACACTTTAGAGATTGTGAGCGATGTCTTCCATGAGGAACTAAACTCATCTGTTATGCCTGCAATTTGAAGCTTTATTCGGATTGATTGTGAGTTTCTAATTCTTGTTCCTTATTTCCTATATTTGAATGCTTCAACTTCTTTGTGCTTGATTGTCTATTGTTTTATTCTATCTAGCCCGCGCAACTAGTTAGAATCAATTCAATTGCTAAGGTTTTGTAGATTCCTGGTTGTGAACCTTAACCTAAGTGGCAAACTTGTTCCTTTAGGGCTGGTTGAACCAATTGAATGAGTAGGAAGTTGAATGTGTCGTTAAATCCCTCTTTAGGGACTGCAAATACCTTGGCTAATCTCTGAACTTAAAGCTATCAATTGGGTTAAATCATTCTTTAGGGACTGTTCGATTGATAAGGGTTGCTAGGACTGGTTGGACTAGTAACTATATTAGGTCGGGACAAGGGCATTCATAGGAAACTTAATAGGATGAGAAGAAGTTACAAGGATCGCTTCAATCCAATAAAGTGGAAAATTGTAGGTAGAATTGCTTCTCCAAATTGTCTAAATCAACATCATTTACTTTGCTTTCTTCAATCCGCTTTGATAAAATGCGGAACTTTTACACACTCAAACCCCCTCTTTGGTTACTTTAATTGACACTTGAATCATACTTGAATTACAAATTTCCCTGTGGATCGACCTCTTGCTTATTGCTATACTTGCTATAGGTTTGAGTTTTCTTTGGTGGAATCAACGACAGGTTTTTCCTCCGTCGGCTATATATTGATATATTACCATAACGGCTTCAACAATCATTTTCTTGAGTTCGTTTGGAACATGCTTCCAAGTGGCGTAAGTAATCGCTACTCTATTACGAGAACAATGGCCAATGTAGCTTGAAAGCCTTCCATGGTTTTCCCCTATAGGCTGATCTTTTGAATTCCATTGTACAGAAAACTTCTTACCACTATCCTTCATCTTAGTGACAATTTTCATCTTAGTAATACCTCTTTTCTTAGAGGGAGTAGATTGCTTCTTTGTAGAATCATTGTTCTGAGACGAATTTTTCTTAGAGGGAGTAGACTGCTTCTCTGCAGAATCATTGTTCTGAGATGAATTTCCAGATGAGGATGAAGCCATCTACGTCAAAAAGCAATAATATGAATCTTGTTAGCCAATACAAATAAAATATATTAATTCTATTCGATGTCATTTTAAACAACGATATGATAAATTGTAAGAATATAAATCTTAACTTGACCTAATTGCTAAATTAAACAAAGATATGATAAATTGTAAGAATATAAATCTTAACTTTACCTAAGCAATTATGCTTGCTTTTTCCTCTTTCTTTTTTTTGAAGTTTTACCATTGTCCGTAATCAATATCCCTTCATCATGATCATCACGTACGTAAGATTTCTCTATATTTACATCATTAGATGATGGCAAACCTACTGGAACTCCATTAGTTTCAGCCATTTCGAAATCTTCTTTCCCATTCAAATCATCCATATATCTCTCTTTTGCTGGAATAGCAATGGACCAAGCACGGTCTATTGGATCTGTTACGTAGAACACCTGTTTCACTTGCGATGCTAAAATAAATGGCTCATCTTTGTGTCCTATCTTGTTCAGGTTAACCAAAGTGAAGCCTAACCTATCAACTCGTACACCAGTAGTAGAGTCAACCCATTTACAACAAAATACAACCTCCTTGAAAACCACGTAATCCAACTCCCATATTTCTTCAATTACGCCATAGTACGAACACTGCACATATGTAGGAGTTTTGTCCTTTTCTGCTCCTATTTGCATAGCTTCAGCTACCAAGGTGACACCACTATTTTGCATTGTGCTTTTATCATCTTGAATCTTTGTATAGAACGTATAATCATTGATCTCATACTTCATGGAGGTGGTTACTACTAAATCAAGCAGTTGCGATAACCACTTCAAACGGTTGGAAACTTTTTCGGGGCACCGCGTCAAATCTTGAAGAACTCGCTTTTATATCCATTTAACGAACAAGCGATTATGTTTAGCTGCTATCCACTTATCACTTCTGTGAGATGGATTTTGACTTCTTACATAAGACAGGTGCTCTGCTATATATGGTTGAACTTCCTCTTCATTATAAAGTACATACAAGTGAGCCTTACGACGCACCTCTTGTGATATACTTTTTTTTTGTTGACCTATTGTGACATTTCCATCTGCACTATCAACATATGAAGACTTTGGAATGCCTATTGGTTGAACACCACATAGGAATTCACTGCAAAACTCAACGACTTCTTCCACAATGTATTGACGGAGGGAAAAGTCGTTGATTTACCTCGTCAAAAAAATAAATCCCAAACAAACAAACTAGTATAGTATGCAAGTAAGGGGTCGAACCCTAGAGAATCAAGTATTTCTAAATATTGTGTATTTATCAATATAAAAGAAAAGACTTTTATGAATGAAAATAAAAGAAAATAATATTGACAAAAGCAAATAAAGGATAGAAGAAAAGCGTTTCCACCTACAAGTTCTCGACTTTGGTTGGTTTTATTGATCATCGAATCATTTTCAAGTTATTATCTTTTCCTACGAATTTCTCTCGTCTTGGTTTAAGTAGATTAAAAGTCCTACGAGTCCAATTAATCCCTTACACCTCAATGCAACCTTAACACGGTCAAGATTTAACAAAGAGATAGCAAATAGTCCCAAGAACTTGAGCATATAAATAACACCAATTAAACACGGTAAATCAATGTTTAAGATATATGTCAACTCCCTACATAATCATGCTTCAAACACGGAATCCACATTCTTATGCGTGCTACTACGGAAATAACACAAATACGAAAGTATTAAATCCTAGCATGAAATCAATATTATCAAGGTAGCTAATCAAGAAAACATCAATAACATAATCAATATCACACAAAGAAGTTCAAAGAATTATAGAGGAAAAATAACTTAAATTAGAAACTCACAAACCACCAACCAAGTCTTGAAAGTGTAGGCGAAAACTACAAAATTAGCCAAACATGGCTTACCTAAGCTTTCTTCTCTTCAAAGGTGATTTTTATACTTGGAATTAATTTAAACTAACCCTAGAACATCCTATTTATAAGCCTAATATCTTCCATAAAAGATAGATAAAAGATAAAAGTTTCCTAAACAAACTAGATAAAAGATAGAACTTTCCTAATTTAACTCAGCATCAAATTCCGCTGGCAGCGAATGGCCTCAATCAAGCTCCTGTTGGATTTTCGCTACCACACTCCACATGTCCTTTCTTTTCGCTGCCGCGAGTCTCTATTTCCGCTGCCGCGAGAGCTCCAACTCGCTGGAGCGAGTCCGGCCATCCGCTGGCAGCGACTCCATTCGCTGGCAGCGAGTTTCCTTTCGCTGGCAGCGAGTCATGCTGCTCCTGGACATGCTACCGCTGAATCCACTCGCTGGCAGCGAGATCCCATTCGCTGGCAGCGACTCATGCTCAAACACTTGCTCAGACTTGATTCGATGACTTGATCCGCTGCAGCGGAAATCCATTCGCTGTCAGCGAAAATCCAGCAGAACACCATCACGTAGATCTTTGAAAGAGCTTTCCAACGCATGCTCATATGCATCGATCGGACATATGAGGCCTCCGGAAAGTGCGTTACAAGTTCAGCTCGCCGAGCGGACAACTTTCGCGACTCGCCCTCGTTTTCGTTCTTAGACCTCGATTTCGTGCTCCGTTGCTCCTTATGTTGTTCCATTCTCTTCGAGACTTCTTTCTTAAGCTCTCCCAAGTCTCGCCTTAGCCTTACTTAGCTCCGTTCCTCGTGTTCTTTACCTCAGATCTACGAATCTACATAAAACCATCTAAATAGCGTAGATTCCGAACTTTCCCACAAAATGAATGCTAATCTAATTAACACTAAAACATGATTATATAACAATGAAATGCAACTAAACTAACCTATAATGTCTATTGGAAACATGCCTTATCAAACTCCCCCACACTTAACATTTTGCTTGTCCTCAAGCAATACAAAAACAAGAGTAAAACCATCATACCACAAATATGATCTTCAAGCACTAACCTTGTCAAAAGCAACATCAAAGTGGAGGAGCCATGAACATGAAAGCTAACATCCTATAAAGTATATAAGCGACTCAAAGTAAAGGCACATCTCATCCAACCTCACCGGGATTATGTGTTTACTCTCACTCTCATGTGTATAGGCTTAATAATGTATCTCTCGACTCATTCCAAAATGCAAAAAGCTATATAGAAATTGACACAAATATCACATATTCTCCACCGTGGATGCCATCACATATAAGAAACATCAAGAGGTCTTTTATCAAGGTTGTAATGAGGCTTGGTAAGAAATTAAGATAGGAAAATATTTAGGTTTGTGGTGCTAAAAATCCGGGAAAAAGGGATCCCTAAGAACAACCGGAAGAACATCAAAAACCAAATACTTCCAAAACCAAAGTAACTCAAACTTTCACTCTCACAACACTCAACAAAAGAACTTTTCACTCAACCATACATATTTTCCAACTCTCACATACATAATGAAAATAAAAGGCTCTTTATTCATCTTTTTTCTTTCTTTTGACTTTTTTCTTCTTTCAATTTTTTTTTTCTTTAGAGCCAAAACAATAATGCACAATGTGAGGAATAAAACTAAAATTACATCCTCATCCAAACTTGTAACTTTCTCAACAATATTCTCTTTTCCACTCAAACAAATCAATCATTCACCAATTCTAATCCTAATTCCCGGATAGGGTAAGGCTCATCATCGGCTAGGATAAATTTTGTGGAGCTTCAAAGAAAAGGCTAAGGCTCAAGTTTGGCTACAAGCAAAAGACACATATGTAGGGTGGATATGGATAATAATATGGCTAAGAAAATCATGCCTCTATCATTTGAAACTCATAAGCAATAGACATATAAAATCGGCCTCAAATATAGATAACAACGTCAATCTCAAGAGATAATTGCATAAGGAGAGTATAATGTCACACAAGAAAGCAAAAGGGAATAAATATGATGAAAATCCCTATAAGGCCAAAAATTCTCAATTGGACAAGTTTTTGTTGGATTTCAATAATGTCCAAGACTAAGAATCATACTTGCTCAATTAAACTAACAAGTCAAGCTCCCATAAAAATCATTTCAAGTATGTGACAAGGCTAGGTAATTTAATCATATTATGGAACATATATGGTAAAACTCATAAAAATAAAATAAAGGACAAACTAAGGCAAGATGGGTATTTGAATAAAACATATATGCAATGCATGCTCTTTTTGGATTTTTTTTTTCTCAATTTTTTTTCATTTTCCAATGCAATAAATTAACAAAAAAAATAAACATGAATCGATGAATAAAATAAAGACAAAATAAACATGAATGCATGAATATATGAATGCAACCCTCCCCCACACTTAAACTTTTCATTGTCCTCAATGAAAATCAAAGACAACAAATCATAAAAATATGAGAGAAAAAGGGTAAAGAATAACTCACATTGTGGAAAAATTTTGATGGCAAAGATGACGAAGCTTAGAAGAAGAATGATGAAGAACAACAACGACGAAGACTAACGAACAACGAGCACGGATGAATGAAGATAACGAAGAATGAATAAGATGGGTTGCGACAACAATGGGCGAAGATTGGGCATGAGCCATGAGCGCGGTTGATCAAGCCGCAAGCGCGGCTAGTGCTAGCTTCAAACACTGAGCATCGCTGCTGAATTCGCTGGCAGCGAGTTTTGGTTCGCTGGCAGCGGATGAAATCAGCTCCTATGACATCTGGGCGGCTGGACTCGCTAGTAGCGAATCATGATTCGATGGCATCGAATTGAGCCCATATTCTCTATTCTTCGATCTTTTCTTTTCTTTTTTTTTCCTGCATGGTTATCTCAAAAATATCCGAAAGCATCTATCTACCATATAGAATAATTAGGAAATTTCTAATTTATTAAACAACAAAACTAATTAAATAACTAGGAATTTAAATAACTAATTTAGGAAAACTTACCTCGGGTTGCCTCCCGAGAAGCGTCCTTGTTCATCGTCATAGACTCGACGGTTTATTTGTTTGCGCATTCAAGACTCAATTGGACATCGCTAATGCTCTCTTTAGCAAATCAAATTCCGGTGCACACCATCTAGGTAGGCAAGCACCACATATGAAGAAGCCGAAGTCAAAAGATGTGATGTTGAATAAGGTCTCCAACTCTTCATATGCTCGAGCGTGACATCTCGCCGAGGGTATGTAGTACCACCAACACAGTTCCGTTGGTGGCTTGTTGAAGTAATGCTCCCAAGGATCTACATATTCACCAAAATCCACAAAAGTGTAAGAAATATCATTACCTTGCTCGGGAGCCACAAAAATCGGCTCTGGACTTGGTTCCTTCATGGATGAGTTGGGGATGATTTCTATAGGTGGAGTAGGTGCCAAAATACATGGTTCCTCAAGCGTGCACTCATGAGACTCCATGTCAAGGGGCATCAGGCTCTCTTCTCCATCTTCGATTGAACCATTGGAGCTTGCGTCTTCGCTTCCCTCATGTATCTCGCCCACCATTGGTTTAAAAGGTAAAGGTCTGGATGTCAACTTGTAGTCTTCTTCCACCTTCACCATGTCACCCACGCAGAGGAAAAGATCCCACAATTCCGACCAATCCAAACCGTAAAAGCCTTCATCTTTCAATGATTGGGCGAATTCTTGTATCTCGGGAAGCATGCCATCTTGAACGCAAAGTACTTGTTCTTTCAAATCATCTTGGATACCCCGTGAAGCACGGTCGTCCACTAAATCTTGCACTCTTACGAGGTAATGGTGAAAGTATTCTCCTTGGTATTGCCATAACTCTAACTCCATTGCAAACAATTAGTAACGAGGTGTCGTGAACTGTAAGATAGGTCCACGACGGGGATATATATATATATATATATATATATATATATATATATATATATATATATACACACACACACACACACACACACACACACACAAAAATTAATAAATACACAAAACAAACAAACTAGTCGTTGATTTTGACGGAGGGAAAAGTCGTTGATTCACCTCGTCAAAAAAATAAATCCCAAACAAACAAACTAGTATAGTATGCAAGTAAGGGGTCGAACCCTAGAGAATCAAGTATTTCTAAATATTGTGTATTTATCAATATAAAAGAAAAGACTTTTATGAATGAAAATAAAAGAAAATAATATTGACAAAAGCAAATAAAGGATAGAAGAAAAGCGTTTCCACCTACAAGTTCTCGACTTTGGTTGGTTTTATTGATCATCGAATCCTTTTAAAGTTATTATCTTTTCCTACGAATTCCTCTCGTCTTGGTTTAAGTAGATTAAAAGTCCTACGAGTCCAATTAATCCCTTACACCTCAATGCAACCTTAACACGGCCAAGATTTAACAAAGAGATAGCAAATAGTCCCAAGAACTTGAGCATATAAATAACACCAATTAAACACGGTAAATCAATGTTTAAGATATATGTCAACTCCGTACATAATCATGCTTCAAACACGGAATCCACATTCTTATGCGTGCTACTACGGAAATAACACAAATACGAAAGTATTAAATCCTAGCATGAAATCAATATTATCAAGGTAGCTAATCAAGATAACATCAATAACATAATCAATATCACACAAAGAAGTTCAAAGAATTATAGAGGAAAAATAACTTAAATTAGAAACTCACAAACCACCAACCAAGTCTTGAAAGTGTAGGCGGAAACTACAAAATTAGTCAAACATGGCTTACCTAAGCTTTCTTCTCTTCAAAGGTGATTTTTCTACTTGGAATTAATTAAACTAACCCTAGAACATCCTATTTATAAGCCTAATATCTTCCATAAATGATAGATAAAAGATAAAAGCTTCCTAAACAAACTAGATAAAAGATAGAACTTTCTTAATTTAACTCAGCGTCGGATTCCGCTGGCAGCGAAAATTTCCGCTGGCAGCGAATGGCCTCAATCAAGCTCCTGTTGGATTTTCGCTACCACACTCACTGGCAGCGAATGCCCATGCCTTAGAAACTTTTCCAAGCCTCCACAGGTCCTTCCTTTTCGCTGCCGCGCGTCTCTATTTTCGCTGCCGCAAGAGCTCCAACTCGTTGGAGCGAGTCCGGCCATCCGCTGACAGCGACTCCATTCACTAGCAGCGAGTCATGCTGCTCCTGGACATGCTGCCGCTGACTCCACTCGCTGCCAGTGAGATCCCATTCGCTGGCAGCGACTCATGCTCAAACACTTGCTCAGACTTGATTCGATGACTTGATCTGCTGCAGCGGAAATCCATTCGCTGTCAGTGAAAATCCAGCAGAACACCATCACGTAGATCTTCGAAAGAGCTTTTCAATGCATGCTCATATGCGTCGATCGGACATCCGAGGCCTCCGGAAAGTGCGTTACAAGTTCAGCTCGCCGAGCGGACAGCTTTCGCGACTCGCCCTCGTTTTCGCTCTTAGACCTCGATTTCGTGCTCCGTTGCTCCTTAGGTTGTTCCATTCTCTTCGAGACTTCTTTCTTAAGCTCTCACAAGTCTCGCCTTAGCCTTACTTAGCTCCGTTCCTCGTGTTCTTTGCCTCGGATCTACGAATCTACATAAAACCATCTAAATAGCGTAGATTCCGAACTTTCCCACAAAATGAATGTTAATCTAATTAACACTAAAACATGATTATATAACAATGAAATGCAACTAAACTAACCTATAATGCCTATTGGAAACATGCCTTATCATGTATCTTTCAACAATACATCCTTTGGGACGATTACGATTGTTGACATACCCTTTTAATACCTTCATATGTCTCTCAAAGGGATACATCCATCTCATATAAACTGGGCCACATAATCTGATCTCTCTAACCAGGTGAACAGTCAAATGAACCATTACATCACAAAAAGTTGGAGGAAAATACATCACAATCTCACATAATGTAATTTCAATTTCCTTTTGCATGGAACTCAAGTCATCAGGATCAATGACTTTGTTGCAAATTTTTTTGAAGAATAAGCATAATCTTGTAACAGTGTCCCGAACATGCTTTGGAAGGACGGATCGTAAAGCAATCGGCAAAAAATTTTGCATTATAATATGACAATCATGGGTTTTCAAACCAACAAGCTTCAACTCATTTGCAGACAAAATATTGCTCATATTCGAAGAATACCCACAAGGAACTTTATATCTCGGAAAAATTTGCAAAACTCTAATTTCTCCTTTCTAGACAGAGTATAACATGCGGGTGGCAAGTAAGTGCGGTCTCCCTTCTTTTGTGGTGCCAATTCAGGTCTAATTTTCATATCAACCATGTTTAGCCTAGCATTGAGGCCATCTTTCGTCTTACCCGGAACATTAAGCAGTGTACCAACAAGACTATCAAACACATTCTTCTCGATATGCATCACATCAAGGCAATGTCTCACAAATAAATCCTTCCAGTAAGGAAGATAAAAAAATATTGACCTCTTCTTCCAACCACCATATTCTTCAGCAGACTTTCAAGGACTTTGAACTCTTTTTCCCAAATATGACATTCAAATCCTTCACTTTTTCAAGTACTTGTTCACCGCTTAATGGTTTTGGAGCTATTTCTTCTTCTGTCTTTCCATTAAAAGCCTTTCGAAGTTTTCGGTAACGATGGGACGAGGGTAAAAATCACCGATGTCCAAGATATACCGTCTTAATTCTTATAATTTTTTAATTGTAGGAAGCTCGTGCCTTGTTCACAGATCGGGCATGCATGGTGTCCTTTCGTGGTATAACCACACAAATTACCATAAGCCGGGAAATCATTTATAGTGCAAAACAGCATTGCTCGCAAATTAAAAGCTTCCTCTCGATGTGCATCAAATACTTCAACGCCATTTTCCCACATGAGCTTCAAATCCTCAATTAAATGGGCCAAATAAACATCTATATCATTCCCAGGTTGTCTTGGCCCAGAAATTAATAAAGATAACATCACATACTTGCGTTTCATGCATAACCAAGGGGGAAGGTTATATATGACAAGTAGAACAGGCCATGTACTATGAATACTACTAAGGCCACCGTGCGGGTTCATTCCATCCGTTGAGAGAGCAAGACGCAAGTTCCTACTTTCTTGTCCAAAATCGGAATATTTATTGTCGATCATTTTCCACTGAGGAGAATCTGCAGGATGCCTGAGTTTTCCATCATATACCTTTTCATTCTTGTGCCATGTCATGTTTCTTGCATCATCTGCATTATTGAACAAACGTTTGAATCTTGGTATGATTGGAAAATACCATGCCACCTTAGCGGGAACTCCTTCTCTCTTGTATCGCGGTTCCCCACAATCAGGACAGCTGACAACCTTGTAAACTTCGTACAACTCTCATATAGCGGCTTGCGAGCATCATCGATTAGGTTGTCAAAAATCTTAGCATTATCGTGATGATTTTCTTTAATGACATCTACCATATCTTCTAATCGATCTACGTCATAATTGTCACCAGCGTCAAGGGTGTCACCACATGGTATTTTCACTTAAGGGTCACGGGTTAATACAAACTGGGATTGTCATATTTGAACCTGTAGTAGTCAACTAACAAGGTTATTTACGTCAAGCGACATGATTTTTTTAGTTGGGTGCCATGGGATTACAAAATTTATTGGAATGACAGTTGAAACATCCTAACCAATTGCCAGATCTCAGTGGCTGCAAAAGCGGACCCCGTTCGAGGCAAGAACAATAAGAGAGGTCCAGGAGGTGATGGAGAAGTAAAGTCCCCCCCCCCCCTTCGAAGAAACTATGGGGCCGAAAAGGGAAGGACGTTGTCGAAGGTGCGTGCACGATTGAACTGAGACTTGTATCCGTGTCCGACAACGATGGCTTCCTCCGCTGGATGGCCATTGTTATGAACTTTGGTGTTATTTTAGTATGTTGTTATGAACTTCGTTGTTATTGTTGTAGGTTGTTATGAAGGTTGTTTCTCCAAACATATAGTTGTCGATGTAGTTGACTAGGCTGTTATTGTAGTACGTTGCTATGAACTTTGTTGCTTTCTATATAATGTTCGTTGGTCATAAGTTGTAGAATGTTATGATATTTTTATGATATTTGTTGGTTGGTAGTTGACTATGTTGTTATTCTCGAAACCTTGGTTATCAACGTACCATTAGATTTAAATAAGTGACACGATAAATAATTCAAGTGACACGGGATTCCAAACAGGTGACAATGGTGATTTTTATGATATCCGTCCTCATCCTCCTCCTGACTGCTTGTGGATATGACCTCCAACCCCTGATACATGTCACCTTGGCAGTTTACCGTGTCATTTGAGTAGTAGTATGTGTCACCCAATTGGATCACATCTATACCCTTACCCTTGCCCCTTTATACATATGCTTGTCACCAGTTCCAAAACCTCTGTCAGTAATGTCTACTGCACCCAGCTCCTTACTGTTCCCAATGGCCTCCATCACCTCACCCAAGTGGATTACCTCCAAACCCTTACCCTTGTCACCTACATACATATGCATGTCACCAGTTCCAACAACCGTTGAAGACGAGAGTGACACATACTTTGATGTTTTCCCCTGAAAATGAAAAGTGTGATCAACACTATGGTTCATAGGTATCTACTTTTCGAAAAATATGAGAAGAAACAAGAAAGACGTCTACCCATTGCAATTAAGAATTAGGGTTTCTCATAAACCAAAGTGACACGGAAGTTTCTGAACACTGACACGAACAAGGAATGAGGCCGACAACTGCTCTGCAACTGGACCTTGAGACCGACGAATTTTCTTCAATGGTGGCCTTCTTCTCCAGCCCTTTTGTCCAGTGGAGGAAGAAATTGCGTGTCATCTCCCCTCCTCTCTTTTTATACTTTTCAAATTGGAGGGAAAGCCCCTATCACATCACCCTTTTCTCTTTTCATCATTAGAGTCATATCACTCACTCTCTCTCTCTCTCTCTCTCTCTCTCTCTCTCTCTCCCCCCCCTCTCTCTCTCTCCTAGTTTTGACGCCAAATTTCCCACCAAAACTTCCTCTCTCTCATTTTCTCTTACCTTCAACCGACTATTCCCTTCCCCGTTTTTATTTGCACAAATAGCATACATGCCACTGTTGCAAATTCCACCAAAAAGTGTCATTTTTGCAAAGTAAAAAAAATGTATAGTTATGCAAAAAAACCCAAACAATATTTTGGATACTTTGTGGATTTCAGCAACGAAAAAATGGTGTTTTGACTTTTGAGCTTGAGGATACAATCATTTAACATTGTCGAGGTTGTTATCTTGAAAGAGTTTGTCTAGTTTATGGCACAGTCTCAGCACATTTCAATGAGATGAATGCATACCCTTGGTCTTGTTCATCAATCCTTAGTCTTTTGCTCAGCTAGATTCACCAAGTTGGAGCATGAAGCTCGACCCAGTTTGCCAAGTGATTTCCCGACATGTAAATCCACCTAAATTGAACATTTTCAACCCGCATTGACACCCAAACTTGCAAATAAAACACTCCTATATATTAACAATAACACATCAAAAGCTTTAAAAAAACGAAAAGCGATTGAGATTTTGGATTTTAAAATTTTCAACCAAAATTTTAAAAACTCAATTTCTATGTCGATTCCACCCGAAATCAATGAGATTTCGGCGTGAGGAATGTCTAGGCTTTCAAGTGTAATAAATACGGTACTTTTATTGATCAACCCCCCCCCCCCCACACACACACACACACTTTTATTTTATAACGCATATTTTCCCCTCTAAAACTTCTTTCCTGAATAGATAATAATCTCTTCTTTCGAACTTGGTTATTACTTTGGGTCGGTTCTAGTTATAAAAATTGGTTTTCTTACCAATGGGCTTTAGACCCAGAAAACAAGCCCATTAACCCACATAATTGTAGCGATCAGGCTCGAGTCATATAAGTCATATACATAAAACAAGCTGGCACAACCTTCTGCAATGTCCTCACCGGTAATTATTACAATGTTCAAACTCGACCATGTAACTCATGAAGTCAGCATTATCAAGAAGTTCGAAGAGCTTATTAAATAGAGAAAGTTGCAAGAAGAATGTTGAATTCAGAGGGAGAATATACGCACTGCACTATTTTTCCCTTCGATCGGGTTTTGTCCCACCGGGTTTTCTGACAAGGTTTTTTAATGAGGCAGTATCACCAACATGTATCACATGACATTTGTACTCTTTTTTTCCTTAGCCCTAGTTTTCGTCCCATTTGGTTTTCTAGGCGAGGTTTTTAACGAGATAGTTTGTAATATAAATGAGTGTATATCCAAGGGAGAGTGTTATAATATTGTATACTATATGTATTATGGATATACCTGCTTTACCCTTCTCTTGTAATTCTCTTATAAATATGGTTCTTTAGAACCTTAATAGAATGGACATCTGCTTTCTCCCTTCTCTCTACCTCCTATGTGCTCTCTCTTCTTACTGATATTCTAATATACCTTTATTTTTTTTCACTTTTGATAGTGGGTAATTACCTTGAGGGGTCGTAAAAACATTTTTCATAACTATTCCTTTATATTAATTTTGGGTGTACAACATGTGTGTGAAAACATTTTTAATAATTATTCCTTTATATTAATTTTGGGTGTACAACATGTGTGTGTGCAAGGACACGGATGGATCCTAGATCCGTTTGAACTCCAGCTTGACGCGTTTTGATCCGTTCGTTATATTGAACACATCTTTGATTCATTAGTTACCTTTTTAAGGCCAAGCTGAGATTCAAACGGATCTTCATGTTGAGTGCATATAGGCGCAACACCTATGCTCGGTGCATATAGCAACAATCTTTTTTTTTTTACATATTCTATGGAATGATACATCATTTTTTTTGGACCATGATACATTTACTCTAAGTGTAAAATTTTAATCTTACACTACAAATTAAAATATAACATGTGTTGTTAGATTCTTTGATGTAGTAGTTTTCAATAAATTTTAACTCACTTAATGATGATGAAAGTTAACATTTTTTTTTGGGTCAACCTGAAAATCAACATTTTTTACTTTTACTTATTTTTTTATAATATTTTTTTATTATAAATATATTAGTGGGAATCCTGTCATTTCATTTTTTTAATAAAAAATAAGAGTTTGGGTGGTGTCAGGATCTGCTCACCCACCACTCAATTGTGTCCTTGTGGACGAGGGCAAGGAACTCCGGATGCAATGTGAGAGATTCATGGTCCATTTTGTGCCTGAGCTTGGCAACCTTATCCGCAACCTGGTCCATCACGTCATTTCATTTTTTTGATTAGGTAAGAATTTGAGAGACCAGACTACAAGATGTCTAATAACTCAATAGGGTGATGAATCGGCAGATGGACTAGCCATCGACAATCAACACACTAAATAAAAAAAATTAACATAGATGAAAGAAAAATCCAAACAACTCATAAAAGTCATTAGTCAGTAGAGAAATCGAGGAAGATCCATGGCGAGCCACGAATGTGGATAACACGAGAGAGTGCGACAACTCACACGACGTCTCGACGCCGAGAAGGCGGAGAACAGTAACCCACCCTTGAAAAGGGCGAAACCTGGGAAAGTGTGCATCACCGACGACCATCAGTGCCCCCCAAATGAGGGATTTTCAAAAACCACGAACACAACAACAATCCTTTCGATCATACAAGACGCCCGATAGTACAACTCAACTTAGAACTAAATGCCACAACGCCAAAGCAACGACCCGATGCAAAAAGAGGGAAAAAATATGGGCCAATAAAGGTAAGATCAATCATCAGACTTAATTTTGTGTACAAAAATCCCGAGACCAAGCTGAACGTCAAATTATTGTCACTACTAATATTAAGATTATGTTCTAGGCCCTTTCAGAATTTTGGTCAAATTCTTTCGAAATTTTGCTCAGATCTTTTCGGGATTCAGGTAAAACCCTTTTAGAATTTTGGTCAAATCTTTTTGGATTTTATTCCATCATGTCATTTTATTTTATTTTTTTGATTGAGTAAGAATTCGGATGTGACAGAATCACTGTCCGATGGCATCCTTGCGGATGAGGTCAGCGAGACCAGGATCACTTTCTATCTTGGGATTAACGGTAGTGTGGGCAACGTGTGCAACCCGATCAGCCACGCAATTATCGGAGCGAAGAATGTGTGAGAACGAGACTTCCTCAATCCCAGAGATAAGTGTACAGATGTCAGATAAAAGGAGTTCAATTTCCCACGAGCATCTGATTCCTTAGCTAAAATAGTTGATGATAATGAGAGAATCCCCTTCGATGATGAGTTTTTTCACCTTTAGTAGTTTTGCTTTCAGAATGCCCAATTTGAGAGCAAACGCTTCTGCTAAAAGCGGACTCCGATCACCAATAATTTTCCCATCTATTGCTACTGACATTCCTTTGTCATCTCGCATTACATACCCAGCTGAACTTTGCCGTCCTGGGCTTGCAGACCTATCAAAATTGAGTTTCACCCATCCTACCGGTGGTTTTCTCCATTTTGTTTTGCTGTTATTCCTACTCCTACCTGTTCCACTTGCCTTCTTATTTTTATTCAGGCCTGGCTGGCCTTTCTCCTCATGAAAAATATTTTCCATATTCTAATTTTGCCTATGCATTTCAGCACTCTGTGTGAGTCCCGCCAACGTAGGAAGTTTCTCCTGTTGGAAGACAAGAAGATATTTCAATGAAATGTCATTCTTTGTTTTTCTTCAGCTATGAGTTTACTACCGAGTATGGACATTATACCTTTAATATTTCTAGATGGGCTGATTTTAGATTCTATTTCCTCCTTTAATTCCCTTTTGAGACCAACAAAAAACGAGTTGTATTTACATTCAAAAAATAGATGCACCGAGTCTTCGTGATGGTGGTTACACAAGGCGCGGTACGGGGGAACAAATAGTCCTTTACCCGCAAGACGACATGCCGTGGGTAGCCCATTCTGGCATACTTTCCATAAAAAATTCTTAATTTTTTGTGGAGAATCGATTTTCCAAATCCAAGCATTTTCATCAGTCGCGGGTTTAATGGAATTGGTAGTCAGTTTATATGCACTTGAAGTTGTAAACCACCCTTTAGAGTCGGGCCACTAATATAATCTATCCTCTATGCTACTGGTAGGGAGCGGAATATGGCATATGTGCTCAACGATGTCGTAAGGGAGGATCTGACTTAGTTTTTCTCTACACCAAGAGCCATTGGCTATGTACTCACTAACTCTTGTTTCTGTGTTAACGCTATTGCTGATAAGACTATGTTTCCATAGTGGATGGCGCGGCCCCCAGTTGTCTTCCCAAAATTTAATATTCTTTCCATTACCTACCGATCAAATCAGACCTTCCTTGAAGGAGGTAATTAATTTTCTGAGTTGTGTCCACTGCCCGGACGCACTCCCTAGATTTTGATAGTTAAGTATATGGGTGTCCTTCAGGTACTTTTGTGTGACAATTTTGACCCAAATGTTGTCTGGTTCTACAAGAATTTTTCACAATAGTTTCATTTGGAGAGCAATATTCATTTCTCTAGTTTTTCTTAGACCCATGAGTCCTGACCGCTTTGGCTTGCAGATCCTGTCTCAGCTAATTAGTGGTTTATATTGTAGATCCTTATTCCAGTAAAAACTCCTACTCCCTCCGTTCGGCAAAACTTGTCGTTTACTATTCACGCACGCTTTTTTAGAATGATAAAAACTATATAAAATATTTATTTTTTTATAAATTTTTTTTAACAAGTTTGTACTTATTAATAATAGCTACGAAATTGTTAAAAAAAAATTAAAAAAGTAGATATTTTATATAGTTTTTATCTCCTAAAAAAACGTGCGTGAATAGTAAAGTGACAAGTTTTTCCGAACGGAGGTAGTATTAATTTGATCAAGACAAGAGGCAACATAAAACTTCATGTAAGTGCAAACTTTTTTTTTTTTGGTTGAAATAATTAATCCATAGTTTAAACGGTAAACCATGGGATTCGTATGAGACGGAGTTAATAAACTGACTAAAATTATAAACAGGTTAAAATTTATAAATTGTTGGTAAAAAGTAGTTAAAAATTTATGAAAAAATATAAACTCCGTATGGGACGAAAAACAATTTATTTGTAAAAATTGGAGTTTATTTGATTGTTATTAGGGGTATTATGGTATTTTCAAATAAAATAAACCACATAAGCTCCCCAAAAGCTATCAAAAGTAGCTTCTCAAATAAACTCCCAATTTAATCGGTTTTTGACTCATTTTGCCTCTCATACCCCCAATTAAACCGAATTTTAATTTCAACAGCTACAAGTTTATAATTTTAACCGGTTGAAATTGGCAACCATACACAGCCCATGTCCGATTGCTCACTTGCAACCCGATTGCGGATTGACCAGAACCCGTGGGCGATAGAGAGTGAAAACCACGCCAGTTGTGGGGGGATTCAGCGAAGATCAGAACACAGTAGAAGAGGAGATTCCTGCCATGGAGGCGACGGTGAAGAAGATGGACAAGGAGAAACTGTGCAAGAGATGCAAGGAGAGCTATTCCCCTTCCTCCAACACCTCTTCCGCTTGCCGATTTCATCCTTCCTTCTTCGTCTGCCGCCGTCACGATGATCAGAAAAGGTTCCTTCTCCCTCCATCTTTCTCGCCTCTGTTTCCCTTTTTACCTCTCTAAGAACACGAATTCCATTTCCTTCTTTTTTGTTATAGCCTAGTTTCGTCGATTCCCGGGTCAATTCCGATTTTGACATTCTGAAATCTGCAAAACATTGAAACCCTAACAACATGTTTGGTTGGAGAGAAATCATGGGATTTTAATGAGTGACAAATAGAAGGAATCAATTTCCCACCAAATTAGAAAGATTTGATTAGAAACCATGAGAAAATAGACATAAAATTATTGGTGAGAAAAGGAAGGAAAATCAATCCCACCAAAATGGTGGAATTTGATGGAAAATCTAATTGAAAGTGTAGGACAATACACTCCATTCGAATGAAAATAATTTTCTTGTCATTTCCCTCTTAAAAACCAAATTTAGGAAAATTTTCATTTTTTTAGATTCTCACTTCTCCTTACCAATTTGCCAAACACATCAGAGAAACGGTTGGTGCTCACAAGGAGGATTTCAGCATGCATGATCGATTCTATCATGCGATTTCTAGTAACTGCGGTAGGTTAAATAATTGAAGCTAAACATTGTGATCTTACTAGGAAAATCCACTGGAGTGAACTTTATCTTGCAGTTATATATAGAGGATCAAATATCTTCAATATTCTATTGAGGATGTAGGCTCGAAAATCTAGCCATGTATGGATTATAGATGGACAAAATTTGGGAAGAATCCACAAATCCAGAGGAGTGTGAATAGAGAAACAAATTGTCCCGGATTCCATACGTTGATCTCTTCTGAAAAGGTATCCATTGGAGTATCGGGTAGTGCATATAGTTGCAGGTTGCAGGAAAAAGAGAAAAATATAAAAGGAAAAGTTGCTCCAGCCTCTGTCTAGATATCCTGTCATGTAAATTAATGAGCATCGTTTGATGCTTATTGCCTCCAAAATTGAATCAGCGCCTCCATTGAGTAGGAGGAAGTTGCCGAATTTGATCAGTAACCCGTGGATTTTGTGTCATTTATTGCTGAGGATAAGAAAAATACATGCAACAAAGGGGAAAAAGGAAGCTTCATTGTTGTTTTTCGATCTCTGAGATGTGGGCTTGTATAATCAGTATCTGGTATTTTTGAAAGAGAAGCCAACCTGCCATTATTTAAAGGGCATCAGAATTTGAATTGCCAATGTTGTAGAATCATAAAATTTTCTCATATTTTGGCACATTTTGCCAGGTAACAAAGAGTATTTCTCGACGGGAGAATGCATGGATTATATTGACAATGCATGCCCAGTAATGTACATAATGGCTTCTTTAATCCTTTTTAGTTTTATGACAAACTTTGTTTTAGTGTTTCCAAAGTCGAGTTCTGGTATATTTGCCATGAGTTGAGACTTGAGAGAGGAATCATTGGTCCTTTAGCAGGTATGGCGCGTGATGCTGTCATCAATGTTGTAAAATTGCATAATGCGTTTTTCCAAGTGTAGCAGTAACATATCACCTATATCCACTTGGACAAGCTCTATATATGGATTTCTAGCATATTCTGGAGGTCATTGCACTATTATTATCTGTAGGTGGATGCGTTAAATAGGTGTCGATGAGTAAACTAAAAGGTCATAGGTATCTTACTATATCTATATATGGGAAATAAAATAGCTTCCTACTATCATAGTAGTCATAAGTAGTAGAAGTTACATTGTCTGGCACTCGAACAAAAACAAGGAGATTTGTTTGTGCAGAATCATGATGCCACATCTTTAGAAAGTATCAATTTTGAAGGGTTTTTTTATTCTTTTTTCTTGGGATGATGATAACCATGTCCATTTCTGGCATCCTATGATTATGTGGTTCTTCAGGTACTATGAGCTGGGTCCAGATGATCCACCATATGCTGCCAAGTTCTATGATTGCTGCGGTGCTGAGGAACCTGAAGCAGCTGGCTGCACAACCAGTTTCCATGTCTCCTACGATGACAATTGATGAGTAATGCAGTACCTCTGCAGTTCCGAAGAACCCACCGTTTCATGTTGCCATAATAATCCAAATCATAGTTTCTGTCTCCATCTCCCCTGTGCAGTTGCTCATATTACATCTAATCCTAATATACTCCTGTAACTGTATATGCCTGTTGGGTATGAAAAAAAGAAAAGAAAAAAGAAGGCATTTCCCAGTTATATGTTTGAGGATTTGGTTATCTGTAAAGGATTAGTGCTCAACTGGGTCTCCTTTTGGACCCCTCATGCATGTGATCAACAGGTAGGACTTGTTTACATTTGTTGAAAGCATGTGGCAATGACCATACAATATAACACACTTTATTGAATGAGGGATTTTGTGATCCTTGTAAGCTTTGGTTCTTCAATGGAGTACTGTACTAAGCATCTAGAAATGGAAAGCCCCATGTGGGCTTCTGCCATGAGATATTATTGGATCACCTGTAACATGTGGGCTGTGACTGTTTTTGCTGGTAATTGATTCCTTCCCAGCATGTGTAATACTGTAATCTTAAAGGCAAATTATTAACTGTTTTTTGTTGGTTGAAATTTGAATTAGTGGTCCACTGTTTTGCACTCGCATCTGGTAGGTCTAATGAGGGGTAAAATGCCTTTTTTTCTTCTCATCAGGACAAGACATTGATCTTCATTTTAATATGTAATGACAGATAATCAATTTCATTCTAGATGGATTAAGATTTAAGCAGCAACATGACTGAAAAGGAAAGTAAAAGAAAAAAGAAAAAGAAAAAAGGGGAATAGGGATTGGTAGCTTGAAGATGTGGTTACATAATAAAACTCTTAATCTTGCATGGTTTAGATAGGACATGTCACCATACACCTGAAAGCTTGATTTGCAACTGCTTTGGCCAGCTTCCAGTTCATCTGTATTTGTCATAATCATAACTCATAAGTTATAAGTAATTGCTAATTATGACTTTAAAACAGTTAGAATGTTGCAGTTGGTGCTACATGCAAACTTGGACTGGTGGACTACTTTATTTATTTTTGGTTTTACATGAAGATTTATGTATCAGGCTGGGGGGTGCTCGAGCACCCTGGCTTGGAAAAAAAATACAAAAAAAAAAATAAAAAAATTTGTATATATTTAGTATTTTTAAGGTAATATAATACATTTAAATGATATTTAAAACAAAAGTGCTCTCTAGCTCAAGTGGTAAGAGAAGGAAGGGAAAAAGTAAGGAGAATAAAAAAGGTTTTGGGTTCAAATCTCACTTCTTAACTTTTTATTATTTGTTTTACTTTATCATTAATTCTTCTTAATTTCTCTTTATATTTTTTGTTTATATCAACCATATCATTAAAAACAATAATTTTAGTGTTTTTTCAATATTTTTTTATAAAATCTTCTTATCAAGTATACACCAAAAAAATATTTCATGAAATTTTGTTTTACTTTATCATTCTTAATTTCTCTTTATATTTTTTGTTTATATCAACCATATCATTAAAAACAATAATTTTAGTGTTTTTTCAATATTTTTTTTTTATAAAATCTTCTAATCAAGTATACACCAAAAAAAATATTTCATGAATTTTTTTTTAACACCACCGGGTCGGAATCCTGGCTCCGTCACTGACTGAGAGTTAAAGAGGTAGTTAGTCATGTAAGAGAAAATAATATAATTAATATATGTAAAAACAGATTCAGGTTTAAAAAACTTGTTTAAAGGAAGTTTGAACCCAACTTCCCAACAAGAAGAAGATGCTAAGAAGTGAGACAAAATTATGTGTTCGGTTGATTATTTTTTTCTGAAATAAAATCCACCAAATATCTTAATGTTTCCTACCTTACGAGAAATGCAATCAATTTTTTTTTAAAAAAAAATATGAAATCATGAATATGTACTTTCTTTCAATTTTAACAAGCATATTTTGCAAATTTCAAAGAATACATTTTTCTTAGAAAACACTTTCTGTCAATTAACTTTTTAACACCTAAGTAGGGGTGGGCACAAATCCCGCAAATCCCGGGCTCGTCCCGGTCCCGGTGGGATTTGAAAAAAAAAATAGTGAATCCCGTCCCGGTCCCGTCCCGCAAAAATTATGCGGGACGGGACGCGGGACGAGGATTTCTTATCCCGCAAATCCCGTCCCGTCCCGCATATATTTATACTTATATTTATATTTACATGTATATTTTTATTCATATTTATATATTACTCTTTTATATACATTACATGTATACAGTATATATTGTCTACTTAATTTGTGTATACACATATTATATATACATACAGTGTATAAACTAGATGGTATTATATATAGTGTTATTATATCAGTGTGTAAATTGTATATATATACATTATGTGTAATTATAGGTATGATGTGTATGTTCTATATATAAGGCAAATCGTAAAATATTGTAAATCTATATATGTTTTGGGTTTGAAAACCGTAAAATATATAGACATTTTGGATTTTTTTTAATAATGTTTTTTATTTGAGGGACAAGGCCCGTCCCGTCCCGGTCCCGTCCCGTCCCGTGAGGGACAAGGCCCGCGCGGGATTGAAAAAAACACACGACCCCAGTCATCGGTCCGAGTTGGACTTTGATATGGTATCAGAGCGGTTAGCCTAACGGCCCGTGTCGATCCTGGTCTGGGTTACCCAGTTGTCCTCCTCGTCTGGGTTACCCAGTTGTCCAAGTCTCAACTAGATGGTCATTCCTAGTTGGACTTGCGGGGGCGTGTTAGAGATGTGAATGAGACCAAAAAGTGTCCCACATCGGAAAGTTGAACATATCAAGCCCTAGTATATTGAGTCGGTGAGCTACTCCTTCTATTGCCCCTATAGCCAATTGGTTTTAGAATGGAACCCCACTCGGCATGTATGCTAGGCTACTAGCACCTTCTATTGCCCCTATAGCCAATTGGTTTTAGAATGGAACCCCACTCGGCATGTATGCTAGGCTACTATAGCGCATGTGCGCTTGTGCACACGACCCCAGTCATCTTGGACCGATGCGGGTTAAGACGCTGGAGGGAGGTCATGTGTGCGGACCCACATACAGGAGACTCGAACAACACATAAACCCGAACGGGGTTCCATCTCAAAACCAATTGGCAATGAGAGGAGTAGCCCACCAACCTTATATGTTGTTCAAGTATTGTCTAAACTACCGATGTGAGATAACACCATTCCAATACTAAGTACCTAACTAGGCAAACGATGGAAGACTAATTAAAGTGGTTAAAAAAAATGGATAAACTATACATACCCTTAGCTTTCATTTTAGCTTGAGAGAGAGATGAAAGCGAAGGCTTCATAGGAATATGCCTCTCTGTTTGTCCTTTTCCTTACCAATATAATATGAGTCGCATTATTTCAATTCTTTCAAATGAAATTCTAAATTTAAAAAAAAAACATGCACATTTTTTTGAAGGGGTAAATTAGTTGTTAGTTGCCTTCATTCCGTCGTTCATCTTACATTATTCATCTATATATATTTTTTTGTCTTAATTCAGTTTGATCGGATTAATCCATCCATACGGCGATCGATCATAAATTGATAAATTTAGAAATTTCATTTGAAAAAAAAAGAATTTTTTTTTAAAAAAATATCTAGTTAGTTACAATTTACAAATACGATCATCATAAATTAGCGGTGCATATTTTATTTAATCATGACAATTATTGGTTCGTCGTCTAAAACCAATGATTTAGATATAAACATGTAACTAGTGGAGAAAATATTGCTAGTCAACCTCACAAGACATAAATAAAAGACACCGACAACTAACTAGCTATTATACTAATTCAAAAAAGACAAAAATGAAAATGCAATTTTAATTTTTCCTCTAATTAATTAGTATAACTCGACCTTTTTTTGGGTGTAAATTAATTGCTTTAACTACAAATAAGAAACTTACTTATATATGAAGATTCAATTCAAGTTCAACATAATAATGATCATACTTATTGAGTTATTGTCCTCAAAATATTGGATATAGTTAGATTAAAAGATTTAGTTGTATCTATATTCAATCTGGACTAATGTAAAAAAACATGCCCGGTTTGATTACAAGGAGGTTAAATGGTTGTGACCATAAACCTAGGTACGTATAATATTCTTTCCGTGAGTTTATATATTTTATGCTTTATCAACAAGTTATATATAAGATCAATTATCCAACTATTATAATCAGAAATGCTCACAAAGCGGGTATGTATAAAACATTTTATTAAATGATGAATATCGCATATTAGAATATCAGGGGTGTGAGAAAATCAAACTTGGGGCAAGACTTAACTTATATTCAAAAAAGAAATAAACTAAATATTTTAGTCCTTTGCAGAAACCAAGTTGATGTGGATCAAGATGGCCTTTTGTGGGTCAAACAATGATCTTGATCCAGACGAGCTCTCAAGATCGATTCGTGGGCTATTGACGGCAAAGAGTGTCTTCCTCAAAAAGAAGAAGGAGGCGCCACCATGGATTACAGAAAAGATATTATTTAATTATTATTATTATTATTATTATTATTATTATTATTATTATTATTATTATTATTATTATGAACTGTCTTATTTTTGGTAATACTTAGTTAGGTGAATAAAAGGGAAAAAGAAAGTTTATCTCTTCTAGATATTTTCCTTATCCACTAAGTAGAAATATTTATTTAGGATTAATTAGGATTTATTTATTAGTATTATTAGGATTTAATATTTATTTATCTAAGCCAAAACTCTATCTTTTGTAAAGATAGAATTGATATGTTTTATTATTTAAACCCTTTTATACATTCAAGAAAATCAGATTGAATATAGAATTGAAGAAACCCTTTGCTAAAGGATTCTTCGATTATCAATCCAAATCAATACCCTTCTTACGTTTCTAAGCTAGTTACCTTGATCTCGTATTCCTTTGCGTAAGACAATTCTACCTGTTGAATCGAGATTCGAGATAACGAAAGTGATTGAATGCGGAAGCGAGAGATACGAAACAAGAAACTCAAAACAAAGCATGCAAGAGCAAGAACAAACACCAGAGTTTTACGAGGTTCGGCAAAGATATGCCTACGTCCTCGGGGCCTCAAGAACAGGCCGAATCCACTAGGTAATGTTCAATAGAGGGTTACAAATAAGCAATGCAAAAGTAAACCCTAGATTTATGCATGTACGAGTTTCAGAGACACAAGAGAAGAAGATCCCCCTGTGTGGGATGACCGGAGTTCGAAGATCTCTTCGAAACTCCCAAACCCTAGATCTCCAGACGTGTGACAAGCGACAACCAAAGCCAGAAGCTTAGCCGCAACACCACCAGGAGATCACCGAGAGCAGCCACCACCTTCGTCGTCGCAATCGCCAGGGAGGAGCCAGGAGAAAACCCTAGAAACCCTAGAACCCTTGAGAGCGTTTGAGAGGAGACGGAGGAGAGAGAGAGCTGAACTGAAGGATCCAGAAGCAGCTAGCGAGGTTAAATAGCTAGGGCTTCGGACCTCAAGTGGAGCAAAGGGCAAAACGCTGGGCTTCACGCTGGGCCGCCAAGCTTGTCCAACATCCGAGATCATGGGCTTTGGGAATGGGCCTAAAGCCCAAACCGGGTAAGGATCTCCTAACTATAGTATCATACATATTATACATATATTATATATACTTATAGATTATACATTATCACTCCACAATATGTACTAGACTCGTTAGAGGATCAAGTCGATCTCGACTCAATACGACTCAGTCGAGCCTAATCATATATTGTGCATCCATGTATATCTAAGCATATAATATATGTTATATGTATACTCATCATACACTCATACATGTTTACAAGCACATAACAATATTACATGAAACATATATGAAAGCAAGACATAGGGAAATAAACATATAACATTACATGAAACATATATGAAAGCAAGACATAGGGAAATAAACATATAACATTACAACAAATCACCCTCTATTTTTCTAAGTCTTGCTCTAGGCAGACTATAGCCTAAACATAGTGGACTCAAGGCCATCCGTCATCAGCCCAAGCATGCAAGGATCACCCATGGAAATCCTCCAAATGGAGGAAGTTCCTGCAGAACACAAATTTTTCATAAGGAACAATTTTAGTGCCAAAATCTGCAGGATTAAGTTTACCATCAATTTTCTTAACATGTATGACATTATCTTCCACTTTCTCACGAATAAAATGGTATCTAACATCAATATGTTTAGTACGCTCATGGTACATGGGGTCCCTGCAGAGATAGAGTGCACTTTGACTGTCAATGTGTAAGACAGAAGTGTAGTGCTTCCTCTCTATCTCCTTAAGGATGCCTTGCAGCCAGATGGCCTCCTTGCAGGCCTCTGTAGCTGCTATGTACTCAGCTTCAGTGGATGAGAGAGCAACGATGGGTTGCTGCTGGGATTTCCAGGAAACACAATTACCTGCCCATGTATACACATAGGAAGTAATAGATTTCCTGGTATCCTTGTTAGAAGCATAATCAGCATCCACAAAGCCATGCAAGTTATAAGAGGAGGAGTGTTCAACATATAACAAAGACAGGTTAGCAGTGCCAAGCAAATATCTCAACAAGTATTTCATAGACACCCAGTGTTTCTCAGCTGGTTCAGACATGAACCTGCTAAGAGTGCTAATAGCAAATGCAAGATCAGGACGTGTACAAATCATAGAGTACATCACTGAACCTACAGCAGCATCATAAGGAATGGATTTCATAATATTCAATTCAGCAACAGACAACTTCCCTTTTATTTTAGTGAGATCAAGATGAGCACCTAAAGGAATGTTGTTAATCTTATCACCAGAAATATGAAATCTCTCAACAACCTTATGCACATAGTCACACTGATGCAACCACAGTTTCTTATGCTTCCTATCTCTTATAATAGACATGCCTAAAATCTTTTTAGCAATGCCTAAGTCTTTCATGTCAAAATGCTTTTGCAAGTTCCTTTTAATATCATGAATAACATCAACAGATTTGGAAATCAACAAGATGTCATCCACATACAAAAGCACATTGACAGGCCTAAGGTCGTTATGCCAAATCAAAGTAAATTCCTAAGATGCAAACTATAACAAGTATAATAGGTAAGTTAGGGTCGAACCCACAGGGAAACAGAATCAATTGTAAGAGCAAGTATTATTACCCAAAAGTAACCGATTCAAGGGGGAGTTTTGTGTGTAAGCAATGGTGACAGAACAAGTTGCAAATAGAGGTTGCGAATATATGATGGAAATGTATCACACCAGGTAATTATCCGCACAACAATTGAGATGGTTCATCATCGCATTCTATGAGTCTCAAGTTCTAATGTCCAGTAATTGTTCTCAATTCAGATCGTGTAATAGCTTTTAGTCCTACCAGTCCTAAAAGCACTTATCACCAAATTACAAGGGAAAACCTTCACCGAATAATAAAGCAATAGCATTCAAACATGAATTATAATGAGATACAAGCGATTCTAACAACCCGTTAAAATAGCATGTAATCGAATCTCCTTCACAATCTACCACAAGCAACCCGCGTATGGTGATTGTGTTCGCTACAGTGAATCTACAACCCCAAACCTGGAATTGGAAACCCTAGCAATATGACTAGTATCGATAAACCTAGGTGATCAATCCAGATTAACCAATAATAAGCAATCAAGCAATAAACTCAAGAGATCGAAACAATTAACAAAGGACAAACAAGAGTAGAATACTCACAACCAAATCAATTGAAGGCTTCAAAGAACCAAGTGTAACAAAGGAGAGTTAGTTCTCCATAGGGTTTGTGAGATGAAGAAAAGGGAAATACGTCTCTGGAAAATAACCTAATCCTTCAACTGCTGCCTTCTCGGCAAATATAAACTAATAAAATCGGGTTTAACATCCCGTAAAAATATAAAAATATAATATTAAAACTAATAAGATAGGGGAAACTCGGATAGAAATCCGTCTCCAGGGGCTGACGCGGGCGCGTCAGTAGCAGCGCGGCCGCGCCAGACTCCGACTTGGGCACGTCAGACTCCGACTTGGGCGCGCCAGTGGATCGTCTTGCTACTTCTATCTGATGCAACGACGTAGGCACTTCCTCCTAGCAGCGCGGGCGCGTCTGTAGCAGCGCGGCCGCGCCAAGCTCACCAGCTTCCAGCTGCTTCCGAACTTCTTCAACAGGTTCCGATTCGATCTGCAAGATAACCACAAATTTGCGCAGAATCCGAACTCTTCTAGAATAATCATAAGATGCAATTTAGTAACAAAGAACGAAAGAAATGCAACCTATCTAAGCTAAAAATGCCAATAATGCCTATCTAATATATGCATTATCAAATTCCCCCACACTTAACCTTTGCTTGTCCTCAAGCAATGATAGAATGAACATGAATCAATGTATCCCACAAGAAATCCCTTCAAATTTCAATCCTTATCAAAAAGCAACATTATAGCCGGTGAACACACAAACCAAGCAAACAAACGTCATAGCATGTATTCCAGTGATCAAAGCTCAGAAGTAGACATCATCCAACCTCACCAGAGATATGTGTTTCGCTCATGTGTTTAGGCTTTTAAGTACAACTCTCAACTCAAACCATTCATGCACTAAGCTCATAGACATTGACCACCATATCGCCAATTCTTTTCTTTTTTTTTTTTCTTTTTCTTGTCTTGGTGCTTTCCTTACGCGAAGCGCAAACATGGGTGTCATGAATGGCCCCGGTCTATCAACACCTCAACCTATTAATATGAAGTCCACTTGAACACCTTTTGACGCAAGTTGCAAACATGGGTGTCATGAATGAACCTGGTTACTCAATGATCAAGCTTTCTTTCCTAGTGGATAGTTTTCAACACCTTTTTGCGCGAATCATACCCATGGGTGTCATGCGTAGACCCGGTTACTCGGTGCATCAACCATTGCCACCTTATTCACTAAATATGCATAAAATAAAAAGACTCAAAATATAAACATAAACTCCGCAAGCAACAAACATGTGCATCGATCTTCAAAAAGAGATACTGCAGTCAATACCAAGAGGTAGCAACACTAGGCGAGTAATTCACACAATTGAGCAAAAGAATTCAAATAAGGCCAAACATTCTCACAGGGTCATGTTTTTAGGACTTCAATCGTACTTTAGCTCAATCATACATGCTCAATTATATTTGCTAGCTCACGTTCCACAAAAATCAAATAAAGACAATAATCAAAACATCCAGAACTCCATGGGATTTTTATGAATCATGCTTGAAATTTAAAATAGAGGACAAACTAAGCCAGATGGGTATTTGAATAACACATATGTATGAAATGCATGCTCTATTTTTGGATTTTTTTGATTTTTTTCAAAAATTAATAAAAATGATTACAGAAATTAGACATGATGCATAAATTTAAATATGATCTCCTATATGCATCTATATATAGAATTCCTCTCCCCCACACTTAAAGTTTTCATTATCCTCAATGAAACAATAAAGACAACAAAAGTAAACCAAATACAATCAGGGTAAAGGAAAAGAAAAAGGGAAAAGAAAGAAAAACTTACATCGGGTTGCCTCCCGAGAAGCGCCTTTGTTTCAAGTCATTGGCTCGACGTAATAGCCCTTTTTTATTATTCTAATTCTGCATTTGGCTCCTCCAAAACTAACTCATCCATAGCCTCCTTTGGGAAACCTTCATAGTATGTCTTAAGCCTTTGACCATTTACCTTGAACTTCTTGTGGCTAATTGGGTCATATAACTCTACAGCGCCATGTGGGAAGACTTCAGCAACAATGTATGGTCCCCCTTGCTTTGACCTGAGCTTCCCAGCGAAGAGTTTCAGGCGAGACTGATCAGCACAATGTTTCCAAAGGTATGGGTCATCCTAAACATAGTGGTTTGCTTCTCTTCGAATCTTCTCCGTCTGGGCCTTGGTATGATCCGGAGGAAATTCCCCACAAACTACGTAGTTCACAATGTCCAGGTACCAAGGGTTTACAGAGTGAAGTCCTAGAACGGACTGAGATGGGCTGAGAAGTAATGGCGTGGGCGCGTCAGGGAACGACGCGGGCGCGCCAGGGAACAACGCGGGCACGCCAGTACTCAGCGCGGCCGCGTCAGCTCTCGACTTGGGCGCGCCAGACTCCAGCGTGCTTTTGTGCTCGATTCTGCATAATGTGTCATCCGGAAACGTGCCTAAGATGGGTTTCTGTGACTCCGGCTTGTCCTCCTCATTCACCAATCTGCTTAAGTGGCCAACCACCAAATTCTCCGCTCCTTTCTTGTCCTTAATCTCCACATCAAGAGTGCAAAGATGACTAGGGCGTTGTTTGAGTTCAATTTCAGGTGCCTGCACAACAGATGGAACAAGCACTTCGCTTGGAGTCAGTAGATTGGGGCCAATGCCCAAAAGAGTAGGGGACTTACCTTCTACATCCATCTGGGCTGCTAATTCCTGCATGTTAGATGAAATTGAAAAATCTGTATAGGACTCGTCAATAGCATTCTCAATAAGTGACTGCAACTCATCTTCCCTAGACATATCAAATAGATCTTGAGCTAATGGTTCAATCACATCAATAGAGCACAGAGAATGGTCATCAACAGGATGTTTCATAGCCTTGTATAAATCGAATTCAACCTTTTCTCCATCAAATTCCATTGTTAGTGTCTCAGAAACACAATCAATTTTTGTCCTAGCTGTTTTAATAAAAGGTCTACCTAACAGAATAGGCGCATCATGCTTATCATGTTCCATATCCAGGACAAAGAAATCTGCAGGAAAAATCAGTTTATCGACCATAACCAAAACGTCTTCTACTACTCCTTTAGGGTATTTATTAGACCTGTCAGCTAGTTGCATAATTACTCCAGTTTCATGCAAAGGTCCTAAATCTAGCGATTTGTAAAGTGAGTGAGGAAGCACATTTATGGAAGCACCCAAATCAAGCATAGCTCTATCAAATTTGACATCTCCAATGACACAAGGGATAGTAACCATACCTGGATCAGTGCACTTTTTCGGCATTCTCCTCTGAAACATAGCGGAGACTTGCTCACTTACTTTCACTTTCTTTTTTCCTTTCAGCTTCTGATTTCTCTTCACCGTGCAAAGCTCCTTCAAGAACTTGGCGTACTTGGGCACAGTTTTTAACATTTTCAGCAGAGGAATGTTCACCTGACACTTGCTAAATGTCTCGAAAAGCTCTGAATCATCGATTATCCTCCTCTCTTTGAGTGCCTCAGGGAACGGAGGTTTTGGTTTCTCCGACCCGAGAGGGGGAAAATCCGGTCGGACATATGTATCGACATAGGGCTCGGATTCAGGCGAGATCGGACTTGACGTGGGCGCGCCAGAATCCAGCGCGGGCGCGTCAGTGTCCAGCGCGGGCGCGTCAGTGTCTGGCGCGGGCGCGCCAGTGTTGGGCGTGGCCACTTCAGTGTTGGGCGTGGCCACGTCGGAGACCTGCGTGCTTTTCTCCTCTTCTTCCTGACTTTTCAGCTCTTTTCCATTCCGAAGAGTTATAGCACTGACGTTTTCCCTTGGATTGACCACCGTTTGAGATGGTAGACCCACTGGCGTCTTTGCCTCTATTCTCGTGATTGCTTCAGCCATTTGCCCCATTTGTTTCTGTATATCTTTTATGCTCGATTCAGTTGTCTGAACATGCAAAGTGAAGTGCTGTGTCAGGGTATTGAGCATGGACTCAGTAGAGGGAGCGTTACCCTGCTGCCTCTGATTGTAGGGAGGTGGCTGCTGCTGTTGTGATTGGTTTGGTGGATCCCTCCATCTGAAATTTGGGTGATCCCGCCACCCTGGGTTGTAGGAGTTTGAGTAGGGGTCATGTCTGGGTCTCTGAGGTCCATTTCCACCTAAAACACTTACTTCAGCGGTGTCTTCCTGGAGTGTAGGACACGCATCAGTTGGGTGGAAGTTCTCACTGCAGATTCCACAAGCCTTGAGTTGTTGAGGAGTCCCTTGCAGAGTGAGCCTCTTAACCATTTCCTTCAATTCAGCAATATCTTTGGATTGGTTAGAGTCTACCGAATTGACTCCTTTCTTTCTGGTGGACTTCCCAAAATTTCTAGTCCCCTCAGCCATTTCCTGAATCTTCTCCATAGCTCCCTCTGGCGTGGCATTCAGAATATTTCCTCCGCAGGCGGCATCAATCATCCTTCTATCAGATTCCAGCAATCCCCCATAGATGTATAGGACTAGGTCCTTCGTGCTGTAGCCATGGAAAGGGCAATTAGCGCAAAGCTTCTTGAACCTTTCATTGTAATCATAGAGGGTTTCATCATCTTCCTGCTCTATATTGCTGATTGCCTTCTTCAAGGTGTTCTCCTTCTTAGCAGGGAAGAATTTCTCCAGGAAGGCCTTGTGGAGCTTAGGCCAAGTATCGATGCTCCCTGTAGGAAGACTGTAGTACCGGTCATCCGCAGCATCGACCAGCGTGAACCCAAAAGCTCTCATCTTTATCTGTGCTTCGGATATATTGGCTGGTTTCATGCTCATGCACACATTATGAAACTTCCCCATGTGCTTGATGGGGTCTTCTCCAACCAATCCATGGAATTTGGGCAGTTGATGAATCAGCCCAGACTTTAGCTCAAAATGGTTGTCATCCCCCAGAGCAGGGATTGTCACAGCAGGTGCCTGCTGTGTGATGTTTACTGCTGTCAGCTGTCGCAGCGTCTGATTTACATTGTCAGCCATTGGATCGGGTTGTTGGGAATGTTGGTGTTGTTCTCTAAGACGGCGGTGGTATGTCCTGTCAATTTCCCAATCAAAATCAACAAGATGGGGATCAGTAGCACAAGTGCAAACCATGCAAGAGGTTCGCACCCAAACAGGTAATAAGACAAACAAGAACAAAGATAATCCGTTTCCCCGGCAACGGCGCCAAATTTGACAGGCCTAAGGTCGTTATGCCAAATCAAAGTAAATTCCTAAGATGCAAACTATAACAAGTATAGTAGGTAAGTTAGGGTCGAACCCACAGGGAAACAGAATCAATTGTAAGAGCAAGTATTATTACCCAAAACTAACCGATTCAAGGGGGAGTTTTGTGTGTAAGCAATGGTGACAGAACAAGTTGCAAATAGAGGTTGCGAATATATGATGGAAATGTTTCACACTAGGTAATTATCCGCACAACAATTGAGATGGTTCATCATCGCATTCTATGAGTCTCAAGTTCTAATGTCCGGTAATTGTTCTCAATTCAGATCGTGTAATAGCTTTTAGTCCTACCAGTCCTAAAAGCACTTATCACCAAATTACAAGGGAAAACCTTCACCGAATAATAAAGCAATAGCATTCAAACATGAATTATAATGAGATACAAGCGATTCTAACAACCCGTTAAAATAGCATGTAATCGAATCTCCTTCACAATCTACCACAAGCAACCCGCGTATGGTGATTGTGTTCGCTACAGTGAATCTACAACCCCAAACCTGGAATTGGAAACCCTAGCAATATGACTAGTATCGATAAACCTAGGTGATCAATCCAGATTAACCAATAATAAGCAATCAAGCAATAAACTCAGGAGATCGAAACAATTAACAAAGGACAAACAAGAGTAGAATACTCACAACCAAATCAATTGAAGGCTTCAAAGAACCAAGTGTAACAAAGGAGACTTAGTTCTCCATAGGGTTTGTGAGATGAAGAAAAGGGAAATACGTCTCTGGAAAATAACCTAATCCTTCAACTGCTGCCTTCTCAGCAAATATAAACTAATAAAATCGGGTTTAACATCCCGTAAAAATACAAAAATAAAATATTAAAACTAATAAGATAGGGGAAACTCGGATAGAAATCCGTCTCCAGGGGCTGACACGGGCGCGTCAGTAGCAGCGCGGCCGCGCCAGACTCCGACTTGGGCGCGTCAGACTCCGACTTGGGCGCGCCAGTGGATCGTCTTGCTACTTCTATCTGATGCAACGACGTAGGCACTTCCTCCTAGCAGCGCGGGCGCGTCTGTAGCAGTGCGGCCGCGCCAAGCTCACCAGCTTCCAGCTGCTTCCGAACTTCTTCAACAGGTTCCGATTCGATCTGCAAGATAACCACAAATTTGCGCAGAATCCGAACTCTTCTAGAATAATCATAAGATGCAATTTAGTAACAAAGAACGAAAGAAATGCAACCTATCTAAGCTAAAAATGCCTATAATGCCTATCTAATATATGCATTATCACACATAAAGCACAGGATTCTTATTGACACCCTTGAAGTATAAACAGGTATCAAACTTGCTCCTTTTAAACCCTAGACTGAACCTCATGCATTTGTCAAACTTGATATTCCATTGTCTAGGTGACTGTTTCAAACCATAGATGGATTTATTTAACAAACAAGCATGATTAGGATGCACAGAATCTATGAAACCCTTAGGCCGTCTCATATAAATTGTCTCATCCAAGTCACCATGAAGAAAAGTTATCTTAACATCCATTTGTTCTAATTCAAAATCATAAACAGCAGTCATGGCAAGCAACAGTCTCAAAGTTTTATATTTCACAATAGGAGCAAATATTTCATTGTAATCCTCACCCTCTCTTTGGGTAAAACCCTTAGCAACCAACCTAGCTTTGTATCTAGGGGGGTCAGACTTAGAAATGCCATCTTTCAATTTATAGATCCATTTACAATCAATCAATCTAGCATTCACAGGTTTAGGCACCAAAGTCCAGGTTTTATTCACCCTCATAGATTCTATCTCATCATTCATGGCATGTTTCCACTTAGCAGAGTGAATGCATTTCATAGCTTGTTCATATGTTTCAGGAGTAAAAATCTTCACAACTTCAGAAACCAAGCAAGCAAACTCAACAATGTTATTAATGAACCTTTTATTTGGTATAACAGTTCTAGGACTCCTATCCCTAGTCAACTGCCAATTAGTCAAGTCATGCCCTTCAGTGGCTGAAGAACCAGAGGGACCAGGACCAGACACAGGCACAGAAGTGACAACAGCATCCTCATTCACAGAAGTAGGAGAAGTAGAAGAGGAATCAGGTTCATTATTTGCTTCCCCACCCAATTGGTGAGGTTGCACAACATCAATTTGCATATCATCAGAAACAGTAGCATCATTAGAAGTAGACAGAGAAGAATCATGAGCAGGGAGAGTAGAGGAAGAAGAGGGAGAAAAACCACTGTCAAACTCATCATCAGAATCATCATCATTGTGCTTAGGCACAAAGAATTGATCCTCTTGTACCTGCAAGTTAGCATCTGAGATAACAGGAGAAGCTCTCTTAAAATGAAATTCATGCTCATTGATAAAGACATTCCTACTCACAATAGTTTTATACACTCCAGGTTGGACAAGAAGCAACTTATAACCCTTAACCCCTTCAGGATAACCCAATAGCACACATTTTTGGGACCTAGGATTAAGTTTACCTTGGTTAACATAAGAAAACACAGTGCAACCAAAAGGTTTAATGTGGTCTAAGTTAGGCTTTCTTTTAGTCCATAACTCATAAGGAGTTTTAAAATCAATAACAGAGGAAGGAGTCCTATTTATCAAATAAGCAGCAGTCACAACAGCTTCACCCCACAAACAATGTTTCAAACCAGAAGAGATAAGCATGCATCTAGCTTTTTCAAGGAGAGTCCTGTTCATCCTCTCAGCAGTACCATTCTGTTGGGGAGTTCCAGGAATGGTTAAGTGTCTCTTAATACCATTAAACTTGCAGTACTCATTGAACAAAGAATTACAAAACTCAAGGCCATTGTCAGTTTTTAAACATTTAACAGTAAGGCCAGTTTCATTTTCAACACCAACTTTCCAGTTTTTAAAGGTTTCAAAAGCCTCATCTTTAGTTTTAAGCAAATAGACCCAAACCTTCCTACTGTAGTGATCAATGAGAGACATGAAATATCTCTTATGTCCTACAGTAGGAACAGGAGAGGGTCCCCACAAATCAGAATGTATATATTCAAGAGGGGCAGCAGCAACATAAGAAGAATGCTTAAAACCTTTTCTAGAATGCTTGCCTAAGATGCAATTCTCACAGAGATCAATCATGCAAGGCTTGGAATTGATAATGCCAGTTTTATGAAGGTGTTCTAAGCCTTTATTACCTATGTGACCAAGTCTATTATGCCACAACATAGTATCATGCAGAGACATAGTATGCACAGAGGCAGTAAAGGCAGAAGCAGAATAATTCAAAACAGGAGTAGCCAACACTTCATAAAGACCTTTCTTTCTAAAGCATTTGATAACAGGCTTCCCATTTTTAGCAATAATCCTAACACCATTAGAACTGGTCATATCATAGTGTAATTCTTCAAAAGCACTTTCAGATAGCAAGTTTCTCCTTAAATCAGGAACCCATTTAACATCCTTAACAATTCTAATCACATTATCAAACATCTTTAAAGCAACAGATCCAACACCTTTAATTTTTAGAATAGAGTGATCACCAAGCATAACAGTACAAGCATCAAAACATTTAAGCTCAAAGAACCAAGATTTATGAAAGGTAGCATGCATAGTACACCCAGAATCCAAAATCCAAGTAGTAGAATCAGTATCACTTAATAATGCAAGAACTTCATGAGTAACATAAGGATGGGATTCACAAATAGCAGACACATTAGGTTTCTTACCAGCTTTAATATCTCTTTTCTTTTTAAAACAATGTTTCTCAAGATGACCAGTTTTATTGCAGTAAGTACATAAGAGATGAGATTTATCAGGTTTTTCACCACTGGATTTATCAGAAGACATAGAATCAGATTTATTGTCTTTATTTTCCTGTTGCTTAGGTTTCCTATTGCCTTTGTACTTAGAATTCACCATAAGAACCTCATCTTTGTTTTTAGGTTTAGGGTCAGTCTTATTTCCATTCACAGATTTAAACACTTTCAGATTTTCATTTTTCTGTATGATAGAGTCAATAAGCTCCTTTTGAGTCAACTTATTAGTACCAAACTGAACAACATCAACAAAAGTAGTAAACTGTGCAGGCAAGGAATTAAGCAATAACACACATAATTGAGTCTCATCAACTTTGTCACCACATCTCTCCCGATCTTGGGTAATAGCCAAGAATCTGTCAAGATTTTCAGCAAGAGTGCAAGTAGTAGACATTTTATAATTGAAAAGTTTGTTGAAGAGATTTACCCTACTTGGTAATGATTTTACCAAGTATAATTCTTCCAACCTTTTCCAAAGTTTTTCAGTAGTTGTGCAAGTAAGAACTTGCCTAGCCACTTCATCTGTGAGTCTCAACATAATCTCACTGTGTGCTACTTTATCAAGACGTTTTATATCCTTCTTTTTGTCTTCATCGACATCTTCTCCAGAGATCACTTCATAGCAATTTTCTTTGATTAATATGGCCTTCATTTTTACCTGCCACATAGCAAAGTCAGTATTGCCATTGAAGGGTTTTAGACGATAAGATTCACCCATGTTTATAGTCAAGAGTATGAAAACTTAACAAAACACAGTAAATCACGCAAAAGATTCAAGAAGACCTTGAATCCAAGAGCAGAGCACAGAATCGCAAACACACAAGCCTAGATCTAAGAAAAACAAGGCAGTGGTATGTCGTGTAGGGGGGGGGGGGTGCTGCACCAGCGATGTCGCCTTTTAGGTCAGCCCGAGGCCCTACACCCGTAACCTATCCCTAGAACTCAACAATGAGCCAGGAAATTGGAAACGCGACACTCAAGCTCTGATACCACCTGTTGAATCGAGATTCGAGATAACGAAAGTGATTGAATGCGGAAGCGAGAGATACGAAACAAGAAACTCAAAACAAAGCATGCAAGAGCAAGAACAAACACCAGAGTTTTACGAGGTTCGGCAAAGATATGCCTACGTCCTCGGGGCCTCAAGAACAGGCCGAATCCACTAGGTAATGTTCAATAGAGGGTTACAAACAAGCAATGCAAAAGTAAACCCTAGATCTATGCATGTACGAGTTTCAGAGACACAAGAGAAGAAGATCCCCCTGTGTGGGATGACCGGAGTTCGAAGATCTCTTCGAAACTCCCAAACCCTAGATCTCCAGACGTGTGACAAGCGACAACCAAAGCCAGAAGCTTAGCCGCAACACCACCAGGAGATCACCGAGAGCAGCCACCACCTTCGTCGTCGCAATCGCCAGGGAGGAGCCAGGAGAAAACCCTAGAAACCCTAGAACCCTTGAGAGCGTTTGAGAGGAGACGGAGGAGAGAGAGAGCTGAACTGAAGGATCCAGAAGCAGCTAGCGAGGTTAAATAGCTAGGGCTTCGGACATCAAGTGGAGCAAAGGGCAAAACGCTGGGCTTCACGCTGGGCCGCCAAGCTTGTCCAACATCCGAGATCATGGGCTTTGGGAATGGGCCTAAAGCCCAAACCGGGTAAGGATCTCCTAACTATAGTATCATACATATTATACATATATTATATATACTTATAGATTATACATTATCACTCCACAACCGGGTAAGGATCTCCTAACTAGACTCGTTAGAGGATCAAGTCGATCTCGACTCAATACGACTCAGTCGAGCCTAATCATATATTGTGCATCCATGTATATCTAAGCATATAATATATGTTATATGTATACTCATCATACACTCATACATGTTTACAAGCACATAACAATATTACATGAAACATATATGAAAGCAAGACATAGGGAAATAAACATATAACATTACATGAAACATATATGAAAGCAAGACATAGGGAAATAAACATATAACATTACAACACCACCGATCACCAAAACTCAATGGAATTCATCAGTGGAGGGCCACGTTAATTAATTAGTGGATTCCAATCTCTTTTCAATTGATTCCAAGTTTCCAACTACTGTCGTGCGTTTGGAAGACTTCGGCCGGCAACTTGTAATCGATCGAACGAGAGCGCAGGCTACATTGGCGGCGGGCGCTTGGAATTGCCAATTTGAAGGGGATTAATTAGCCATCTTGTTAATTAATTTTGTCATAGCCTAACTTCACCCACACGGTCGACATCAATTCACGGAGATACAAGAGCTAAAGTAAGATCGGCGTTTTTAGTTTAGCGATTGGTCGGCCTAGCCAATTGCTATACATCACAAGTCAATTGAGCCACCGGCTTAATCACTCTATATTCGAGCATGTTTTAACAATCCTCATCGTACTGCCTCAATTGGAACGAAAGGGAGGTTTTTGGATTTTACTCATAACTTCTAAATTTACACAATCTTTTCAACAAATCTCAGCTTCAGATAAGTATATTATTTATCGGGTTAAAATTGATAACTTTTGTTTTATTATTACTTTCATTTATGCTCATTCGAATCAAATAGATAAAAATAGGTTCTGGAATGAGTTATTCATTGTCATTCATAACTAATCTATCCCATGTTTGATAATGGGAGATTTCAATGAAATTGAATCAGGTTATGAAAAAATTGGAGGGCTAATTCCGCAGGCTAATAGATTTTGGCGAATTCAACATATTGTGGAAGAACTAGATGTTTATACGATCCCTTATACAGGAAGTCCAATTACGTGGAGGAAGAGTCAAAATCCTATTGATAATATCTATGAACGATTAGATAGAATGGTTCATACAGATATCTTAACATAGTTCCCTAATTTATCAATACACAATAATCCTTTTACGACTTCTGGTCATTCTTTAATGTCTATGTCAATAGGAAGTACGAAAATTAGGGTTGGTTCACCGTTTAAATTTGAAATGTCTTGGACTAGTAATGATAACTATAACAGATTAGTTAAATCAACTTGGCAGAATAAACCTCATGGGTCGTTTATGTTTAATCTTTTACAAAAACAGAAACTTCTTAAAAAGAATACAAATATATGGTGTAAGTCTCACCCAAATAATATAATTTCCAACAGATAACAAATATTGAAGATCAACTTCTGTTACTTCAAACATGACAAATTAGTGGGAATTCAAACGACACCATAAACATTAAGCGTAATAGATTGTTAAGTAAGCGTGAAGCTCTCATGGACTTTAATAATACTTTTTGGAAACAACGAGCTAAATCAAATTTTCTAAGGTTTGGAGACAGAAATACTAAATACTACCAATCAATATCTAAAATAAGAAATTCTAAAAATGTTACTCGTAATTTTACAAATAAACATAGTTTATTGATTGAGGATGAGGATCAAATTAGAGATGAAATTTCGACTGAATTGGTTGAGAGATTTATTTCTAATAACACACCGATTAGTAGTAATCCATATTTCCTAAATTTAATTGATCAGACCATTACTGAATCTGAAAACAGAAATTTAACACAACCTTTTTCAGATAAAGAAATTAAGGATACCCTATTTTCAATGACAGATGACAAGATTCCAGGACCTGACGGTTTTCCACTAGAGTTCTATAAGAAATACTGGGATATTGTGGGTAAATTAATATGCAAAGCTGTTAAATCCTTCTTTCATTCCGGTGTGCTACTCAATGAAGTAAATTCAACTTTCATTGCACTTATTCAAAAAATTGATACACCTAGTAATATTAACCATTACCGTCCGATTAGTCTGTGTAATAATATTTATAAGGTTATTTCGAAACTTTTGGCTAATTGGTTGAAGCCTATTTTACCTCGCATAATTAATCCGTTTTAAAGAGCTTTTGTACAAGGAAGAAATATTCAAGATAACATACTAATAGCGCATGAAGTTTTCCACTCTTTTCATAACAAGAAAGGTAAATTTGGATGGATGGCATTAAAGCTAGATATGGAGAAAGCTTACGACAAAATAAGTTGGAGTTTTATTCGCATTATACTTAACAAATTTGGTTTTGATTCTAGATGGATTGAGTGGGTTATGACCTGTTTAACCAAAACTAGCTTCTCAGTTTTAGTTAATAATTTGCATGGCCGTACATTTCAAACCTATAGGGGAATACGATAAGGAGATCCTCTTGCACCTTATATTTTTGTATTGGTTATGGAACTATTAGGGAGAATGTTGCAACATGAATCATTGGAATGTGACCCTTTGGTTGGAATCAAACTTACAAGTAATAGTGATCCTATTCCTTTCCTCTCATTTGCAGATGATACACTTATTTTTGGACGTGTTGATGAGTTAAGTCTTCATACAATTAGAAATCTTTTAAATATTTTCTCCAATATGTCAGGACTTACTATTAATTATAATAAAAGTTCGTTACAAGTTTCTAAAAATATTTCTGTCAGTAAAGCTCAGTCCCCACCTCAACAACTAAATATTCCAGTTACTAAATCAATGGAAAAATACCTTGGTATACCACTTATTAGTGGAAGGGTTTGTAATGCCTTGTTTGATGAGGTAATAACAAGCCTTAAAAAACAGCTGTCAAAGTGGAAATCTAACACACTATCACAAGTTGGTAGATCGGTTCTTATTCAGGCAAACCTAAATTCTAAAACAAATTATTTAATGCAATCATTTCTCCTTCCAAAAGGAGTTCCACAAAAAATTGATCAGATAAACAAAAATTTCTTTTGTAATAAACTTTAATCTGATAATTATTATCCTTAATTAGCTGGGATCATCTGTGTACTCCTACAAAAGATGGTGGATTAGGTTTTAAATCGGCCGAGCAAACTAATATTGGCATGCAAATGAAACTGCTTTGGAGAATAATGGCTAATCCTGATAATATTTGGCCTAAGGTAGTAACGGATAAATATCTCTCGACAAAATCTCTAATGGAAAGAGGAATATTCAAAACTTCTTGGCAATTTGGCAGGCTTCTTAATGTCAGAGATCTTTTCTCTAAAGGTCTACTCTGGCTAGTAGGTAATGGGAAAATCATAAATGTATGGTCTGACATTTGGGTAAATGCGCAATATCTTCCAACCTTTCAGAATGATCGTAATCCTAACTTAAAAGTTTGTGATTTATTTACAAATACCAACTCTTGGGATATTGATAAATTAAATAGTATATTCCCCTCTCATATTGTTCAAGCTATTACTAATATCCATATTCCAGTAATTGATATTCCAGACAGATTAATTTGGATTTATAATAGGGATGGAAAGTTCTCTGTTAAATCCACATCTTCTATTTGTAATACAAGGAATACTAAGAAAATTCCAGCAGACTGGATTTGGAAACTTAATATTCCTCTTAATATTAAAAATTTTATTTGGAGAATTATTTTAGCTATCTTACCTACCACGACCCGTCTAAATAGATATATAAATAGAGTTCCTAGTACTTGCTCTCTTTGTAATTCTGATACAGAAGACCCCTTATTCAAAATCTGGGTGTTAAGTTGGGAAAATGTTATAATATTCCAAATTTAACAAGTAATGTTTTGGAAAATATTTTAAATATTAGGGCTCTTAATATAGATTTTACAGACTTATGGCATTCTGTTTGGGAGCTCAGAAATAGAATTATTTTTCGCAATACTTCTGATACAGGTATTATCTATGCTCTAACTCAAACGATAGATAAAATCTCATGTTGGAATAAACAACAGGTAAAAACAAAGTTACCTAAACGTGTTAGACCTCCTGATAAATTGATTTGGAAATGCCCTCCAATAAATGTCATTAAGATCAATGTAGATGCTTCCGTGAAAATTGATACTCAACTGCGGGTTGGTTGTATTGTAAGGAATAATGACGGTCTAGTTCTTCAGATTCATAAATGTAACGTTAGGATGAGTTCGGTCATTCTAGATGAAGCTTTTGCAGTTTATACAAGTTTAAGATTGGTAGCGGAGATGGGGATTCTAAGAGTAATAGTTGAAAGTGATTGCGCAATCATCGTCAATGCCATCAATCAAGTGAACAATATACCATGGGAGGTCGCTCAAATAATCCAAGAGATCCATTTGTTAAGCGAAGATTTTGAGAGCGTCGCAATTAAGCACTGCTACAGAGAGGCAAATGGTGCAGCTGATTTTTTTTTGCTAAATCTCAGTTGAATTGTAATTTTATTTTGAGTTCCTCTTGTTGTGTGTTCCAGAACATCATCTTGCGAGATGATCAAGGATGTCGTTAGTACATCCAATTTATTGTCTACTGTAAAAAAAACATAATAATGATCACATATTATATATGTATGTCCACGAGAAAATTAAACCGCCGCAGTTCATTTAAATTGTAAAATCCATCGTTGTTCAAGATATACAAGCTTCTCTGTCTTTTTTTTAAATAATTGTTGATGCTCTACGCAAAATTTTGTATCTTTTTGGGAGTTGAATTTGAGTTTGTTATAAGAAGAATGGAAAATAGAGATCAACTGTTTTTTATCATCAACTAACTTCTAGTTAGTGACATCCTAAGTTTCAATGGGTTAAATAAGTGTCAAAATGGTATGACATATATCTTCAATATTCTAACCATTGAACTTTGTACATGGTGATTCATTTCTTTAATCGGATGCCGTTAGCTGGATATTTTCAGAACTTCTATTGGTTTCATACTATGAGACTAATTAATGACCAACTAAGTGTATTTATTAGATACACTTTATCGTTATTCGTAATGTTCTTCGGGGACATTAGAATTAACCGTACAAAGAAGACCTAGTTGTAAGCCACATCAATAAATTTGGTTGCGCGCTTAACCAATACCTCTTTTACACCATCTATAAGAGGAGAATGATTCAGGTCATGCTTAGAAGACAATCAGGAAGTGGTCTTGTAAACCAGATCATGTTTTGTGATTACACATTGGTTGTTTTACTATGACCATGAAAAAATAGTTCCGAATATATCATAAAATCCATATTCCATGTACTTCTACGGAAGTACAAATACTAAAAATAAGATCATATACTCTTATAGAGTTTATAAGAATATGAAAATATAGTCTATATGAAAACTTACAATCTAGTGGATTAAGGTAATAATAATAAGTAAAATTATATATTTTGATTCAATATAATATGGAACATAAACCAATGACTAAAAATAAAAATGATTAACATATAAGCAAATTTTATTTGTCCACTTCTTGTGGATAATACATACCAGTTTATCATTTACTTCAAGAAATGATATCTTTTACAAAAAAAAATTGATTTTCATCGATCTTTCTACAATTATACAATCTTACTTATTATTATTCATTCACTCCAGGAAGTGAACGAGACTAACATTCTATGAATTCCCTTAGTATATCACTTCGATCAAGAATGATCTATTTTTATAAGTCTATCCACTTCAAGGGATGACTATACCATGCCTTTTGTTGTATGAACAAAATAATACTATGTAAACGGTAATATAAAATAGTGAAATATATCAAGGAATATAAACAACAATAATTTTGAAATAAAATAAATAAAAATAATTATCATCTCTATGGGGATGTGATTTATCCATTTGTCTACTGCGGGAGATGTGTACAATAATCTACTTCGGGAGATGAGTCTGTTCATCTACTTCGGGATAGGAGTCCGTTCATCTACTTTGGAAGATGAAGAATAAATAATAATAACAAAAACTTACATATAAAAATAAAAGAATAAACATAAATTTATCACTACAAGGATTATTGATAGACAATATCATATATATATATATATACTTTGTATATACTCCACTCCAGGGAATGAGATTGATTTAACATAATAAATATGTTTAAATCCACTTCTACGGATAACTTTTTTTTCTCTTCATGCACAAATTATTTTTGATATATATTTTTTTCGCTTCAGGGAATAAAATTGATTTGTCTCTAAAAGGACAAATTTAATATTAATTTATTCACCACTTTAGGAATGAATATAATTTGGCTTGCACATTATCTTCGAGGAATGAGACTTATCCACTTCGGGTGTTAAAATTCATCACTTCAAGGGATATAAAGTCCACCACTTCGAGGATTGATATAATTTACATATACAATCGCTTCTGGGATGATACTTGTTAAAGAGATTTTCCACTCATTGGATCCTTCGATGGGGACAAAATCTTGCAACCCTAGAAGTTTGGGTCTTTATCTATAATTATCAAAAAAAAATTAAGCCGATTTGCGATTTTTCATAATTCCATGACTGGTTCAAGGATACCATTTTCCCAAGAACTACCTGAATTAGATTACTTGACATTCCTACCGCTCCCTAACAATTGGCAAAGGATTAAATCGAAGGTGATCTATGAAGATTAGCCTTTGGAACGTTAGAGGTCTAGGCCATAAAAACTTATGGTCGGACCTTGGAATAATATGTAAACTTGAACAAATCCAAATCATGGCCCTAGTAGAAACCAAAAGAGAAATTGAACCAAAAGAGGTGAATTGGAAAAATGTCAGCTTTGACAACATGGTCTTTAGCCCGACCTCTGGTAGATCGAGGGGAATTTGTGTCCTTTGGAAATCATACCAGATGACTCACAGATTGGTTAATTTGATTATCAGGAGAGGCTGATTCGTTTGTTTGAAATATTCTAATTCTAACTTGAATCAACACATGTACCTAGTGGCTGCATACGCACCTCCATCTTATCAAGAAAAATCTTTTTTTTTGGTGCGACCTTAAAAACTTTCTCAATTCACCTGACTTACCATACATAATTATGGGAGATTTTAACGAGATTTAACAAAGCAATGAAAAACAAGGCGGATCACAAACTAAACCTTCAAGGTTCGAGAGACTCGTGGATTTAAAAAATGAGTGCAACTTTATCGATTTACAAACAGTTGGTAACGAGTTTACATGGAGGAAAAAGAAGAGAGGTTCTGATAACACATTTGAAAAACTCGACAAGGTCTTGGTCCAGAACCAGATCTTAAAACGGTTCCCAAATCTAACCACCAAAAACCATGCCTTCTCCACATCTGATCATTGTCAGATTTTGGTTGACATAAACGACAGCTCTAACTTCAAACCACACCCCTTCCTCTTTGAGATGATGTGGACAAAAAAGAAAGAATTCGAAAATATCGTAAAAGAAGCTTGGAGACCAAACTTCGGCGATACTCACATGTACAACCTAACAAAAAAAAAACTCATCTCCTAAAAAATTGGAGTAAAACAACTTTTGGAAATATTTTTTTAAACAAATAAAAGTGGTTGAAAATGAACTACAAAGAATTGAAACCATCAGTATTAGGGATCCAAACAATCTCCTAGAAGACAAAGAAACCGGACTTTTGAGAAAACTAGAACAATTATTTAATTACCATTTGCAATACTTGAGACAGAGAGCAAAAAACAAACATCTAAAATCCATGGACATCAATTCCATTTACTTCCACCGAGTGGCTACCGGAAGAAGAAATAGAAAAATCATTAAATCTTTTACCAATGTGAATTGCCTATTAATTACTCCCTCCATCTCAAATTAAAAGTGGTTTTAGTCCGAGGCACAAAGATTAAGGCGTAATTAATGTTATAGTACAAATTTGCATTGTTATAAAAAAAATACTCAGTGCAGTGGCGCCATTAGAGAAAAGTGTAGAAGAATTTCATGCCACAACGACTAACCTCTCACATTCCACTACCCTTTAAACTTTGGAGCCAAAACTACCATTTAAAAAAAATCAAATGGCTAAAACGACTAATTTGTATTGGGCATTAATTAATTTGTACCGGGCATGTAACTGATTTGTACTAGGCGTCAGTTAATTTGGAACAATATAAAATGGCTAAAACGACTTTGAATTTGAGACGGAGGGAGTAGTTCTAAGAAGAAATCAGATAAAAAATAAAAAAAGAATACCAAAATAAATTCTCTATATCAAATATGAACCAAAATAAACTAAACATTCAACTACACTTAATTAATAAAGAAGCCTCTGACTGAGATAACGGAGAACTAATTAAAAGTATCTTAAACATGGAGATTAAACAAGCCCTCTATGATATTGGACCAAAAAAATTTTCGGGTCCTGATGGCATGCCAGATGGCTTCTATAAAAAATATTGGCACATAGTCGGACCAACAATAACCAAATCAGTTAAGGACTTTTTTAGAAACGGAAAACTCCTAAACATGTAAATCACACATTTATAACTTTATTACCAAAATGTGATAACCCTAACACCATTAATCACTTTATACCAATCATCTTATGTTCAACGGTGTATAAGATCATCTCTAAAATTCACGCTAATAGACTCAAAACCGTTATCTCCAAACTTATCCATCCTATGCAGCGGGCATTTATCCCTGGTAGGTCTATTCATGACAATGCCCTTATTGCTCATGAAATCTTTCACTCTTTTAGAGATAAGAGAGGGGAAAAATGATTAATGGCGGTTAAACTTGACATGGAAAAAACGTATGATAGAATTGAATGAGATTTTATTTTTCAAATCCTTAATAAATTTGGCTTCGATCCCATTTTCACAAAATGGATTAAAGAATGTATTACAACAATTTCCTACTCATTATTAGTAAACTATGGTCCATCAGAACAATTCTTCCCTAAAAGGGGTTTAAGACAGGGTGGTCCCCTTTCACCATTTCTTTTTATCTTAGGAGTAGAAATTCTCGCTCGAATGCTGCAACAAGAAAGCAATAATACTAAGAGTAATATAGGGATCAAAATATGCCGTCAAGGTGATACCATTCCATTCCTCACCTTGCGGATGACATTATTATATTTGCGAAGGCAAACGACGAAAAATATCCTCAACCAAGCAAAGCACAGAATGCAAAATAATTCTACAAATGAACTCCACAACAGCATTGGATCAATATTTGGGAGCAAACCTTTGAAGAAATTGTGATTAATTCCAAAAAAGCATCTACAAAAATGGAAAGCAAATTCCATGTCCCAAGAGGGAAGAAGCTTATTAATAAAAAAAACTAACCTTAGCGCAAAACTTATATACACAATGCAGAGTTTCTTCTTGCCAAAGAACATACTTTATGAACTAGATAAGGTCAACAAAAATTTCTATTGGAACAAAGAAGGAAACTACCACCCTCTAATTAGATGGGATAACGTTTGTAAATCTAAACAAAATGGTGGAATAAGTATTAACAAAAGAAATCAATATAGCACTGCAATTTAAGCTACTTTGGAAATTATGGCGGAACCAGATAATATATGGGTCAAAATAGTGAAACATAAGTACCTACAAGAATGTAACCTAATGCAATACAAAACAAGAAAACACTCGACATCTTGGCAATGGGCTAAACTTATGTCACTTGGAGAACTTTTTTCTTTAGGTCTGAAGTGGAAAGTAGAGGATGGGAATACAATCAACTTTTGGCTCGATAATTGGGTCTTGGATACACCTCTAATCGAAATATTTAGAAACAAAACCTCGATAAATGAAATGACCAAAGTTAACAATTTATCACAATGGGACATGGAAAAGAGGGCTAGTGAACTAGGAAATCATCTAAATCATGACACACTTAACAAAATTACATATATTCCAATACCATTAAATAACATTACAGATAGGTTATATTGGAGGCTAGGCCCAGATGGGTGGTTTTCAACAAAATCAACTATCAATCTTCTTCATCAAAGAAAAGGACACTCTAAATCCGACATTAACTGGATTTGGGAATTAGACTACACCCCCAGAATCAAACACTTCATGTGGAGAGCTTCGCAGGAGGAACACCAACAAAAGATAAACTAGAAGAACGTAGAATTGTTGTCCCCATGCAATGCGAGTTCTGCAATCACCATAGAGAAGATTTCTTTCATTTATCTATAGAGTGTAATGTCACAAAAAATATTATCCAATGAATAGATGATAAAATCTTTCAAATCTTAGATAAATGGGATACAAATGAAAGAGACGAAAATTCTATTACCAAAACACTCAAACAATCAATCAGCATTAACAAAACATGTAAAATGACAACCATTTGGTGGAGTATCTGGTACTTTAGGAACCAAATGGTTTTAAAAAATGAAACATTTTCAAGCAGTAATGTTACAAAATTTATCAAAAACCAAATTAACAACCGGAACATGGCTAAGAACGATGAGGAAGATACCAATATAACGTCAACACCAAACCACTATAACAACCCACACACACCAGGGAAAATAGACATAAAAAAGGGATCAAATGGGAAAAACCAAAAAACCCAAACTTCAAATTTAATTTTGATTGTTCCTTACGAGACAACGGAAATTCCGCGATTGGCTTTGTTATCCAAGATCATAAAGCAAATTGGGTCTCTATGAAGGGGGCTAGTATCCCTCCATGCTCGGTTATTAGAGATGAGGCTACAACTTTGAGAGAAGGAATTCGTGAAGCTTTAGAACTTAATATCCAAAACATCGAAATAGAAAGTGACAACTTATGCATTATTAATGCACTTAAAGGCATGTGTTTAAAGAAGTTAATGGATCTTTCTCGATTTTAGACGCTCCAAATTTGTCATGTGTTTAGGGTAATTAATAGTGTAGCAGATAGATTGAACTTTCTGGGTCACAAAATTATTACTAACAACTCTATCACAAATTTAGAACTACGGGTTCTCATCCGAAAGGATGCTCAAGGTTGGACTACCGATCGTGCGTAGTTTACTTTCCGTTTTCAAAAATAAATAAATTTCATGATTGGTTTTGTAATTAAACCAATATTTCAATTAATTACCCTTGTCTTCTCCGTGGAGTTTGCGAAGAGCGGCGAAGATCATCCCAACAGGTGCGTGTGCCCCCCCCGGATGAAGATTGGAGACAAAGTTGGTGAGCGCCCCTCCTGGATGGCATCATCAATGCAGCCGCGATTGGTGATGTTGAAAAGGGAGTGCATCATGAACGCACACATCCCGCGCGGGGGTGACGGCATTTCCGAAGGAGACGACGAACATTGATGCGCCATTCTCGACCCTTCAACCTCTTCTTCAGGTGCCTCAACTACTCCGGTGTCTCCCTCATGATCGTCTCGTTCTTCTTTGCCCCAATATCTTACGTCTTTGACAGAAGGGAAACGTCGTTAGATTTCACCTCACCAAAGAAATAACCCAAACTAACAAACTAACTAGTAAACTAGTATAGCAGATAAGTAAGGGGTCGAACCCACAGAGAAACAAGTACTTCAATGCAATGTGTTTATCAATTATGCAAATAAGAATGATATAGAAATATGAATAAAGATAAATAAGGCAACTAAACTAAGATAAATATATGAATGAGAGCAAAGAGACGATAAAAGATAAGAGTGTGGTTTGCCTACAATTCGCAACATTGGTTGATTTACTTGATCCTTGAGGTGATTTCAATATGATTCCTAAGCCTATATCAACTACCTTTAATCGATTATTCTACAAGGAGACAATCACCTTATTAAATGTCACAAAATAATAGCATTAACAATTCGAGTTCTTAATTAAGACCAATTGGCATATCAATTCAATGACTTCGTTTGCTATCCAGAAACCAATAATAGATTCATAACATAGATGCACTTCCTAACTAGATGGCCAGTCATGGAGAGGAACACAAATATAATTAACGAAGATAAGGATAATAAATAAACTTATGAATAATATTGAAATAAAGTCTCAAAATCAATCAACCAAATCTTGAATCATAGCAAAACCACAAGAATTCTAGGCAATAACGTACCTTGAATCCCTAAACTTAAATCCTCACATTGTAATGAGTTTATGGGGAATGGAATGAGTGATTAGAACTATGAAAACCTACTGAGATATGACCTAATATAGCCTCCTTTCGTCGGCCAAAACCTAGAATAAGGGAATATAAAATTTCCCATAAAGATAGATTGGGCCGCGTATCACAAATTCGGATCTGACCAGAACGGCGGGTGCCGTCCGTACAACTTTGACAACATCGACAGAGTGAACTTGTAACACACTTTCTGGAGTCATCCTTTGTCCAATTGACGCATATGAATATGAGTTGGAAAGCCCTTTCCAAGCACTACGATTCTCATGAAGACCTCAAAAGTTAATTCCATCTTCTCAGAACCTTAAAGATGGGATTTCTCCATGTTCTCCATTTCCTCTCTTTGTTCCTTAGCTCTCCTTTGTCCATTTGCTCCATTCTTTCTCCACCTTTCGAGGCCGGATCGTATAACCTACAAATAAACACTAGAAACCGTATATTCCGCACTTCGAATACCTAATGACTAAGAATATGTATAAGCCTATTAAACATGCAATATGAATAATTAATGCATCTAAGACCTACCTATATTGCTTATATAAAATATGCATTATCAGCCTTCTATTGCCAAATCAGTGGCAGATCCTCTACCTCACCGCCATCTCCATCGTCGGTCCCCTCGTCATAGCCACCCTCCTCGTCCCTTCCCTCTCGTGCCCTCGCGACTGGTCTCTCAGAGCCTCCATCTTCCTCACAACGGGCTTCTCGGGCCTGATCCGGTGACCCATGCTGTGATTAGGGATGGCAATGAGTCGGATGATGGGTGGATGATCTACTTCCATCACCCGACCCACCACCTAGAACCCTTCACCCTACCCGACCCATCACCCACCAAATATTTCACCCGCCCCGTCCACCCATCACCCACCGGTTGTTCGGGTGGATCGGGTGATAATTCGGGTGAAATACAACTCATCAAATTCAACAAATTGTTTATTTACAAAAAACATACATCGAACACTTCGATAAATCGACAAATAAACAACTAAAATATAATTAAATTCGGTCAAATACGTATAAACATCCACAAGTAAAATTTAAACTTAATAAACAACTAAACAAACTCAATCTCAATGAATAAGACATTAACTTAATAAACAATAATTGTTGGATAAACTCATCCCATATATATATATATATATATATATATATATAGGGGATGGTTCCATGGTACTCATGCCTTATTGTGTATCATGTACACACATCTAGGTCGTTGATTCTATTGAATCGGATGGCTGAGATTAAAAAGAAAAAAGCCCCAAAATACCAAACTAGTCTTAACCCCGCGCGTGAAAGCAAGACCCCAAACCCTAACCCACTATCGCGACTTCTCGATCCAGAAGAAAGAGAGAGAGAGAGAGAGAGAGAGAGAGAGAGAGAGAGAGAGAGAGAGAGAGAGCGAAGAGCGATTCAAAGAGGCATTGGCGACCCTGCACCTGAGATCTCGCAAACCCAACACCCTAATCCTTTGAGGAGCTGCTACCGGCGGCGATTGGAAGGGAGCCGAAGTCGGAATCGGAGCGCGCGCAGCTCTGGTAGAGGAGCTGCTGGTGTCGGCGATTTCAAGCTCGGTGAGGGGCGATTTTAAGCACTCCATATTCATCTGCATCCCGCAATTTCTGAAATGGGTGAGTGTGTTATTTTGTTGTCGATTTTCCAGTTGTTGTTTGCGGTTGACCGATTTTGGGGCTTTGATTATTCCTATTTGATTTTTCGTATTCTTGTTTTTGCTAGTTGCTTCTACCTTCGCTATTTTTGAATGTTGTCGATTTTGCTTCTACCTTCATTGTTATTCGATTATTGAACTTTGATTTTTTTTGGGAGCGAAATGTTGTTGACGATTATTCCAATGTACGCTGTGGGTTTTGATTTAGGGTTTTGATTACTCCTTGTGTTTCTGATGGACTATTGTTTTGATTACTCATTGGGTTTTGATTTAGTGTTTTTTTATTACTCCTTGTGTTTCTGATTGACTATTGTTTTGTTTACTCCTTGTGTTTATGATTGAAAGTGGCAAAAAATGTTCATGTTTTTTTATTGAAAGTGGCATAACGTGGGTTTTAGTGTCATAAAATGATTATGCAGATGTATGTTGTTGTCTATTCAGTAGTATATGGATGTTTATGGCTGGTTGGTACTGTGTAAGAATGTTTACTTAGGAGGGTTTTGATTGGCTTTGAAGCTGTATTCTGGTGTCAACCCATATTATGAAGTTGTAGATGGTTGTTTGTGCATAAGTATGTTTACTTTTAGAGGTTTGATGGTATTTGAAAAGTTTGATGGGATTTTAAGCTTTAATCGGGTATAAACAAACGTTATGCAGATCGATGTGTATGTCTATTAAGCATTATGTTTAAGTCTGGTTGTTTATGCATGAGTATGTTTAGTTGGGTTGATAATTGAGGATCTTGATTGTGTCTTTTATATGAAGTTACCAAAAGCAAGGGAAAGGGGAAAGCCACCCCTGGAGGTGGAAAGAGTTCAGAGGCAGACTCCCATTCTGACCGATCAACTAAGAAAAGGGCAGTTTATACGGCTGATAGCGAGGATGACTTTGTGAACGAGGCAAGCAAGTCTAAGCCCGAGAAGAAGAACAAACCAGATCCATCAAACCGACATCGAGCACAGACAAAGAAAGCACGGACAAGTGCAACATTAGTCGAAGGTATATCATGACCAACAATATGAAAAAATTACTAAATTCAATTTGTTTAATATGGAAGCATTGCCTAAACTTGTTATATTTCATACAGATGCTCCTCTTGCAATAACACTTACCGATAACCAGATACCCACCGAACCACCAGTACCTACAACCCCAGATTCTGAAACAACGCAGCCCGAAGTGACTAAAAAACAAAGGTTGAATACAAGGGGGAAAATGGCAATGTACCAGCCGTTGGATACAAGATCGTCGCCAAGCACGTTTGTCGATGCAATACATAAGTTGAAAACAAAAGATGGTAATGAGAGACAACTAAAGACATTGCAACACATTGGGTTCAGCTCACTATTGAATTTAGAGGTGAAGAAGCAACCACTTTCCTTGGCTTCTTGGGTAGTCGACCACTTCAATTCGAATAAGTGCAGCATTGAGTTTGATGATGAAAGAAGCATAGAACTAACTGATGTCGACGTACATAGGTGCTTGGAAATTCCTATAGGAGGCAATCCAGTTGTGTTGAAGGGCCAGAATGAGAACAAAGAGGTACTTGAGGGATGGAGATCGCAATTCGAACAACAATATGTATATCTGAGACCTACATTAGTAGGTAATGCAATGGTGAGTGGGGGAGATGGGGGTTGCAGTTTGTACAAAATTTCATGGTGTTGTTTGATAGCACATTAGTTAGCAGCCAACAGAGTGGCGGAGTCCCCCAACGTTTAGTTAGGGGCATGGACAATGTTGTTTGAGTTAAGGGTTTGAATTGGTGCCAGTTTGTGCTGACGAGTTTGGTTAAGGCAAAATTGAAATATGGGTCAGAGAGAAAGGGGTTCTTCGAAGGTTCAGTTATATTCTTTGTGGTATGTGACCGTTATATCAATTCTTTCTCTTATGTAAAGTATAATTTATTGAAAACTAATCAATTCATTATATGTGAAATCGCAGCTATTGTACGCAGACAGGGTAGTCAATCAAGGAGAACGATATGTTCCCAGATTCATACCTGTATTGAAAGGATGGACAGACACCTTATTGTCAACAAGGGAAAAAAAAGCAAAATGGAAAGTGGTGGGTTCGGCAAAGGCCGAATTGATCCACCAATGGCAGTGCAACCAATTGAGGGTTCTTTTGATCCACCGATGGAAGTCCAACCAAGTGAGGGTTCTTTTGGCAGAAATGAGGTACAAATAACTGAATCCATTATAAACAATGTTCAATATATTACTACATTATTCCATGGTTAGTAATAGGTATTTTATGATGTGCATTACCAATGAATTCATGTGACATGTCTATTGTTTGGTACATAATGAAGAATTATTCATATACATCTACTCGATTATAGAAGTTGGTTTAACCTACAGGTACATTACGAGCAGTTGGTCAATGTAACCGTTGAATTGGGCATAAAGATGAAGCAGTTTGTGGAGCTGTTGAAGAACATTCCAAATGAGCTGATGTTAGATCCCCAGATCCACGCTTGCTATGAATTGGGGAAAACTATCGTAGGTAGAGGTTATCCAGAAGAGACAGGGCTAGATGGAATCTCAACGCCCCCTGCAACAAGGTCGTTGTCCCAAGGGACCCAATCTTTCTTCAATGATCCAAAGTTCATAGAAACTATGAAACTCATCGACGATGCACTACAAGCAAGGGCTGAACTAGTAGCGAAAAAGAACGAACGACCATCATTTAGTTTGGGTGTTCCTGGATGTGACGTCGAACACGAGGATCTAGTGTCTGTTGTACTAGGAAAACTGAGAAGGGAGCATATGGCATCGATAGGGGCCGTGGTTGAAGGACTTGATGATCCACCCACTCTTGCACAAGAGGTAATAGTTATGAGTTTCCCACATGAAAATATAAAACAAATGTCTCTCGTTATGAGTTCCCAACCTGAAATTATAGGTGTTACAAAATAGCAGTTACAAGATATTGGAGTGGAATATAAAACAAATGTCTCTCTTGATTGCAGGCGAAGGAAAACATTGAAAGCATTGATAGAACAACGGTAGCTAATAAGGGAGAGGTAACTATTACTATTCAATATTATAACTTATTTAAACACTAAAAATCTGTACCATCGAAAAATCTGTACATAGTGTCGAATAATCTGTACATACGATAGAATAATCTGTACATACTATCGAATAATTTCATGATACTATCAAATAATCTCATATTGAGATTATTCGATAGTATGTTCATATCATATGCTTGTATTTATGAAATATTGGGTGGTATGCAAATATTATGGGGTGTCTTGTTTGGTTGATGCGAATATATAGTGAAGAGAGTCATGTAATGCTTGATCGTTTGGCAGGTTAAGGGTAAAGAAGTCACGGTTACAATTGAATCTGATATGCAACCCCCCAAAACATGGAAAGGTGTAAATCCTCCTACCAATAAGGTACTTTATATAGTCATGCTATATAATAGGTAAGCTGGTATTGAATATTTGAAATGAAATAATGTTGTGGTTGGTGGTTGGGCGTTTGACAGGGTAAAGAAGTCCAACATACAAGTGGAACTGAAATGCCACAACCCAAAACATGGCGAGGGGTGAACCCTCCAACTAATAAGGTAATTTAGATATTCATGCTATAAAATAGGTACATTATTCGATTAAATAGAAATGGTTATTCGATTATATTGCCGTTTTTTTCTGTAGGAGAAGGAAGGGGGAAGAGCTGACAGGCCTGTTAGATTGATTCCACTTACGTCAACTGTAACGGACTTCGCCACACATAGGCCACGGAGGGCGGTTAAACTGTCAATCACTGAGATCAGCCCATACGTGCGCAGACATGTTGATCCCGAGCAGAAAAACACAAAAGAACAGAATATGGTGGTAAACATACTAAAGGAAATACAGAATGAGTGAGTACCTACAATTACTCAATTATGTACTAGGTTATATATTGTTAAATATATTAGTGTATATATGAATATTATATGATATTGAATGGATGTTCCAAAGGAAAATCTTGTTCGCGCACTCTAAGGGAGAAGGCACTGTGTGGATAAACTTTACGTTGACGAGTAAAGATATGATGGCGCTGCTAGACGACACCATACCAATTCGTGTGCTCGATGTGTGGGCATTAAGGTTGAATCATGAAGAGTCAAGGCGAAGTCCCAATTCCCCTTATATATACTTCGTTCCGCCAAGTGTGACGGTAAACTCTCAAATAATTAATACGCCTTCCCTCCGAAATGTTCTATTCCATATAAATGTAAATGTTAATGTATGGTAGAACTTTTATATTGTAGTACGGTATAGTCATAGACATACCACCAGGTGAGGATGTGGATGAAGACTTGGAAACGAAGTTCTTTATGAAATTCTACGAGGCAGTTCCAAACGGGAAATTGAACGCTTGCGACCTGGATATGGTATGTGTATATAACATCATTCAATCGTATATATATACAATTGATATACATCTGCATTTTATTCGTATATTTGGTAATCAGTAGCGATATATACGCAGATAATGTTCCCCATATATGACAAAGGGGAATACTATGTGATATGCTTCCATCTCAAAAGAGGCACTGCAGAGATACTAGGTAGCTCGAAGACAAGGGGGACTGAATATGATAAAAGCTACCTACATGTGTTCTTGAGGCTGGTAAGTATGTATGTGGAGTCAGTTATTCGATGATATCTCGAGATTATTCGGTAGTATTGTGAAATTATGCAATGGTAACTCGAGATTATTTGACAGTATTATGAGATTAGAAGATTTATAAGATTATTTATGGTATAACATAGACTCTAATGCACAAATACATTTGTGATGCAGCGCAAACTTTTGGTCTACCTCCTCCGTGAAGATGGACAGATCGCACTATGCAACAAAACCAATAAAGTTAACTGCCCTAAGGTTTTGAAGTTGAAGTGGATCTTGAATAAGGGCGGCAAGGATTCTGGATTATATGCGATGAGGCACATGGAGACCTACAGGGGGGACTTGTCCTGGAAATGTGGGTTGAAAGGTGGAAGTCGGAAGAACATAAACTCTTTGCGGTCGAAGTATGCGCATTGCTTGCTGACTTCACATTTGAACAACGAGAAAGACAAAGTCATGAATGCATTCCAGAAGGGGGCAACGTACATCTACTACGAGAGCGTTGTGGGTGGTAAATCGGGCAATAGTTCTTCTCTAAGATTGCCTGGTTAGGTTTTATATCTATTATCCTTTGGGTCGGCAACATTTGCCTGTTGGGTTTTGTATCTATTATGACATGTTGGGTTTTGTAATGTAGACCAAGTACATCCAGTAGGGGACTTCAATTGTACCATTCACACGAACAATTCATTAGGTTTATGGGGCACTCGTAGGGGTGGAAATGGGTCAGGTGATGGGTGGGTGGAGCCATTTTTCCACCCGACCCGTCACAAAAAAATTTCACCCGACCCATCACCCGTCCGTCTAATGTTTCACCCATCACCCGATCCGTCGGGTAAATCGGGTGGGTCGGGTGGGTAATCGGGTGAAGTAAATTAAAAGAAAATGAGCCACAAGACATACTTAGAAATCGATCATATTCGATAATTTCACAAATCACGTCAATGTGGAAATCTTGTTAAATGTATAAAAGGTTTATTCACACATTATATCACTATTGTCATCTTATGAGACGAATTTTAGTCCGTTGCTAGATTCATAGTTAAAAAAATAAAAAATAATTTCGCTAAATCATGTCTTTAACACACTAAACGTTAACCAAGTCGTTGAAACGACCGAAATTGCTAACACTCTAATAGTGTATGCAAAACAAATAAAATATTTTTTTAAAAAAAAATGTGATGTGAGGTTAAATAAAATAAGTTTATATTCTTTTGGATTTTTTTTTGCACAAAAACAATTAAAGAATAGAGAGACTGGAGTTAGAAAAAGAAGAAATGTGTAGTTATGTAAGACTTTATATATATATAAACTAGGATTTTTTTAAAAATAATTGGGTGAGTTAACGGGTGGTTAAGCGGGTCGGGTAATGGGTCGGGTGATAGGTCGGGTAACGAGTGAAAAACATATCACCCATCACCCGACCCATCACCCGACCCATCACCCGTTTCACCCACCCATCACCCATCCATCACCCGTTTTTTTTTTGGGTTTTCACCCGTAGTTTGCCAATTTTTGCTAGTTTGTAATGATGAGTAAGTATGAAGCTTTAAACTATACAGAATGATGGGCATTCGATAGTAGTTTGCCAAATTTTGCTAGTTTGCTATTTTGTAATGATGGGTAAGTGCTATTTGCAATTCATGAAGTTGTTGAGTGTGTTCTCTGATTATAATGTTGTAACTCATACAACTCGGGATAATTAATACCGTCGAAAAATCCATACGATACCATAGCATAATCTTTAGATGCAATTGAAAAATCGTAGTATACCATCGAATACCCTTCATACAACTCGGAGAAATAGCACTGAAAAATATAATCAATAGTGGTTTTAAAAAATGCATGATACCATAGCTTAATGTTAAGATGCAATTGTATAATCGTAGTATACAATCGAATACCCTTACCCTTAAGTGTTCTTACCACAGCTAGGAATATAAAATGTGTTTAAATCCACCTTCCAAAGCATCTTACAAGTGCATCTACCACAACTAGTTGTGGTAATCCTTAGAAAAATCCATACGATACCATAGCATAATCTTTAGATGCAATTGAATAATCGTAGTACACCATCGAATACCCTTCATACAACTCGGAGAAATAGTACTGAAAAATATAATCAATAGTGGTTTTAAAAAATGCATGATACCATAGCTTAATGTTAAGATGCAATTGCATAATCGTAGTATATAATCGAATACCCTTACCCTAAAGTGTTCTTACCGCAACTAGGAATATAAAATGTGTTTAAATCAACCCTCCAAAGCATCTTACAAGTGCATCTACCACAACTAGTTGTGGTAATCCTTAGATACCATAAACTAATCCCTAGATCCAATCGAATAATCCATGTTTATAATAAAATAATGAGCAACCGATGTCATCCACACTACAAAAAAAAAAAAGAATTTTGCCACGCACGGTAGCAACGGCAAGGGTCTGCCGTGGCTAGTAGGGTGATTTTGGCCACGGTGGAGCTACGGATGAGGAGCACGGTAGCAACGGCAAGGGTCTGCCGTAGCTAGTAGGGTAGATTTTGACTGTCGTCTAGCGACGGAAGAGGGACCGTAGCTGAAATTTGCTACGACAAGAGCCATCCCGTTGCTAGCTTCACTTCAGCTGGCTGGCATGGGTGTGACGGCAAGACTCAGCCGTAGCAAAAAAAATTGAAAGGGCACCAATTGCCAAACTTATAGCGCTCGCTCCAAAACTACGGTAATCCTAAATTCTAAATCCCACTTTCTATCTTCTTCTCTCTCCACTTTCTGTCTTTTTATCTCTCTGTGTTCAAACCCTAAATCCCAAATCCCAAATCCCAAATCTCCCACATTCAACCCCAAATCTCCCCACATTTAACCCTAAATCGCTCAAATCGGAGGCTAAATACACAAACTCCTCTCTCCAGATGTAGATCTGAGCACGTTTTCTTCTTCCTGTCTGAAGTCGGCCTACAGAGCACGTCTTTATCTTCCGGCCGCCGACACTCCCTCCTCCCCCGCCTCTCGTACCGCACGGACTTGCCGTCTTCTTCCTGCTGCCGACTCTCCCTCCTCTGCCGCCTCTTGTACCGCCTCTCGTACCGCACAGACTTGTCGTCTTCTTCTTCCGGTCTGAAGTCGGTAAGCCCTCTTCCTCCCTGAATCTCCTTCCACACAGATTTCTAGCTAGTGTTTTATGTTAAGACGTTGTTCCCGTGTTAATTTGTAGAAATCGAAGTCTTGCCGCCGCCTATGGAAAAAACTGACCGCTCGTGGAGCCTAGGGTTTCGATTGCAGCTTCTAGCAACTTCTTGTTCGCCCATAGGTTCATTTCAATCACCTCTCTCTCCATTTCCTTTTGATTGGTGCGTTGTTTGTATACTAGTGTATAACAAACTTCACATAAAACCCTAGCTACAAGCCTACAAATTAGGATGAAAGAAGTTCTAAATTATTGTCATTGTAAAAGCCTTCTATCGATGCTAATTGTAATGGCTTTTTACGTAGTTTTGATTGATTTATATCTTATTATTCAAGAATATACCAGTTTTTCATGTGAGACGAATGTGTTCTTCCATCATCAGGCTTTGTCAAGGTGCAGCCAGCCTATCCTCTGCAGTGCTTTCAACAATGATGGTTCTATATACGCTTACTCGGTTTGTCTCTTGTCCCTTCTTACACTGATATAGCAATAAAATGCTACGGATCCCTATCACTGATTTTAAGCAGCAATATAGAATGCCTTTCAAATAATGATTATAGGTTTAAGATTAGAATTTGTAGGAGAGTGTTTTAATTATTCTAAGAGTAAATGCACTGTGAACTCTTTGAAGCTAGTCTGTTCGTGCTGGAGGTTTTTGCTTTCTGTACTATGCCAACTGCTGCTAGACATGTTGGATTGCTGGGAACATGTTTTGTTTCTTTCATAATATTCTTTTACTGTTCTTGGACATTATATACTTCCCATATGGGTGATATATAATATTTTACCCTTTTCCATTTTTTTTATCTTGATTTAAAAGTAAGTGCATACTATACGATTAAGGGCTGAATTTATGAAGGAAACCATGAGATATTATTAACTTGATTGCCTGTTTAACCAATAATCTGGTTAGAAATAGAGTATTTGATATGGTTGTCCTTGCATAAGCACCCTGAATGTTTTTTTATGCCGTGATATTTTTAATTGAATACATTGCATTTTGTTTGCCAATATGATGCATAATTATTTGCATTGAGTTTATGTTCCCATAGATATAGATGATCAGAGATCTAAATTGGCTCTCCTGATATGCCTTCCTTGCTTTGTTTAGAGCTGTGTAGTTTTTTATGACAGGGATGTTGTGTTGTTTTGCCCTCTTTACTTTCTGATGTTGTCAAGGATTATGTTAAAAAGGCCAAAATGAAGCATGGTTTATGTCACATAAACTAGAATGATACCTAATACATTTTTATCTTCTGTTTACACAGCATAACCTTCAAGTTGGTGATACCTTTAATGTTTATGATGTTTTCCCTTTTTCTTTTTTAAGAATATTTATGATATTCTTCCTTCTTCCATTTATACAATTTGATATCGAGGCTTGGTGTTTCCTTGCTTTTATGCCTTTAAAAGTGTTTATCGAAATGCTTAAGAGACATTTTGGGAAGGAACTTCTGTTTCGATTACCTTGTGACATTGTTTTAGTGGTTTACAATATACAACTAATATTTGATGATAAGATAAGAAAATTAAGCCAGATTTTCAGCTGTAGAACTGTTAAGCACATTACTACCAAAAGATTAAGCCTGATTTTTAGTTGTAGCACTGTTCAGCTGTAGCACTGTTGAGAATGACTTTTGGCCAGCCAACTCCCCTGAAAAATGTTTAGATGAATATATATAAACAAATAAACAAGACCATATGTGTTCATTAAGTGTTGAAATTAGAAAATCGATAAGGACAACGAAGCACATAAAAGAAACCAAGTTATAGATGATATCTTAGACCACCCATGTATAAATAAGATCCAAAAAAATAAATAAAGATATTGAGAGCTTGAGTGAAAGAAGACCCATGCATAAAGATGATACTTATTTCTTAAGATATCTAATCACTTGATTTGAGATATGAGATATTCATTACACTCAGCTTACTTGCAAGAAAAATATAGGTATCCACCTTTATTAGCTAACTTTTTGTTTATTAGATAGATATACATTTGTATTTGAGTAAATTATAGAAAACCACCAGTTCTCTTTGTTCTCCTACTTGGTGTTATACTTCTATTCCCTGCTGGAATGAATGCACTCATATGCGGTTTTCCTCAACAACCTATTTGTGACAAGTGACCAAAGTTAATGGTTTTCCATTGTTTTTACATGTTGACAGCTTTCATATGCGGATTTGTGCTTTTCTTTCTCAGATTCATGGATTTAACTTCTTTTTTCTTGTATGATTGCAGAAGAGGAAGCATGATGGTAATGTAGATGTTAAATGATACTCAAGACACCTCATGGCGCATCCTCCCTTTCGCTTCCCTAATGGTATGTTCAAATTTTGTTTACCAATTGGGTTAATTCAGTCTAGAATAATTAAATATTCTAGAATTTATTAAGTTTATCGACCATGTTTTGTTAAGTTTATCGACCATAACATTACCTTTAACACTCCTTTCTCTCAATGTGCTTTTAATATTGAAACTTTTGTTTCCTACTGCAATCCGAAATTGTTAACTTGTATAGGTTTTACACAAGGGTCGTGTATGCAGGTGAATGGTCCAATGTACTTAATTCTTAAAATGTTTCTTACTTCCTGGTTTCTTTTTCTCTAATCACCATCATATCAAATGGTTTTAGGCTGCTTAAATTTTGGAGAATTCAAGTGGGGTGTTAAGCATGGGCTTTGGGCATTACCATTTTAGGTAATTCCTAAAATGTTTCTTACTTCTTGGTTTTAGGATGCTTAAATAATTTGTATTGTCTATCTTGTATGTTGAACATATCACTTTGTACTCACATGCTTAAAATGTTTCTTACTTCTTGCTTTTGCTGCATCTCAACTTAATTATGTTTAAAAAGATTCTCGAGTTGTATTTCCCATGTTTAGTACAGACCAAAACCCCTGGGAACTTTCTCTAGCAGCAGCAGGATTGATCTTTGGAGCAACATGAGAATGTGTTTTAACTGTGCTTTTAGCTACCAAGGATTCTAATTATGGATTGCAACTTACAATTTATATCTTACATGTGTATATGATAAGTATTTATTTTTTGGATTATAACACTTGTCATCTTTCCATTTCATGGTGCAGTTTTAGGTCTGAACTTTACATGCATAACTTATCTCAATATAATGTTGTACTTACTAGTTTGTCTTTATCATGATTTATAGGTCGCTTTGGTTCATTCTATGCAAAAGAAGGGCAAATGGCAAGTGTATTAGGCATTCTTTCAGGCGCTTTCAAGGTAATACCTTAAAAATACGGTGCTGCTCAAGTCTTGCATTATCGTCTGTGGTACTAACTACTGATAGCAATAAGAGCATTTGCTTTTAGTATTTTATAACTTTATATCCTTATTAATAGCTATAATCCTCAACGTTTCGTTGAGTTTGCACCAAAATTGCTGCTACTATTTACACTTTGTTTCCCATGAAGCTATTTCAGCTCCATCAACCATTTGATTGAAGCTTATTCTACTATATAGCTAGCCCTTTATAATTGATCTTTTCTTTCTTTCTTTTGTTACTTTGGGTAACCGATAATATCAAGAAGGCCAAATTGCCAACATACTTGCTGACTGATTTTTTTTTTCTTTGCATGCATCATAAATTTTGAAGCCGATCCTACATCTTTAACTGACAGAGAATTTTCAGTCGCCTTCAATCCTATCAAATATAACCGACTAACCTAACTAATGTAGTTTGACAAGTACGGGTCGATCCCACAGAGAGTCAACGATTTATATGCAAGTCAAGTGTGTCAACAAGAACAAGAAACACAAAGGGGGGATTTTGGAGGTGTAAACTAACTAAGAATGCAAAAGTAAGCAAATCAATAAAATAGAACAGATTGAATGAATGAATATGAGATAAATAACTTAGGTCAATCAATCTCAGCAATCAGGTTTGTTCATTGATCATCGAAATCGAATAGATAACTTCCTCTTAAACACTTTGTTGTGGAAAGACTATGTCTTTTGAATCCAATTCCTTATCGAATCTAGTTAACAGGACAACCAGACCCTGAAAACCCTAATTATCAAACAATCTTGAAACTATCAAGATTCAATTCAATAATCGATGAAGTCTAAAGGAAATCAACAAAGACAATCGACGCGCACAACCAGTTATTGCATCAATTGCAAATCAATTCTCTATACAAATCCCTAAATCAACCAGTTTCAGAGATTTATACTTTGCTACTCAAGAATATAGATAACTCAACCAGAAATTACCTATATCTAGCTATAGATTATCATGAAAAGGCATCAGTTGATCAGACTAACGGAAATTCACGAAAACCCTAAACAATCAGCGCAAAGAATTGATAATATTGATAGAGAAGTATTAAGATAAAGAAATCTCACAATGAAATAGAAAACCTGAAGCTTCGATTAATTTCCTCGAGCAAAGATGTTTAGTGGTTTATGGTTGAAAAGAAAATCACCCAAGGGCTCCAATGGTTGCTTACTTGCTTCGTACCCTGTTCGTGGTTTCCCATTCCAATCAAAAATAAATTATAAAAGAAAATTAACAACGTAACAGCCGTCTCTTGCACTCGCTGGATAACTCGGGCATGCCAACTAAATAACTCGGCCGAGTGTCCTCTTGCTCCACCCGAGTTCTTGTTCAACAGCCAACTTCATATCCAGATTTCGCTATTTTCAAGGCTGAATTTGGAAAAGTCGTAAACACGAAAGTTGTAGGTCTTCGAATCCTCTTTCCAACAAGTATAAGTACGCCCCGATCCGATAAATACAGCCTCCGTACGACTTGTTTTAGTGCAGTGTCGCCAGCTTGGACAGCTCCAATCCTTTACATGCTTAGCTCCTCTCCTCGGCTCTCGTTCTCTTCTATTTTCTTCAAATCTTCGAGCATTGGCTCGAGCTTAGCTTCACCTCTTTACAATCACCTGAAATCATGCACAAACCTCGTAGATTCTGACTCTAATTGAAATATAATGAAAACATGAAAACTACTCTAAACTCATGCACTTTACCATACCTAAACCTATCTAAATGCTCATATTAACACTACCTAAATGTGTCTTATCATTAACCAAGGAAGATAATGATGCTCTAGTGACCCCTTCAATCGATGGCCTTTGTTCTTTGCTTGGGGTGGGGGTTCAATAGTGACTTCCTTGGGAGGCTTCACCCCAACATACTTCTCAACAAAACCCGTTTTGTCTGGAACAGTAGCTGAAGACTCAGCAGCCTTCTCCATGTAATATGGCTTCCTGTCTACCATAAGTTTCATAAAATCCTTTATAAGCTTCATATCATCCTCGACAAGGCCAACGGTAGAGTATATGCTACCCCACATCCTGTTGACAAGAGCCTTTCTTGCTTCTATCTCTGCTGATTGTTTTAGTACTTCATCATCAAGAAAAGCATTTGCCAACACTCTTGCTTGCTTTGTCCACCTTGCTTTAACCATCGCATCTGGTATTTTCTTAAAACCCATGTTCTTGTATGTTGCAAATATATGTTCGCAAGGGATACCAATACGGTTGAAGGTATTGCATTAACAAGTAGAAAATTGGCTTACAAAGTCATATGACACTTGAAAGGTACCAACATCTTCCTCTTCCACAACATGTGTTTTCCCTTGACCATCAACTACCTCATTGATAACATTGCAATATGTCACCGAATCATAGATCTATTTTTGGACCTTAGAGAACACCTTCAACGTATACACTGATGCTGCATGTTTCTCAATTCGAAGGCGCGTCTCATACTTAGGAACCAAGGTGGCTGTCTCCATATCTAGCTTAGCTTGAGCGTGCCTCTGAGCGTCCATAGCACCATCAAATTGCATCATTAATTCTACAAGACTAAAATGTCTGCTCGAATAACCCCCGAAGAAACTGTTTGCTGACTCGGATATAGAAGTTGTTTGGATTAAGCCGCCCATTGGTACATCTCTGAAATACGCTGGGATCCAATTGGCCCTCACCTTATACATAAGAGCGAGCCAACTGTTTTTCTCTAGTGAGAACTCCACTATAATAGCATTCCACATTTCCTCGAACTCTGCAACGGTGATCTCATAGCTCCAGACACATTTGTTAATCTGCTGGCGGAACTCCTTAATACTACAAACTTCTCTTAGGACCTGTAATAAATGTACATACAAAAAGATGAATACTATGTACATATGTCGAGATAATGATGATAGTATTATGAGAAACTTCAATAGTATGTACAGATTATATGATGGTATCCTGCAATTATTCGATAGTATTAAGAGATTATACGATGGTATCTCGCGATTATTTGATATTATGTAGAGCTAATTGAAAGGGGTTGTATGAACAAATATTTACCTCCTTTGGTACTTTCATCATTATATGCCACATGCAAAAACGATGACGCGTATTCGGAAACACAACGGGTATGACCTCCCTCATGGATGGATCCTGATCGGTCAAAATCACCAGGGGGTCCTTGCCCATTGCCGTTTGTAACCTCTCGAACAACCACTTGTATGAGGGCTTGTCCTCGTGCAATAATAAACCAGCCCCGAATGTAACAGATTTGCGGTTATTATCCATCCCCGTAAATGGTGCAAACATCATACTATACCTGTATGGTACACAATAACGATTGGTAAATAAACATCACCAACAAATTTGTATCATGAAATTAAACTACTTTCTATAGGGGGTGTATCATCTTACTTGTTCGATCGATACGTCGAGTCGAATGACACCACATCACCAAATGCAGCGTAATTTGCCCTGACAATAGGATCACACCAGAACAACATAACCAACTGATTTTTCTCGTTTACAGCGTGGTCGAAAAAGAATGCAGATGACGATTGTTTCTTCAACAAAAACCTATCAATAACCATTTGGGCATCAGCTCCTGAGATATACACCATGACTTCACGCTTAAAGTTCTTCAAATCTTGAATCATTGTACCTTCATGGCTGGAACCTTGCCTTGCTTCCTTCATTAAGCGATGAGCCATAGTCGGACCCAAATTTTCCCTAGCACAATTGACCATGAATCGTTGATAGCCGAAATCTAACTTTCGATGTGTCTTTAGAAACTGATTAGACCCCTGCTGCATTAATTCGTGGTTATGACGATGATCCTCCATGTCGGTTATTTCATAACCATCAAGCCCTTTAAACTTTAGATATATGTGAGCCCTGCATCCTACCCGGTTAGATAGTCTTTTCCGCTTTCCTTGTAGGTTGGTTGATCGAGCAAAACCATGCTTATTGCACCTCAAGTATCGATGCAATACAATCCCGTCATCAGCATCCCGTGATCCAACCAATTTCACGTCAAATCCAACTAGAGCAACATACTTCTTATAAGACTGCTTCCCTGCTTTAACAGTTGGAAACCTCTTCCCCAACGATGGTTTTACTGATTCAGCACAAGTAGGAACCCAATATTTCGTTTTACCAGGGGACTGTGCTTGATCGAAACCGACTTGCCAATCACCCGTTGTTGCATGCTCAAACAAAAACTCCATAGCATCAATCTCATCCTTACCGTCAATATTGTCGACATCCCAATCGCGTCCATTGTCACCATCTAAATCAACGAAAATAAATATTTATAATTGACCAATACGTGTTATCCCACAAAAATCTAATGACAATACATATAGGGAACAAAAAAAAAATCTGATTGTACCCCCGAATACTCAATGCTAAGTCATCGAAAAATCACACAATCTCACAGTAACTACTCAAACAATCGGGAGTACCATAATTAAACACCAATCTACCTATTCACCCAATCTCACGGTACCTACTCAATCAAAAATTCCATAGCATCGATCAGTACAATACCAGAATACACCTCGATCGCTTTCTAGGTCCCTACCGACGCTGGGGTGCGAAAGCATGGGGAGCGAACATGATTAGATACCCTGGTAGTCCATGTCGTAAACGGTAAACTCTTGAAATAGCAGAAGCTAATTTGCTCCCAACCGAAAAGCGGGAGGGTGGGAGCCCATCTCACGGTACAAAATCACCCAATCTCCCGTCACGGTACCAGAACACACAATCGCACAGTACCAGAAGAACAACTCCAACAGATATACAACGAGAGGGGGGAGAGTTGACAGGCTGAATCCATTATTCAAGTATCGAAACTTCATTACAGATTAAAATTAAGCACTATCTAATTGCTTCTTGAACTACAGAATACAGCGATCAAACAACGATTCTCTCCCTCAACCCTAGACAAACGACGATTGACTTCATCAACCACAAAACGAAAGTTAATTTCAAATTCAATAGAACTATACCTGAATCCATTGAAGTGAAAGCTTTGAAGCGATGGCGATGAAGCGATGGCGATGAAATGATTCTTCACTTCCTCTCCTAAAAAATATAGAAGTTCAAACGACTCTTCTCTTTCCTATAAACGTGATGGCAAACTGATGGATGGTGGGTACACGCGCTTCATTCTGGGCAATTAACACAATAACCAATGTGGCCCCACGTTTTTTAAAATAAAAAAAAAATCAGAAAATCCCCTATTTTGCGCAGCCATCCGATCAAGTAAATGAATGGCCTAGATTTGTGTACTTGATACACAATAAGGCTTGAGTACGTATGATCCATAATATATATATATATATATATATATATATATATATATATATATATATATATATATATATATATATATATATATATATATATATATAGAGAGAGAGAGAG